>CM029014.1:32228537-32954178 GCA_016801055.1 Panax notoginseng | reverse complement strand
GACCATTGATGAATACATAAATATCCTTAGTCCGTAGTGCATGGATAATTTGTGGTCGTGACACTAATAAATATCCTTGGCCGTAGTGCAGGGATGATGTAGATTATTTATTAAGCTGAATTCTCAAGCGATAAAAGTAATGAAAAACCTTTTAAATCATAAAAGATAGTAGATGTTATTTGTGACGCCCCCTAAAATTAGGTATTACTCACCCATCTTGGGTCGTCAGATTCATAGTACAGAATACAAATACAACTTACTAATACAACTGTCGTGTACAATACGACAAAACATAAACTGTGAGTTTGAATACAAATATTATCTTCTAGAGAGTTTCATACTCAAAAGGAGTCCTCGTTACATTTATTAACACACCATTACATAGAATAGTGAGGACTACTAACTAATACTATCATTCGGTCCATCACTCCGTTCCCCGACTTGCCCCAGCTACGTTCTCATTTCCTGAAGAGAACACGTGAAAGAAAGGGGTGCTCAACTAGCCCAGTAAGAAATATTATGACTAAGATAATGCAGAATAAATTATCATTAGCCTTCAACAATGTTAAATGATAAAATATAATAGACATCAAGTTTAACTGAGCGGAACAAGCAATCCATTAAGAGAGTCAAGTAGAAAATAAACTCTACTATCTTTATGATTTAAAAGATTTTCCAACACTGTGATCGCTGGGACTGCTTAATAAAATAATCCACATCATCGAATCACCCTGCACTACGGCCAAGGATATTCGTATATTCATTAATGGTCATGATTATGCCAACAACTGTCCATCAATGCACTAAGGGCCAATGAGGACTTTTACCACATCATTTGTAACATTACGGTCATGATTACACGAATAATCCCTGGTCATAATCATACCAAGTCCATCTATGCACTACAAGCCACAGATGACTTTCAACATAATATAAACATGAGGATGATGACAATGAATATAAGAATTTCAATAAAACAAGTTCAAGATTTAATTTATCCAAGAATTAACAAAGTCTAAATTGTCAACATGATACTACTTTGTGGAGTAAAATTCAAGAATGATCAGGAGAATATTTTCATGAATAGATAACTAGTGAAGCGCAAATGTCAAGGATATTCCACAAATTTCATGGAGTATAGAAGTCAAAACTTAACCAACTGAGTATAATAAAGAATGGAATAACAAAAGAAATCACCATGCATGCGATAGACCGCACAGACATGTTATTCCAACAGAATAATAAATAATGGAACCAGGTACCGCGTAAACGCACAGACAGGATATTCGACAGAATAATAATAAAAACAGAACCAGGTCCGGTTGTAAAAACAACACAGACAGGATGTTCCAACAGAATAATAATAAAAACGGAACCAGGTCCGGTGTAAAACATACAGACAGGATGTTCCAACAGTAATAATAGAAGAATGTCACCAAGTATAGGGTAGACCGCGTATACAGGTTATTCCAACAGAAGAATATAATAAATGGAATAACAACAGTTCTCTTCATGAATAAGAAAGAATAACCCCTTACCGTTTTAAAGAAGAGCTGAAGAAAGGAAGTAGTTAAGTAGCAGAATACTCTTCTTCTCTCTCTCTATAGTTTCTCTCTTTAGTTTCTCTCTATAGAGTTCAGTGAATTCGTAAGAAATAATGAAGGAATGAGCTGCTATTTATAGAAAATAGAATGCATAGTAAACTAATTCATGAACGGTCCAGATTGATTACTTTAATCTGACGGTCCATATTTAAAGAAAAATCTTTTAAATAAAATATAATATATTCTATTTATAGAATAACTTTAATAAAAGTATTCTGTTTTATATAAAAAGATGTTTCTGTTTTATTACGTTATAATACGATAAAACAAAACGTCATTATCGCTAAATAATTCATATTATTAACTGACAATAATTTTGAAATCAAACTGAGTGACTTCTCACATAAGCATTTTATCTCAATACCGTGTGCTACTATGCAACCACACGTATTACTGTACTTTTACTACCGAGTAGTTCAACAGTAACAATGGTAAAATTTCCGCCGTTTTTTTATATAAAATATTTTGTCGTTTTCTCAATCTGACAATAATTCATTGTGGGGTCCACCAATGATTGTGCCGTTGTACGAATATTTTCCTGTTTAAAACGAATATCCCCGACAATCGATATTATTAACAACTTTCGTATTTTGCAAAATTTATTAATATTACCCACAACTATAACATTATATAAATTAACTCCATAATATTCAAAAATAATATTTATAGAAAATTCATCTTTATTTATAAAAGTTGGGGTCTTACAACCTCCCCTTATTATGAATTTCGCCCTCGAAATTAGGGTACATACCTGGTATGTCGAAGAGGTAAGGATACCTTGATTTCATTCAGATTCTAACTCCCAAGTCATTTCCTCATCATCGTGGTTTCTCCACAAAACTTTGACTTGAGGTATAACCTTGGAGCGTAGAATATGTTCCTTCTTATCCAAGATTTGAACAGGAACTTCTTCATACGTCAAATCCTCCGCTATTTCGTCCGGTTCTAATCAATAATATGGTTCGGGTCTTCCACATATTTGCGTAACATGGATATGTGAAAAAACGTTATGAACACGAGACATACATGGCGGTAAAGCGAGTCTATAGGCCACAGTTCCTACTTCATCGAGGATTTCAAATGGGCCAATTAAATCGAGAGTTGAGATTTCCTCTCTTCGCCGATTCTTGCTTCTAGAATAACGCCGTCTTGAACCTTCTTCTTCACATTTATCAGCTCCGAGTATGTTGCTTGAGCGGCTTTAACTTTATCGATTAAAGTCGATTTTAATCGTATATTCATTATCTTCACGTGGGTTCGTATATTCGCACTTGTAACCGTATGCGATCTTCTACACAATGCGTCAGCTACCACGTTCGCTTTTCCACGATGTTATTGAATGGTACGATCGTAATCTTCAACATTTCGAGCCAACGTCTTTTGGCGCATAATACGTTCGTTTTATAGTTGAAGAAATATTTGAGAGGTTTAAGAAATAGGTTTTGTACTGGGGTCAATACAACATTCAATTTTACGCTCTGGGGTAGGCTAAGAAGTCTTCAAGAATACGTCAAGAAATTTATTAACAATAGAAATATCGTTCAAAACTGTGACCCTCATCCAAGACTTGGATAACACGTCACATTGATACCTATCAACTTGCCATCGTCATTTACAACGTCTCCTACGGAAAGTCTAGCTTCGTTGCATTCCACACAGGAAGTCAACAACGAAAGGAACAGGGGATTTTTACTTATGGCTTGATATGACAATGATTGACTTTAGTGGTTTGGTTACTTTGAATTTGCATAACAGTTGGTTAGGAATATGAAAGCTTATAACTTTACGAAAAGCATGATGAGCATTAACCAATCGTTTCCAAAAATCACATCAATGCAAGTATTTTCAAAGAGATAAGATCAACAGGTAACGTGGAAAGTGTTGTTTGAAAAGATTTATAAATAGTGGAGATAACAAAGGTTTCTCCCAACGGAATTTCAACAGAGAAATCAAAGTCTAACTTCTCCGGAGTTAATTTCAAATATTGAACACAAACTAGGTGAAATAAAAGAGTGAGTAGAACCGGTATCTAACACGGTATAGACTTCGCAAGAGTTTATGACTAACATACCCGTGATAATTTTATTCAGGTTCCTCGTCACGAAAAAAATGCTCTCTCTTAAACTACTGGCTTTGGCTTTTCTAGGACGTCTTTGGTGCCTCCATCCTATCTGAACTTGTCTTCGGTGAACGATAAAATCGGGCTAAGTGACCTTCTCTTCCACAATTATAGCATGCTTTGGATGGCATCACACAGTTTGGACTGATGTGTCCCTCCCCTCCGCATTTGAAGAATATGATAGGTGGTCGTTCTCCTTCCTTAACAACAGGTGCTGGTGCTGAGGTCTTTCCATCATTGTTGAATATCCTCTTCTTGAAATGTCCATTCTTATTGTTTTGGCCCTGATTACCACCGAAGTGGTTACCATTTCTGGCCTGTTGATTCCCTCCACGCTTGTTGTCACCGCTTCGATGACTGCTTTCACTGGTATTATCATTTTGCCGGCTGCTCTCTTTTGGTTGCGTTGTCTCTTATCGCGCTCACCACTGAGCCCTATTTACAACATCTGAATACAAACACAGTTTATGAGAAACAAGATGTTGACGTATCTTCGGCTTCAAACCTCTTAAAAATCATCCGCGTCATTCTTTCTTTATTATCCACCAGGTGGGACGCAAACCGGGATAACTCCGCAAATATTTTGCCTCGTACTGCGACACGGTCATATTATTCTGCTCCAATTTGATGAACTCCACCTCCTCATGTGACGAATACTCTCGGAAAAGTATTTGTCGTTTAAACAGCTCTTGGAACTTCTCCTAAGTCATCTTCAGTGCGGCAGTTGAGTACGCTTTATCGATTCCACCAGTAATCTGCCTCTCCTCGCAATATAAAGGCGGCAAAGGGAACCTTTTGCTCCTCAGAGCAACCCAAGACATCAAATATCTTGGTGATCTGCTTTATCCATGTTTCAGCTACAAGTGGTTGGGTTCTCCCTTAAACTCCGGTGGTCCAGCTCCTTTAACTGCTTAGCGGTGACCGCCTGAGAGTTTTCAGTATTTTCACCTACGTGTGGACAGGAGCCGCTTTCACCTGTTGTTGCATGAATTGCATAAAACCTCTGAACATTCCATCATTCATCATCTGGTCAGTGTTGTTGTTTGCATGAGGATTGTACCTTCCTGATGAACATTATCCTGATTATTGATATGTGGTGAATCAATAATCGCCTGTGCTCCATTGCTTTCTCAACATTCTCAGATGCCATTTTCAGATACTGCCACAAAATAAAAGTTAATTGATATTTCATATATTATCCTTATATTATGACACGATCCAATTAATTACCATGGAAATAAACTTAGGTAGGTCATACTAGCGAAGGAATTCCCCGTCTCTCCCCTCCTAGTTTATTCTCTACATCTTAGCCGGGATCATATCCCTAGCTCTGATACCAACTGTGACGCCCCCAAAATTAGGTAAACATCACCCATCTTGGGTCGTCAGATACATAGTACAGAATACAAATAAACTTACTAATACAACTGTCGTGTACAATTACGACAAAACATAAACTGGTGAGTTTGATACAAATATTATCTTCTAGAGAGTTATATCCATCTCAAATGGAGTCTTCGTTACATTTATTAACACACCATTACATAGAATAGTGAGGACTACTAACTAATCATATCATTCGGACCATCACTCCGTTCCCCGACTTGCCCAGCTACGTTCTCATTTCCTGAAGAGAACAGTGAAAGAAAGGGTGAGCTCAACTAGCCCAGTAAGAAATATTATGACTAAGATAATGCAGAATAAATTATCATTAGCCTTCAACAATGTTAACTGATAAAATATAATAGACATCAAGTTTAACTGTAGCGGAACAAGCAATCCATAAGAGAGTCAAGTAGAAAATAAACTCTACTCTTTTTATGATTTAAAAGATTTTCCAACACTGTGATCGCTGGGACTCAGCTTAATAAAATAATCCACATCATCGAATCACCCCTGCACTACGGCCAAGGATATTCGTATATTCATTAATGGTCATGATCATGCCAACAACTGTCCATCAATGCACTACGGGCCAATGAGGACTTTTACCACATCATTTGTAACATTACGGTCATGATTACACCGAATAATCCCTGGTCATAATCATACCAAGTCCATCTATGCACTACAGGCCACAGATGACTTTCAACATAATATAAACTGAGGATGATGACAATGATATAGAATTCAATAAAACAAGTTCAAGAATTAATTTATCCAAGAATTAACAACGTCCAAATTGTCAACATGATACTACTTTGTGGAGTAAAATTCAAGAATGATCAGGAGAATATTTTCATGAATAGATACTAGATGAAGCGCAAATGTCAAGGATATTCCATAAATTTCATGGAGTTAGAAGTCAAAACTTAACCAACTGAGTATAATAAAGAATGGAATAACAAATGAAATCACCATGCATGCGATAGACCGCACAGACAGGTTATTCCAACAGAATAATAAATAATGGAACCAGGTCTGGCGTAAACGCATAGACAGGATATTCCGACAGAATAATAATAAAAAAACAGAACCAGGTCGGTGTAAAACACACAGACAGGATGTTCCAACAGAATAATAATAAAAACGGAACCAGGTCCGGTGTAAAACACACAGACATGATGTTCTAACAGAATAATAATAAAAACGGAACCAGGTCCGGTGTAAAACATACAGACAGGATGTTCCAACAGAATAATAGAAGAATGTCACCAAGTATAGGGTAGACCGCGTATACAGGTTATTCCAACAGAATAATAATAAATGGAATAACAACAGTTTCTCTCATAAAATAAGAAAGAATAACACCCCTTACCGTTTTAAAGAAGAGCTGAAGTAAGGAAGTAGTTAAGTAGCAGAATACTCTTCTTCTCTCTCTCTATAGTTTCTCTCTATAGTTTCTCTCTCTAGAGTTCAGTGAATTCGTAAGAAATAATGAAGGAATGAGCTGCTATTTATAGAAAAATAGAATGCATAGTAACTAATACATGAACGGTCCAGATTGATTACTTTAATCTGACAGTCCATATTTAAAGAAAAATCTTTTAAATAAAATATAATATATTCTATTTATAGAATAACTTTAATAAAGTATTCTGTTTTATATAAAAAGATATTTCTGTTTTATTACGTTAATAATACGAATAAAAAAAACGTCATTATCGCTAAAATAATTCATATTTTAACTGACAATAATTGAATCAAACTGAGTGACTTCTCACATAAGCATTAATAATCAATACCGTGTGCTACTATGCAACCACAACGTATTACTGTACTTTTACTACCGAGTAGTTCAACAGTAACAATGGTAAAATTTCCGCCGTTATTTTTAATAAAATATTTTGTCGTTTTCTCAATCCGACAATAATTGTTGTGGGGTCCACCAATGATTGTGCCGTCGTACGAATATTCTCTGTTAAAACGAATATTCCCCGACCAATCGAATTTTATATAACAACTTCGTATTTTGAAAAATTTATAAATATTACCCCTAACTATAAATTATATATAATTAACTCCATATTATTCAAAAATGATATTTATAGAAAATTCATCTTTATTTATAAAAGTTGGGGTCTTACATTATTCTCTACTTGACTCTTTTTAATGGATAGCTTGTTCCGCTGCAGTTAAACTTGATGTTTGTTATATTTTATCAGTTTAACACTGTTGAAGAATAACAATAATTTATTCTGCATTATCTTAGTCATAATATTTCTTACTGGGCTAGTTGAGCTCACCTTTTTGTTTTTATTGTTATATTCAGGAAATGAGAACGTAGCGGAGATTAGTTGGGGAACGGAGTGACGGTTCAGATGATAGCATTAGTAGTCCTCACTATTCTATAAAAATGTGAAAATAAATGTATGAGGACTTATTTTGAGTTTAAATCCTGTTTAGAAGAAAGTGTTGTATTAAAACTCACAGCTTATGTTTTGTCGTATCTTACACGACAGTTGTATAATTAAGTTTTATTATATTTTGTACCGTGTTTTGATGACTAATAATAGGTGATGTATACCTATTTTTGGGGCGTCACAGTTGGTATCAAAGCTTAAAGATATGATCCTGGCTAAGATGTGAGACTAGAACTAGGAGGGGAGGTGACGGGAAATTCCTTCGCTAGTATGACCTACCTAAGTTTATTTGGTATTTAATTGGTCGGGTCAGAGTATAGGGATATTATGTTATATGTCAATTAACCTTTGTTTTGTGGCAGTATCTGAAAATGACATCCGAGAATGTTGAGAATAACAATGGAGCACAGGAGACCGTTGAGGTTCCACATATCAATAATAGGGATAATGTACATCAGGAAGGCGACAATCCTCATGCAAACAACAACACTGACCAAATGATGAATGATGAAATGTTCAGAGGCTTTATACAATTCATGCAACATCAGCCGAGAGAGGCTCCTGTCCAAAATGTAGGTGGAAACACTGAAAAACTCTCGGACGATCACCGCTAAGCAGTTCAAGGAGTTTGGGACCACCGGATGGTTTATTAGAGAGCCAAAACCACTTAAGGTGAAAACGTGGATCAAGCAGATCACCAAGATATTTGATGTCTTAGGATGTGCTGAGGAGCAAAAGGTTCCCTTTGCCACCTTTATGTTGCGAGGAGAGGGAGATTACTGGTGAGAATCGGTAAAGCGTACTCAACTTGCCGCATTGAAGATGTCTTGGGAAAAGTTTCAAGAACTTTTCAATGACAAGTACTTTCTCGAAAGTATTCGTCACATGAAGGAGGTAGAGTTCATCAAGTTGGAGCAGAATAATATGATCGTGTTGTAGTACGAAGCTAAAGTTTACCGAGTTGTCCGGTTTGCGTCCCATTTGGTTGATAATGAGGAAAGAATGACGCGGATATTTTTAAGAGGTTGAAACCGGAGATACGTTAATATCTTATTTCTCATAAACTGTGTTTGTATTCAGATGTTGTAAATAGGGCTCAGTTATTGGAGCGCGATAACGAGTCAACGCAACCAAGAGAAAGCAGCCGACAGAATAAAAATACCAGTGGTAACAGCCATCGAAGCGGTGACAACAAACGTGTAAGAAATTAGCATGCCAGAAATGGGAAACTCTGGTGGTAATCATCATGGCCAAGGCAATAAAAGTGGACATTTCAAGAAGAGGAGATTCAACAATGATGGAATGACGTCAGCACCAACACCCGTTGTTGAGGAAGGAGAATGACCACATATCACATGCTTCAAATGCGGGGGGGGAGGGACATATCAGTCCAAACTAAGCGATGCCATCCAAAGCGTATTATAATTGTGGAAGAGAAGGTCACCTAACCCGATTTTGTCGTGCACCGAAGACAAGTCCAGTTGGAACGGTGACACAAAATACCATCGCAGACAAGTCAAAACCAGTAGTTCAAGGGAGAGCGTTTGTTTTGACCTCCCAGAAAGCAAGGAAGTCGAACGAGGTCATCATAGATAAGCTTATCATAAACTCTAGCGAAGTCTATACCTTATTTGATACCGGTTCTACCCATTCTTTTATTTCTCCTACTTGCGCTCAACGATTAAATTTGACTCCGGAGAAATTAGACTTTGACTTATCTGTGGAAACTCCGTTGGGAGAAACCTTCATTACATCCACTGTTTATAAGTCTTGTTTGGTTCAAATCGGTACCCTCACATTACCTGTTGATCTTATTTCATTGAAAATACTTGCATTTGATGTGATTTTAGGATTGATTGGTTAACTACTCATCATACTAAAATTGATTATTTTCGTAAGGTTGTTAGCTTTCATATTCCTAATCAACCTATTATGCGAATTCAAGCGACCAAACCATTAAAATCAATCACGGTCATCTCAAGCCATAAAGCTATTCATTTATTTGAAAAACGGATGTCAAGCTTTCTTAGCTCATGTTACAGATCTAAACAAAAATACATCAATTTTGAATGATATTTCTATTGTTAATGAATTTCCTGACGTATTCCCTGAAGAACTTCCTGGCCTACCCCCCAGAGCGTGAAATTAAATTTTGTATTGACCTTGAACCGGTACAACACCCATTTTCAAAGCCCATATCGGATGACTCCTATTGAACTTCAGGAGTTAAAGCCAATTGCAGAATTGTTAGATATCGATTTCATTCGACCTAGTACTTCTCCTTGGGGTGCTCCTATTCTATTCGTGAAGAAGAAAGATGGAAGTATGCGATTTTGTATTAATTATCGGAAGTTGAATCATGTCACCATCAAAATAAGTACCCGTTGCCTCGCATTGATGACCTGTTTGACCAGTTACAAGGAGCCCAATTCTTTCAAAGATCGATCTTCGTTCTGGATATCATCAGCTGAAGGTTAGAACTGAGGATATTCCAAAGACTGCCTTCAGAACTCGGTACGAGCATTATGAATTCTTAGTCATGTCTTTTGGATTGACTAATGCTCCTGCTGCCTTCATGGATATGATGAACCGAGTATTCAAGAAATATTTGGATCACTTTGTGGTCGTCTTTATTGATGACATCCTTATTTATTCCAAAAGCCATGAAGATCATGAGCAACACTTGAGGCTGATACTCTAAAAGCTTCGTGAAAACAAGCTTTATGCCAAGTTGAAGAAATGCGAGTTCTGGCTTGAAGAAGTGGCATTCCTTGGGCACGTAGTATCAAGTCATGGAATATCTGTTGACCCGATAAAGATTGAAGCTATTCAAAGCTGGGAGCAACCCAAATCAGTGACCGAAGTACGTAGCTTTCTCGGCTTAGCTGATTATTATCGGAGATTAGTGGAAGGATTTTCTCGAATCGCTACTCCACTAACTCAGCTGACTCAAAAAGATATAAAATTCAGTTAGAGCAAGGAATGTGAGAATAGTTTTCAAGAACTCAAGAGAAGACTCATTTCAGCATCTGTTCTGACCATACCATCTGGCTCGGAGGGATTTGTCATCTACAGTGATGCTTCGGGCAAAGGGTTAGGATGTGTTCTCATGCAACATGGGAAAGTCATAGCCTATGCCTCTCGACAACTCAAAGAATATGAGAGAAATTATCCTACTCATGATCTAGAGTTGGCAGCAGTCGTTTTTGCACTAAAGATTTGGAGGCATTACTTGTATGGGGAGAAAGTGGAGATCTTTACGGATCATAAAAGCCTCAAATATTTCTTCACCAAAAGGAACTTAACATGTGTGGCAACGACGTTGGCTTGAATGTTGAAAGATTATGAATAATACCCTCCAATACCTTCCTGGAAAAGCGAACGTGGTAGTTGACGCATTGAGTAAAGAATCATATACGGGTACGAGTGTGATATTGTCAACGCAAAGGCCCATTTTGTGTGACTTGCAAAGGATGGAGATAGAGTTAAAGACTCCGGGGCCCATGTGATGATGGAGAATATAGGAGTAGAACCGACTTTAATTGATAAAGTTAAAGCTGTCAAGCTACAGACCTGGAGCTGATGCGTATGAGAAATAAAGTGCAAGAAGGTGCCATGCCGGAAGCAAAAATTGATGAGGAAGGAATACTTTGAGTCAACTCCAGACTTTGTGTTCCTAACGACCCTGATTTAAAGTATAACATCATGATGGAGGCGCACAACACACCGTTTGCAATCCATCCTGGGAGTACCAAAATATATCATGATCTTTGACATACATTTTGGTGGGGCAATATGAAGAGAGAGATAGCGCTGTTTATCTCAAGGTGTCTAACGTGTCAACGAGTCAAGGCGGAGCATCAAATACCAAAAGGTCCATTGCAACCATTTAAAGTTCCAGAATGGAAGTGGGAGCACATTACCATGGATTTCGTTACCGGTCTTCCCAAGGTTTCTTAAGGCGTAGATGCGATTTGGGTCATTGTTAATAGATTGACCAAGTCGGCTCATTTTCTACCTATACGAGAAATTTATACACTTGAACGTCTTGCTCGTATATACATAAACGAGATTGTAAGATTGCATGGTATGCCAGTATCCATAGTTTCTAATCGAGACCCAAGATTCACTTCACGATTTTGGGTTAGTTTGTAGAAAGCTATGGGCACGAATTTATGATTTAGTTCGGCATATCATCCTCAAACGGACGGGCAGTCGAAGAGGACTATTCAAACTCTTGAAGATCTATTAAGACTCTGTGTCCTTGATTTCAAGGGAAGTTGGGACAAGTTCTTACCATTGGTGGAGTTTTCCTACAACAACAACTATCAAATAAGTATTGACATGGCTCCATTCGAAGCATTGTACGGAAGAAAGTGTCATTCTCCAGTATGCTGGGATGAGGTGGGTGAAGCAACGTTGTTTGGGACCGAGTTGGTACGTATGACTACGGAAAAGATTCAAACAATCCGACAACGTATAAAAATCTCACAAGATTGACAAAAGAGTTATGCTGATCTTTATCGAAAGGACGTGGAATTCGATATTGGAGATCATGTGTTATTATGTGTTGCTCCATGAAAAGGAGTTACGAGATTTGGAAAGAGAGGAAAGCTCAATCCTCGATTCATTGGCCCATTTTTAATCCTCGATCGAGTAGGAACTGTGCTTATAGACTCGCTTTTTCCGCCAAGTATGTTGTGTTCATAACGTTTTTCACATATCTATGTTACGTAAATATGTGAAAGACCCGCACCACATTATTGAGTTAGAACTAGATGAATTAGCGGAAGATTTAACGTATGAAGAGGTTCATGTTCATGTCAAATCTTGGATAAGAAGGATCATGTTCTACGCTCCAAGGTTATACCTTAAGTCAAAGTTTTGTGGAGGAACCACGATGTTGAGGAAATAACCTGGGAGTTAGAATCTAAAATAAAATCAAGGTATCCTTACCTCTTCGACATATCAGGTATGTACTCTAATTTCGAGGGCGAAATTTCATAAGAAGGGGAGATTGTAAGACCCCCATTTTTTTTTAATAAAGATGAATTTTCTATAAATATCATTTTTAAATATTATGGAATGAATTTGATATAATGTTATAGTTGTGGGTAATATTTAAAAATTTTGTAAAATACGCAAGTTGTTGTATAATATTCGATTGGTCGGGGAATATTCGTTTTAACAGAGAATTTTTGTACGACGGCACAATCATTGGTGGACCCCACAACGGAATTATTGTCGGATTGAGAAAATAACAAAAATATTTTATGAAAATAACGGCGGAAGTTTTACCGTTAATACTGATGATGAACTACTCAGTAATAAAAGTACAGTAATACGCGTGGTTGCATAGTAGCACACGGTATTGATTATTGATGCTTACGTGATTAGTCACTCAGTTTTGTTTTATTAGTATTATTAATGTAATAAAATAGAAATTTTTTTATATAAAACAGAATACTTTTTAAAGTTATTCTATAAATAGAATATATTATATTTTATTATGCATAGTATTTATATAGTGCTTGCATAGTGTTTGCATAGTAAAATCTTTTTTATATAAAACAAAATACTTTTATAAAGTTATTCGTTTTATTAGATTATAAATAGAATATATTATATTTTATTTAAAAGATTTTGTTTTAAATATGGATCGTCCAATTAAAAGTAAATCAATCTGGACCATTCATGAATTAGTTACTATGCAGTCCATTCTTCTATAAATAGAAGCTCATTCCTTCATTATTTCTTACGAATTCACTGAAACTCTAGAGAGAGAAATTATAGAGGGAAAGAAGAAAAATATTCTGCTACTGCACTACTCATATATCCAATACTTTTCTTCTTAAGGTAAGGGGTATTATTTCTTTTGTATTCATGAAGAGAACTTCTGTTATTGCATTATTTATTATTCTGTTGAAATAACCTGTATACGCGGACTACCCTATACTTGGTGAAATTCTTCTGTTGTTACATTCTTTTTTATTCTGTTGGAATACCCTGTCTGTGTGTTTTACGTCGGACCTGGTTCCGTCTTTATTATTCTGTTGAAATATCCTGTCTATGCGTTTTACACCGGACCTGGTTCCGTCTTTATTATTCTGTTGGAATATCCTGTCGGTGCATTTACGCCGGACCTGGTTCCATTATTTATTATTCTGTCAGAATATCCTGTCGGTGCATTTACGTATGACCTGGTTCTATTATTTATTTTTCTGTTGGAATAACCTGTCTGTGCGGTCTATCGCATGCTTGGTGAATTCTTTTGCTATTCCATTCTTTATTATACTCAGTTGGTTAAAGTTTTGGTTTTTATACTCCATAAAATTAGTGGAATATCTTTGATATTTGCGCTTCATCCAGTATCTTTTTATGGAAATATTCTTCTGAGCATTCTTAAATTTTACTCTACAAAGCAGTATCATGTTGATAATTTGGACGTTGTTGGTCCCTGGATAAATTAATCCTTGAACTTGTTTTATTGAATTCTTATATCATTGTCATCATCCTCATGTTTATATTTTGTTGAAAGTCATCTGTGCATGTAGTGCATAGATGGACTTGGTATGATTATAACCAGGGATTATTCGATGTAATCAAGACCGTAAGGTTACAAATGATGTGGTAAAAGTCCTCATTGGCCCGTAGTGCATTGATGGACAGTTGTTAGCAGGATCATGACCATTTATGAATACACAAATATCCTTGGTCCGTACTGCATGGATAATTTGTGGTCGTGACACTAATAAATATCCTTGGTCGTGGTGCAGGGATGATGTAGATTATTTATTAAGCTGAGTCTCAGCGATAAAAGTAATGAAAAACTTTTTAAATCATAAAAGATAGTAGATGTTATTCTCTACTTGACTCTTTTAATGGATAGCTTGTTCCGCTGAAGTTAAACTTGATGTTTGTTATATTTTATCAGTTTAACACTGTTGAAGGCTAACAATAATTTATTCTGCATTATCTTAGTCATAATATTTCTTACTGGGCTAGTTGAGCTCACCATTTTGCTTTCATTGTTCTCTTCAGGAAATGAGAACGTAGCGGGGACTAGTCGGGGAACGGAGTGACGGTTCAGATGATACCATTAGTAGTCCTCAGTATTCTATGAAATAGTGTGAAAATAAATGTATTGAGGATTTATTTTGAGTTAGAATCCTCTTTAGAAGAAAGTGTTGTATTAAAACTCACAGCTTATGTTTTGTCGTATCTTACACGACAGTTGTATAATTAAGTTTTATTTGTATTTTGTACTATGAATTTGACGACTCAGAATAGGTGATGTATCCTATTTTGGGGGCGTCACAAAAAGCAAGTGAAAGATTTGTCTAATAGTAATATTCCATCTCCAAGTACTAAAATACCATCAATTTTTCTTCAAATTTAACAAGGCATGCCCCCATCTTTCTATCTATCTATCTATCTATCCGGTCCGGATCTTAAGTTCACCTATTATCTAACATACCTTGTTCACCCCCTTTAGCAACGGACCGGACGACGAGTCGGTCCGTCGCTATATATAGAACCGCTGTCTTAGCTTTTAGTGACTGACAACATATAGCAACGAACCGAACATATAGCGACGGACCGAATCATCGCCCGATCCGTCGCTAAAGGGGAGTGAGCAAGGTATGTTAGATAAGGGGTGAGCTTAAGATCCGGACCATCTATATATATATATATATATATATATTATATATATATATGGACAATGATCCATAACATATATTTGCTATGGATCAAAAATTGGGCAAATATAATCTAAATCGGGCAAATATCATCTCTACCTTTCATTACAATTATGAAGGGATGAGATTAAAAAATTGGCCTCGCCGTCCGCTAGAATAACTAGCGGACTAGATTAATATAATTTTTGAACTATTATTATACCCATAATTTCTAGTAGCATGTGGGACCTCATTGTTTTCTCCAACATCAGAATATAACCTTTGATGCAATCAGCTGCTCCACAGACCACGTGGGTAGACAAAGCCAGCTGAAAACAGGGGACATCAACTTGGAAAGGGAAAAACCACTCACAAAACCAACCTCCGGCAGTCCCCCAAGAAATTCGGCCATGAAGTCACCGGAAGCATATGTGTTTTAGTAGAAAAACACTGCAATAAATCACCATAACAACAACCCAAAATAGTGCCAGCCTATGGCTGAAGTCAAGAATCCCAAATCTGAACGCTAGAAGGATAATCAATAAACATAACATGATTCCCAGAATGGGAAGCACACAGGTCTGATTTGCATCGGAAAACAAAGGGCCCATTACCAGTAGATCATCCTCTGGCGAAATAAAAACCATCCTCGATTTAGACGGATATGAAAACGGTAGATCCCAACCCATCCCAAATTGAGCGAAACTTAATTGGCGACATAACCCAAAACACCAAACTGCTGTTGTGATCAATGAGTTTATGTTTGAATGTTCGGGTGAGTGGGGGTTAAACCAAATCGACGTTGTAATCAATGAGTTTGTGTTTGACTTTTTGGGTGAGTGGGGGTATAAGTGTCCTAAATGCGTAGTTATTTAGTCGGCTAGATAGAATTTTTAGCGGATGACTTTAAATCATTTTTAATCCAGGCTCACTATAACAAAAAGGGTTATTTCCGACGGACTATTCCGTCGGAATTACGTATAATCCGTCGAGATTATTGTGACGCCCCCAAAATAGGTATACATCACCCATTCTGAGTTGCCAAATACATGGTACAAAAACAACTACAATATCATTACAACAATTGTCGTGCAATATACGACAACACATAAACTGTGAATTTAAATACAATTATTGTCTAATAGACAGTATTAAAACTCAAAAGGAGTCCTCATTTGAATTCTTGATACACTATTTTACAAAAATAGTGAGAACTGCTAAAATAACTTTCTAGAACCATCACTCCATACCCCGGCTAGTTCCTGGTATATTCTCACATCCTGAGAAGAAAAATGGAACAAAAAGGAAAAAAGCGAGCTCAACTAGCCCAGTAAAGAATATTATGACTAAGATAATATACAACAAATTATCAATAGTCTTCAACAGGAAAAAATTTGATAGAATATAATAGACAACAAATTTTAGATCAACAACTGCAGCGGAAACAATAATTCATTAGAAGAGTTAAGTAGAGAATGAAATCTACTATCATCTTTGAATTTAAAAGTCCATCATCAATATTTTATCCCTGTAACATCAATCAATATACATCTTCAATCAAATATTCATCTTTGCACTACAGGCCAAAGATATTCATTTATATCACCAGTTGGTCATGTTCATCTCAACACCTGTTCATCTTTGCACTACGGGCCAAAGATATTCATCAATTAATCATTCATCTTTGCACTACAAGCCAAAGATATTCATCAAGTACATCATTAAGGACTGAGGATGATGAAAAATATCTTAGAAAACGAATCCAGTAAGATAAAAGGACTAAGTTTATCGATTCGTACTTTAGATAATTCAAGTTTAAAAATACTCCATAATAAACCATAATGGAGTAAAATTCAAGAATGACGATCAAAACATGAATACATTCAAAGATAGTAACCATACTAAACATCTGGGACGAAAAAGAGAAAATTTCATTTTTCGATGAACAGTATCGTATTTGTGAATAGTGCCGTATACGTGAATAGAGCCGTATACGTGAATAGTAATCCCGACACAAAAAGTTAGAAATTTCACAATAAAACTTATATCAATAATTTGGCATAATGATATTGAATAAAATAATATCATATAAGAAGAAAATAACATCCTGTAACGAACCCACAATTCATACAATTTAATTCTCGACTTCGGTCGTTAACAATACATCTAACTTCTGATTTTACATCATTATTCGATATTAAACTTTATAAAATGCGGAATAATTTAAACTATTATGTCTTCTTACTTTAATTCCCTGAATCAAAACCTTTATCAACTACATGTCTTTGAATTAATTTTATTTTATGATTCGCTTTATCACTGTTATCATATATAAATATTATATTTTAATCCGATAACCTTTACATATCAGATAACTCTAACTCTACCTTTACAACTCAATATAAAACTATACATCATAAAATATTTAATACATCTCATGAATCTTAATCATGGTTTAAGGAAATAACAACTTTAGCTAAAATATAAATCTTCGTATATATTTCTGATCCACTTCATTCAAGTAGCACATAGTGTTATCTTCAATCCTTAATCTGCAAAAATAGTTATTTGTAAGGTTGAGCTCGACAGCCCAGCAAAATCTAATAGTTTTCATGCATCACGTAGCATATAATAACATGCTCAATATATATCTCTTAAACATTGGACTATCATAACATACATGCTACAGTTCATATAACAAGTATAAAGATTGAGTTCCTTACTCAATCAGCATGCTTTACTCAATCAACGTAGTCATAAGTTGACTTTAACGTTTCATACTTTCAGCATAAATATAACACATCATGTTATTTGCAATAAAGATTTAAAACAGTTAATCATCAAGTTCACATAGCAAATAGGAACTGAAAGAATTGCATGGTTCGTAGATTACCAATTATCAAAAAACAGCTTAAATGCTTTGCGTACATCCTACAACAGTTCAAAGGTTCATATTCACATGCATTAGTTACACATATAATGAAACCACAATGACTCTTTGTCTTAATCTTTTTATAACTTGCGTCTCTTTGAAACTTAACACATAACTTCAGGTGTTTACTCCTCTTTGCATGACACCTATCATTACATAATCCCATATTGTGTTTCTTTATACTTCTTTCGTAACTGACACTTAACGTTCAGCAAAGTTGTCATAGACTCCATTATCTCATATTAGATGTGTTACACTTGTTAACAACAACTAAATTATATAACCTCTCTCGTTACGCTTCCCTTACAATTGACAGTTAAGTCTTTTAACGCGTATTTCCATCCTTTTAAACATATATTAGATTAACTAATCAAGTTAACATTTAAATCGTTCTTTCAACTTATATCTCACTATAAACCAACATAAACTTTATCATTTATTTCTTACTTTTGAAAACATCACATTTAGTTCCATTGCATAACTTAATTAAGCAATCACTTAAAATATTTACACTTTGCATTACAACACCTTACAATCTGTTATTGTAGTTTCTATTATGTCTTAAACATCATTAACATGCTTGCTTAGCTAACATAAGTCCATTACGTATGACCTGCAAATAGGTAAAAGTCACTGCCTGGGCTCAGGGCACAGCGCAGCTGCGCTGCCCCAAGGCGCAACTGCACTAGCGTAGCTACGCCGTTTCTGCCTGGGGTACCGGCGCAGCTGCGCCACGCACAGACAGAAACTGCAGCAGCAGCTTTGCTACACGGCAGTCACCCATCTCAACCCAATTCCTACAGAAATCATGAAACCTAGCAACTAAAACTTTGTAATAGCATAGTTGCACATGCCATACACCATTCTAACTACATAAATATCACATTTACACAAATTTAAGGAATAAAAAACCCCTAATTTCCAAATTTCTTCATTTTTTTACATATTTAGCGAAACGATCGCCACGAATTCGTTTCTTAATCAATTGACATGATTCCAACTACGTCGCTTTCGTTAATTAACATACTAATATAATCCAACATTAATTTTCAGATTCTCATACATATTAACCATGAAAATTTTGTACTTTATTAAGCCATTTTTCATGTATAAACACTGTTATTTACTTTTCTCCCTACAAACCCAAATTTCATGTATTTAATCATCAAATAACACTCACATAAGTTGATTAATAGATTATAAACCACATACAGACATGTATAAATCGCATGTGATAAGAAATTTATAAAAGATAATCATAGAAACTCAAAACATAGTATTAGAAATAAAATATACCTTCAACCCTAGTTGTATACTAGCAAGAGATGGTGACTCTCTCTCAAAACCACTATGATTCCTCCTTCTCTAAAATCTCTGTATTTCTTCTTCACCCCAAACCCTTCTGTACTTGGCTTAAAAAATAAAAACGCTTAGAAATAAACTGAAGACTCCCCACGTTCATCAGTTATGTTATGCCAAAAGCCATAAGGCTGTGTTTGGCTACATAAAATTCCCTCATACTAGATTATTTTAATAGCATTATATTATATAGTTACTTTTATCACACCTGATTTTAGTTCATTTAAATGACTTTAGCTTAATTAATTTAAATAACTTATAATTGTAATTATAATAATTATAATTTTTATTATAATTATACTTATAATTAATAAATAATTACATATGTCTAATTTAATTTATAAATTAGAAACATCACTTATTTTAATTTATTTATTTCTTTAATATTAAACAACTCATTTAATTTAATTAATTCATTAAATTAAATCTTCAAAGAATAAAATTTACCTTTGCTTTAACTTAATTACCATACACATGTAACTAAATTTTATACCACAATTTCATAAATTATTTATTTTTCTCAATAAATAAATTATTTAAAAATATTTACTTAATTCAATAAATATTTAAACTTAATTATAAAAAGCATTTAATTTCTTCAATAGTTAACTTAACTATTAAACCTCACTTTCCCAATATATGAATATATATTTCTCTTCACACCAGAACACATATTTCAAAATATGTACATATATATTACATACTCAAACTCAAAACATCTCATAATAAGAATTTTAATTATTAAATTCTTATTTTAATAACTTATAAAAATTTGGGTTGTCACATCATTCCCTTCTTATAAGGATTCCGTCCTCAGAATTAACGAAATCTCCCTTACTCGGTTTTTCACCAAATCTCTTTTCAAAATTTATCATTGAATATCTTCAACACATTACCTTAATATAGGTTTTATATTTCCTATTATATTCATTACCTCAACAAATTCTAGGTTTTATTTCATAACTTTCACTTGAACTCAATTATATTTTGAGTATTATATATTCTTTAACCCATTCATTTCCTTCTCTAAGGATCGTTATCATAAACACTCGGGATATTACATTCACCCATTCTTCTAAGAATTTCGTCATCGAAATGTTATTTATTACTCTTCATTCATTCAATCTATCAAAATAGATTTTACGTTAATACTTTAATCATTCATTGGGTTCTATAACCACTTTCTTTCTCTAAAGATCTTTTTAAGACCATCATATTCCTCACCTCATCCTCTTCTAAGAGTTTCACATTTCTTTTTTCTAGAATTTCAATTCTTTCTTGAAATTATTATTTTGTATTTTTCTTAATTTTCTCATCCTTTCCACTTTCACCTTTCAGAATAATAAGAATCCTCCACAATTGCTTAATAATTGGGAAGCAATATGAATAACAAGAATTTGAAAGATTCCAAATCATGCTGAGGGGTCATAAGACCTTGAACTACGTCCCTAGGTTATCAAGTATCTCAACTTGAACCTTTAACAGTCATAAGACTATACGGACCTTGAACTCTTCCCTAGGTTTAACAGTGCATCACCACTGTAAACCGTCATTAACAGAATGTTTAGCAATCACACAGACTGAAAACACTCTCTGTAAGTACTCTAGAAGATCAGCCTATCGTACCCCTACGTCGTGCACAACGTATTACATCTTAACATCTTAATTACTATATGCATTACTTTCGGAACCATTGTCTCCGATAACATGTCCCCTTTTATAGGGTTGTTCACCTCAGCCTTTCAGCATCTGAATCCGCACTAAAACAATTTGGTTTGACATAGTTTGACAAAGAACGCTTGAATTTCATGACATCTTTCAATATTCGTCTAGCTGAATCAAATAGCATAGACTTCTTCAACAATTCAAATATCAATCGATATATATATATATATATATATATATATATATACATATATATATATATATATATATATATATATATATATATATATTCTCATATCTTAAAGAATTCTCAAAAACCATTTTATGGTGTCATGATTATGACATTGTCATACTACATCTCACCATAGTGGGCTGACGATCATATGATCATATCCAACACCAGGTTCCATTGCATTAATGACTCCATTGTTTATCATATCACCTGATACATATAGTTAAAATATATTTTAAAAATTTTAAAAAAATCTTTTTTTTATCTAGCCGAAACAAACAGCATAAATACGCGAATAATAGCACTATTTTTAAAAAAAATTATGGTTCACTAGTGTGACCCAACATTTTTTTTTCAAAAATCAAAAGTATAACCATCGGCACGAAGTCAATAAATTTCGAAAATCTAGCAAAGTTAGAAGATTTGGAATATCTAATTTTCTCCATCAATTTCAATCTTTATACTAAATATTCTTGTATTTCAACTTACAGTCCTCCTATATCCCCAGTATAGTTCATCAAACTTACCGCACATTAAAAGTTCAGGAACTTTCCACAATAGTATGAGTTTAAGAACTTATCTAGTCAGACCATAAGCGTCCATTCGCTGAGGGGTTCGAAACATACCATATTATTATGAGTCACGAACTTACCATATTCATTAGTTTGAAGAACCGTACTTAATCATAATAATATCTGACTAATCTTAATAGTTTCTAACTATCAAATATACATGAGAGAAGAATCACCTTTTCACCACATATACATTGATAGCGCGATACTGACATTCCAATGATTATCAATGTGATAAACCAAGTGCAAGCACAAAACCCTCGCCCATACAAAGGTTTATACAACTCAGCCATCACATGAGTCCTCAATTGAAATCCTACCTAACTCTATCTTACTTCTAACTTGCTCTTTGCTCTATACGAATTCCTCGTATCACATCATCTATAACTCCTCGTGAGTTTACCTCGTACTATATCATAGTACAACATCTTCATAGCATCAAGCTGTAATTATTCAAACATTACAAACCATCTTTTTTTTATAACTTAAATAGATCACGTCGTGATCTTATTCTATAATCATCTCCCTTAAAATTCTTTTCTTAACTCGTGATCGTTTTATTTTACGATCCCCTTTCTTTCCTTTCATATACTACATTATTCGTTATCTTGGCTATTGGAGTTAGGCAACTCCCATTTCTTATCTTTATATATCTTCAAGATTCTTCTTTTAATTTTCTTGTTTATATAACAATTTTGTGACAACCCCAAAATAGGTCCATTCCATCCAACCCATTCTGAGTCGTCAAATACATGATACAGAAAACAACTACAACTTTATTACAACAATTGTCGTGTAAAATACAACAACACATATGCTGTGAGTTTGGATACAAATATATACCAAATGTGACATTGGACACCATCATGTATCAGCACCTCACAAAGGTACCTTACATAAAGGTACAGTCAAAAACTGTTTTAGAAACTAGAATCTTTGGGAAGTGCTCAAGGAAACCTTCGTACATGGGAGGCCATACGTCTAGGTTATGATAGATATCATATGGCCACAGAATTATCCTTGGTTGACCCAATAGACCCCAAAGAAAAACGAGAAGATTACTATCATATTCTTCCCAATGGTGAGTCTTCTCTTGACTTATCATTATCTCCACTGTCTCTAATTGAGAATTATACTTCAAACAAACACCAAGATTATATAGGTAGTGCCCATAGATATACTCAGCAAATGGATGAGCACAACCCTGTCCTATGATGACACGAGGTTGTATGTCATTAGACATCTTGTATGATAGTGACAAAATACCCTTCCAACGTTGGGTTCGCCTCACCCTATTTTCTTCACCAAATATAACTACTAAATGATGACCACCGTTCTATTCCCTTGTTACCCTCGCTCGACCCAGCTACACTCTTATTACCTGAAAGGAATTGTGAAGCAAAAGGGTGAGCACAACTAGCTCAGTAAAGAATATCATGACTAAAGACAATTCAATTATCAATAGCCTTCATCAACAATAAATCAGATATTTAGAACATATGGTAAATGATAAAAATTTCAACCATAGTTGCAGCGGAACGAGCAATCTATTAGAAGAGTCAAATAGACTATAAAGTCTATTATCTTCTCCATGTTAAAAATTCACCAACAATGTTTTATCCATGTAACATCACTTAACAGTTCCTTTCCACAATCATATGAATAACTCATAATCATAATTGTGACTATAAATTTTTCTTCGCACCCAGGACGAAGAATATTTTCATCACCTGTCTTTACCTGAAACATCAAAGATCATGGTTATACCAAATCACAGTTCCTGTTTATAATCATACTAACAAATCCATCTTTGCACTACGGGCCAAATATATTCATCAACAAACCATCTTTGCACTACGGGCCAAAGATATTTAACAACAGTTCATCTTTACACTACAGGCCAAAGATATTCATCAACAGGCCATCTTTGCACTACATGCCAAAGATATTCATCAACAATTCATATTTGCACTACAGGCCAAATATATTCATATCTCAAAGAAATATATAATCATTTCAGAATTTATATAAACAATAATTATAACCATGTTGATCAATTCACCTTTGCACTTAAGCTTAAGATATTCAATTATAAATTCAATGGTCATGATCATACCAGTCACAATTCAACTTTGCACTACAGGCCAAAGAGAACCCTAGTCATGATCATACCAATAATCTACCCATCTTTACACTCCAGTGAAAGAGAATTTTAACATCAGGGTTATAAAAATGTTATATATGATGATAAAAATAATATGATCAACATATAGTTTTAATCTCAAGAGTAATATTCGTAACTCATGAATAGTAAATCGTGAATAGTAACTCATGAATAGTAACCCTGACACAAAAGATAGAAATTCTACAATAAAATCCATACCAATATTTCGGTATAATGATATTGAAAGAATAACATTTCTTAAATTTATAAACAATTTATTTTAATTGTTTACACTTTACTAAATAAATCATTTAATCATTCTAAAATGCCAAACTCATAAGATTTCATCACCAATAACCAAAAATCCTCATCAAAAATCTGTATATACCTCATATAGGATTCTCAAGCCATAAAATCCTATTTTCTAATTTTCTTACTTCACATAACATATTTAATTCATTTACTCATAACTAGTCTATTTTCATGAAAAATATCAAATCAGTTCCAAAAATATTTCTTTTCTGGGATTTAGCATAATATAGTCCAATATTGAACATATATTTTTCTCAGAATTTTTAAAACTCATTTACTATTTTTCATATGGCCAAAACCACCGAATATTTAGACATTTATCAAAAATTATACTTTTGTCCAAAAATTCTGAAATTTACAGAGTATACTTCTATCATACACATGTACTCCCAATAAAAATTTCATCAATTTTAGAGTTAACCACAAGGAATTATAAGCGGTTACTTTTAAAATAGTCTTTTCTCATAAAATTCATAACTCTCAATCTATACATCCAAAAATCACCATTTTTGGACACAATCAAGAAAACTCATCAAAATATCATTTTGAATTTTTCCAGAATTTTTGAAGGTCAGAAAAATTACGAAACTGAAAAACATAACAACCCTTAAAATCCCTTAATATCCCTTACAATCTCTTACTATCCCTTACCTCAAAAGAGCAGTACTTCTGATCGGTATGCAAAGCCGAAGGAAACTTGCACTGAATAGCAACTCTCAAAGTATCTAAATACTCACAAAATATGCTTCATAATATAGAGAGAGAAAGAGAGAAAGCTTATGTTTCTGGTGTGATTTTTAATTCTAACTTAGCCCTCTATTTATAGGAAAATTTTGGTAGGTTTGACCTGCAACCTGATGGCTTTACCTGCTACTATTCCCACCCACCACATTTGAAATATAATTCAGCACATTTCTTCACCAACCACAAGTGGGGCCCACCAATTCTAGAATTTTCTACCAAAATGATAAACTCTGAAAATTCAACAATTTCTGAACCAGTCATCTCGTAAAATTCATAATAAATCATACGTTCATTTTTAACGGTTCAAAATTTGTGGGCATATACTCAACTTATATATGTATAACATATCCAAAAATTACCACGATCCAACGGTCGGATTAAAAATTATAACCCCCGCAAAATATCTCAAAACCCTGATTTTTAATACCTCCATTCCGATAAAAATACGGATAAAAACCTCAACATTAACTCCTTCATTTTTAACCACAAAAATATATCCCTCGTTTATATCCACATAAAATAAATATTTCTTTATCATATGAATCAATAATTAATTATTCACAAATAATATTACAGAATCACATTTATGACAACTAGGCCGTTCCCAGGAAAGAGGGGGCTTTCCAATAAGGATTTCTCCTTACTAGCGCGCAATTAGATGACCAAACCTCTCCTTAGACAGAACTTTCTAGACATTACCAATAATGTTATCAAATAATATTATTCAAATAATATGAATTATTGATCTGATAATAGAAAATACTGTGCAACAACAATTATTGAAACAACAATAATATAAAATATCAACGCAACAATTATTGAATCAATAAAATAAAATATTGAACAGTAATTACTGTAACAATTATTGAGTAGTGCCTTCTTACGTAAGAATCAATAATTTCAAAAATACTATGCAATACCGTGTGCTACTGTGCAATAACGCGTATTACTGTATTTTAACCACCGGGTATTCCAACAGTGTTAACGGTAACAACTACGCCGTTATTTGTAAAAACTCAAATTTATCGTTTTCTTCACCCGACAGTTATTCTGTTATGGGGCTCACAAATGGCTGCGCCGTCGTATGAATATTCCCCGACAGAAAGAATATTTCACGACCAAACGAATATTCCCCGACAACAATGATTATTTTATAACCACTTGCTTATTTTGAAAAAAAAATCATATTTCACTCATAACTTTAAACTTTTATCAATTTAACCATTTACTGAATAGTAATTATAAGAAAAATTGAATACTTTTATTTCATAAAATTCGGGGTCTTACAATCTCCCCTCCTTATGAAATTTCGTCCTCGAAATTTACGTACCTGGTATTTCAAAGAATTGAGAATACCTTCCTTTCATTTTAGATTCCATCTTTCCTGCCATCATAATTTCTCCATTGCTCATCTCCTGTATTTCAAATATCATTCTAGAATACAGCTTCAAAACAAGGGTTAATTTAACAAATTAACATATTACATAATATCCCGATATTATGACTGACCAACAAATAAGCTTAGGTAGGACACACTAGCGAAGGATTTACTCATCTCTCCCCTCCTAGTTATATTCCCCGATCTCCGCCAGAGATCATATCCCTAAGCTCTGATACCACCTGTGACAAATGTCCCATCAGTGGACAGCACCTCACAGTGGTACCTATCAGTTTGCCACCGCAGAACGGCGTCCCCTACGGAGAGTCTGGCTTCGGTGCATCCCCCATCAACAGGAAGTCACCAGCGAGAGGCTCGGGCTCTTTACTTATAGCTCTGATACCACCTGTGACAACCCCAAAATAGGTCCATTCCATCCAACCCATTCTGAGTCGTCAAATACATGGTACAGAAAACAACTACAACTTTATTACAACAATTGTCGTGCAAAATACAACAACACATATGCTGTGAGTTTGGATACAAATATATACCAAATATGACATTGGACACCATCATGTATCAGCACCTCACAAAGGTACCTTACATAAAGGTACAGTCAAAAACTGTTTTAGAAACTAGAATCTTTGGGAAGTGCTCAAGGAAACCTTCGTACATGGGAGGCCATGCGTCTAGGTTATGATAGATATCATATGGCCACAGAATTATCCTTGGTTGACCCAATAGACCCCAAAAAAAACGAGAAGATTACAATCATATTCTTCCCAATGGTGAGTCTTCTCTTGACTTATCATTATCTCCACTGTCTCTAATTGAGAATTATACTTCAAACAAACACCAAGATTATATAGGTAGTGCCCATAGATATACTCAGCAAATGGATGAGCACAACCCTGTCCTATGATGACACGAGGTTGTATGTCATTAGACATCTTGTATGATAGTGACAAAACACCCTTCCAACGTTGGGTTCGCCTCACCCTATTTTCTTCACCAAATATAACTACTAAATGATGACCACCGTTCTATTCCCTTGTTACCCTCGCTCGACCCAGCTACACTCTTATTACCTGAAAGGAATTGTGAAGCAAAAGGGTGAGCACAACTAGCTCAGTAAAGAATATCATGACTAAAGACAATTCAATTATCAATAGCCTTCATCAACAATAAATCAGAGATTTAGAACATATGGTAAATGATAAAAATTTCAACCATAGTTGCAGCGGAACGAGCAATCCATTAGAAGAGTCAAATAGACTATAAAGTCTATTATCTTCTCCATGTTAAAAATTCACCAACAATGTTTTATCCATGTAACATCACTTAACAGTTCCTTTCCACAATCATATGAATAACTCATAATCATAATTGTGACTATAAATTTTTCTTCGCACCGAGGACGAAGAATATTTTCATCACCTGTCTTTACCTAAAACATCAAAGATCATGGTTATACCAAATCACAGTTCCTGTTTATAATCATACTAACAAATCCATCTTTGCACTACGGGCCAAAGATATTCATCAACAAACCATCTTTGCACTACGGGCAAAGATATTTAACAACAGTTCATCTTTGCACTACAGGCCAAAGATATTCATCAACAGGCCATCTTTGCACTACATGCCAAAGATATTCATCAACAATTCATATTTGCACTACAGGCCAAATATATTCATATCTCAAAGAAATATATAATCATTTCAGAATTTATATAAACAATAATTATAACCATGTTGATCAATTCACCTTTGCACTTAAGCTTAAGATATTCAATTATAAATTCAATGGTCATGATCATACCAGTCACAATTCAACTTTGCACTACAGGCCAAAGAGAACTCTAGTCATGATCATACCAATAATCTACCCATCTTTACACTCCAGTGAAAGAGAATTTTAACATCAGGGTTATAAAAATGTTATATATGATGATAAAAATAATATGATCAACATATAGTTTTAATCTCAAGAGTAATATTCGTAACTCATGAATAGTAAATCGTGAATAGTAACTCATGAATAGTAACCCTGACACAAAAGATAGAAATTCCACAATAAAATCCATACCAATATTTCGGTATAATGATATTGAAAGAATAACATTTCTTAAATTTATAAATAATTTATTTTAATTGTTTACACTTTACTAAATAAATCATTTAATCATTCTAAAATGCCAAACTCATAAGATTTCATCACCAATAACCAAAAATCCTCATCAAAAATCTGTATATACCTCATATAGGATTCTCAAGCCATAAAATCCTATTTTCCAATTTTCTTACTTCACATAACATATTTAATTTATTTACTCATAACTAGTCTATTTTCATGAAAAATATCAAATCAGTTCCAAAAATATTTCTTTTCTGGGATTTAGCATAATATAGTCCAATATTGAACATATATTTTTCTCAGAATTTTTAAAACTCATTTACTATTTTTCATATGGCCAAAAACCGAATATTTAGACATTTATCAAAAATTATACTTTTGTCCAAAAATTCTGAAATTTACAGAGTATACTTCTATCATACACATGTACTCCCAATAAATATTTTATCGATTTTAGAGTTAACCACAAGGAATTATAAGCGGTTACTTTTAAAATAGTCTTTTCTCATAAAATTCATAACTCTCAATCTATACATCAAAAAATCACCATTTTTGGACACAATCAAGAAAACTCATCAAAATATCATTTTAAATTTTTCCAGAATTTTTGAAGATCAGAAAAATTACGAAACTGAAAATCATAACAACCCTTAAAATCCATTACTATCCCTTACAATCTCTTACTATCCCTTACCTCAAAAGAGCAGTACTTCTGATCGGTATGCAAAGCCGAAGGAAACTTGCACTGAATAGCAACTCTCAAAGTATCTAAATACTCACAAAATATGCTTCATAATATAGAGAGAGAAAGAGAGAAAGCTTATGTTTCTGGTGTGATTTTTAATTCTAACTTAGCCCTCTATTTATAGGAAAATTTTGGTAGGTTTGACCTGCAACCTGATGGCTTTACCTGCTACTATTCCCACCCACCACATTTGAAATATAATTCAGCACATTTCTTCACCAACCACAAGTGGGGCCCACCAATTCTAGAATTTTCCACCAAATTGATAAACTCTGAAAATTCAACAATTTCTGAACCAGTCATCTCGTAAAATTCATAATAAATCATACGTTCATTTTTAACGGTTCAAAATTTGTGGGCATATACTCAACTTATATATGTATAACATATCCAAAAATTACCACGATCCAACGGTCGGATTAAAAATTATAACCCCCGCAAAATATCTCAAAAACCCTGATTTTTAATACCTCCATTCCGATAAAAATACGGATAAAAACCTCAACATTAACTCCTTCATTTTTAACCACAAAAATATATCCCTCGTTTATATCCACATAAAATAAATATTTCTTTATCATATGAATCAATAATTAATTATTCACAAATAATATTATAGAATCACATTTATGACAACCAGGCCGTTCCCAGGAAAGAGGGGGCTTTCCAATAAGGATTTCTCCTTACTAGCGCGCAATTAGATGACCAAACCTCTCCTTAGACAGAACTTTCTAGACATTACCAATAATGTTATCAAATAATATTATTCAAATAATATGAATTATTGATCTGATAATAGAAAATACTGTGCAACAACAATTATTGAAACAACAATAATATAAAATATCAACGCAACAATTATTGAATCAATAAAATAAAATATTAAACAGTAATTACTGTAACAATTATTGAGTAGTGCCTTCTTACGTAAGAATCAATAATTTCAAAAATACTATGCAATACCGTGTGCTACTGTGCAATAACGCGTATTACTGTATTTTAACCACCGGGTATTCCAACAGTGTTAACGGTAACAACTACGCCGTTATTTGTAAAAACTCAAATTTGTCGTTTTCTTCACCCGACAGTTATTCTGTTATGGGGCTCACAAATGGCTGCGCCGTCGTACGAATATTCCCCGACAGAAAGAATATTCCACGACCAAACGAATATTCCCCGACAATAATGATTATTTTATAACCACTTGCTTATTTTGAAAAAAAAATCATATTTCACTCATAACTTTAAACTTTTATCAATTTAACCATTTACTGAATGGTAATTATAAGAAAAATTGAATACTTTTATTTCATAAAATTCGGGGTCTTACAAATTTCTCCTTTAAGAATTTCTAACTTCATCTATATCGTTCAACATTTCATTCGAGTTTCACATTTTCATCATATGTATCCATTTTCTATACTTAGTACACATCGAGTCTCTAACAGTTTCAATATGGTATGCTGAGTGGTTTCCCACAAACAACCAACAAACTAGGTTCCGAGTTGCTAGTTCGTATATACCTCCGCTCTATAAAGGAATCGTTTAGCCCAGATACCATACATCAACTACTAAAGAGTACAACTGCACCATACCTAACTATAACTTTTTATTCTTAACTTCCCTACCATTCTCTTCTTATAGACATTGCCTATTTGTTATCACCTTACATCCTTATTATTGGAGTTGGGTAACCCCACAACTCTGCGAGATTCTTCTTTGAATCCTCTAACGCATGTTTTAATCCCTTCTCTATACGTTTCTTAAATTACTTCTTATTGTTCAAACTCTATCTGAGCTTATTCTTTCATTATCTTCACATCTCTTCTATAAGGTTATAGCCTACGGTAGTCCTAACTAAGGTTTATAACCTACAGCTTTGATACCAACTGTAACGACCCCAAAATTCATACAATTTAATTCTCGACTTCGGTCGTTAACAATACATCTAACTTCTGATTTTACATCATTATTCGATATTAAACTTTATAAAATGCGAAATAATTTAAACTTTTATGTCTTCTTACTTTAATTTCCTGAATCAAAACCTTTATCAACTACATGTCTTTGAATCAATTTTATTTTATGATTCGCTTTATCACTGTTATCATATAAAATATTACATTTCAATCCGATAACCTTTACATATCAGATAACTCTAACTCTAGCTTTACAACTCAATATAAAACTATACATCATAAAATTATTAATACATCTCATGAATCATAATCATGGTTTAAGGAAATAGCAACTTTAGCTAAAATATAAATTTTCGTATATTATTTCTGATCCACTTCATTCAAGTAGCACATAGTGTTATCTTCAATCCTTAACCTGCAAAAATGGTTATTTGCAAGGTTGAGCTCGACAGCGCAGCAAAATCTAACAGTTTTCATGTATCACGTAACATATAATAACATGCTCAACATATATCTCTTAAACATTGGACTATCGTAACATACATTATGACACCCCCAAATCCGGGTACTTCCATTCCCACATAATTTGGTATTCACTATACGAATATCATATATCTATCTACCCATAATAAATGCAAACCATGAAATAGATAGAAATAATAATAGATCTCCCCTTATGGGGTTACATCAACTGCATAATAAATAAATCCCAGGTTACTCTAACCTTAAATCATCTGTGCGAAAACATAAACAAATAAGTCCTAAGTAACATCAATTCTAATTATCATTACATAACCACATAAATAATCAATCTTCATTACTTGCTAAGCTTGCCCTTGCCTTTACTAGTGGAAGGTTCGTCTGCTCTTTCGTTCTTAAATGCAATGTTATTATTACGCAAGAGTGAGCACGATTGCCCAAAAGTATAACAATATAACAATGAATAATAACATGCGAGAAAAATAAAACTTCGAATATAAAAGCTCAACTTTTGAATCAAGAATGAATAATAAGAATCAAAAGAATTTCTGAGGGTCATAAGACCTTGAACTATATCCTAGGTTGTCAAGTGTTTATTCTTGAAACCTTTAACAGTCATAAGACTATGGACTCTTCTTCTCGTACTTAGGGGGATCAGCCCTTAGTACCATACTATGCACAATATCTTAACGCTAACGCATAAGTAATCCCTTATACAGGGTTGTTCATCTCAGTTTGACATTCGAGTCCGCACCAAATGAAGTTTGGTTTGGATAATTCATCAAGGGTTCTGAAATTTAGAACGCTCATCAACTATGGACTAGTCGAATCATTAAGGGTTCGTTAGTCTAACAAGGTTTAACTGTCAAGGCAAGTCTTTCAGTTCCTATTTGTTATGTGAATTGGTGATTAACTGTAAGACCCCAAATTTTATGAAATAAAAGTATTCAATTTTTCTTATAATTACTATTCAGTAAATGGTTAAATTGATAAATTTGAAAGTTAAGGGTGAAATATAAATTTTTTTCAAAATAAGCAAGTGGTTATAAAATAATCATTGTTGTCGGGGAATATTCGTACGACGGCGCAGCTATTTGTGGGCCCCATAACGAATAACTGTCGGGTGAAGAAAACGACAAATTTGAGTTTTTATAAATAACGGCGTAGTTGTTACCGTTAACATTGTTGGAATACCCGGTGGTTAAAATACAGTAATACGCGTTATTGCACAGTAGCACACGGTATTGCATAGTATTTTTGAAATTATTGATTCTTACGTAAGAAGGCACTACTCAATAATTGTTACAGTAATTACTGTTCAATATTTTATTTTATTGATTCAATAATTGTTGCGTTGATATTTTATATTATTGTTGTTTCAATAATTGTTGTTGCACAGTATTTTCTATTATCAGATCAATAATTCATATTATTTGAATAATATTATTAGATAACATTATTGGTAATGTCTAGAAAATTCTGTCTAAGGAGAGGTTTGGTCATCTAATTGCGCGCTAGTAAGGAGAAATCCTTATTGGAAAGCCCCCTCTTTCCTGGGAACGGCCTGGTTGTCATAAATGTGATTCTGTAATATTATTTGTGAATAATTAATTATTGATTCATATGATAAGAAAATATTTATTTTATGTGGATATAAATGAGGGATATATTTTTGTGGTTAAAAAATGAAGGAGTTAATGTTGAGATTTTTATCCGTATTTTTGTCGGAATGGAGGTATTAAAAATCAGGGTTTTTGAGATATTTTGCTGGGGTTATAATTTTTAATCCGACCGTTGGATCGTGGTAATTTTTGGATATGTTATACATATATAAGTTGAGTATATGCCCACAAATTTTGAACCGTTAAAAATGAACGTATGATTTATTATGAATTTTACGAGATGACTGGTTCAGAAATTGTTGAATTTTCAGAGTTTATCATTTTGGTGAAAAATTCTAGAATTGGTGGGCCCCACTTGTGGTTGGTGAAGAAATATGCTGAATTATATTTCAAATGTGGTGGGTGGAAATAGTAGCAGATAAAGCCATCAGGTTGCAGGTCAAACCTACCAAAATTTTCCTATAAATAGAGGGCTAAGTTAGAATTAAAAATCACACCAGAAACATAAGTTTTCTCTCTTTCTCTCTCTATATTATGAAGCATATTTTGTGAGTATTTAGATACTTTGAGAGTTGCTATTCAGTGCAAGTTTCCTTCGACTTTGCATACCGATCAGAAGTACTGCTCTTTTGAGGTAAGGGATAGTAAGAGATTGTAAGGGATATTAAGGGATTTTAAGGGTTGTTATGATTTTCAGTTTCGTAATTTTTCTGACCTTCAAAAATTCTGGAAAAATTTAAAATGATATTTTGATGAGTTTTCTTGATTGTGTCCAAAAATGGTGATTTTTGGATGTATAGATTGAGAGTTATGAATTTTATGAGAAAAGACTATTTTAAAAGTAACCGCTTATAATTCTTTGTGGTTAACTCCAAAATTGATGAAATTTTTATTGGGAGTACATGTATATGATAGAAGTATACTCTGTAAATTTCAGAATTTTTGGGCAAAAGTACAATTTTTGATAAATGTCTAAATATTCGGCTATTTTGGCCATATGAAAAATAGTAAATAACTTTTAAAAATTCTGAGAAAAATATATGTTCACTATGGGACTATATTATGCTAAATCCCAGAAAAGAAATATTTTTGGAACTGATTTGGTATTTTTCATGAAAATAGTCTAGTTATGAGTAAATGAATTAAATATGTTTTGTGAAGAAAGAAAATTGGAAAATAGGATTTTATGGCTTGAGAATCCTATATGAGGTATATGCAAATTTTTTATGAGGGTTTTGGTTATTGATGATGAAATTGTAAGAGTTGGCATTTTATGATGATTAAATGCATTAATTAGTAAAGTGTAAACAATTAAAATAAATTGTTTATAAATTTAAGTAATGTTATTCTTTCAATATCATTATACCGAAATATTGGTATGGATTTTATTGTGGAATTTCTATTTTTTTGTGTCGAGTTTACTATTTATGAGTTACTATTCACGAATTACTATTCATGAGTTACTATTCACGAGTTACTATTCACGATAAAAATTGGTTTCTTTTTCTAACCAAATTATAGTTGAGTTATGAATATTACTCTTGAGATTAAAACTATGTATTGATTATATTGATTTTATTATCATATATAACATTTTTATAACCCTGATGTTGAAATTCTCTTTCACTAGTGTAAAGATGGGTAGATTGTTGGTATGATATGACTAGGGTTCTCTTTGGCCTGTAGTGCAAAGTTGAATTGTGACTGGTATGATCATGACCATTGAATTTATAAGTGAATATCTTTATCTTAAGTGCAAAGGTGAATTGATCAACATGGTTATAATTATTGTTTATATAAATTCTGAAATGATTATATATTTCTTTGAGATATGAATATATTTGGCCTGTAGTGCAAATATGAATTGTTGATGAATATCTTTGGCATGTAGTGCAAAGATGGCCTGTTGATGAATATCTTTGGCCTGTAGTGCAAAGATGAACTGTTGTTAAATATCTTTGGCCCGTAGTGCAAAGATGGTTTGTTGATGAATATCTTTGGCCCGTAGTGCAAAGATGGATTTGTTAGTATGATTATAAACAGGAACTGTGATTTGGTATAACCATGATCTTTGATGTTTTAGGTAAAGACAGGTGATGAAAATATTCTTCGTCCTCGGTGCGAAGAAAAATTTATAGTCACAATTATGATTATGAGTTATTCATATGATTGTGGAAAGGAACTGTTAAGTGATGTTACATGGATAAAACATTGTTGGTGAATTTTTAACATGGAGAAGATAATAGACTTTATAGTCTATTTGACTCTTCTAATGGATTGCTCGTTCCGCTGCAACTATGGTTGAAATTTTTATCATTTACCATATGTTCTAAATCTCTGATTTATTGTTGATGAAGGCTATTGATAATTGAATTATCTTTAGTCATGATATTCTTTACTGAGCTAGTTGTGCTCACCCTTTTGCTTCACAATTCCTTTCAGGTAATAAGAGTGTAGCTGGGTCGAGCGAGGGTAACAAGGGAATAGAACGGTGGTCATCATTTAGTAGTTATATTTGGTGAAGAAAATAGGGTGAGGCGAACCCAACGTTGGAAGGGTGTTTTGTCACTATCATACAAGATGTCTAATGACATACAACCTCGTGTCATCATAGGACAGGGTTGTGCTCATCTATTTGTGGAGTATATCTATGGGCACTACCTATATAATCTTGGTGTTTGTTTGAAGTATAATTCTCAATTAGAGACAGTGGAGATAATGATAAGTCAAGAGAAGACTCACCATTGAGAAGAATATGATAGTAATCTTCTCGTTTTTCTTTGGGGTCTATTGGGTCAACCAAGGATAATTCTGTGGCCATATGATATCTATCATAACCTAGACGCATGGCCTCCCATGTACGAAGGTTTCCTTGAGCACTTCCCAAAGATTCTAGTTTCTAAAACAGTTTTTGACTGTACCTTTATGTAAGGTACCTTTGTGAGGTGCTGATACATGATGGTGTCCAATGTCACATTTGGTATATATTTGTATCCAAACTCACAGCATATGTGTTGTTGTATTTTGCACGACAATTGTTGTAATAAAGTTGTAGTTGTTTTCTGTACCATGTATTTGACGACTCAGAATGGGTTGGATGGAATGGACCTATTTTGGGGTTGTCACAGGTGGTATCAGAGCTTAGGGATATGATCTCTGGCGGAGATCGGGGAATATAACTAGGAGGGGAGAGATGAGTAAATCCTTCGCTAGTGTGTCATACCTAAGCTTATTTGTTGGTCAGCCATAATATCGGGATATTATGTGATATGTTAATTTGTTAAATTAACCCTTGTTTTTGAAGCTGTATTCTAGAATGATATCTGAAATACAGGAGATGAGCAATGGAAAATCATGATCACAGGAAAGATGAAATCTGAAATGAAAGCAAGGTATTCTCAACTCTTCGAAATACCAGGTACGTAAATTTCGGGGACGAAATTTCATAAGGAGGGGAGATTGTAAGACCCCGAATTTTATGAAATAAAAGTATTCAATTTTTCTTATAATTACTATTCAGTAAATGGTTAAATTGATAAATTTTAAAGTTAAGGGTGAAATATAAATTTTTTTCAAAATAAGCAAGTGGTTATAAAATAATCATTGTTGTCGGGGAATATTCGTACGACGGCGTAGCTATTTGTGGGCCCCATAACGAATAACTGTCGGGTGAAGAAAACGACAAATTTGAGTTTTTATAAATAACGGCGTAGTTGTTACCGTTAACACTGTTGGAATACCCGGTGGTTAAAATACAGTAATACGCGTTATTGCACAGTAGCACACGGTATTGCATAGTATTTTTGAAATTATTGATTCTTACGTAAGAAGGCACTACTCAATAATTGTTACAGTAATTACTGTTCAATATTTTATTTTATTGATTCAATAATTGTTGCGTTGATATTTTATATTATTGTTGTTTCAATAATTGTTGTTGCACAATATTTTCTATTATCAGATCAATAATTCATATTATTTGAATAATATTATTTGATAATATTATTGTTAATGTCTAGAAAATTCTGTCTAAGGAGAGGTTTGGTCATCTAATTGCGCGCTAGTAAGGAGAAATCCTTATTGGAAAGCCCCCTCTTTCCTGGGAACGGCCTAGTTGTCATAAATGTGATTCTGTAATATTATTTGTGAATAATTAATTATTGATTCATATGATAAGAAAATATTTATTTTATGTGGATATAAATGAGGGATATATTTTTGTGGTTAAAAAATAAAGGAGTTAATGTTGAGATTTTTATCCGTATTTTTGTCGGAATGGAGGTATTAAAAATCAGGGTTTTTGAGATATTTTGCGGGGGTTATAATTTTTAATCCGACCGTTGGATCGTGGTAATTTTTGGATATGTTATACATATATAAGTTGAGTATATGCCCACAAATTTTGAACCGTTAAAAATGAATGTATGATTTATTATGAATTTTACGAGATGACTGGTTCAGAAATTGTTGAATTTTCAGAGTTTATCATTTTGGTGGAAAATTCTAGAATTGGTGGGCCCCACTTGTGGTTGGTGAAGAAATGTGCTGAATTATATTTCAAATGTGGTGGGTGGGAATAGTAGCAGGTAAAGCCATCAGGTTGCAGGTCAAACCTACCAAAATTTTCCTATAAATAGAGGGCTAAGTTAGAATTAAAAATCACACCAGAAACATAAGCTTTCTCTCTTTCTCTCTCTATATTATGAAGCATATTTTGTGAGTATTTAGATACTTTGAGAGTTGCTATTCAGTGCAAGTTTCCTTCGGCTTTGCATACCGATCAGAAGTACTGTTCTTTTGAGGTAAGGGATAGTAAGAGATTGTAAGGGATATTAAGGGATTTTAAGGGTTGTTATGTTTTTCAGTTTCGTAATTTTTCTGACCTTCAAAAATTCTGGAAAAATTTCAAATGATATTTTGATGAGTTTTCTTGATTGTGTCCAAAAATGGTGATTTTTGGATGTATAGATTGAGAGTTATGAATTTTATGAGAAAAGACTATTTTAAAAGTAACCGCTTATAATTCTTTGTGGTTAACTCCAAAATTGATGAAATTTTTATTGAGAGTACATGTATATGATAGAAGTATACTCTGTAAATTTCAGAATTTTTGGGCAAAAGTACAATTTTTGATAAATGTCTAAATATTCGGCTATTTTGGCCATATGAAAAATAGTAAATGACTTTTAAAAATTCTGAGAAAAATATATGTTCACTATGGGACTATATTATGCTAAATCCCAGAAAAGAAATATTTTTAGAACTGATTTGGTATTTTTCATGAAAATAGTCTAGTTATGAGTAAATGAATTAAATATGTTTTGTGAAGAAAGAAAATTAGAAAATAGGATTTTATGGCTTGAGAATCCTATATGAGGTATATGCAAATTTTTTATGAGGGTTTTGGTTATTGATGATGAAATTGTAAGAGTTGGCATTTTATGATGATTAAATGCATTAATTAGTAAAGTGTAAACAATTAAAATAAATTGTTTATAAATTTAAGTAATGTTATTCTTTCAATATCATTATACCGAAATACGGGTATGAATTTTATTGTGGAATTTCTACTTTTTTTGTGTCGAGTTTACTATTTATGAGTTACTATTCACGAATTACTATTCATGAGTTACTATTCACGAGTTACTATTCACGATAAAAATTGGTTTCTTTTTCTAACCAAATTATAGTTGAGTTATGAATATTACTCTTGAGATTAAAACTATGTATTGATTATATTGATTTTATTATCATATATAACATTTTTATAACCCTGATGTTGAAATTCTCTTTCACTAGAGTGTAAAGATGGGTAGATTGTTGGTATGATCATGACTAGGGTTCTCTTTGGCCTGTAGTGCAAAGTTGAATTGTGACTGGTATGATCATGACCATTGAATTTATAAGTGAATATCTTTATCTTAAGTGCAAATGTGAATTGATCAACATGGTTATAATTATTGTTTATATAAATTCTGAAATGATTATATATTTCTTTGAGATATGAATATATTTGGCCTGTAGTGCAAATATGAATTGTTGATGAATATCTTTGGCATGTAGTGCAAAGATGGCCTGTTGATGAATATCTTTGGCCTGTAGTGCAAAGATGAACTGTTGTTAAATATCTTTGGCCCGTAGTGCAAAGATGGTTTGTTGATGAATATCTTTGGCCCGTAGTGCAAAGATGGATTTGTTAGTATGATTATAAACAGGAACTATGATTTGGTATAACCATGATCTTTGATGTTTCAGGTAAAGACAGGTGATGAAAATATTCTTCGTCCTGGGTGCGAAGAAAAATTTATAGTCACAATTATGATTATGAGTTATTCATATGATTGTGGAAAGGAACTGTTAAGTGATGTTACATGGATAAAACATTGTTGGTGAATTTTTAACATGGAGAAGATAATAGACTTTATAGTCTATTTGACTCTTCTAATGGATTGCTCGTTCCGCTGCAACTATGGTTGAAATTTTTATCATTTACCATATGTTCTAAATCTCTGATTTATTGTTGATGAAGGCTATTGATAATTGAATTGTCTTTAGTCATGATATTCTTTACTGAGCTAGTTGTGCTCACCCTTTTGCTTCACAATTCCTTTCAGGTAATAAGAGTGTAGCTGGGTCGAGCGAGGGTAACAAGGGAATAGAACGGTGGTCATCATTTAGTAGTTATATTTGGTGAAGAAAATAGGGTGAGGCGAACCCAACGTTGGAAGGGTGTTTTGTCACTATCATACAAGATGTCTAATGACATACAACCTCGTGTCATCATAGGACAGGGTTGTGCTCATCCATTTGCTGAGTATATCTATGGGCACTACCTATATAATCTTGGTGTTTGTTTGAAGTATAATTCTCAATTAGAGACAGTGGAGATAATGATAAGTCAAGAGAAGACTCACCATTGGGAAGAATATGATAGTAATCTTCTCGTTTTTCTTTGGGGTCTATTGGGTCAACCAAGGATAATTCTGTGGCCATATGATATCTATCATAACCTAGACGCATGGCCTCCCATGTACGAAGGTTTCCTTGAGCACTTCCCAAAGATTCTAGTTTCTAAAACAGTTTTTGACTGTACCTTTATGTAAGGTACCTTTGTGAGGTGCTGATACATGATGGTGTCCAATGTCACATTTGGTATATATTTGTATCCAAACTCATAGCATATGTGTTGTTGTATTTTGCACGACAATTGTTGTAATAAAGTTGTAGTTGTTTTCTGTACCATGTATTTGACGACTCAGAATGGGTTGGATGGAATGGACCTATTTTGGGGTTGTCACATTAACTGTTTTAAATCTTTATTGCAAAGAGGATGATCTGTTATACATATGTTGAATGTATGAAATGTTAAAGTCAACTTATGACTACGTTGATTGAGTAATGAATGCTGATTGAGTAAGGAACTCAATCTTTGTACTTGTTATATGAACTGTAGCATGTTTGTTATGTTAGTCTAATGTTTATGAAATGCATGATAAGCATGTTATTATGTGCTACGTGATACATAAAAACTGTTAGATTTTGCTGGGCTGTCGAGCTCAACCTTGCAAATAATCACTTTTGCAGGTTAAGGATTCAAGGTAACGCTATGTTCTACTTGAAAGACATGAATCTGCTGTAATGCGTGAAGATTTAGATACTTTAGCAAAAGTTTTTATTTCTTTAAACCATGATTAAGATTCATGAGATGTACTAAATATTTTATGATGTATGGTTTTCTGTTGAGTTGTCAAGTTAAAGTTTGAGTTATCTGATATGCAAAAGTTATCAGATTCAAATGTAAAATTTTATGTAATAACAGTGATAAAGTGAATCATAAAATAATATTGATTCAAAGACATGTAGATGATAAAGGTTTTGATTCAAGGAATTAAAGTAAGAAGACAATAAACTTTAAATTATTCTGCGTTTAATAAGATTTAACATCAAATAATGATGTAAAATCAGAAGGTAGATGTGTTATTAACGACCAAAGTGGAGAATCAAATTGTATGAATTTTGGGGTCGTTACATTATATCTCATTATAAACCAACATAAATCTTATCATTTATTTCTTACTTTTGAAAACATCAAATTTAGTTCCATTGCATAACTTAATTAAGCAATCACTTAAAATCTTTACACTTTGCATTACAACACCTTACAATCTGTTATTGTAGTTTCTATTATGTCTTAACATCATTAACATGCTTGTTTAGCTAACATAAGTCCATTATGCATGACCTGTAAATAGGCAGAAGTCACTGCCTGGGCTCGGGGCACGGCGCAGCTGCGCCGTTTCTGCCTGTGGTACCGGCGCAGCTGCACCACGCACAGACAGAAACTGCAGTAGCAGCTCTGCTACACGGCAGTCACCCATCTCAACCCAATTCCTACAGAAATCATGAAACCTAGCAATTAAAACTTTGTAATAGCATAGTTACACATGTCATACACCATTCTAACTACATAAACATCACCAAGGCCATGTTTGGCTAGTTTTAAAAACTTAATCCCATCACCAAGCTCAACTTTTGAATCAAGAATGAATAACAAGAATCAAAAAAAATTTCTGAGGGTCATAAGACCTTGAACTATGTCCTGGGTTGTCAAGGGTTATACTTGAAACCTTTAACAGTCATAAGACTATGGACCTTTCTTCTCGTACTTAGGGGGATCAGCCCTTAGTACCATACTGTGCACAATATCTTAACGCTAAAGCGTAAATAATCCCCTATATAGGGTTGTTCATCTCAGTTTGACATTTGAGTCCGTACCACAGGAAGTTTGGTTTGGATAATTCATCAAGGGTTCTGAAATTTAGAACGCTCATCAACTATGGACTAGTTGAATCAATAAGGGTTCGCTAGTCTAACAAGGTTTAACAATAATTGATAACTTAACTTGAATAGAATCTCAAAAGATATATAATGGAATAAGTATTGTATAACAGCATAATGCTTGAAAGATTAATAAACTTTAATATACAAAACAGACTTGATCAATAATAATGAGAACTTGCGCAATGTAGAAAGGTGAATTAATCAACTTATATAACGATAACAAGTAGGGTTAGAAAAACTTGCCTCGTGCGTAGATTACACTTAATTAACTTGTTCTTTGAATTAAATCCTACATATCAATTATGTTCACAATACCAGTCAATAATAACGTATTAAACATCATAAATTATTCTTTGTCTAATCTCGAATTCATGACTATATTTAGTCAAATTATCATACTTATTTTAACATAATATAATACTACACGAATAACATGTTAATTGCATAATCAACGATTCAAATAACATGTAATTGTCTTCTTGACTTGGTGAAAACTCATTTTAATATCTCATTATATGTCAAACAAGTTTTTATATTCATTAGACTAGGTTACTAACTCATTTCTATACTTGAATATTAAAAAAAATATTTTCTGGACATTCTGTTAAGTGGTGCTGCGGCGTCACATTTGTATTGGGTCTTGGCGCTGCGGCGCCATGACGCTACAGCTTGGTACATGGCGTTGTGGAGCTGCGGCGCGGGGCATCAGTGCTGGGGTTGGTGCTGCAGCGCGGTGGCGTTGCGGCGCGACACTCTAGAATTTGATTCCCAGTTCGCGAAGAACACAGAGTTCAGCGAATTAAACATTATATGATCATTATTTCCCCAAATTAAACATACCCACATGTTAGAATTAATATATAATCAATACCCAATGTTTATAGAGTGATTTTAACCCATTAAAACACATAATCACAGAATTAAAATATGCAAATTGTACTGTTCTTGATGTTTTTGAAGGTTTTGAATATAAATCATGAAATTTAATACTACGGATTCGTTATAACACCGATTCCGTTCGTTTAAGGTTTGGTCTCTTCGTATCAACATGCATAATCAAATAAGAGTATAAATTTTTACAAAATCATTTATGTTTGACACATAAAAATCAAGTATAAGGGCCATAAGGCCAAACCCAAACTCTGTAAATTTTGAAATAACAAGTCATCGTATTATGAAAGTTATGATATGGAATTATACGATATATATATATATATATATATATATATATATATATATATATATATATATATATATATATATAACATGCTTTACTACTCGAATTATTACATATAACCATATAGCAACACAATCTCTAACTACAGAGATTTACAGAATATATGAAAGCCATTTTTATAAAACTTTAAAAGACGTAAAATAGGAATTGGGTTGAAGAGGTTACCCAAGCGTAAATTAGAAGAATTGAAACTTTTCCCAATTTCTTCTTAACTCTCACAAATCTCTTAACACTCTCTGAACTTTCAAACTCTCTCCCTCTCTTTCTCCTCTCTGTTTTTGCTAGACTTAGAAAATGAAGAAGAAAAGAATACGTAATATAATAAAGGAAAAAAAAAACTGATGCGCATAATGGTCAGTTAATCCAGTCATGGGTAACTACTGATAACTCCCATTAAGGCCATGTTTGGCTAGTTTTAAAAACTTAATCCCATTTAATTTAATAACTATTTTATCATATAGTTTAAAAAATGTCACACTCCTTATAATAAATCCAATATTTTATTTAATTTACTTTAAATAAAATATAATAATTTCTCATAAATTCACATAGCCACATAATTAAATTTTTTATTAATAAATAATGTCAAATTATTAACTCTCTAATTAATAATTAAATTAATTAAAATACCAATAGGCTTATTAAATAATTTTTTAATACAATAAGCTCACATAATCACATACTTTGATAATAAAAATTCTCCACATTAATTTAATAAATGCTACACATATAATTAAATTAATCTACCACAATTGCATCAATTAATTCTTTAATCTAATAATTAAATCATCGAAAATATTTATTTACTTCAATAAATATTAAAATTAAATTATAAAAATCTCGTTCGTCACATCTTTCCCCCCTTAAAAGGATTCTGTCCCCAGAATCACGACTCAATAAATTCAACCCGTTACATTCTCCCCCCTTACAAAGATTCTATCCCCAGAATCGCTTACACATAATTTAAGTAAATAAATGAGGATAATTCTTTATCATATTCTCTTCAAGTTCTCACGTAGCTTCTTCAGCGTTATGGTTCCTCCAAATTACCTTAACAGAAGGTATTACTTTATTTCTCAGAATTTGTTCTTTTCGGTCGACAATTCGAACATGAATTTCTTCGTAAGACAAGTCTTTTTCAAAATAAAGGGGTTCGTATTCAATTACATGCTTGTAATCGGGTTTGTAGGGTCGTAAAACTGAAACATGGAAGACGTTGTGGACATTCTCTAGAGCTAGAGGTAAGGCTACCTCGTACACGACTTCTCCGATTCTTCGTAGTACTTCAAAGGGTCCAATGAATCTTGGGCTTAATTTTCCTTTCTTTCCAAACCTGATCTTTCCCTTCTAGGGAGAGACCTTTAAGAACACATAACTACCCGGTTTAAACTCAACATTCTTACGGTGTGGATCGACGTATTTCTTCTGTCTATCTTGAGCTGCTGTCAATCTTGTTCGGATCACTTTGGCTATTTATTCTGTCTGCTGTACCAATTCTGGCCCTAGCAATTATCTTTTGCCAACTTCATCCCAATAAAGTGGAGTTTTGCACTTTCTGCCATATAAAGCTTCATAAGGCGGCATGCCAATACTAGCGTGGTAACTGTTGTTATAACCGAACTCTACGAGCGGTAGATGATCATCCCAATTTCCTTTAAAGTCCATTATACAAGCTCTTAACATATCTTCCAATGTCTGAATTGTTCTTTCACTCTGTCCATCTGTCTGAGGGTAATATGCCGTACTCATTCGCAACTGTGTACCCATGCATTCTTGTAGACGTTTCCAGAAGATCGATGTAAAGCGCGGATCCCTATCGAAAACAATTGACACCGGCACTCCGTGCCTCGAAAATATCTCTTTTACATATAACTTTGCCAACTGATCTAAGTTGAATCAGATTTTGATCGGAAGGAAGTGTGCGGATTTCGTCAGTCGGTCAACGATAACCCATACTGCGCCGTAGCCTTTCTGAGTCGTCGGAAGGCCAACCACGAAGTCCATTGTAATGTTTTGCTTTCACTTTCTGACAGGTCAGCCACTTGGCAACACACTCTGTAACATCTCGTTTCAGATTAGGCCACCAGAAATGTTGTCGAAGATCTTGGTACATCTTGGTACTACCAGGGTGAATCGAATATCGTGAGCTATGAGCCTCACTCAAAATGTCTTCCTTAATCTCTGGTACTGGCGGTACCCAAATTCTGTTCTCGAATCTCAGTATTCCTTCCTTATCCATCTTAAATCTCGGTTCAGATCCTTCAGATATCTTCCTTATGACGTTTTTGCATTCATCGTCCTGAAGTTGAGCCTCCTTAACTTTATCTAGTAGGGTTGTACCAGATTGCATTTGGAACAACTTCTCATCAATTTCCATATGATACTTCACTTCCAGTTCCAGTTTCTCCATTTATGAAATTAGCTCCTCTTGAGCGGTCAACATCATCAACTTCTCTCGACCCTTTCTACTTAAGGCGTCGGCAACCACGTTTGCCTTACCCGGATGGTATAAAATCTCACAGTCGTAATCCTTAACTAACTCCAACCACCTTCTTTGGCGCATATTCAGTTCTCTCTGTGTAAAAATATATTTCAGACTCTTGTGGTCTGTATATATTTCACACCTCTCCCCGTAGAGATAGTGCCTCCAGATTTTCAAAGTAAAAACCACTGCAACAAACTCCAAGTCGTGGGTCGGATACCCCTTCTCATAATCTTTCAGTTGTCGTGACGCATACGCAATGACTCTACCGTTCTGCATAAGCACATAGCCAAGTCCCTTATGTGACGCATCACTATAAATCACAAAATTTCCTGTATTGTCCGGAAAAGACAACACAGGTGCTGTACTCAACCTCTTCTTCAATTCTTGAAAGCTTTCCTCATACTTTTCTGTCCAAACAAATTTCACAGCTTTTCGAGTCAAATTCGTTAACGGAGTTGCGATCTTGGAAAAGTCTTGAATGAACCTTCTGCAATAACCTGCCAATCCAAGAAAACTTCTTACTTCCGACGGCGTCTTCGGCTGATCCCAGTTAATCACAGCTTCAACCTTGGATGGATTTACCGAAATTCCGTCTTTATCGATCACATGTCCAAGAAATTGTACTCTTTCAATCCAGAATTCACATTTCAAAAACTTAGCATACAACTTCTCTTTTCTCAACACTTCCAACGTTACTCTCAAATGCTCTTCATGTTCTTCCTTATTTTTTGAATATACCAAAATATCATCTATAAATACCACTACGAACTTGTCCAAAAACGGCTTGAACACACCATTCATTAATCCCATAAATGCTGCAGGAGCATTCGTTAAACCAAACGACATTACTAAAAATTCGTAGTGACCATATCGTGTTCTGAACGCTGTCTTCGGTACATCCTCTGGTCTCACCTTCAGTTGATGATAACCACTCCTCAAATCTATCTTGGAAAAGTATTTTGCTCCCTTCAATTGATCAAAAAGATCATCGATCCTTGGTAATGGATATCTATTCTTAATCGTGACCTTATTCAGTTCTCTGTAATCAATGCAGAGTCGCATCGATCCGTCTTTCTTTTTTACAAACAACACTGGCGCTCCCCACGGCGATACGCTTGGTTGAATGTACTTCTTGTCTAGTAATTCTTGTAGTTGTACCATCAATTCTTTCATTTCTACTGGCACCATTTGGTATGGTGCCTTCGATATTGGAGCGGTTCCTGGCGCCAAATCGATCACAAATTCGACCTCTCTATCTGGCGGAAGTCCTGGCAAATCGTCTGGAAATACGTCTACAAAATCTTGCACTACTGGTATCTCATCTATTTTTGGATTCTCTTTACAACTATCGACTATGTAAGCTAGATATCCTACACAGCCTTATCTTAACAACCTTATGGCCTGCATCATCTTCAGACAACTCGCTTGTCTAGGCGACTTGCTACCATAAAATACAATCTTTGACGGAGACATAAGGTTAATACGCTTCTTTTGGCAATCAATTATCGCCCCGTAATTGAATAACCAGTCCATTCCCAAGATAACGTCAAATTCCCTAAGCCGAATAGGGATAAGATCTACGTTCATGATATTACCCTTAATATCCACTCTATAGTTCTTATGCACGTACTTAACCGGGATAATTTCTCTATTTGCAATTTCTATGTTCATGGGGCATTCTAACTCATCCTTAGGCAATTCTAAATTCTTAGCAAAGTCATCGGATATAAATGAACAAGTAGCACCCGAATCAAATAATACGTACGCATTAATTTTATTGATCGGAATGATACCTGATACCATATCGCGCGACTGCACTTCATCCTGCACTATCATGTTGATGTTAGAGTTTATGCCCTAGAGGCCAATTATTTGATGTAATTGCTTAACATTTGATATTATTGTTGATTGAATAAATAAATGATTTTATTATGGTTTTAATTACTGCGTAATATAATTGTTAACATAATAAAATTCCTTAGAATAGTGATACAAATTATATAGTTTCAAGTATGTGACTTGAACATGAGATTATATAATTATAATTAGTATCATTGTTCTTAAATGTCCCTAGTCGAGTATCATTGTTGATGGGACAACAATGATGCATTGAGACTAGTATGTGGATTGACTGATGACCAAATCTCATTGGTCATAAATATATGAGATATTAAGTCAATGCATAGGTACATGTTAGAGAACAATGTACTGGACAGACCCACCATGAGAATTCTATATGGAGCATTATGCGAAGTGTCATTAGTAATTCTCATAGTGACAATGATGTAATGGTCCTCCGACCTGAAATCGCTATATTACTACACGAGAATATATGTACTTTGATATCATCAAATGTCACCTTTAATAGGGTGGACTATAAAGGTGATTATTGGGTTCATTATGAATCGTGTGAGTAATATGAGTGATCTAGATGGAATTTAACCATCCTATATTTTATAGGTGATATCCATAGGCCTCTTGATTGAGTAGGACTATGAAATGCATGGCCATGCTCAAATAGTGATTTGTTTCATATAGTCTACTCATTGATCAAGAAAACTCAGATTAAATTATGAAGAGTATGACACATTCCATGACTCGAGTTTAATCTAGGATATTAAGGTTAAAAGGATTAAATTACATTGAAACATTGGTCACGAAAAGGTTGCATCGAATCATCGATCTTATTATTACTTGGGTAGCAGTGATGCATTACTAGATGCCGCTCACTGTTTATAACTTTATAATATGATTTTAAGGTTATTGCCAACGTAATAATAACCTATAGGGTCACACACAAAGAACGTAATTAAAAGGAAATTAATTTAAATTGTAAAGATTTAAATATGTCAATATGATTGATATAATTTTAAATTACGAATTTAAATTAATAGGATAATTTATATATAGGTATATTAATTAAGTAAGACTTAATTAAGATATATATAAATTCGGATTTTAATAATATTAGGTTTTGATTAATTCCTCCTAACTGCTATATATATGATGTATATCAGACTTTAGGTTTTTACGTCAAAAATAAAACCCTAGCCGCTCTTAGAGAGAGACTAGAAAAAACAGTTCCGAAAATCCTCATCCTTGGTGGCTAGTACCGCGATTCCTTCTTCTGCAGATCGTAAGACGATTCGCGGAGCGTTCGTGTGGATACCGTAGAGACGCAGTCGGTTTGTATTGCGTTGGAGATTCGAGGCGCAGTCGATTTCAGACTCTCGTTTTCATATTCGGTATAATCTCTAAACCTCTTAATTAATTGATTTTTCGCATGGATCCTGTTATAGGGTTTCGGAAATTGCTTTAAAATTTTAATTTCCGCTGTGCGTTTCTGTGCCGAAACCCTACAGTTGAATGTTTTGGCAGTCGGTCGGTTGGTTGCAGTTGGTGCTGCGATAGTCAGAGTGCTTCCACCGGTATTTCCTCTATTTCCTCCTGAACTCGTCCCTCCAGATCCCTTCTTGCGATAGTCTCTTGCCAGATGATCCTTTGAGCCACAAGTGAAACAGGCACCTTTCTTTGGGTTAGGACAGTTAGGTGCTATGTGGCCTTCCTGACCACAATTATAGCACACACGCTTCCCTTTCATACAAACTCCCAAATGGGCTTTTTCGCAGGTTGAGCACGCTTCGATCTTCTTCTTCTGCCCTCCTTGTTGACTTCCAGCTGACGAGTTATCCGTCCATTTCCTTTTCAGATTATGACTACCCTCAGTGCTACTCCCACCAGTCTTGTTATTACCTTCATTCTCACTCTTCTTCTTCTTCTGCTCTTGATTATACTTCGTTACTGCATCGCTTCCACCCTCAGCGAGTATGGCCTTCTCTAGTACCCCGGCAAATGTCTTCAACTGAAATATCGACACCTTACTATACAACCACGACTTCAGTTCTTGTTCGAAACGTCTTGCCTTCCTCTCATCGGTATGCACTTGATATGTGGCGAACCTTGCCAACTCGTTGAATCTAGCCGCATAATCTGATACAGACATATTCCCTTGCTTCAATTCCATAAACTGAACCTCCAATTGGTTCTGCGAGGTAGTCAGGAAATACATCTCAAAAAACATCTCCTTGAACCTCTCCCAGGTAATCATACCTTCTCCTCCACAGACCTTGTTTGCTTGCCACCAAAAGCTGGCTTTAGATTTCAGCATAAACGTTGCAAAAGCGGTCTTCTGGTCCTCTCTGACTCTTGCGACCTCAAAAATCTTCTCCATCTCCATAACCCAAGTCTGAGCTTCGATCGGGTTCATGGAGCCTTTAAACTCTGGCGATCCCACCGTCTTGAAATCCTTAAACGAAGTATTCGGTGGAGCTTGAGGTTGATTATTCATTACTCCAGCTAGTAAGTTCACTAATTGTTGGACGAGATTACCATTGGCGTTATTGTTATTATTCGTTGACTCTTCCTGAGCTGGTTGACGATTTTGTCTTCTTCTCGGCGGCATATTTCTGTTAAAAATATACGCTTATTAGATCTTTATTAAATTCTCTAAATAGTTAAGGCTTAAATCAACAATTTAACATAATCATTGAACACATTATCTCAAACAACTTGATATATTTATTCAAATCAAAAGTTTTAACATCAAGCGATAGCATCACTGCTATTTACATCAACTATCCCGAGATAAAGAATCTACAGGATTTGAAATATTAAAATATTCATTCGTTCATAAACACGTCTGAATTTACATCTAAAAACCAGATAAATTTTTTGCATAATTAAACAAATCTTATCACTGCTTGTTAAGGTGCCGAATAGCCTTGCTACGTTCCTCTTCTATGATGCGAGACATCGTTCTGCGATCCAGCATGTACGATGGTAGACCTTCAAACTGGATTGGGTACCTCAAAACTCGATCCTGAGCCTCATCCATTGCATTATTAAGTGTAGAGTATGTCTCTCCAAGCTTCGCCTTCTTTACACGACAATCCCGCTCTGCAAGATCAGAACGACGTGATTCTCTTACCCAGCCCTCCTCTACTATGATCAGCCTCTCTGAGCTTTCCTTCAGTTCCTTCTTTAACTTCTCTATTTCTTCGGACTTCTCCTCGGTTTGACCCTTCTCGTGGACCAAATTCCATTCTACATTTCCTAGTCGTGTGTGAAGAGTCTCAACCTCCCTCTCCTTCTGCTCGAGAGTAATCTGCTGACTAATCGCCCGCTCAGTCAAGTCCTAAACAGTATCTCGTAATTCTACATTACGGTCATATAACACGTCGTACATCTCAGCATCGATGGAGTTCGGCGGGAACTCCTCTTCTTCCTATTCCTCCTCAGGATCCTCCTCTGGATCAGTCTCAGGCTCATGCTCCTGACCAACAACTGTGATCAACAGAGATGGCTCCCCCTGAATCAACTGCTCCCTGACAACATGAATGTCTTGGGGCTCCTCCTCAATAGGCACTCGGGGTTACTCCTCCCCAGCTTGACTAGCTCCTCCAACATCTGACATCCTGACAACATAGTTTTAAGTTTTAATTACTCAGTCGTACTAGTGAGCACATAAATTAACACATAAGCACATAAAGTCTTTTATTAACTTCAATGAATTTAGAAATTCATTTCTTAGAACTCGATAAGAGTTTTCCTTCACTATGTTCTTCCTATAAGGCTATTACCCAAGGTTGTTCCCCCACCTAAGGTTCATAACCTACAGCTCTGATACCAACCTGTGACACCCCCAAATTTGGTACTTCCATTTTCACAGGATTTGGTGTTCACTGTACAAACATCATCCATCTATCTACCCATAAATAAATGCAAACCTTGCAATAGATAGAAATAATAATAAATCTCTCCCCTTATGGGGTTACATCAACTTCATAATAAATAAATCCCAGGTCACTCTAACCTTAAACCATCTGTGCGGAAACATAAACAAATAAGTCTTAAGTAACATCAATTCTAATTATCATTACATAATCACATAAATAACACAGTCTTCATTACTTGCTAATCTTGCCCTTGCCTTTACTAGTGGAAGGTTCGTCTACTCTTTCGTTCTTAACTGTAATGTTATTATTACGCAAGAGTGAGCACGATTGCCCATAAGTATAACAATATAACAATAAATAATAACATGCGAGAAAAATAATAACTTCGAATATAAAAGCTCAATTTTTGAATCAAGAATGAATAACAAGAATCAAAAGAAATTTCTGAGGGTCATAAGACCTTGAACTATGTCCTAGGTTGTCAAGGGTTATACTTGATACCTTTAACAGTCATAAGACTATGGACCTTTCTTCTCGTACTTAGGGGGATCAGCCCTTAGTACTATACTGTGCACAATATCTTAACGCTAAAGCGAAATAATCCCCTATACAGAGTTGTTCATCTTAGTTTGACATTCGAGTCCGCACCAAAGGAAATTTGGTTTGGATAATTCATCAAGGGTTCTGAAATTTAGAACGCTCATCAACAATGGACTAGTCAAATCAATAAGGGTTCACTAATCTAACAAGGTTTAACAATAATTGATAACTTAACTTGAATAGAATCTCAAAAGATATACAATGGAATAAGTATTGTATAACAGCATCATGCTTGAAAGATTAATAAACTTTAATATACAAAACAGACTTGATCAATAATAATGAGAACTTGCGCAATGTAGAAAGGTGAATTAATCAACTTATATAACGATAACAAGTAGGGTTAAGAAAAATTGCCTCGTGGGTAGATTACACTTAATTAACTCGTTCTTTGAATTAAATCCTACATATCAATTATGTTCACAATACCAGTCAATAATAACATATTAAACATCATAAGTTATTCTTTGTCTAATCTCGAATTCATGACTATATTTAGTCAAATTATCATACTTGTTTTCACATAATATAATACTACACGAATAACAAGTTAATTACATAATCAACGATTCAAATAACATGTAATTGTCTTCTTGACTTGGTAAAAACTCATTTTAATATCTCATTATATGTCTAACAAGTTTTTATATTCATTAGACTAGGTTACTAACTCATTTCAATACTTGAACATTAAAAAAATATTTTCTGGACATTCTGCTAAGTGGCGCTGCGACGCCACTTTTGTACTGGGTCTTGGCGCTGCGGCGCCATGACGCTACGGCTTGGTACATGGCGCTGTGGCGCTGCGGCGCGGGGCATTAGTGTTGGGGTTGGCGCTGCGGCGCGGTGGCGCGGGACATCAGTTCTGAAGTTGGCGCCGCAGCGCGACATTCCAGAATTTGATTCCCAGTTCGCGAAGAACACAGAGTTCAGCGAATTAAACATTACATGATCATTATTTCCCCAAATTAAACTTACCCACATGTTAGAATTAATATATAATCAATACCCAATGTTTATAGAGTGATTTTAACCCATTAAAACACATAATCACAGAATTAAAATATGCAAATTGCACTGTTCTTGATGTTTTTGAAGGTTTTGAATATAAATCATGAAATTTATTACTACGGATTCGTTATAACACCGATTCCGTTCGTTTAAGGTTTGGTCTCTTCGTATCAACATGCATAATCAAATAAGAGTATAAATTTTTACAAAATCATTTATGTTTGACACATAAAAATCACGTATAAGGGCCATAAGGCCAAAACCCAAACTCTATAAATTTTGAAATAACAAGTCATCGTATTATGAAAGTTATGATATAGAATCATGCAATATATATATATATATATATATATATATATATATATATATATATATAACATGCTTTACTACTCGAATTATTATATATAACCATATAACAACACAATCTCTAACTACAGAGATTTACAGAATATATGAAAGCCGTTTTTATAAAACTTTAAAAGACGTAAAATAGGAATTGGGTTGAAGAGTTTACCCAAGCGTAGATTAGAAGGATTGAAACTTTTTCCAATTTCTTCTTAACTCTCACAAATCTCTTAACACTCTCTGAACTTTCAAACTCTCGCCCTCTCTTTCTCCTCTCTGTTTTTGCCAGACTTAAAAAATGAAGAAGAAAAGAATACGTAATATAATAAAGGAAAAAAAAACTGATGCGCATAATGGTCAGTTAACCCAGTCATGGGTAACTACTGATAACTCCCACTAAGGCCATATTTGGCTAGCTTTAAAAACTTATTCCCATTTAATTTAATAACTATTTTATCATATAGTTTAAAAAGTGTCACACTCCTTATAAAATAAATCCAATAATTTATTTAATTTACTTTAAATAAAATATAATAATTTCTCATAAATTCACATAGCCACATAATTAAATTTCTCAATAATAAATAATGTCAAATTATTAATTCTTTAATTAATAATTAATTAATTAAAATACCAATAGGCTTATTAAATATTTTTTTAATACAATAAGCTCAAATAATCACATACTTTGATAATAAAAATTCTCCACATTAATTTATTAAATGCTACGCATATAATTAAATTAATCTACCACAATTGTATCAATTAATTCTTTAATCTAATAATTAATTCATCGAAAATATTTATTTACTTCAATAAATATTAAAATTAAATTACAAAAATCTCGTTCGTCACAGTTTTCGCCAAATCTCTTTTTAAAATTTATCGTTGAATATCTTCAACACATTACCTTAATATATGTTTTATATTTCCTATTATATTCATTACCTCAACAAATTCTAGGTTTTATTTCATAACTTTCATTTGAACTCAATTATATTTTGAGTATTATATATTCTTTAACTCATTCATTTCCTTCTCTAAGGATCGTTATCATTGCGACACCCCCAAATTTGGGTACTTTATTTTCACTTAATTTGGTGCTCACTATCAAAATAATTACATCTAACTACCCATAATAAAGGATAAAACATTAAATAACTTAAACAATAATCTTTCCCATTAAAGGGTTACATCTCATAAACAATCCCAGGTAATCTAACATTAAATTATTACATCAGTTTGCGGAATACATCATAAAAGAAAACAAGTCTTATAACATCATGCATTTAAATAAATTCTAAATAATTCTTCATCACTTGGACATCTTGCCCTTTCCTTTGCTAGTAGATGGCGCATCACCTCTTTTGACTTTAGTTGCATTGTTAATTACAAGAGTGAGCAAACAATTGCTCACTGATATAAAGAGTAGTAATAACAACATGAGAATGAACAACGAATGCTGAACAATAATGAACTTGTTCTACGAATCAAAAATAGAAAACAAGTTTGAACTTTAATATCTAAGGGTCTTAAGACCACGAACTATGTCTTCGGTAATTAGGTATTATTACCTTAACCTTAACAGTCATTAGACTATACAGACTCTTCTTAAAGTACTTAGGGGGATTAGCCCTTTGTACCATGTATTGTGCACAAACATCTAAACGTTACACGTACAAAATCCCCTATGTTAGGGTTGTTCGTCTCAGTTTGAATTTAGAATTTCTGCATTAAAGAAAGTTTAGTTTAGAACTAGCTTGTCAGTGTTTCTAGAATTTTAGAACACTATTCAATTATAGATTAACTCAATCAATAAGAGTTTACTTACTACTTGAAGGTTTAATACAAGAGTGTATAACTGAACAAGGCTGTCAAAGTCAAAGATCGGATATAAACAATATAATTGAATAAACATAATGGCATGCAAAGTGCTATATCCAAAAGAGTTATAACAATCTCATTTGAATCAATGTATTAGAACAATATATGCTTTGAATAATAATATCAAGATTTAGAAAATAAAACTTGCTCGAGATAACGAATTAGGTTACAAGAGCTTGTACAAACATACGCAAGATAGATTAGGCTTGCTCAATGTAAAGAGTTAAGGTTTAGGAACTTGCCTTGTATGTAAGCTACACAAGTGTAAAATAATCTCTAATTACCCTACATATATCATTAAAATCGCAACAACAATTAGTTGTATGAACATTAGCTTTAGGGTTTAAACCATCATTTAGGTCATAACCCTAACCTAGCACCTAACCATGTAGGTTAACATACTTAACGAATCTGAAATCTCATTACGATCCAACATAACGTAATCGTTCATCTCTAACTTTGAAAACATCAAATTTGGTTTCATTTTATAACTTATTTAGATAATTATTTAAAATCTTTACACTTTGCATTATAAGACATTACAATCTATTATTATAGTTTATATTATGTCTTAACATCATTAACATGCATGCTTAACCAATATAAGTCCATTACACATAACCTGCAAATAAGTAGACTTCACTGCCTCAGACCAGAGTATGGCACAGCTGCGCTTGGGACTGGCGCAGCTGCGCCGTTTCTGGCCTTGGCGCCGGCGCAGCTGCCCTAGTGCACAGACAAAACCAGAAACGCAGCAACAGTGCTCCGTTTTTAGCCCAATAAACACGAATTTCACCCACAAAACAGTAATATTCACATATACAATTGGTATAGAACTATCACAAACATGATTGCTAACATATTCATCAACATAGAACAATTTAACAACACTTCTAACTATTTTAATTTCTCAAATTTCTCATTTTCATACATAAACACCATTTCCTTAGACAAAACTCAACACTGTAAACACGATTCTTGTCCAAATAGCTTCATTCAAATTACGTTATCCTCGTTTCTTAATGAACTAGCATAAACAAGACTCAATTTACATTTTCATATACAAATTGACCACTAAAATTGGTACTTACCCAAGCCATATGCAAAATATTCACTGTAATTTACTTTTATTCCTTTAAACCAATTTCTCACGAATTTGACAAACAAGTATCCAGTATACATGATGATTAACAGATTTTGCAACTCTATATGCTCACACATCTACCACAATTCACGTGATTTCCAAATCATATCAAATATATATATATATATATATATATATATATATATATATATATATACACCACCAAAACTACAAGTAACAAAAATAGGAGTAGTTTTAGTTTATTCCTTGAATTTTTAATAGTATGATAGCAAAATTATGAGCAATCCTTTCTCAAAACCCTTCTTCTCCAACCCTCAATATCACTATTTTTCTCTCTTGCTTCCAAGCTCTCTCCCCTAAACTTTATTATTTTAGCCTTAGAAGAAATAAGACGCGAAGTAGGAAATAACCCAACTGATAATCGTGGTTATCAGTTAAAAAACCAATGGGCGTATGTTACAATAAGCCAAAGGCCTTGTTTGACTACCACCTATTTCCCCAACTAGATTATTTCTATATTATTTTTATTATACAGCTTCATGTGTCACACTCTAGTTAACCAAATAACTTTAGCTTAATTAATTTAAATAACTTATAATGGTAACTAAAATAATTTCTATTATAATTATATTTATGAATAATAAATAATTATATATCTAATTTAATTAATAAATTAGACACATCACTTTATTTAATTTATTTATTTCCTTTAATATTAAACAATTCATTTAGTTTAATTATTTTCTTAAATATTAAGCAATTGATTTAATTTAATTATTTCTTTAAATTAAATCCTTCAAATAAAATTATCATTATTCAATTTAATTAACATTAATCAACTTAGTTACTAAATTAATTCACCACAATTCATCAATTATTTATTTTTCTCAATAAATAAATTATTTAAAATATTAATTTAATTCAATAAATATTTAAATTAAATTATAAATTTCTCGATCATTACATCCTTCCCTCCTTAAAAGGATTATGTCCCCAGAATCACAACACATTACCTTAATATAGGTTTTATATTTCCTATTATATTCATTACCTCAACAAATTCTAAGTTTTATTTCATAACTTTCACTTGAACTCAATTATATTTTGAGTATTATATATTCTTTAACCCATTCATTTCCTTCTCTAAGGATCGTTATCATAAACACTCGGGATATTACATTCATCTATTCTTCTAAGAATTTCGTCCTCGAAATTTTTTTTATTACTCTTCATTCATTCAATCTATTAAAATAGATTTTACATTAATACTTTATTCATTTATTGGGTTCTATAACCACTTTCTTTCTCTAAAGATCTTTTTAAGACCATCATATTCCTTACCTCATCCTCTTCTAAGAGTTTCACATTTCTCTTCTTTCTGGAATTTCAATTCTTTCGTGAAATTATTATGTTTTGCTTAATTTTCTCATCTTTTTCACTTTCACCTTTCAGAATAATAAGAATCCTCCATAATTGCTTAATAATTGGGAAGCGATATGAATAACAGGAATTTAAAAGATTCTAAATCATGCTGAGGGGTCATAAGACCTTGAACTACGTCCCTAGGTTATCAAGTATCTCAACTTGAACTTTAACAGTCATAAGACTATACGGACCTTGAACTCTTTCCCAGGTTTAACAGTGCATCACCACTGTAAACTGTCATTAACAGAATGTTTAGCAATCACACAGACTGAAAATACTCTCTACAAGTACTCTAGGTGATCAACCTATCGTACTCCTACGTCGTGCATAACGTATTACATCTTAACGACTATATGCATTACTTTCAGAACCATTGTCTCCGATAACATGTCCCCTTTTTATAGGGTTGTTCACCTCAGCCTTTCAGCATCTGAATTCGCACCAAAATAATTTGGTTTGGCATAGTTTGACAAAAAACGCTTGAATTTCATGAACATCTTTCAATATTCGTCTAGCAGAATCAAATAGCATAGACTTTTTCAACAATTCAAACATCAATCGAAATATATATATATATATATATATATATATATATATATATATATATATTCCCATATCTTAAAGAATTCTCAAAAACCTTTTTATGGCGTCATGATTATGACGTTGTCATACTACATCTCACCATAGTGGGCTGACGATCATATGATCACATCCAACACCAGGTTCCATTGAATTGATGATTCCATCGTTTATCATATTACCTGCACTACTACAAAACAGTAAATAGACAACACTTAAACCACAACGTTTTTTATAAAAACATTGTGGTATTTTTTTTCACAACGTTTTTTTTAAAAACGTTGTAGATATATATATAAAAACGTTATCTATTTAAAAAGGCATTTTTTTGATTTTAAATAGATAACGTTTTTTTAAAAAAACGTTGTGTATGTGAAAAACACGGAGCTTTAGGCGGAACTGAAAACTTAAAATTACAAATCCGTTCTTTCTCTCTCTTCGTATTTCATCTCACACTTTTCTCTTTCTCTACTCCTAAACAGTCACGAAAACAAGGGTTCAAATGGCCAAAACCAGAGGGGATTCAATATCTCAGTACTGTGGTTCAGGCCTGACCTGGTTCATAAGGATAACATCTCCAACTAAGATCAACCAACCATGTTCCGATAAGCCCTAACCCTAGAAGATAATGGCTCAACGAAGTCATACAACCAATGCGGGTTCGATTGCCTATGTCGACCTGGGCGAACTGGGTACGGTGTATTTCCTGCTTCCTGGATCCGAACCGCTCATCTCGGTTCTGCTCGCCGTGCCACTTTTGAATCCTTCGGCGTCAACGTTCTCGATCACAACAACCAGGTTCGGTTATCCCAGATACCGTTTTTCCTTTAAATCCCTTTGTTAATCATTTTCTGTGATTTTAAATCCTTTGGTTTATTTAACCTGATACTATTATAGGACTATTTTTTTAATTACAACCTTGTGATTAATAACTCAATCTGTTTGTTTGATTTATTTTGTCTTTCCATTCTCTTTCATTTGATTGTTTGTGTAGTTTACTGATATTTCTTAATTTCATTTTGGTGGGTGTCTGACTAACAGGTTGTTGAAGACAGCGATGTGGTGATATTTTCCGTGAAGCCTCAAGTTGGTATATATGCCCTGCCTATACATAATTTTTTCCTATCATGTGATAGAGTGAATTTTTGACCATTTATATACTTGAAATTTCTTTGATGAATATTATTGGGGATTATATATATGTTTCTCTCTCTCCCTCCCTCCCTCCTATGGCAAAACAAACAAAAATTATTAATAAAAATTTATTCTTGTTTGTAATGAATGAAGGACTTCAAATTTTAGTGTTTATGAGTTTCTACATACTATCGTATGGCTTTCTGCATAATCTATCAGATGATGATTTTGTATTGTCTCGCTAATTAGGAAAATTTATTGTATTGCAGTTAAAGATGTGATCCTGCAGTGGAGACCAAAACTTTTAGAAAAGCAAAATTTCAAAATTTCATGTCTAATTTCAAAATTTTGAGATACTTCATATACACTTCTTGGACTGTTAAAGCCTTCTAACATCAGTAATATGATTGAGTTATGCATTTATATCTGTACTTATTGTGCTAATTGGAATATGCTAACAAGTGGCTATTGTAGTGGTTGATAACTTTTTGGTGCTGGTTCTTGGCTCATTTGTATTGTTGACATTAAATTAATTAGGTTGTGTTTGGATAGTTGGAACTCAAATGTATAATATATTTTTACCCAAACAAAAAACATATATTTGGCAATGGTTGTTCAAATGAGGAGAGCACATTAGTGATGATAAAACCAAATGGTTGTTTGGCAACCATACAAGTATGATAAAGAATTCTATTCTGGAGTCTGGCTTCACCATTTGTAGGGAAATGATGGTCCAACTTGACGAGGATAATCCAGATGGTTTTAGCCTATGTAACATACCACACACCATGTAACACTGATCTTTCTGTTTTCTACTTTGTGCTAGTGTAGAAGTGTGGTTAAAAGATACTTTTTTAGGTTGATATTTTTCCTATATAGTTTACTAAAAGAGCCTCTCTCTCTCTCTAACTTCACCATGTGTCAGCGGTCCGGTGTTGATAATGGTATTGGAGAAGGTGAACACTATCTCAGACTTGCGTGCTTTGATTGGACCTACTGATTCAAGCAAGGCTAAGGTTACCCATCCTTACATGTGCGTTATGTTTTGTTTTTATCTTATTGATTTATGTCATCAGATATTATTTTTTAGAAAAAAAGTATATGTTCATTTATTTTATTCCTTTCTTTATGATTGGTGAATTTCATTGGATCCTGCCAGACTATGTTGTTTCAATATGTACTTTTGTTGTGTTCTTTTTCCCAGCATCAGAGCAATGTGTGGGCTGAACTCAGAAAGAAATTATGTTCATGGTTCAGATTCACCTGAATCTGCTGCTTGGGAGATATCATTTTTCTTCAACGAGACAACTCCAGGTCAAATTACTAATTGTTGTTTTTGTAGATACAATATAGCATATGTAATAAATGGTCATGCCTTAGCTATACTGAAAGGTTCTGCTGTGTTTGCAATGATATAATTGCATGCAAATGAACATTTTTTTTTGCTAAATAAATTTTTGTAGGTAAATAAAATTTTAAAATTATTTTTTTTTGATGTCTTATATAAGACCATGAAAGTGAACATTTAATAACTTTATCCTTGTTAATTCCATGGGAAACATGATTATAATCAGTTGAATTCATAGAAAAGAACAAAAAAACTCCTGGATTAGTTTTATGCTAAATGAGTCTTATTAATTGTGTTTTACTTTTTCTTGCTTTTTCTCTCTAGATATTGAGATGGTTCACTTCGAATATAGCAATAAAATTTTCTTCTTTGTCCTGTAATTTATTTTCTTTCATTCTCTATTGGTTGATAACAAAAGATAGTAGGGGTTCAAAATTTTGAAACAACCATCGAGCCTTAATATTTATAAAATTCTAATTTCATGTCTTTTGTCCATTCTCTTCTAACCAAAGGATGCACTTTTATGTTCTGTGTAAGACCTCAACTTTTATAAATAAAGATGAATTTTCTATAAATATCATTTTTGAATATTATGGAGTTAATTTGATATAATGTTATAGTTGTGGGTAATATTTATAAATTTTACAAAGTACGCAAGTTGTTATATAATATTCGATTGGTCGGGGAATATTCGTTTTAACAGAGAATATTCGTACAACGGCACAATCAGAGCTTAGAGATATGATCCCTGGCTAAGATGTGAGAATAGAACTAGGAGGGGAGAGACGGGAATTTCCTTCGCTAGTATGACCTACCTAAGTTTATTTGCATGACATTTAATTGGTCGGTCAGAATATAAGGATAATATATGATATATCAATTAACTTTTATTTTGTGGCAGTATCTGAAAATGGCATCTGAGAATGTTGAGAATAGCAATGGAGCACAGACGACTGTTGATTCACCACATATCAATAATCAGGATAATGTGCATCAGGAAGGTGACAATCCTCATACAAACAACAACACTGACTAGATGATGACTGATGGAATGTTCAGAAACTTTATGCAGTTCATGTAACAGCAGGCGAGAGCGGCTCCTGTCCAAAATATAGGTGGAAACACTGAAAACTCTCGGACGGTCACCGCTAAATAGTTCAAGGAGCTGGGACCACCAGAGTTTAAGGGAGAGCCAAAACCACTTATAGCAGAAACATGGATAAAGCAGATTACCAAGATAATTGATGTCTTGGGATGCTCCGAGGTGTAAAAGGTTCCCTTTGCCGCCTTTATGTTGCGAGGAGAGGCAGATTACTAGTGGGAGTCGATTAAGCGTACTCAACCTGCCGCACTGAAGATGTCTTGGGAGAAGTTCCAAGAGCTGTTCAATGACAAATACTTTCCCAAAAGTATTCGTCACATGAAGGAGGTGGAATTTATCAAGTTAGAGCAAAACAACATGACCGTGTCGCAGTACAAAGCCAAGTTTGCCGAGTTGTCCCGGCTTGCGTCCCACTTGATGGATAATGAAGAGCGAATGACACGAATGTTTTTGCGATGTTTGAAACCTGAGATACGTCAACATCTTATTTCTCATAAACTGTGTTTGTATTCAGATGTTGTGAATAGGGCTTAGTTAGTGGAGCGCGATAACGAGTCAACACAACCAAAAGAGAGCAGTCGGCAAAATGATAATACCAGTGAGAGCAGTCATCGAAGCGGTGATAACAAGCGTGGAGGGAATCAACAGGCCAGAAATGGTAACCACTTCGGTGGTAATCAGGGCCAAAATAATAAGAATAGTCATTTCAAGAAGAGGAGATTCAACAATGATGGAAAGACGTCAGCACCAGCACCCGTTGTTAAGGAAGGATAACGACCACCTATCATATATTTCAAATGCGGAGGGGAGGGGCACATCAGTCCAAACTGCACGATACCGTCTAAAGCATGTTATAATTGTGGAAGAGAAGGTCATTTAGCTCGATTTTGTCGTTTACCAAAAACAAGTTCAGCCAAGATGGAGACACCAAAGGCCGTCCCAGAAAAGTCAAAACCGGTAGTGCAAGGGAGAGCGTTTGTTGTGACCTCCCAGAAAGCAAGGAACCCGAGTGAGGTCATCACGGGTAAGCTTATCATAAACTATAACGAAGTCTATACTTTATTTGATATCGGTTCTACCCATTCTTTTATTTCTCCTACTTGCGCTCATCGATTAAATTTGATTCCGGAGGAATTAGACTTTGACTTATCTGTTGAAACTCCATTGGGAGAAACCTTCATTACATCCACGATTTATAAGTCTTGTTTGATTCAAGTTGGTACCCACACATTACCTGTCGATCTGATTTCATTAAAAATACTTGCATTTGACGTGATTCTAGGGATTGATTGGTTAGCTACTCATCATGCAAAAATTGATTGTTTTCATAAGGTTGTTAGCTTTCATATTCCTAATCGACCTATTATGCGAATTCAAGCAACCAAACCATTAAAATCAATCGCTGTCATCTCAAGCCATAAAGCTATTCGTTTATTGAAAAACGGATGTCAAGCTTTCTTAGCTCATGTCACGGATCTAAACAAAAATACGTCAGTTTTGAATGATATTTCTATTGTTAATAAATTTCCTGACGTATTCCCTGAAGAACTTCCTGGCCTACCCCCAGAGCGTGAAATTGAATTTTGTATCGACCTTGAACCCGGTACAAAACCCATTTCCAAAGCCCCATATCGAATGGCTCCTATTGAACTTCAGGAGTTAAAGATCCAACTGCAGGAATTGTTAGACATTGGCTTTATTCGTCCTAGTACTTCTCCTTGGGGTGCTCCTGTTCTATTCGTGAAGAAGAAAGATGGAAGTATGCGACTTTGTATTGATTATCGGGAGTTGAATCATGTCACCATCAAAAATAGGTACCCATTGCCTCGTATTGATGACCTGTTTGACCAGTTGCAAGGAGCACAACTCTTTTCAAAGATCGATCTTCGTTCTGGATATCATCAGCTGAAGGTTAGAACTGAGGATATTCCAAAGACGGCTTTCAGAACTCGGTATGGGCATTATGAATTCCTAGTCATGTCCTTTGGATTGACTAATGCTCCTGCTGCCTTCATAGATATGATGAACCGAGTATTCAAGGAATATTTGGATCACTTTGTGGTCGTCTTTATTGATGACATTCTTATTTATTCCAAAAGTCGTGAAGATCATGAGCAACACTTGAGGCTGGTACTCCAAAAGCTTCGTGAATATAAGCTTTATGCCAAGTTGAAGAAGTGCGAGTTCTGGCTGGAGGAGGTAGCATTCCTTGGGTACGTAGTATCAAGTCGTGGAATATCGGTTGACCCGACAAAGATTGAAGCTATTCAAAGCTGGGAGCAACCTAAATCAGTGACCGAAGTACGTAGCTTTCTTGATTTAGCTGGTTATTATCGGAGATTCGTGGAAGAATTTTCTCGAATCGCTACTCCATTAACTCAGCTGACTCGGAAAGATACAAAGTTCGGTTGGAGCAAAGAATGTGAGAAGAGTTTTTAAGAACTCAAGAGGAGACTCATTTCAGCACCTGTTCTAACATTACCATCTGGCTCGGAGGGATTTGTCATCTACAGTGATGCTTCGAGCAAAGGGTTGGGATGCGTTCTCATGCAACATGGAAAAGTCATAGCCTATGCATCAAGACAACTCAAGGAATATGAGAGGAATTATCCTACTCATGATCTAGAGTTGGCAACTGTTGTCTTTGCACTTAAAATTTGGAGGCATTACTTGTATGGGGAGAAGGTGGAGATCTTTACGGATCATAAAAGCCTTAAATATTTCTTCACTCAAAAGGAACTCAACATGCGACAACGACGTTGGCTTGAACTGTTGAAAGATTATGATCATACCATTCAATACCATCCTGGAAAAGCGAACGTGGTAGCTGACGCATTGAGTAGAAGATCATATGCAAGTACGAGTGCGATATTGTCAACACAAAGGCCCATTTTGTGTGACTTGCAAAGGATGGGGATAGAGTTAAAGACTCCAGGGACCCATGTGATGATGGCGAATATACGAGTAGAACCGACTTTAATCGATAAAGTTAAAGCTGCTCAAGCTACAGACCTGGAGCTGATGCGTATGAGGAAGAAAGTGCAAGAAGGTGCTATGCCGGAAGCAAGAATCGATGAAGAAGGAATACTTCGAGTCAACTCCAGACTTTGTGTTCCTAACAACCCTGATTTAAAGTATGAAATCATGATGGAGGCGCACAACACACCGTTTGCAATCCATCCTGGAAGTACCAAAATGTATCATGATCTTCGTCATACATTTTGGTGAGCAATATGAAGAGAGAGATAGCGTTGTTTATCTCAAGGTGTCTAACTTGTCAATGAGTCAAAGCGGAGCATCAAGTACCAAAAGGTCCATTGCAACCACTTGAAATTTCATAATGGAAGTGGGAGCACATTACCATGGATTTCGTTACCGGTCTTCCTAGGGTTTCTCAAGGTATTGATGCGATTTGGGTCATTGTTGATAAATTGACCAAGTCTGCTCATTTCTTACCGATACGAGAAACTTATACACTTGAACGTCTTGCTCGTATGTACATAAACGAGATTGTAAGACTGCATGGTATGCCAATATCCATAGTTTCTGACCGAGACCCAAGATTCACTTCACGATTTTGGGTTAGTTTACAAAAAGCTATGGGCACGGATTTACGATTTAGTTCAGTATATCATCCTCAGACGGACGGACAATCAGAGAGGACTATTCAAACTCTTGAAGATCTATTAAGACTCTGTGTCTTTGACTTCAGGGGAAGTTGGGACAAGTTCTTACCATTGGTGGAGTTTTTCTACAACAACAGTTATCAAGTAAGTATTGGCATGGCTCCATTCGAAGCATTGTATGGAAGAAAATGTCGTTCTCCAGTATGCTGGGATGAGGTAGGTGAAGCAACGTTGTTGGGACCGGAGTTGGTACGTATGACTACAGAAAAGATTCAAACGATCCGACAACGTATAAAAATCTCACAAGATCGACAAAAGAGTTATGCTGATCTTCATCGAAAGGACGTGGAATTTGATGTAGGAGATCATGTGTTCTTACGTGTTGCTCCATGGAAAGGAGTTACGAGATTTGGAAAGAGAGGAAAGCTCAATCCTCGATTCATCGGTCCATTTTTAATCCTCGATCGAGTAGGAACTGTGGCTTATAGACTCGCTTTACCGCCAAGTATGTCTCGTGTTCATAACATTTTTCACATATCCATATTACACAAATATGTGGAAGACCCGAACCACATTATTGAGTTAGAACCGGACGAAATAGCTGAGGATTTGACGTATGAAGAAGTTCCTGTTCAAATCTTGGATAAGAAGGAACATATTCTACGCTCCAAGGTTATACCTCAAGTCAATGTTTTGTGGAGAAACCACGATGTTGAGGAAATGACTTGGGAGTTAGAATCTGAAATGAAATCAAGGTATCCTTACCTCTTCGACATACCAGGTACGTACCCTAATTTCGAGGGCAAAATTTCATAAGAAGGGGAGGTTGTAAGACCCCAACTTTTATAAATAAAGATGAATTTTCTATAAATATCATTTTTGAATATTATGGAGTTAATTTGATATAATGTTATAGTTGTGGGTAATATTTATAAATTTTGCAAAGTACGCAAGTTGTTATATAATATTCGATTGGTCGGGGAATATTCGTTTTAACAGAGAATATTCGTACAACGGCACAATCATTGGTGGACCCCACAATGGAATTATTGTCGGATTGAGAAAACGACAAAAATATTTTATTAAAAATAACGGCGGAAGTTTTACTATTGTTACTGTTGAACTACTCGGTAGTAAAAGTACAGTAATACGTGTGGTTGCATAGTAGCACACGGTATTGATTATTAATGCTTATGTGAGAAGTCACTCAGTTTGATTCCATTGTTGTCAGTTAATAATATGAATTATTTAGCGATAATGACGTTTTGTTTTATTCGTATTATTAACGTAATAAAACAGAAACATCTTTTTATATAAAATAAAATACTTTATTAAAGTTATTCTATAAATAGAATATATTATATTTTATTTAAAAGATTTTTCTTTAAATATGGACCGTCAGATTAAAGTAATCAATCTGGACCGTTCATGGATTAGTTACTATGCATTCTATTTTTCTATAAATAGCAGCTCATTCTTTCATTATTTCTTACAAATTCACTGAACTCTAGAGAGAGAAACTATAGAGAGAAACTATAGAGAGAGAGAGAAGAAAAGTATTCTGCTACTTAACTACTTCCATATTTCAGCTCTTCTTTAAAATGGTAAGGGGTGTTATTCTTTCTTATTCATGAAGAGAACTGTTGTTATTCCATTTCTTATTATTCTGTTGGAATAACCTGTATACGCGGTCTACCCTATACTTGGTGACATTCTTCTGTTATTCTGTTGGAACATCCTGTCTGTGTGTTTTACACCGGACCTGGTTCCATTTTTATTATTATTCTGTTGGAACATCCTGTCTGTGTGTTTTACACCGGACCTGGTTCCGTTTCTATTATTATTCTGTTGGAACATCCTGTCTGTGTGTTTTACACCGGACCTGGTTCCATTTTTATTATTATTCTGTTGGAACATCCTGTCTGTGTGTTTTACACCGGACCTGATTCCGTCTTGTTATTATTCTGTTGGAACATCCTGTCTGTGTGTTTTACACCGGACCTGGTTCCATTATTTATTATTCTGTCGGAATATCCTGTCTGTGCGTTTACGCCGGACCTGGTTCCATTATTTATTATTCTGTTGGAATAACCTGTCTGTGCGGTCTATCGCATGCATGGTGATTTCTTTTGTTATTACATTCTTTATTGTACTCAGTTGGTTAAGTTTTGATTTCTATACTCCATGAAATTTGTGGAATATCCTTGATAATTGCGTTTCATCCAGTATCTTTTCATGGAAATATTCTTCTAAGCATTCTTGAATTTTACTCCACAAAGCAGTATCATGTTGACAATTTGGACGTTGTTAATTCTTGGATAAATTAATTCTTGAACTTGTTTTATTGAATTCTTATATCATTGTCATCATCCTCATGTTTATAAAATGTTGAAAGTCATCTGTGGCCTGTAGTGCATAGATGGACTTGGTATGATTATGACCAGGGATTATTCGGTATAATCATGACCGTAATATTACAAATGATGTGGTAAAAGTCCTCATTAGCCCGTAGTGTATTGATGGACAGTTGTTGGCATGATCATGACCATTAATGAATACACGAATATCCTTGGCCGTAGTGCAGGGGTGATTCGATGATGTGAATTATTTTATTAAGCTGAGTCTCAGCGATCACAGTGTTGAAAAACCTTTTAAATCATAAAAGATAGTAGAGTTTATTTTCTACTTGACTCTTTTAATGAATTGCTTATTCCGCCGCAGTTAAACTTGATGTCTATTATATTTTATCAGTTTAACATTGTTGAAGGCTAATGATAATTTATTCTGCATTATCTTAGTCATAATATTTCTTACTGGGCTAGTTGAGCTCACCCTTTCTTTCACTGTTCTCTTCAGGAAATGAGAACGTAGTTGGGGCAAGTCGGGAAACGGAGTGATGGTTCGAATGATAGTATTAGTTAATAGTCCTCACTATTCTATGTAATAGTGTGTTAATAAATGTAATGAGGACTCCTTTTAAGTATGAATACTCTCTAGAAGATAATATTTGTATTCAAACTCGCAGTTTATGTTTTGTCGTATTGTACACGACAGTTGTATTAGTAAGTTGTATTTGTATTATGTACTTTGTATCTAACGACCCAAGATGGGTGATGTATACCTAATTTTGGGGGCGTCACATTCTGACTTTCTGACAAAAGTATGCACTATGCAGTCTAACATGTTTGCTTATTTTAGTCATCAATTCAAATTACAACTAAATATACGAAGTAGATAATCAATCATCAAGAACTATGCTCTTCGGTTATTCATCAGGAACTATGCTTTTCGGTTATACAACATATACTAGAAGTCTTCATACGTAATCACAAATCAAGAAGGATTATGAGGTTTCCAATTGATTTAAGCAACTTAATCATACTGAATTGCAAGTTTGATGATGATAACATTATATAGGGACATCAAAGGGGCTAATTTGCTTGTTGATGCATATGGGGTTGTCAAGCTTGCTGACTTTGGGATGGCAAAACATGTAAGTTCTGAACTTATAATCATTAAAATCTTCTGTGGATGAATACAAGCACTAATTGAAAACATCCATGGGGCAGCAAAGTATGCACATCCATTATACAACACCACCTCCTCAATTTCGACTCGGCAGTATTCCAATGAACTTGAGGTACTTTCATTTGTGGTTTTCATTTTTGAACACTTTAAATATTTTTCCTCTATCATAAATGCATCTCATCCGTAATTACACAAATTCTGTCACTAGAACACTTGAAGAATACTCACATTACTGTCTATGTTAGAGGAAACTGGGAGATTGCAGGACTTGAATAATTCTCGCTTTATAGCAATGGTTTCTACTGATCGTAATTTTCTTGGTACTACGTATGATGAATATGCAGATTCCACTTCAAGAAGCTTGATGTGCTGTCGTTCAGTAGCTACATTTGTAAAATTTCTCTCTCTCATTCTAAACCTCAACATATCAATGAAATTTCTCTCTCTCTCATTCTACTCTTTTAGAATATTAACCTTTTGTCAATTTTGTTTTCTCAGTTATTCTCCTACGAACTTTAGGGATTATTGTGTCAATCTAAATTATGAAGATAGATTAGTAATTTATATATCCACTGCATAAAGTCTTAGCATTCAAGCCTGGAGACATCATTTTGTTGTGCACCCATTTATACATGTTATCTTATATCCCTTGTATATGTTTTGTGTTATTTTGTGGCCTGATTCTTGCCTCCTTTTATTTCAGTTTTTTGCTAATTAATACAAGACATTAAAATAGACTGCATAATATTGGAACTAACTTTTCTAACTTATACCAATATCTTTCTAGAGGTTGCAACTTGCAATTCTTATCTCTAAAGAACCTAGAGTTTGCTTATAGCCAGTTTTAACTTCTGTAATTCTTCATTGCATCAGTAGAATAACATTAGTTTGTGATGTGACATTCCTATATATAGCCTGAAGTGAGTTGTGACATTGATGTCACCAAGACCAATCTTTACTAGACAAATATGATTTTAAAATTTATTAGTGATATCAGGTGTTGAGCTAAAAAATAGTGAAGGAGCATCCAAGTGTAGTAGAAATGGAGGCCAAGAAAGCCATGTTCAACAGAGCTGTACTTCAGAAAATGGAACTAATATTAAATTTAAAAATGTTGTCACAATTGTGGATCCCCCACGTGTGGAGGCCAACACTTTTGCAGATTGATGTCATTGTAAGCCTATTAAGTGGTAGACTTGTTCGTGAGAGAATTGGTTCGGCTATGCTAAGTGCGGTGCAGAGTTAGGTACTTTAGCTGTTAATTAAATAATTCCACGCTATGTAAACTTTCACATAGCAGTGCCAGTATTTAGTCTCAATTGCGTATATCTTCTGCTTAATTTAATCAGATGGGAGCTATTGAAACAAGCAATGTTGATGCAGTTTTCAACTTTTCATTCATTTTCCAATCCAAATAAGGATTAAACAGATTCTAGATAATAAGGCTCCTTCCTTAGCCTATTATTTGATTTGATTCCATGATAGTTTAGCTTTTGTTCCATAAGATATATATGCATTTAAATTGGCTTTTGTCTTCTTGCAGTCTGTGGCAACCTTCTTCAATCATGTTATGTCTGCAATTGGCGGAAACACTGCTGGTCCAGGTCAGTAGTATTAAACTACTCTATTCCAACATTTAAGATCACTTGTCTTTGTATTTTACAAAGACAACTGATATTGTATTTTGGAAATGGAGTGTTTTTTTAATCTGTTTTTTATATAGCGTACTTACCTTCAATTTCTGATGCTAAAATACCCTCTTATGATTGGTCAGGGGATGTTGTTGTCAATGTTTATATAAACCATAAAAAGAAGTTTGCTTTTGTGGAGATGAGATCTGTTGAGGAGGCCAGTAATGCAATGGCATTAGATGGCATTATCTTTGAGGTACTTAAATCATCTAGGGGTGTGGAGTACCTGCATCTAAAATGTTTCTCAACTTGATCCCTTTCTCCTACCATTTTTATTCATATTAGCCCTGTGATATCTGAAATATCTTATATGAAAACTTTATTTTGTAGTAGTGGCTACACCTCAAATTAGGTGGCTGCACATTTGCGGCAGCTTGCTACAATGTTACAATGTTATCATAAGAAACTATAAGTTATCTTGTGTTGTTAATTGGATATATAAATTTGGTTAGGAATTATGGGAGCTGTAACGACCCCAAAATAGGTCCATTCCATCCAACCTATTCTGAATCGCCAAATACATGGTACAGAAAATAACTACAACTTTATTACAACAATTGTCGTACAAAATACAACAACATATATGCTGCGAGTTTGAATACAAATATATACCAAATATGACACATGTCCCAACCGTGGACAGCATCTCACAGTAACACCTTACATAAAGGTATAGTTAAAAACTGTTTTAGAAATTAGAATCTTTGGGAAGTGCTCAAGGAAACCTTCGTACATGGGAGGCCATGCTTCTAGGTTATGATAGATATCATATGGCCACAGAATTATCCTTGGTTGACCCAATAGACCCCAAAGAAAAACGAGAAGATTACTATCATATTCTTCCCAATGGTGAGTCTTCTCTTGACTTATCATTATCTCCACTGTATCTAATTGAGAATTATACTTCAAACAAACACCAAGATTATATAGGTAGTGCTTGTAGATATACTCGGCAAACGGATGTGCACAATCCTGTCTTATGATGACACGAGGTTGTATGTCGTTAGACATCTTGTATGATAGTGGCAAAAACACCCTTCCAACGTTGGATACACCTTACCCTATTGGATTCACCAAATAAAACTACTAAATGAACTTTTTATACTACTTAGGGAGAACTCCACAGCTAAAGACCACCGTTCTATTCCCTTGTTACCCCCGCTCGACCCAGCTACACTCTTATTACCTGAAAGGAATTGTGAAGCAAAAGGGTGAGCACAACTAGCCCAGTAAAGAATATCATAACTAAAGATAATTAAATTATCAATAGCCTTCATCAGTAATAAACCAGAGATTTAGAACATATGGTAGATGATAAAATTTTTCAACCATAGTTGCAGCGGAACGAGCAATCCATTAGAAGAGTCAAGTAGACCATAAAGTCTATTATCTCCTCCATGTTAAAAATCCACCAACAATGTTTTATCCATGTAACATCACTCAACAGTTCCTTTCCACAATCATATGAATAACTCATAATCATAATTGTGACTCTAAATTTTTCTTCGCACCCAGGACGAAGAATATTTTCATCACCTGTCTTTACCTGAAACATCAAAGATCATGGTTATACCAAATCACAGTTCCTGTTCATAATCATACTAATAACTTCATCTTTGCACTACGGCTAAAGATATTCATTTGTACCAGTTGGTCATGTTCATCTCAACACTTGTTCATCTTTGCACTACTGGCCAAAGATATTCAACAACATGTCATCTTTGCACTACAGGCCAAAGATATTCAGCAACAATTCATCTTTGCACTACAGGCCAAAGATATTCATCAACAGTTCATATTTGCACTACAGGCCAAATATATTCATATCTCAAAGAAATATATAATCATTTCAGAATTTATATAAACAATAATTATAATCATGTTGATCATTTCACCTTTGCACTTAAGCTAAAGATATTCACTTATAAATTCAATGGTAATGATCATACCAGTCACCAATTCAACTTTGCACAACTAGCCAAAGAGAACCCTAGTCATGATCATACCAATAATCTACCCATCTTTACACTCGAGTGAAAGAGAATATCATCATTAGGGTTATAAAAATGTTATATATGATAATAAAAATTATATGATCAACATATAGTTTTAAACTCAAGAGTAATATTCATAAATTAACTATAATTTGGTCAGAAAAAGAAACTAATTTTGTTATGAATAGTACCCATGAATAGTAACTCGTGAATAGTAACTCATGAATAGTAACCCCGACACAAAAAGGTAGAAATTCCACAATAAAATTTATACCAATATTTTGGTATAATGATATTGAAAGAATAACATTTCTTAAATTTATAAACAATTTATTTTAATTGTTTACACTTTACTAAACAATGCATTTAATCATCCTAAAATGCCAAACTCATAAGATTTCATTACCAATAACCAAAACCCTCATTAAAAATCTGCATATACCTCATATAGGATTCTCAAGCCATAAAATCCTATTTTTCAATTTTCTTACTTCACATAACACATTTAATTCATTTACTCATAACTAGTCTATTTTCATGAAAAATATCAAATCAGTTCTAAAAATATTTCTTTTCTAGGATTTAGCAGAATATAGTCCCATATTGAACATATATTTTTCTCAGAATTTTTAAAACTCATTTACTATTTTTCATATGGCCAAAACCACCGAATATTTAGATATTTATCAAAAATTATACTTTTATCCAAAAATTCTGAAATTTATAGAGTATACTTCTATCATATACATGTATTTCCAATAAAAATTTTACCAATTTTGGAGTTAACCACAAGGAATTATAAGCGGTTACTTTTAAAATAGTCTTTTCTCATAAAATTCATAACTCTCAATCTATACATTCAAAAATCACCATTTTTGGACACAATCAAGAAAACTCATCAAAATATCATTTCAAATTTTTCCAGAATTTTTGAAGGTCAGAAAAATAATGAAACTGGAAAATAGAACAACTCTTAAAATTCCTTACTATCCCTTACCTCAAAAGAGAAGCACTTCAGACTGGATATCGGATATGACGCTGAAGGAAACTCGCACTGATGAATAACAACTCACCAAGTATCTAAATACTCACAAATTATACTCAATAATCTAGAGAGAGAAAGAGAGAAAACTTATGTTTCTGATGTGATTTTCAATTCTAACTTAGCCCTCTATTTATAGGAAAATGTTAGCACGCCGAAGCAGACTTAACCTGTAACCTGATGACTTTACCTGCTACTATTTTCACCCACCACATTTGAATAAAAATCTCAGCACATTTTTTCACCAACAAAGAGTGGGGCCCACCAATTCTAGAATTTTTCACCAAAATGATTAACTCCAAAAATTCAACAATTTATGAACCAGTCATCTCGTAAAATTCATAAGAAATCATACATTCATTTTTAACGGTTCAAAAGTTATGGACATATACTCAACTTATATATGTATAACATATCCAAATATTACCACGATCCAACGGTCGGATTAAAAATTATAACCCTCGCAAAATATCTTAAAAACCCTAATTTGATTTTTAATACCTCCGTTCCGACAAAAATACAGGTAAAACACCTCAACATTAACTCCTTCATTTTTAACCACAAAAATATATCCCTCATTTATATATTTCCTTATCATATGAATCAATAATTAATTATTCACAAATAATATTACAGAATCATATTTATGACAACCAGGCCGTTCCCAGGAAAGAGGGGGCTTTCCAATAAAGATTTATCCTTATTGGCTCGCAATTAGGTGACTAAAGCTCTCCTTAGATAAAACTTTCTAGACATTGCCAATAATGTTATCTAATAATATTATTCAAATAATATAAATTATTGATCTGATAATGGGAAATACTGTGCAGTAATAATTATTGAAACAACAATAATATAAAATATCAACGCAGCAATTATTGAATCAATAAAATAAAATATTGAAAAGTAACTACTGTAACAATTATTGAGTAGTGCCTTCCTTCGTAAGAATCAATAATTCAAAAATACTGTGCAATCAGTGTGCTACTGTGTAACAACGCGTATTACTGTATTTTAACCACCGGGTATTCTAACAGTGTTAACGGTAACAACTACGTCGTTAATTATAAAAATTCAATTTTTTGTTGTTATCTTCATCCGATAGTTATTCGTTATGGGGCCCACAAATAGCCGTCGTACGAATATTTCCCGACAGAAAGAATATTCCACGACCAAACGAATATTCCCCGACAACAATGAATATTTTATAACCACTTGCGTATTTTTGAAAAAAATTCATATATCACCCTTAACTTTAACTTTTTATCAATTTAACCATTTACTGAATTGTAATTATAAGAAAAATTGAATACTTTTATTTCATAAAATTCGGGGTCTTACAGGAGCAGTAGCAGTTATCTTGTGTTTTACAATGTTACAATGTTATCATAAGAATTATGTTTATTTGGATATATAAATTTGGTTACAATGTTACAAATATTTATGGGATCATATTTGGTATTCTTGTGTTTTACAATTATCTTGCCATACATCAGTTATTGGTTAGATTTAGTATCCTTTTTTTTACAGTACCAGGTCACATTTTTGGTGAACCACATCCTTTTTTTTTCTTTTCTTTTTTTATCTACAACATTTAAAAAACGTTGTCTGATATACTAAACAACAATATTTTTATCCAAAAAACGTTGTGGAATCATACCTTCTATAATGTTTTTAAGCTTCTGCTAATTTTTGAAAAACAAATCTACAACGTTTTTTCCTAAAAAATGTTGTGTATTGTGCTTAAGTACAGCGTTTTAAAAACGTTGTGTTAGGGTGTCAAATAGATAACACCCTTAACCACGACGTTTTTCTGAATGAAACCACAACGTTTTTTTCGCGTTGTCTATTTACTATTTTGTAGTAGTGCTGATACATATAGCTAAAATATATTTTGAAACTTTTAAAAAAAAATCTTTTTTTTATCTAGCCGAAACAAACAGCATAAATACGCGAATAATAGCACTATTTTAAAAAAAATCTGGTTCACTAGTATGACCCAACATTTTTTTTTCAAAAATCAAAAGTATAACCATCGGCACGAAGTCAATAAATTTCAAAAATCTAGCAAAACTAGATGATTTGGAATATCTAATTTTCTCCATCAATTTCAATTTTTATACTAAATATTCTTGTATTTCAACTTACAATCCTTCTATATCCCCAGTATAGTTCATCAAACTTACCGAACATTGAAAGTTCAGGAACTTGCCACAATAGTATGAGTTTAAGAACTTATCCTAGTCAGACCATGGGCGTCCATTCGCTGAGGGGTTCAAAACATACCATATTATTATGAGTCACAAACTTACCATATGCATTAGTTTAAAGAACCGTACCTAATCCTAATAATATCTGACTAATCTTAATAGTTTCTAACTATCAAATATACATATGAGAGAAGAATCACCTTTTCACCACATATACATTGATAGCGCGACACCGACATTCCAATGATTATTAATGTGATAAACCAAGCGTGCAAGCACAAAACTCTCGGCCATACAAAGGTTTGTATAACTCAGCCAGCACATGAGTCCTCAATTGAAATCCCACCTAACTCTATCTTACTCTTAACTTGCACTTTGCTCGATACGAATTCCTCGTATCACATCATCTATAACTCCTCGTGAGTTTACCTCGTACTATATCATAGTACAACATCTTCATAGTATCAAGCTATAATTATTCAAACATTACAAACCATCTTTCTTTTATAACTTAAATAGATCACGTCGTGATCTTATTCTATAATCATCTCCCTTAAAATTCTTTTCTTAACTCTTGATCGTTTTGTTTTACGATCCCCTTTCTTTCCTTTCATTTACGACATTATTCGTTATCTTGACTATTGGAGTTCGGAAACTCCAATTTCTTATCTTTATATCTCTTAAAGATTCTTCTTTGAATTTTTTTGTTTATATAACAATTCCTCCTTTAAGAATTTCTAACTTCATCTATATCGTTCAACATTTCAATCGAGTTTCATATTTTCATTATATGTATCCATTTTCTATACTTGGTACACATCGAGTCTCTAACAGTTTCAATATGGTACGCTGAGTGGTTTCCCACAAACAACCAACAAACTAGGTTTCGAGTTGCTAGGAATCGTTTAGCCCAGATACCATACATCAACTACTAAAAAGTACAACTTTAACATACCTAACTATAACTTTTTATTCTTAACTTCCTTACCATTCTCTTCTTATAGACATTGTCTATTTGTTATCACCTTACATCCTTATTATTGGAGTTCGGTAACCCCACAACTTTGCGAGATTCTTCTTTGAATCCTCTCACGCATGTTTTAATCCCTTCTCTATACGTTTCTTAAATTACTTCTTATTGTTCAAACTCTATCTGAGCTTATTCTTTCATTATCTTCACATCTCTTCTCTAAGGTTATAGCCTACGGTACTCCTACCTAAGGTTTATAACCTACAGCTTTGATACCAATTGTAACGACCCCAAAATTCATACAAATTAATTCTCGACTTCGGTCGTTAACAATACATCTAACTTCTGATTTTACATCATTATTCAATATTAAACTTTATAAATTGCGGAATAATTTAAACTTTTATGTCTTCTTACTTTAATTCCCTGAATCAAAACCTTTATCAACTACATGTCTTTAAATCGATCTTATTTTATGATTCGCTTTATCACTGTTATCATATAAAATTTTATATTTTAATCCGATAACTTTTACATATCAGATAACTCTAACTCTAGCTTTCAACTCAATATAAAACTATACATCATAAAATATTTAATACATCTCATGAATCTTAATCATGGTTTAAGGAAATAGCAACTTTAGCTAAAATACAAATTTTCGTATATTATTTCTGATCCACTTCATTCAAGTAGCACATAGTGTTATCTTCAATCCTTAAGCTGCAAAAATGGTTATTTGCAAGGTTGAGCTCGACAACCCAGCAAAATCTAACAGTTTTCATGCATCACGTAGCATATAATAACATGCTCAACATATATCTCTTAAATATTGGACTATCATAACATACATGCTACAGTTCATATAACAAGTATAAAGATTGAGTTCCTTACTCAATCGGCATGCTTTACTCAATCAACGTAGTCATAAGTTGGCTTTAACGTTTCATTCTTTCAACATAAATATAACACATCATGTTATTTGCAATAAAGATTTAAAATAGTTAATCATCAAGTTAACATAGTAAATAGGAACTGAAAGACTTGCCTGGTTCGTAGATTACCAATTACCGAAAACAGCTTAAATCCTTTGCGTACATCCTACACCAATTCAAAGGTTCATATTCACATGCATTAGTTACACATATAATGAAACCACAATGACTCTTAGTCTTAATCTTTTTTATAACTTGCGTCTCTTTGAAACTTAACACATAACTTCAGGTGTTTACTCCTCTTCGTATGACACCTATCATTACGTAATCCCATATTGTGTTTCTTTATACTTCTTTCGTAACTGACACTTAACGTTCAGCAAAGTTGTCATAGATTCCATTATCTCATATTAGATGTGTTACACTTGTTAACAACAACTAAATTATATAACCTCTCTCGTTACGCTTCCCTTACAATTAGCAGTTAAATCTTCTAACGCGTATTTACATCCTTTTAAACATATATTAGATTAACTAATCAAGTTAATATTCAAATCGTTCTTTCAACTTATATCTCACTATAAACCAACATAAACCTTATCATTTATTTCTTACTTTTGAAAACTTCACATTTAGTTCCATTGCATAACTTAATTAAGCAATCACTTAAAATCTTTACACTTTGAATTACAACATCTTACAATCTATTGTTGTAGTTTCTGTTATGTCTTAACATCATTAACATGCTTGTTTAGCTAACATAAGTCCATTACGTATGACCTGCAAATAGGCAGAAGTCACTGTCTGGGCTCAGGGAACGGCGCAGCTGCTCTGCCCCAAGGCGCAACTGCGCCAGCGCAGTTGCGCTGTTTCTGCCTGTGGTACCGGCGCAGCTGCGCCACGCACAGACAAAAACTGCAGCAGCAGCTTTGTTACACGGCAGTCACCCATGTCAACCCAATTCTTACAGAAATCATGAAACCTAGCAACTAAAACTTTGTAATAGCATAGTTACACATGTCATACACCATTCTAACTACATAAACATCACATTTATACAAATTTGAGGAATCAAAAACCCCCAATTTCCAAATTTCTTCATTTTTTTACATATTTAGCGAAATCAATCGCCACGAATTAGTTTCTTAATCAATTGACACGATTCCATCTACGCCGCTTTCGTTTTTTAACATACTAACATAATCCAACATCAATTTTCAGATTCTCATACATATTAACCATGAAATTTTGTACTTTATTAAGCCATTTTTCATGTATAAACACTGTTATTTACTTTTCTCCCTACAAACCCAAATTTTATGTATTTAATCATCAAATAACACTCACATAAGTTGATTAATATATTATAAACCACATACAGACATGTATAAATCGCATGTGATAAGAAATTTACAAAAGATAATCATAGAAACTCAAAACATAGTATTAGAAATAAAATATACCTTCAACCCTAGTTGTATACTAGCAAGAGATGGTGACTCTCTCTCAAAACCACTATGATTCCTCCTTCTCTAAAATCTCTGTATTTCTTCTTCACCCCAAACCCTCTCTGTACTTGGCTTAAAAAATAAAAAACGCTTAGAAATAAACTGAAGACTCCCCACGCTCATCAGTTATGTTATGCCAAAAGCCATAAGGCTGTGTTTGGCTACATAAAATTCCCTCATACTAGATTATTTTAATAGCATTATATTATATAGTTACTTTTATCACACCTGATTTTAGTTCATTTAAATGACTTTAGCTTAATTAATTTAAATAACTTATAATGGTAATTATAATAATTATAATTTTTATTATAATTATACTTATAATTAATAAATAATTACATATGTCTAATTTAATTAATAAATTAGAAACATCACTTTATTTAATTTATTTAATATTAAACAACTCATTTAATTTAATTAATTCATTAAATTAAATCTTCAAAGAATAAAATTTACCTTTACTTTAACTTAATTACCATACACATGTAACTAAATTATTATACCACAATTTCATAAATTATTTATCTTTCTCAATAAATAAATTATTTAAAAATATTTATTTAATTTAATAAATATTTAAACTTAATTATAAAATTCATTTAATATCTTCAATAGTTAACTTAACTATTAAATCTCACTTTCTCAATATATGAATATATATTTCTCTTCACACCAGAACACATATTTCAAAATATGTAACACATATATATACATACTCAAACTCAAAACATCTCATAATAAGAATTTTAATTATTAAATTCTTATTTTAATAACTTATAAAAATTCGGGTTGTCAAACATCCCTTACATCAAAAGAACAGTATTTCTGAATAGAATATCGGATATGATGCTGAAGGAAACTTGCATTAAATAGGAACTCTCAAAGTATCTAATTACTCACAAAATACGCTCGACAATATATAGAGAGAGAAAAAAAAAACTTGTTTCTGATGTGATTTTCAATTCTAACTAAGCACCCTATTTTATAGAAAAATGTTAGAACGTCGAAGCAGACTTAACCTGCTACCTGATAGCTTTACCTGTTACTATTCATGCCCATCACATTTGAAATAAAATTTCAGCACATTTCTCACCAACCAAAAGTGGGGCCCACCAATTCTAAAATTTTTTAAAATATTTTATCATTTAAACAATAATCAGAAACTTCAATAATTCATAATAAATAGCCCTTTTATCAGAAAAATACGAATTTTATGTCCATTCCCTAGGAAATTAAATTCTCTACAACTTTGTAGTTTTAAGTTTTTCTAAATTCCAAACGAAAAATGCCCGAAATCCACATACGGACGACTTTTAATACTTCCGTTCCGATAAAATACTGATAAAACACCTCAGCTTTAATTCCTTCATTTATAATCACATAAAATTAATTTTTTCCTATCCTTCATTTATATCCATATAAAATAAATATTTCTTATCATATAAATCAATAATTAATTATTCACATATAATATTACAGAATCACAATTATGACAACCAGGTCGTTCCTAGGAAAGAGAGAGCTTTCCGATAAGAATTTCTCTTTACTGGCACGCAATTAGGTGACCAAACTTCTCCTTAGACAGAACTTTCTAGACATTGCCAATAATGCTATCTAATAATATTATTCAAATAATATGAATTATTAATCTGATAATGAGAAATACTGTGCAGTGACAATTATTGAAACAACAATAATATAAAATATCAACGCAGTAATTATTGAATCAATAAAATAAAATATTGAATAGTAATTACTGTAATAATTATTGAGTAATGCCTTCTTATGTAAGAATCAATAATTCAACAATACTGTGCAATACCGTCTGCTACTGTGCAACCATGCGTATTACTGTATTTTAACCACCGGGTATTCCAACAGTGTTAACGGTAATTACTACGCTGTTATTTGTAAAAACTCAAACTTGTCGTTTTCTTCATCCAATCGTTTTCCGTTATGGGGCCCACAAATGACTGCGCCATCGTACGAATATTTCCCGACAGCAAGAATATTCCACGACCAAACGAATATTCTCCAACAACAATAAATATTTTATAACCACTTGCTTATTTTGTAAAATTTGCACATTTCACTCATAACCAAAGCATTATATCAAATTAACACTTTATTATTCAAAATAATAATTAGAGGAAATCCTATTTTATTTATAAAAAACTTTACAATTATGCTTAATTCTGATGAAATATTCGGTCGGCAATTCAGTCGGATATAAACACGTTGAAATTAAGTCCGTCGATCTTTCAATCGAAGATATCTATCCTCGACTGATATAAACTCGATGAAATTTTCATTCGACATTAATATATTATCGACTGAATTGTATCCGTCGATAATATTCTGTCGAGTCTAAACCTGCCACGTGGCATCTCATAAAAAATAGAAGGGGATTAATTTCAACGGAATGCCGTCAAGGATATACTTATTCCATCGAGTTTAGTCTTTTTTTTTTAATATTTATTCTGTTTTTGCAATATCCAGGGTAATAACCCACATTTTTTGTACCTGTAAACTTATTTTTTTCCCAACAACACATAAAACATAACTATAATCCAAGGCCAACAATAATAATATTTTCAAGGCTAACATGAATATGACAGTAAACTAAAGTTCTAATCAACTAAAGTATATCAAATATGTATTTAAACTAAAGTAAATATGTCAAACTAAAGTAATGATAATTAAAAGCTACAATACATCAAAAATCAACTAAACTATATAAATTTACATCACATTAAGCTAAAAACCAAGTAAACATGCACAAATCATCTACAAAACTAAGTCACGGGCCGTCGTCGTCCAACTGCTCAGCATCGTCAGCCCGCTCGTCACCCTGTTGATACAATATAATGTAACTCATTAGTCCATATATATAATACAGTTAAAGATAAATAGATAAAAATTAAATAACATACAGAATATATACTTGAATTTAAAACGAATAGTATACCTCAGTAGTCGAGCGCTGACTCAGCATCGGCACAAACGCATCCATAAGAAAGGTAACCACCATCCGAAGAATCTCGTTGCGTATCGTGGCGCACTGCTCCGGATGGATACCCGTACTATCAGCGATGGCACCAGCTGCAACGTCCTATGCAAGCTGATGGAGGCGAGAATGGCAGGGCAGGTCCTGACAACGGAATAACGGATCCATCTCAAACCTCTTTGACACCGCAACCATAACCCACTGGAACAAAGCATCGTCTAAACCAGCACCCATATGTGATAGTCCCACGGGGGCTCTCGGACGCCGACGCTGGCTAGAGCCTACAAAAATAAATATAACATGAATAATATCATAAGTTTACTTTATTCATAAACAAGAAATAAACTAAAATATTATACCTCTAGGTAGTGTAAGCATCGCCCCTAGCAGCCTGCAACTCTGCTATACGCTGGCTGCGGAGCTTCTCAAACCGGTCCTGTAATTTAATATATGTACATGTGAGTTAACTTTGTATCATCCTATAAATTACGTAATATGATCCTAAATTACAGAGATTATAGTAAATGTATTACCCATATAGCTAGTACTGCTGGAGACATCGTCGACCCCGAAGTAGAATCCTTCAGTGTATGGACTCTATCCCAGAACTCCATCATAGTAGAAGGTCGGCCCAAGTTACTCCGCATGGCCTAAATCATGTACATTAATTAATATTACCTTACTTTACTATACTTGCAGTTTAATAATAAACTAAACTAAATATAAATACATACCGACTTAACCTCCTGAAACGACTGCGAGCCAGAAGTATGTACAACCCGTAGCTAGCCTCGATTCTTCTTCATCTACTCGGACTTGGTCTTGAAGGAAACATAATCTCAGTACGTACACATGGTAGCCCATGCTGCATCTGATACTGTCGGCGGCTGATGCTATCATATAGTAGTCCCGGGTGATTCTTCTACTGCCCGGACTGCCCTCTGTCGCATCTCGTACAGCCCGTCGGTATAGTTCTTCGAGATGTGTACAATAAAAACAGCGTCACCATCGGCCTCAGTGATGCTAGCCTCGTATCTATAATACATCTATCAAACAGACATAACGTACGTATAATTAATTATTTGAACAATATGTAAATAACTTGAACCTTGATTTAATATATGTAATTCGACTTACATGAAACTCCCGCAACACTGTCACCATAAAGCCGATATCGTAACGCGAGTGCTGGCTAAATCACATGCAGCCAGTCGGGAGATGCGCCAGGCATATGGCGTGTACGGTCGCCTTAGAGACAGGATCCATAATACTAAAAAACAAAATTTGTATGGAATATTTTAATTTATTAATCGTATAATAATATCATTCTAATTGAACATAAGTGATATATTATAGTTGATGTGACGCCCCCAAAATAGGTAAACATCGCCCATTCTGAGTCGCCAAATACATGGTACATAATTCAAATACAAACTTAATTTATACAACAGTTAAGTGTCGTGCAGAATACGACAAAACATAAGATGTGAGTTTTAATACAAATATTGTCTCCTAGACAATATCCAAACTCAAATGAAGTCCTCATTACATTTATTATCACACAATTTCAAAGAATAGTGAGGACTACTAAAGCAACCATCTAGACCTTCACTCCATTTCCCGACTAGTCCCGGTTATATTCTCATTTCCTGAAGATAACAATGAAAGCAAATGGTGAGCTCAACTAGCCCAGTAAGAAATATTATTACTAAGATAATGCAAAATAAATTATCATAAGCCCTCAACAGTGTTAAACTAATAGAATACAATAGACAACAAGTTTAACTACAGCGAAACAAGCAATCTATTAGAAGAGTCAAGTAGAGCATGATATCTACTATCTTCTATGATTTAAAAAGTTTATCATCAATTTTATCGCTGAGACTCAGCTTAATAAATAATCCACATTGAATTATCCATGCACTATGGGCCAATGATATTTATTAGTATCACATCCACGAATTATCCATGCACTACGAGCCAAGGATATTCGTATTATCCCTAATGGTCATGATCATGCCAAACAAAAATCATCTTTGCACCCTTGGCCGAAGAGAACGCATGGTCATTATCATACCAACATTTGTCCATCAATGCACTACGGGTCAATGAGGACTTTGTCAGGAATAAGCATGTGAATGTTATTCCTATTTATATATGATTTGATTATGATATATATGAATGAATATGCAAGTATGATTGCATTAAGAAAAGCTGTAAAGTCCTTTGATAGATAATAGGAATATATGTACAAGGACTTAGAATGAATTGATCAAATATGTTAGGTTGATCCTACATAAGCAAAACAACTTTATAAAGTCCTTGAAAAGAAATGATGTACAAGGACTATAAATATAGAAAGATCAAGATTGTTAGGTTGATCTTATAATATAATAGATAGGCTTGTCTGATCGTCGAGCACTGCACCAGAAATTGTAGTCAGCCGGGAGAGTCAAGAAAAACTCGAGAACTATCGAAGCAGAATCGTAGTCTGCAAGATAGTAGATCTTAGAGTTCGTAGACTGCCAGGAGAGATGAGGAAGGATCATAGTGTGTCGAGAAAAACTTCCTCGGAGCCATAGTCTGCTGAGGAAGTCATATTTAGAATCGTAGAGACAGTCTGTCTACGAACCGATCGAGCGTCTGCCGAAGCCAAGTCAAGAATTGTAGACCACACTCGGAGTCGTAGAGTCTACTGATCACTTCAGAGGCAGAGATCATAGTCGAGCAAGATCAGATGAAGACAAAGAGCATAAAGACAGAAATCATAGAGTGTCAAGATCTAATCTCGAAGTTGTAGTGTCTGCACAACCCAAGCTAAAACGTAGAGTACAGAACTAAGGCTTCAGCGGATGTGCTCACAATGCCAAGGCAGAATCATAGAACAAACACAATTCTCAACAAATGTGCACTCCCAGAATATCCAAAGTAATGAAGCCTCTGGTCTGAGCTGCAAAGATACATTCCATCTAAGGGAAACCAGAGAGCACTTAATGAATGGCATGCAAGCTAACAGAAGATCTAAGAACCAACCCAATCAACTTGCAGATTGAGTTGTGAAGCCATTCAAGATGAAGTCTTCCACAAGTTGATCAGAAGAAGACTTCAGTTAAAGTAATTGACTAGGGAAAGTCAACAAGTGCAGTAGCTGTCAAGTGAACAGAAGACAACGATCTTGGAAGTAATCAGGATCATAGTGTTTGCCAAACAAAGAAGGAACTGATGGAGTGTACACAAAGATACTGATCAGCTTTTGAAGAACAAGGCTAAAGTGATTAAGCACTGGGTCAATCCATTGATGATAAGTGAACGGGAGATCACAAGGAAAAAGCGGGCTGGGCATGCCACAAATCTAAAGTGTCTTGCTATTCAGAAGAGGCCAGAATAAGGAACAAGCCATCAGTGTCTGAGATCAGTTAAAGCAAATAAAAGTGTTGAAGCACTGCACAAGAGAAGGAAGAGGTGTTCTACATTGAGGATCTAATGAACACTCTTCAGGATCGTAGTGTTGTTTCAACCGGTCGATGAGCAACATTCAACATGACACTACGATCAGGTCCAAGAAGATATGTATCAGAATCGTGGAGTCCGGTCATCTGAAGATTGAGGCATTGGTAACGGTTCAATCTGAAGATTGATATTCGAACAGAGCTTATTGAGAGCATCGATGCAAAAGGATAACCTCTGATCGAGGAATCAGAAGGAAGAAATAAAGTCGACTACCTGCCCAAGACATCAAAGTGACATCTCTGACGGGGTAGATGAAATAGTAGACTGCATTGTCAAAAAAGTCATAAAGAGGATGTCATGTCACATCAGTAGTCTACACCAAATAACTCGAGATCTGCGAAGCAATTCAAAAAGCTCCCAACATCATCGTTGAGTTATTGGAATGCTATCGTTGATTCTACGAGTTCCACTAGAGCTTAACAGAACAAGTCTCAGTAACAGTGAGACTACGAAGGTGGAAGTGAAGCAGATTTGAAGAAGGACTCAAATAGACTAAAGCTTCACTCAACAAAGATGAGAATGCCATTGAAGATGACAGCCAAGCTGAGAGCCAAGAAGGACAAGAAGATAGCATTCAGAAAAGTGACAGAGCATAATGAAGATCCAGAGAGCCACTCTACGAATCACCAAGAACCTAAAGCTGAACCAGAACAAGTGCAGAACCATGCCTGCCAACCAGTCAAGAAGAGTTCCGGGAATGCCAAGTGCCAGACGAAGTCTACCAAAAGCTCAAACTGTGACGCTCCCAAAATAGGTATACATTACCCATTCTGAGTCGCCAAATATATGGTGCATAAATCAAATACAAACTTCTTTTATACAATACGAAAACAGCGTAGCTTAGAGTTTTTACATGAATATTGTCTCATAGACAGTATTCAAACTCAAATGAAGTCCTTATTACATTTATTAGCACACTATTTTATAAAATAGTGAGGACTACTATAGCCATCATCTCGGACCGTCACTTTGTTCCCTGACTAATCCCGGCTACGTTCTCATTTCCTTAAGAGAACAATGAAAGCAAAAGGATAAGCTCAACTAGCCCAGTAAGAAATATTATGACTAAGATAATGCAGAATAAATTATCGTTAGCCTTCAACAGTGTTAAACCGATAAAATACAATAAACATTAAGTTTAACTACAGTGGAACAAGCAATCCATTAGAAGAGTCAAGTAGAGCATGATATCTACTATCTTCTATGATTTAAAAAGTTTTTTATCAACTTTATCGCTGAGACTCAGCTTAATAAATAAACCACATCATAGAATCATCCCTGCACTATGGGCCAAGGATATTCATGTAATCATCAATGGTCATGATCAAATCAACAACTGTCCATCAATACACTATAGGCCAATGAGGACTTTTACCACATCATTTGTAATATTACGGTCATGATTATACCAAATAATCCCTGGTTATAATCATATCAATCAATAGTACATCTATGCACGTAAGCCATAGATGACTTTTACCACAATATAAGTATGAGAATGATGATAATGATATAAGAATTCAATCAAACGAGATCAAAAATAATTATCAAAGACTTTAAATTTATCCAGAGTTTAAAAATATCCAAATTGTCAACATGATACTGCTTTATGGAGTAAAATTCAAGAATAATATTAATGCATCAAAAACAATCTTGGATAGAAAAAAAATTAATTTTTGTCGTGAATAGTACTTCGGGAATAGTACCCCGTGAATAGTACTCCAGCATGAAAAATACCCCGAATACCCGAGTGATTAATACCCGAGTGAATAGTACCCGAGTGAATAGTAACCCGTGAATAGTAACTCAGTATGAAAAGTATCCCGAATCCTCGGGTGAATAATATTCGAGTGAATAGTAACAGAGTAAATAGTAATCCATGAATAGTACCCGGGTGAAAATATTTATATTTAATAAGAAAGTTTATATCAATATTCTAATGAAACGATACTGGATGAAGCACAAAACTCAAGGATATTCCACTAATTTCAGGAATTATAAAAGCAATACTTACCACGGTAAGTTTAGATGAAAAGAAATAATATACAAAACTGCAAATGGATTTACACTATCATGCGGTAGTCCGCGTAGACAGATAATTTCCATAATTTAATAATAATTGAATACGAAGGGTTATTCACCAGGCACGCGGTAGTTCGCGTAGACAGGTTATTCCCACAGAATAATAAAGAATAGAATAACAAAAGATTTTACCATGCATGCGGTAGTCCGCGTAGACAGGTTATTCTCACAGAATAATAAAGAATGAAATAACAAAAGATTTCATCATGCATGCGGTAGTCCGCGTAGACAGGTTATTCCAACAGAATAATAAAGAATGGAATAACAACCCTTACAAGTATTGAAAGAAAATAACTCTCTTCAGGAATACGAAATAAATAATACCCCTTACGAATACAACAAATAATATCCCTTACGAATATTGAACGAAGATAATATTTCTTACGAATACGAAAAATAATATCGTAAGTGAATATGAAATAAATAACACCCCTTACCTTAGTAGAAGATTGAATACTGAAGTAGGGTAGTAGTATAATACACCTCTTCTTTCTCTCTATAGTTTCTCTCTCTAGAGTTTCAGTGAATTCGTAAGAAATAATGAAAGAATGAGCTTCTATTTATAGGAAAAAGGACTTAATAGTAACTAATTCATGAATGGCCCAGATTAATTTACTTTTAAACGGACGGTCCATATTGATTTACTATTAAAACTTAAAGCAACGGTCCATACTGATTTACTATTAAAACTTTAAATCAGCGATCCATATTGATTTACTATTATAACTTTCTACCAGTGGTCTATATTGATTTACTATTATATCTTCAACCAACGGTCTGAAAAATTAGCATATCTCTTCATGGAATAATAAGTCAAACTTATAACAAACACCACATAACAAACCCCTCTATTTATATCAAAAATTGAATAAATATTTACCACAAATCACTTATCTTTAATAAACACATTTTTAATCTATTAACAATTATTCATCATTAATATTATAACACACAATATTTAACAACCAGATCATTTTCAGGAAAGGGTGGACTTTTCGATAAGAATTTCTCCCTATTGGCTTGCAATTAGGTGACCAAACCTCTCCTCGACAGAACTTTCTAGACATCATCAATATTGCAAATAATAATATGAATAACTTTGTCGCCTAAATTATTGATTTAATAATATAAAATATTATGCAGATGATACTGTGACAATAATTGAATCAATAATATTAGATATACTATACAACAATTACTGTAGCAATAATTGAGTATAACTGAGTGACTTCTTACATAAGCATTAATAATCAATACCGTGTGCTACTATACAACTACGCGTATTACTGTACTTTTACCACCGGGTATTTCAATAGTTTAACGGTAAAACTTTCACCGTTATTTTTATAAAAAGATATTTATGTTGTTTTCTAACTCTGACAATTTCCGTTGTGGTATCCACTAATGATGGTGTCGTCGTACGGATATTCCCTGACAAAAAAAATATTTCTCGACCAAGCAAATATTCCCCGACACAATGAATATTTTATATCAACTTGCTTACTTTGTAAAATTTTTACATATCACCCTTAATTTTAACCCTTTATCAATTTAACCATTAAATAGAATAATAATTATAAGAAAATTGAATACTTTCATTTCATAAAATTTGGGGTATTACAATCTCCTCTCCTTATGAAATTTCGCCCTAGAAATTTACGTACGTACCTGGTATGTCGAAGAAATGATGATACCTAGTCAGATTCTAACTCTTGAGCTATAATATAAGACCCCGAATTTTATGAAATGAAAGTATTCAATTTTCTTATAATTATTATTCTATTTAATGGTTAAATTGATAAAAGGTTAGAGTTAAGGGTGACTTTTGAGAATTTTGCAAAGTAAGCAAGTTGATATAAAATATTCGATTGGTCGGGGAATATTCGTTTTAACAGAGAATATTCGTACGACGATACCATTATTGGTGGACCCCACAACGGAATAACTGTCGGAGTTAGAAAACAACAGAATTATCTTTTTATAAAAATAACGGCAAAAGTTTTACCGTTAAACTGTTGAAATACCCAGTGGTAAAAGAACAGTAATACGTGTGGTTGCATATTAGCATACAGTATTAATTATTGATGCTTACGTGAGAAGTCATTTAGTTAAACTCAATTATTGCTACAGTAATTGTTGCAGAGTATCTCATGTTATTTGATTTAATTATTGTCATAGTATCATTTGCATAATATTTTATATTATTTAATAAATAATTGAGACGATAAAATTATTCATATTATTATTTGCAATATTGACGAAGTCTAGAAAGTTATGTGGAGAAGAGGTTTGGTCACCTAATTGGGCGCCAATAGGGAAAAATTCTTATCGGAAAGCCCCCTCTTTCCTGGAAATGACCTGGTTGTTTAATATTGTGAGTTATAATATTAATGATGAATAATAGTTAATAGATTAAAAATGTGTTTATTAAAGATAAGTGATTTGTGGTAATTATTTATTCAATTTTTGATATAAATAGAGGGGTTTGTTATGAGGTGTTTGTTATAAGTTTGGCTTATTAGTCCATGAGGAGGTGTGCTAATTTTTCATACCGTTGGTTGAAGTTATAATAGTAAATTAATATGGATAGTTGGTTGAAGATATAATAGTAAATCAATATGGACCGCTGGTGGAAAGTTATAATAGTAAATCAATATGGATCGTTGGTTTAAAGTAAATCAGTATGGACCGTTGCTTTAAGTTTTAATAGTAAATCAATATGGACCGTCCATTTAAAAGTGAATTAATCTAGGTCGTTCATGAATTAGTTACTATTCAATCCTTTTTCCTATAAATAGAAGCTCATTCCTTCATTATTTCTTACAAATTCACTGAAACTCTAGAGAGAAAGAAGAGGAGTATTCTGCTACTACCCTACTTCAGTATTCAATCTTCTACTAAGGTAAGGGATGTTATTTATTTCATATTCGCTTACGATATTATTTTTTGTATTCGTAAGGAATATTATCTTCGTTCAATACTCGTAAGGGGTATTATTTCTTTCGTATTCATGAAGAGAGTTATGTTCTTTCAATACTCGTAAGGGTTGTTATTCCATTCTTTATTATTCTGTGGAAATAACCTGTCTACGCAGACTACCGCATGTACGGTGAAATCTTTTATTATTCCATTCTTTATTATTCTGTGGGAATAATCTGTCTACGCGGACTACTATGCATGGTGAAATCTTTTATTATTCCATTCTTTATTATTATGTGGGAATAACCTGTCTACGCGGACTACCGCATGTATGGTGAAATCTTTTGTTATTCCATTCTTTATTATTCTGTGGGAATAACCTGTCTACGCAGACTACTGCATGCCTGGTGAATAACCCTTCGTATTCAATTATTATTAAATTGTGGAAATGATCTGTCTACGCGAACTACCGCATGACGGGTGAAAATCCATTTGCAGTTTTGTATATTATTTCTTTTCATATTCTTAAATCTAAGCTTACTGTGGTAAGTATTGCTTCTATAATTCCTGAACTTAGTGGAATATCTTTGAGTTTTGCGCTTCATCCAGTATCGTTTCATTGTAATATTTATCTGAACTTTCTTATTAAATATCATTATTTTCACCCAGGATACTATTCACGGGTTACTATTCACTGAGTTACTATTCACTCAAATATTATTCACCCGAGGATTCGGGGTACTTTTCATACCGAGTTACTATTCACGGGTTACTATTGACCAGGAGTACTATTCATGATAAAAATTGATTTCTTTTCGGTCCAAATCATTTTTGATACAGTATTATTCTTGAATTTTACTCCACAAAGTAGTATCATGTTGACAATTTGAACATTATTGAATTCTAGATAAATTAAATTATAAATATTTAAAAATTTATCCTTTGCTTTCTTTTAATTAAATTCTTATATCGTTGTCATCATCCTCATGCTTATATTGTGATAAAAGTCATTTGTGGCTTACGTACATAGATGTACTATTGATTGATATGATTATGACCAGGGATTATTCGGTATAATCATGACCGTAATGTTATAAATAATATGATATAAGTCCTCATTGGCCCGTAGTGCATTGATGGACAGTTGTTGGTATGATCATGACCATTGATGAAAACACGAATATCTTTGGCCCGTAGTGCATGGATAATTCGTGATCGTGATACTAATGAATATCCTTGGCCGTAGTGCAGGAATGATTCGATGATGTGGATTAATTATTAAGCTGAGTCTCAGTGATAAAATTTACGATAAACTTTTTAAATCATAGAAGATAGTAGATATCATGCTCTACTTGACTCTTCTAATGGATTGCTTGTTCCGCTGCAATTAAACTTAATGTTTATTATATTTTTATCAGTTTAACGTTGTTGAAGGCTAACGATAATTTATTCTACATTATCTTAGTCATAATATTTCTTACTGGGCTAGTTGAGCTCACCCTTTGCTTTCATTGTTCTCTTCAGGAAATGAGAATATAGCTGGGACTAGTCGGGGAACGGAGTGACGATTCAGATGTTTGCATTAGTAGTCCTCACTATTCTGTGAAATAGTGTGATAATAAATGAGGACTTATTTTGAGAATGAATAATGTCTAGAAGACAATATTTGTATTAAAACTCACAGCTCATGTTGTATATTTAAGTTTGTATTTGTATTATGTACCATGCATTGGGCGACTCAGAATAGGTGATGTATACTTATTTTGGGGGCGTCACAGTTGGTATCAAAGCTTAGGGATATGATCCCTGGCTGATATGTGAGACTAGAACTAGGAGGGGAGAGACGGGAAATTCCTTCATTAGTATGACCTACCTAAGTTTATTTGGTATTTATTTGGTGGGTCAGAGTATAGGGATAATATATGACATGTCAATTAACCCTTGTTTTGTGGAAGTGTTTGAAAATGGCATCCAAAAATATGGAGATAAGCAATGAAGCACATGAGACCGTTGAGTCACCAACGATCAATACCCAGGATAATGTGCATCAGGAAGGCAATAATCCTCAGGTAAACAACAACACTGATCAGATGATGAACGATGGGATGTTCAGAGGCTTTCGGCAATTCATGCAACATCAGGCGAGAATGACTCCTATTCAAAATACAGGTGGAAACACTTGCAACTCTTGGATGGTCATCGCTAAGCAGTTCAAGGAGCTGGGACCACCAGAGTTTATTGGAGAGCCAAAACCACTTAAGGCGGAGACGTGGATAAAGCAGATCACCAAGATATTTGATGTTTTAGGATGCTCCAAGGAGCAAAAGGTTCCCTTTGCCACTTTCGTGTTGCGACGAGAGGCAAATTACTGGTGAAAATTTGTAAAGCGTACTCAAACTACCGCACTGAAGATGTCTTGGGAGAAGTTCCAAGAACTTTTCAACGACAAGTACTTTCTCAAAAGTATTCGTCACATGAAGGAGGTAGAGTTTATCAAGCTGGAGCAAAACAATATGACCGTGACGCAGTACGAAGCTAAGTTTGCCGAGTTGTTTCGGTTTGCATCCCACTTGGTTGATAATGGGGAGAGAATGACGCGGATGTTTCTAAGAGGTTTTAAACCCGAAATACGTCAATACCTCATTTCTCACAAACTTTATTTGTATTCAGATGTTGTGAATAGGGCTCAGTTATTGGAGCGCGATAATGAGTCAGCTCAACCAAAAGATAACGACCAACAACACGATAGTAATCATACCGGTGGTAACGGTCATCAGAACAATGATAACCATCGTGGAGGAAATTATCATGCCAGAAATGGTAACCACTTCGGTGGTAATCATGGCCAAGATAATAGAAGAAATGATTCAAGTGGAAAATTCAAAAAGAGAAGATTTAACGATGATGGGATGACGTCGGCAGTAGCACCAGTGCCAGCAACAAATTCTAGGGGAGGAGAACGACCACCAGTTAGATGCTACAGATGCGGAGAGGAGGGACACATAAGTCCAAACTGTTCACAGCCTTCTAAGATATATATTAGTTGTGGAAAAGATGGTCACATAGCTCGATTTTGTCCTGTAGCGAAACCAAGTCCAGCTGGGATGGTGACTCCAAAGGCTGTCCCGGACAAGTTGAAGTCAGCGGTTCATGGAAGAGTATTTTTTGTGGCTTCTTAAAAAGCGAGTAACCCGAACGAAGTTAGCACGGGTTAATTAATTATAAATTCTTGCGAAGTCTATACCTTATTAGATACCGGTTCTACCCATTCTTTTCTTTCTCCTACTTGTGCTCAACATTTAAATTTAACTCTGGATAAATTAGACTTTGACTTATCTGTTGAAACTCCATTGGGAGAAACCTTCGTTACATCCACTGTTTATAAATCCTATTTGATTCAAATCGACACTTTCACGTTACCTGTCGATCTTATCTCTTTGAAAATATTTGCATTTGATGTGATTTTAGGGATTGATTGGTTAACTAATTATCATGCAAAAATCGATTATTTTCGTAAGGTTGTTAGCTTTCATATTCCTAACCAGCCTATTATGCGAATTCAAGTAACCAAACCACTAAAGTCAATCACTTTCATATCAAGCCATAAAGCTATTTGTTTATTGAAAAATGGATGTCAAGCTTTCTTAGCCCATGTCACTGATTTAAACAAAAATACGTCAGATTTGAATGATATTTCTATTGTTAATAAATTTCCTGACGTATTCTCCGAAGAACTTTCTAGCCTACCATAGAGCGTGAAATTGAATTTTGTATTGACTCCAGTACAAAACCCATTCTAAAACCCTCAAATATTTCTTCACCCAGAACGAATGTAACATGTGCCAAAGACGTTGGCTCGAGCTGTTGAAGATTACGACCATACCATTCAATACCATCCTAGAAAAATGAACATGATAGCTGACGCGTTGAGTGGAAGATAGTATGCGAGTGCGATATTGTTAACACAAAGACCCATTTCGTACGACTTGTAAAAGATGGAGATAGAGTTAAATACTCCAAGAACCTACGTGAAGATAGCGAATATACGATTAAAATCGACTTTAATCGATAAAGTTAAAGTCATTCAAGCTATAGATTCTGAGCTGATGAATGTGAAGAGGAAGGTTCAAGAAGGCGTTATTCTAAAAGCAAGAATCGACGAAGAGAGAAAAATCTCAACCCTCAATTTTATTGGCCCATTTGAAATCCTCGATCTAGTATGTCGCGTGTTCATAACATTATTCACGTATTGATGTTACGTAAATATGTGGACGACCGAACCACATTATTGAATTAGAACTAGACGAGATAGCAGAAGATTTAACATATGAGGTAATACTTGTTAAAATTTAGGTTAAGAAGGATCATATTCTACGCTCAAAGATTATACCTCAAGAGTTAGAATCTAAACAAGGTATCCTCACCTCTTCGGCATACCAGGTACGTACGTAAATTTCGAGGGCGAAATTTCATAAGGAGAAGAGATTGTAAGACCCCGAATTTTATGAAATGAAAGTATTCAATTTTCTTATAATTATTATTCTATTTAATGGTTAAATTGATAAAAGGTTAAAGTTAATGGTGACATTTGAGAATTTTGTAAAGGAAGCAAGTTAATATAAAATATTTGATTGGTCGGGGAATATTCGTTTTAACAAAGAATATTCGTACGACGACACCATCATTGGTGGACCCCACAACGGAATAACTGTCGGAGTTTAAAAACGACAGAATTATCTTTTTATAAAAATAACGGCTAAAGTTTTACCGTTAAACTGTTAAAATACCCGGTGGTAAAAGAACAGTAATACGCGTGATTGTATATTAGCACGCGGTATTGATTATTGATGCTTACGTGAGAAGTCATTCAGTTATGCTCAATTATTGCTACAGTAATTGATGTAGAGTATCTCACGTTATTTGATTCAATTATTATCACAGTATCATCTGTATAATATTTTATATTATTTAATCAATAATTGAGACGACAAAATTATTCATATTATTATTTGAAATATTGACGATGTCTAGAAAGTTCTGTCGAGGAGAAGTTTGGTCACCTAATTGCGCACCAATAGGGAGAAATCTTTATCGAAAAGCCCACCCTTTCTTGGGAATGATCTGGTTGTTAAATATTGTGAGTTATAATATTAATAATGAATAATTGTTAATAGATTAAAAATGTGTTTATTAAAGATAAGTGATTTGTGGTAATTATTTATTCAATTTTTGATATAAATAGAGGGGTTTGTTTTAAGTTTGACTTATTATTCCATGAGGAGATGTGCTAATTTTTCAGACCATTGATTGAAGTTATAATAGTAAATCAATATGGATCGTTGGTTGAAGATATAATAGTAAATCAATATGGACCGCTGGTAAAAAGTTATAATAGTAAATCAATATGGATCGCTGGTTTAAAGTAAATCAGTATGGACCGTTGCTTTAAGTTTTAATAGTAAATCAATATGGACCGTCCGTTTAAAAGTGAATTAATCTGGGTCGTTCATGAATTAGTTACTATTCAATTATTTTTCCTATAAATAGAAGCTCATTCCTTCATTATTTCTTACGAATTCACTAAAACTATAGAGAGAGAAACTATAGAGAGAAAGAAGAGGAGTATTCTGCTACTACCCTACTTCAGTATTCAATCTTCTACTAAGGTAAGGGGTGTTATTTATTTCATATTCGCTTACGATATTATTTTTCGTATTTGTAAGGAATATTATCTTCGTTCAATACTCGTATAAGGGGTATTATTTCTTTCGTATTCATGAAGAGAGTTATGTTCTTTCAATACTTGTAAGGGTTGTTATTCCATTCTTTATTATTCTGTGGAAATAACCTGTCTACGCAGACTACCGCATGCATGGTGAAATCTTTTGTTATTTCATTCTTTATTATTCTTTGAGAATAACCTGTCTACGCGGACTACCGCATGCATGGTGAAATCTTTTGTTATTCCATTCTTTATTATTCTGTGAGAATAACCTGTCTACGCGGACTACCGCATGCATGGTGAAATCTTTTGTTATTCCATTGTTTATTATTTTGTGGGAATAACCTGTCTATGCGGACTATCGCATGCACGGTGAAATCTTTTGTTATTTCATTCTTTATTATTCGGTGGGAATAACCTGTCTACGTGAACTACCGCATGCCTGGTGAATAACCCTTCGTATTCAATTGTTATTAAATTGTGGAAATGATCTGTCTACGCGGATAACCGCATAACGGGTGAAAATCTATTTGTTGTTTCGTATATTATTTCTTCTCATATTCTTAAATCTAAACTTACTATGGTAAATATTGCTTCTATAATTCCTGAAATTAGTGGAATATCCTTGAGTTTTGCGCTTCATCTAGTATCGTTTCATTGGAATATTTATCTGAACTTTCTTATTAAATATCAATATTTTTACCCGGGGTACTATTCACTTGAATATTATTCACCCGAGGATTCGGGGTACTTTTCATATCGAATTACTATTCACGGGTTACTATTCACCAGGTGTACTATTCATGACAAAAATTAATTTCTTTTCGGTCCAAATCATTTTTGATACAGTATTATTCTTGAATTTTACTCCACAAAGCAGTATCATGTTGACAATTTGAACATTATTGAATTCTGGATAAATTAAATTATAAATCTTTAAAAATTTATCCTTTGCTTTCTTTTAATTGAATTCTTATATCATTGTCATCATCCTCATGCTTATATTGTGATAAAAGTCATCTGTGGCTTACGTGCATAGATGTACTATTGATTGATATGAATATGACCAGGGATTATTCGGTATAATCATGACCGTAATATTACAAATGATGTGATAAAAGTCCACATTGGCCCGTAGTTCATTGATGGACAGTTGTTGATATGATCATGACCAATGATGAAAACACGAATATCCTTGGCCCGTAGTGCATGGATAATTCGTAGTCGTGATACTAATGAATATCCTTGGCCGTAGTGCAGGAATGATTCGATGATGTGGATTAATTATTAAGTTGAGTCTCAGCGATAAAACATACCTTGGAAGGCTGTGAACAGTTTGGACTTATGTGTTCCTCCCCTCCGCATCTGTAGTATCTAACTGGCGGTCGTTCTCCTTCCCTAAAATTTGTTGCTGGCGCTGGTGCTGCTGTCGACATCTTCCCATCATCGTTAAATCTTCTCTTCTTGAATTTTTCACTTGAATAATTTCTTCTATTATCTTGGCCATGATTACCACCGAAGTGGTTACCATTTCTGGCATGATAATTTCCTCCACGATGGTTATCATTGTTACGATGGTCATTGCCACTGGTACGATTTTTATCGTGTTGTTGGTCATTACCTTTTGGTTGGGTTGACTCATTATTGCGCTACAATAACTGAGCCCTATTCACAACATCATAATATAAGCAAAATTTGTGAGAAATGAGGTATTGATGTATCTCAAGTTTCAAACCTCTTAGAAACATCCGCGTCATTCTCTCCTCATTATCAACCAAGTGGGATGCAAACTGGGACAACTCGGCAAACTTAGCTTCTTACTGCGACACAGTCATATTGTTTTGCTCCAGCTTGATGAACTCTACCTCCTTCATGTGACAAATACTTTTGAGAAAGTACTTGTCGTTGAATAGTTCTTGGAACTTCTCCAAAGACATCTTCAGTGCGACAGGCTGAATACGCTTTACAGATTCCCACCAGTAATCTACCTCTCCTCGCAACATGAAGGTGTTGCTCCTCGTAGCATCCCAAGACATCAAATATCTTGGTGATCTGTTTTATCCACGTCTCCGCATTAAGTGGTTTTGGCTCCCCCAAAAACTCAGGTGGTCCCAGCTCCTTGAACTGCTTAGCGGTGACCATCCGAGAGTTGCCAATGTTTTCACCTACATTTTGAACAAGAGTCGTTCTTGCCTGATGTTGCATGAATTGCATAAAGCCTCTAAACATCCCATTGTTCATCATCTGATCGGTGTTGTTGTTTACCTGAGGATTATTGCCTTCCTGATGCACATTATCCTGGGTATTGATCGTTGGTGACTCAACGGTCTCATGTGCTTCATTGCTTATCTCAACATTTTTGGATGCCATTTTCAAATACTGCCACAAAATAAGGGTTAAATGACATGTCACATATTATCCCTATACACTGACCGACCAAATAAATACCAAATAAACTTAGGTAGGTCATACTAGCGAAGGAATTTCCCGTCTCTCCCCTCCTAGTTCTAGTCTCACATCTCAGCAAGGGATCATATCTCTAAGCTTTGATACCAACTGTGACGCCCCCAAAATATGCATACATCACCCATTCTGAGTCGCCAAATACATGGTGCATAAATCAAACACAAACCACTTTTATACAATACGACAACAGCGTAGCTTAGAGTTTTTACACGAATATTGTCTCATAGACAGTATTCAAACTCAAATGAAGTCCTCATTATATTTATTATCACACTATTTCATAAAATAGTGAGGACTACTATAGCCACCATCTCGGACCGTCACTCTGTTTCTCGGCTAGTCCCGACTACGTTCTCATTTCTTGAAGAGAACAATGAAAGCAAAAGGGTGAGCTCAACTAGCCCAATAAGAAATATTATGAGTAAGATAATGCAGAATAAATTATTGTTAGCCTTCAACAGTGTTAAACTGATAAAATACAATTAACATCAAGTTTAACTGCAGCGAAACAAACAATCCATTAGAAGAGTCAAGTAGAGCATAATATCTACTATCTTTTATGATTTAAAAAGTTTTTCATCAACTTTATCGCTGAGACTCAGCTTAATAAATAAACCACATCATCGAATCATCCTTGCACTACGGGCCAAGGATATTCATATAATCACCAATGGTCATGATCAAATCAACAAGAGACATCAATGCACTACGGGCCAATGAGGACTTTTATCACATCATTTGTAATATTACGGTCATGATTATACCGAATAATCCCTGGTCATAATCATACCAATCAATAGTACATCTATGCACGTAAGCCACAGATGACTTTTATCACAATATAAACATGAGGATAATGACAATGATATAAGAATTCAATCAAATGAGATCAAGGATAATTATTAAAGACTTTTAATTTATCCAGAGTTTAAAAATATCCAAATTGTCAACATGATACTGCTTTGTGGAGTAAAATTCAAGAATAATATTAATGTATCAAAAATAATCTTGGACAGAAAAGAAATAAATTTTTGTCGTGAATAGTATCCCGTGAATAGTACTTCGAGAATAGTACCCCGTGAATAGTACCCCGACATGAAAAATACCCCGAATACCCGAGTGATTAATACCCGAGTGAATAATACTCAAGTAAATAGTAACCCGTAAATAGTAACTCGTGAATAGTAACTCGGTATGAAAAGTACCCCGAATCCTCGGGTGAATAATATTCAAGTGAATAGTAATTGAGTGAATAGTAACTCGTGAATAGTACTAGTGAATAGTATCCCGGGTGAAAATATTGATATTTAATAAAAAAGTTCAGATCAATATTTCAATGAAACTGTAATACCCGAGAATTTCTACGTATTATAAAATGAATATATTAATGGAAATACTATTTATGTGAATATAAGTGTTATTGTTTTATGAGTTGGTTAATACAATTGATTCGTATTAGATCAATGCGTATTAAGAGGTGTGGTTTGGCAATGAGGATTGTGAAATGCCATGTGTGGCATATTGTGGAACGAGTAAATCCATTAAGCGAGTTAAAACAAGAATTAGGAAGTATAATCGTGTTGAACATGTAATATCATATAAGTAATCAAATACGCTCGTAGACTTGTAGTAACACTTTTGTGGATATCAATTCATGTCGTATATAACGGATTTAGAGATAAAAATTTACACGGGCTGAAGCTCAACCAGTCTTGGCACTGTCAGGGAACGGCGCAGTTGCGCCGTCCCAGCAGTACAAACAGGCACAACTGCGCCAGTAGTCAGTTGGAGAAAAGTAATTTTTTCACCTTGGGAATTAAATGGAACAATTATCTGATTGGTGTGACATTAATAAACCAAGAAATAAAGTATGTTATGTCTAACAACGGAAGTGTTATACCATTAATTAATTGTTAATGGTTGTGGTAGAATATTGAATTCTTAGTAATTAATTAATAATGTGTGATTACTATTATTTGCAATATATTATAAAGATGAATAATGATTATGGAAATTCATAATTACATTAATCAATTGTTGGATTAATTAATATTGGTGTTAATAAATTAAGGAAGTGCATGATTTATTTATTGAACATAAATAAGTAAGTTAGTAATATAATAATATTATATTGATAGTTATGTGCATATGAGCAATAATACAACCATATTATATGGTGTTGTGTGACTATATATTAAGTGGTAATTAATCAAGGGAAAGAATTAAATTATTTATTTAACATAAATAAATAAGATATTAATATAATAAGGTTATTATATGATTACATGAGTGGTAGAATTAATTATGGAACTACCCGGACAATAATACCTGACTGCATTATTTTATTTCGTATATTTAATGTACATGGACTATATGATGTGAATTCCTAATATGGTAACAATTGTGCATTAAGATTTCATTGTGGGAATTAAATAGACCAAACCAAGCCTTAATGATATGAAATGCTGAGATTTTCTCCTTTGTCCCAAATTGAGTGTCCCATTTATTCTAAGACCTCATTCACGTGTATTTCAAAAAGGCTAGCCTATGTTCTTCATTTTCTTCCAACTCTCTAGCTCATGATCATGGGGGAGTGGTGATTATGATGAGTTCCAACAACCAATCTAACAACTCCTCCATAACCTTCATGCAATCCTTTAACACATGAGTTTGATTCAATAGGAAAATGCAATGTCTGGATTTGTGTTCCTCTATAAATAGCATCTGTGCTTCTTCATTCTTGTTGCTGAGATTTATCTGAGAATTTGCTAAGTGAGAGTTAAGAGTATACAAGTAATCTAGAGCTTAGAAGTTCATTTGGAGCAAGTTCTTTTCACATTTGTAGAGGTATAATCCCTTTTCCTTGCTTTCCTTTTCATTCTCTGTAAAAATGGAGTCTTGAGTTCTTATAATTTCAAATTCTTGAATTCATGTAATTGTATGTTAATGAGGTTGGGTAATGTCCATATAGTTGTTATATGACCATATGAGTATGATGCAACTGATATATGATGGTTTAAAATCGAAATCATGAGTAATTTTTGAGGTTGGGCTGGAGTTCTGCCGAAGCAGACTGCTTCTGCGCCTGAACCAGGCACGGCGCAGCTGTGCCATATTTGTATTGAGGCGCAGCACAGCTGTGCCGATTACTGAATTCAGTTGAGCAGTCTGTTTTCAAATCTGATCAATATTATCTAGTTGTTTTGACTCAATCTAGACTGTAAGCAAGTGTATAATGTATATATGGATATGTTAACCTAATGTGAGCATGTTTAGACTAGACTTGTATGATTAACGAAGGCGTATGGTTTACATGGAGATTTGGACTAAGTTTTGAAAACAAACTACGTCAAAGATCATGTTCTATAAATTGTGAACCTAGTAAGCTATGCATGACTGATTTTGCACATAGATGAGCATGTTGTAGTGTATATAGTTCCTTTGAGCATGATCAAACTTATTAAGTCTTATCTTAGAAATATTTGCAATGAGAAGCTTAGCCTAGTGAGCTAACATACATGATTTCTACATGGTTTATATTTTGACTTTGAAAGCATGTGAGTATGACTTGGAAATGCATGAATAAACCTTTAGCTTGTGTTTATTTGATTAGTAAGGAAACATAAGCATGTTGAACCTATTAGCAAGCTTTGAATGTGAATATTGTAAAGATACCATGAGGACTAAAATCTTACATTTGTGATCATGTTTGATGACACTCTTAGACTCGTTCATGTAGCATAAACATATATATACCATGCTTGTGTAGCACATTTCAAGAAAAGCATGAACGAAGCCTATTTTAACTAAAGCGGTGTTAGTTTCACGTATGTATTATGAATACACACAAATATGCCTAATATGAGCTTTATAACTATCTTGTATGTTTAGAAAGCAAGCATGCTAGACCTTGTGAATTCATGACCTCGAATGGCCTTAAATGGTTGAAATGTTTAAATTAGAAATATATTATGAAAGGGAACCTAGATTGACTGGAGGAGCATGAAAAGACCTTTAACATGACAAATGTATCATGTATGATTATTTTTGGGCAAGCCGGACAGAAACCATAAGGCGGCAGCTGCATCTTGGCTTGGCCAGTGGATGGCGCAGCTGCGCCAGTCCTAGGCTTAGCCATGGCGCAGCTGCGCCAGTCTAGAATCACAGTTAGTGAATTCTGACTTTTGGACAGTAACTTGTATGATGCCTATAATGCTAAATGTGATCTAAAACCTACTGATGTATATATATACGTGTGATGCTTAGTCGATAAGTTGGTGTTGCATTGAAATGAAAAGTCCATAAGTAAGGACGTCTTAACCTTGAGCATTCTTGATTTACTTATGAAGTAACTAAGTATTTGATTTATGATGATGTATAAATTGATTTTGTACCTTACGTGCCTACTTGTATCATGTCAAGCTTGATTAAAGACTATGTTATCTAATGACCATCTTGAACATATAATACGTTATAAATAGGATTCGAAAGTGTTGAATTCTTAAACGAGGATAAACTACGCGTAAGGCAAGTATCCGAACCCTACTCTTATTGTGCAAGTATCTTTGCATTCTTTATTCGACGAATACCGTAAGCTTATCTCTTTGAATACAAGTTATATTGCTTTCTCATTCAAATGAACCATAATGCTTAAACCCTTGTGAAATCTATTATTTATAATGAACTTGGTATTGTTCTTGAATATTGGGAAATAGTCGATGCCATTTGATTCGGCTAGACTATATTCCTGTTTATAAAACTGTCCAAACCCATTTGATTGGTGCGAAAAAATCTTAAAAACTGAGTTGAACAACCCTTATTGTAAGGGGTCTGTATGTTGTTGGAAACCCCAACACATAAGTATATTATTACTGTGGTGTTATGCATAACGTGGAGTATTGTGGACTGTTCCTCTACATTACTTGATTCTTTTGGGTTATCAGTTTAATATTGGTAATTCTAGTAGATGTTCAATAGTCCTTAGTGACTGCTCAGTATAAATTGTTATCCAGTCGGATACATTGATAGCCTTTGAATTCATATATATCAGTTGATTTATATTGATTTATTTATCTTAGTCTAAGTATTGTTGATATTCCTTATCCATGATGTTATTCTGACACTTTGAACTATCCAAGAAATGACACTTCGATATTTCAAACCTTGTGATATTATATCCTACACCCTTGTTGTATATTACTTGCTGGGACATTTGTGCTCATCCTTGCTTATTTAAAACCTTTCAGTTAAGGAAGAACAGGGAGGTGTCTTTGGAACAGACAAGGGCAAGGGCAAGGCTACCGACTAGCTTATCCCTTTTATGTTTAAGATTATTATGTTGTATTAAGACTATGTTTAAACTTAAGTAGGATTATGTAATAGGTCTTTATTCGATACTATTATGTAATCTTTTAAGTACTGTAGGTTGCGAGACTTGGGGGAATAATTATAATAAATCAATGTATATTATTCTAATTTAGATTTTCCGTTGTGAATGTATGATTTTAGATATTATGGTAATACTTTGAGCACATGATGAGCTGAATTTGAGTGACCAAGTAGAGGTCCAGAATTTGGGGGCGTCACAGGTTGGTATCAAAGCTTTAGTTATAAACCTTAGGAACGAGAGTCCTTAGATTATAACTTAGGAAAACTTAGAAGTTAGGAAGGGGATAAAATTCATGTAGAACTTTCCCTGAGAGACTTAGTGTGTTATGAAATGTAACTTCATTTTATACAATGAACTTATGTTTATTTAGCATTTTGATGGAGTTGTTGTTTGTCTTGTCTTATGTTGGTGTTTGTAGGATGACTGACATGGGAGGACCTAGCCGAGTAGTAGAGGAGGAGTCGCGTGATATCTACGTAGTCTATGAGGCACCCTTGATAGCAGAACCTATATCGGCAGTTGCCCTTATTGATGATGATGATGAGGAGGAGGAGGAGGAGATGGAGCCTCTGCCTGAAGAGTCTGATCCGGAGGAGGAACCTGTGGAGGAGGAACCCGAGCCCATGGAGGACTCCGACGGGACCACTTTCGAAGATCGGATGTTGGGAGAATATGAAGAACAGATTTTAGAATTAGGGTGTAGAGTCGAGGAGTTAGAGACTGAGTCTCTTGAGAGGCAACTAGTGATGCAGGAGATGGAAGTGGAAATTGCTCACCGAAAGGAGGCAGGGATCCAGATGGGGGCCTTGTTTCACCGGTCGGTGGCGAGGAACGTTGTGTTGGCAAGAAAGTTAGAAGAGATGGGGCAGAGGATTTTGAGTGAGAGGACAGAGAAGGAGGCTCTCCAAACTCAGTTAGAGATAGAGGTGATGGATAGGATTCACTCCGAGGAGAAGTGGGAGGATTCCAATGATAGGGTGAATGACCTAGAGGATGAAGTACGGTGCAAGAAGAGGAAGATGAACAAGATGGGTTATGCTCTATGCACGGCCATGGAGAGATTGATCAATGGGGTAAATCACTACCCAGCTGAGCAAGGACAGACCCGACATACCATAAGTCGGGATATGGTAGCACACATTACGCAGAAAGAATATCATAGCGTCGTGGAGCGTGGGATGTTAGATTGAGTCTAGCAGGAAAAACTCAGTAGTGTAGTAGTTTTATTTATGTGTTGTTAATATGTTGTTGTAATCTCTGTCTTTTGTGTAAGATGTGAGACAGTGGTAACCCCAAACTTTTGAAAAATGTTAGAGGGGTAGTAAGTTAGTATGATCCCCGTCTTTTGTGATATTAGGGGATAGGTGTTTTCATTTATATCAGTATGCTAAAAAAGAACGTGTATTGTAACCCTTTGGCATATGAATATAAATGATCCTATTTCATAAATGTGTTATCAACTTGTAGTTCTTTTCTATTGAGAAATGCCTAAGTATTATAACTAGATAATAAAATGAAAATTTTGTGATGCAGAAAATGCCGCCCAGACGTAGAATAACTGTCCCAGAAGAGTCAGTTAATGATGAGAGAGGTCCTGTAGATCCGATACAGAGATTAGTAGATTTATTGAGAGAAGCTCTGAGGGGAAGAAACGAACCCATACCACTCGTTCCCCAAGCTGTCCCAGTAACAACCTTCAAGGATTTTAAGAGTGTAGGACCCCCAGAGTTCACAGGAACTACTGACCCGATAGTTGCGCAAACCTGGATCAAGGAGATCGAGAAGGCCTTCACTATAGCTCACGTGGATGAAGACCAGAAGACCGTATTTGCCACATATATGCTGAGAAGCGAAGCGAACTATTGGTGGGAAACTAATCAGCAGAGAGCGGGGGAAGGAACGATAACTTGGGAGAGGTGTACGACGCTGTTTTTCGAGAACTATTTCCCGAAGAGTATGAAGAGTAGGATGGAAGTGAAGTTCCTAGAGTTGAAACAAGGTGATATGACGGTGGCGCAATACGCAGTTAAGTTCAATGAACTAGCGCGATTTGCAAAACACCACGTTGTGGATGAGGAGAGGAAAGCGAGACGTTTTGAGCAGGGGTTGAAGCTGTGGTTGTATAAGGTATCGGTCTTCCAGATTGATTCCTTTACAACATTGTTGGAAAAGGCAATAATTGCGAAAAGTGGCAGTGAGGCCTTAAGTCTATATCATAAGGAGAAGAAGAACAAGAACGCTGGTAGTAAGCATCGTGGAGGGAGCAGCAGCGGAGGAAGTAACTCCAAAAAGAGGAAATGGGAAAACAATAACAACAGAAACAATAACCAAGGTGGGAGTCACCAGGGAAACTTCAAGAAGAGAACCGAAGCTTGCAACAAATGTGGAAGAAGTCATTAAGGAGAGTGTTGGAAGAGAAAGAACACCTGCTATAATTACGCCCAGGAAGGACACATATCGCCAAATTGACCAAAGCTGAAGAAGATCAGAGGATGTTTCACTTATGGATCGACGGAGCACCAGATAAAGGATTTCCCGAAGAAAGGAAGCGGTGGAGCTGGCGGAAGCCAGGGAGGAGGAAGCAAGTTAATGATTGGTGGACCTACGTAACCCAACTGATCGACCGCTCGAACCTTTAACATAACTGTCCAGGATGCAGTGGCTGCGAAGGACGTGGTGTCAGGTATAATCTCAATCAATAATATAAATGCTTATGTATTATTTGATTCGGGTGCGACCTGTTCTTTTGTATCTGAAGAATTCGCTAGTAAACTTAATACTCCCCGAGAAAGTTTAGAAGATTTCTTGAACATAGAAGTTGCGAATAAGAAAATAATCCTTGTAGAGAACGTTTATCGAAATTGTCACGCAAACATTAGAGGACATGAACTGAGCATAGACTTGATTCCTATTAGACTAGGAGAATTTGACATAATATTGGGAATGGATTGGTTATATAGCCATGCGACAGTAATTGATTGTCATAACAAGTGTGTGAACCTTCAGACTCCAAGTAAGTCTAAGGTAGTGTTTTATGGTAGATCATCGCTTAAGCAATCGTGTTGCGTTATGATGATGCAGGCCAGGAAATTATTAAAGAAAGGATGTGTAGATTATTTAGCTTACATCGTAGATACTCGAAAGAAGGGAGTAGAGATTAAGGATATACCCGTAGTGAATGAATTTCAAGACGTGTTTTTGGACGATCTGCCAGGTCTTCCGCCAGACAGAGAAATCGAATTCGTAATAGACTTAGCACCGGGAACGGCACCGTATGGCGCCAGTAGAAATGAAGGAATTGATGATACAACTTCAAGAGTTATTAGATAATGGTTACATTCGACCGAGTGTGTCCCCTTGGGGAGCACCAATGTTATTTGTTAAGAAAAAGGACGAATCGATGAGGCTCTGTATCGATTATCGAGAATTGAATAGAGTAACAATCAAGAATAGATATCCGCTACCAAGGATAGACGACTTGTTTGATCAACTAAAGGGAGCGAAATGTTTCTCGAAGATCGACTTACGGACAGGATATGATCAACTGAAAGTGTGTGATGAGGATATACCGAAGACAGCGTTTCGAACCAGTTATGGACATTACGAGTTTTTGGTAATGTCATTCGGTTTAACTAATGCTCTGACAGCATTCATGGACTTGATGAATCGAGTTTTCAAGCCATACTTGGATAAATTCGTAGTAGTTTTCATCGACGACATTTTGATCTACTCGAAGACAGAGGAAGAATATGCCGAACATCTGAAGATTGTTTTGGAAGCACTACGAAAGGAGAAGATGTATGTGAAGTTTTCAAAATGTGAATTTTGGATGAAGAAGGTTCAATTCTTAGGCCACGTGGTGGATGAGAATGGAATCTCAGTAGACCCCGAAAAGGTCAAAGCGGTAAGTAGTTGGGAACAACCAAGAACACCGACGGAGGTGAGAAGCTTCTTAGGGTTAGCTGGGTACTATCGAAGATTTATCCAGGATTTTTCTAAGATAGCGACCCCGTTGACTAATCTGACGAGGAAGACGGTGAAATTTGAATGGACCGACAATTACGAAGAGAGTTTTCAAGAGTTAAAAAAAAGATTAAGCGTGGCTCCTATATTATCTTTACCAGATGATACGAGAGGATTTGTGGTGTATAGTGACGCATCGCATAGAGGACTAGGCTGTGTGCTGATGCAACATGGCAAAGTCATTGCGTATGCGTCACGACAATTAAAGGATTAAGAAAAATGATACCCTACTCATGACTTAGAGTTAGCGGCAGTAGTTTTTGCGTTAAAGATATGGAGACATTATTTGTACGGATAAAAATGTGAGATATACACGGACCACAAAAGTCTAAAATATATCTTCACACAGAAGGAGTTAAATATACGTCAGAGAAGGTGGTTAGAACTGATCAAAGATTATAACTGTGAGATTCTTTATCACTCGGGGAAGGCAAACGTAGTTGCCGACGCTCTAAGCAAGAAAGGAAGGGAGAAATTGTTTCAACTGATAACTCAGGAGGAGTTAATAAGAGATATGGAGAAGTTGAAAATAGAAGTGAAGGGACCGGAGAGGTCTGAAGAGAAATTATTTATAATAGAAGCTCGTCCGACATTGTTGGATAAGGTAAAGGAGGCACAAGAGAAAGATGGAGAATATGAGAAAATCAGGAGTAGGATCGCGGAAAATGAGGTAGAAAAATTTTGAATAGATAAAGACGGTATTTTAAGATTCAAAGGGAGAGTGTGGGTACCGGTGGTAATCGAGTTCAGAGGGGAGATTTTGCACGAGACACACAATACGGCATATTCCGTTCATCCGGGAGGCACAAAGATGTACCAGGACTTGAAGCAACATTTTTGGTGGTCAAATTTGAAACGAGAAATCGCAGAGTACGTTAGTAGATGTCTTACGTGTTAATGTGTAAAAGCAGAGCATCAACGGCCGAGTGGGTTGCTGCAATCGTTGGAAATACCGGAGAGAAAATGGGAGCATATCAAGATAGATTTCGTGGTAGGACTTCCAGTCACGTAGAAAGGTTTGGATGCCATTTGGGTTATCGTGGCTCGACTAACAAAGACCGCACATTTTCTACCAATCAAGATCCGCTATAGTTTAAATCAGTTAGCAAATCTGTACGTAAAGGAGATTGTATCACGACATGGAGTGCCGGTATCGATTGTTTCTGACCGAGACCCGCGTTTCACGTTAAAATTTTGGAAAACTTGTAAGAGAGGATGGGAACACAGTTAAGGTTAAGTACTACTTATCATCCTCAGATAGAAGGACAAAGTGAGAGAATGATACAAACGCTAGAGGACATGCTTAGGACTTGCGTGATGGACTTCAAGGGGAATTGGGATGACCACCTACCCTTAGTCGAATTTGCATATAATAATAGTTACCATGCAAGTATTGGCATGCCACCGTATGAAGCTCTTTACGGAAGAAAGTGTAGAACGCCATTATATTGGGACAAAGTCAGAGAACGACGAATACTTGGACCAGAGTTAGTACAACAAACCGCGGACGTGGTGGCAGTAATAAGGGCTAGACTAGTGGCAGCTCAAGATCGCCAGAAAAAGTATGCAGACTTGCATCGGCAAGACCGAGATTTTGAAGTCGGCAGTTTTGTATTCTTGAAGGTATCTCCATGGAAGGGAAAGATCCGTTTCGGCAAGAAAGGGAAACTGAGCCCAATATTCATAGGACAATTCGAGATACTGAAGCGAGTAAGCGAGGTAGCGTACAAGGTTGCATTACCACCTGAGTTGGAGCACATCCATAACGTGTTTCACATATTCGTGTTGCGTCCGTACAAGCCTGACTACAAGCACGTGATTTCTTATGAACCCATTCAAATGGAAAAGAATTTAGCGTACGAAGAAATTCTTGTCCTAATTCTTGATAAGAAAGAGCAAACCTTGAGAAATAAAGTTATTTCTTCTGTAAAAGTACTTTGGTGTAACCACGATGTCGAGGAGGCAACGTGGGAATTAAAAGATAGGATGATGAGGGATTATCTCCATCTATTTGTGTAACCTTGTAGCAATTTCGGGACGGAATTTTTATAAGGGGGGAAGATGTAATACCCGAGAATTTTCACGTATTATAAAATGAATATATAAGTGGAAATACTATTTATGTGAATATAAGTGTTATTGTTTTATGAGTTGGTTAATACAATTGATTCATATTAGATCAATGCGTATTAAGAGGTGTGGTAATGAGGATTGTGAAATGCCTTGTGTGGCATATTGTAGAACGAGTAAATCCATTAAGCGAGTTAAAACAAGAAATAGGAAGTATAATCGTGTTGAACGTGTGATATCATATAAGTAATCAAATATGCTCGTAGACTTGTAGTAACACTTTTGTGGACATCAATTCATGTCGTATATAATAGATTTAGCGACAAAAATTGACACGGGCAGAAGCTAAACCAGTCTTGGCACTGTCAAAGCACGACGCAGCTCCGCCGTCCTAGCAGTACAAACTGGCGGAGCTGCGCCAGTAGTCAATTGGAGAAAAGTAATTTTTCCACCTTGGAAATTAAATGGAACAATTATCTGATAGGTGTGACATTAATAAACCAAGAAATAAAGTATGTTATGTCCAACAACGGAAGTGTTAAACCATTAATTAATTGTTAATGGTTGTGGTAGAATATTGAATTCTTAGTAATTAACTAATAATGTGTGATTGCTATTATTTGCAATATATTATAAAGATGAATCTTGATTATGGAAATTCATAATTACATTAATCAATTGTTGGATTAATTAATATTGGTGTTAACAAATTAAGGAAGTGCATGATTTATTTATTAAACATAAATAAGTAAGTTAGTAATATAATAATATTATATTGATAGTTATGTGCATATGAGCAATAATACAACCATACTATATGGTGTTGTGTGACTATATATTAAGTGGTAATTAATCAAGGGAAAGAATTAATTTATTTATTTAACATAAATAAATAAGATATTAATATAATAAGGTAATTATATGATTACATGAGTGGTAGAATTAATTATGAAACTACCCGGACAATAATACCTAACTGCATTATTTTATTTTAATGTACATGGCCTATATGATGTGAATTCCTAATATGGTAACAATTGTGCATTAAGATTTCATTGTGGGAATTAAATAGACCAAACCAAGCCTTGATGATATGAAATGTTGAGGTTTTCTCCTTTGTCCCAAATTGAGTGTCCCATTTACTCTAAGACCTAATTCACGTGTATTTCAAAAAGGCTAGCCTATGTTCTTCATTTTCTTCCAACTCTCTAGCTCATGATCATGGGGGAGTGGTGATTATGATGACTTCGAACAACCAATCTAACAATTCCTCCATAACCTTCATGCAATCCTTTAACATACGAGTTTGATTCAATGGGAAAATGCAATGTCTAGATTTGTGTTCCTCTAAAAATAGCAGTTGTGTTTCTTCATTCTTGTTGCTGAGATTTTTCTAAGAATTTGCTAATTGAGAGTTGAGAGCATACAAGTAATCTAGAGCTTAGAAGTTCATTTGGAGCAAGTTCTTTTCACATTTGCAGAGGTATAATCCCTTTTCCTTGCTTTCCTTTTCATTCTCTATAAAAATGGAGTCTTGAGTTCTTATAATTTTAAATTCTTGAATTCATGTAATTGTATGTTAATGAGGTTAGGTAATGTCCATATAGTTGTTATATGACCATATGAGTATGATGTAACTGATATATGATGGTTTAAAATTGAAATCATGAGTAATTTTTGAGGTTGGGCTGGAGTTCTGCTGAAGCAGACTGCTTCTGCGCCTGAACCAGGCACGGCGCAGTTGCGCCACATTTGTATTGAGGCGCAGCGCAGCTGCGCCGGTTGCTGAATTCAGTTGAGCAGTCAGTTTTCAAATCTGATCAATATTAGCTAGTTGTTTTGACTCAAGCTAGCCTGTGAGCAAGTGTATAATGTATATATGGATATGTTAACCTAATGTGAGCATGTTTAGACTAGACTTGCATGATTAACGAAGGCGTATGGTTTACATGGAGATTTGGACTAAGTTTTGAAAACAAACTACGTTAAAGATCATGTTCAACAAATTGTGAACCTAGTAAGCTATGCATGACTGATTTTGCACATAGATGAGCATGTTGTAGTGTATATAGTTCCTTTGAGCATGATCAAACTTATTAAGTCTTATCTTAGAAATATTTGCAATGAGAAGCTTAGCCTAGTGAGCTAACATACATGATTTCTACATGGTTTATATTTTGACTTTGAAAGCATGTGAGTATGACTAGGAAATGCATGAATAAACCTTTAGCTTGTGTTTATTTGATTAGTATGGAAACATAAGCATGTTGAACCTATTAGCAAGCTTTGAATATGAATATTGTAAAGATACCATGAGGACTAAAATCTGACATTTGTGATCATGTTTGATGACACTCTTAGACTCGCTCATGTAGCATAAACATATATATACCATGCTTGTGTAGCACATTTCAAGAAAAGCATGAACGAAGCTTATTTTCAACTAAAGCGGTGTTAGTTTCACGTATGTATTATGAATACACACAAACATGCCTAATATGAGCTTTATAACTATCTTGTATGTTTAGAAAGCAAGCATGCTAGACCTTGTGAATTCATGACCTCGAATGGCCTTAAATGGTTGAAATGTTTAAATTAGAAATATATTATAAAAGGGAACCTAGATTGACTAGAGGAGCATGAAAAGACCTTTAACATGACAAATATATCATGTATGATTATTTTTGGGCAAGCCGGACAGAAACCACAAGGCGGCAGCTGCATCTTGGCTTGGCTAGAGGACGGCGCAGCTGCGCCGGTCCTAGGCTTAGCTATGGCGCAGCTGCGCCAGTCTAGAATCACAGTTAGTGAATTCTGACTTTTGGACAGTAACTTGTATGATGCCTATAATGCTAAATGTGATCTAAATCCTACTGATGTATATATATACATGTGATGCTTAGTCGATAAGTTGGTGTTGCATTGAAATGAAAAGTCTATAAGTAAGGAGGTCTTAACCTTGAGCATTCTTGATTTACTTATGAAGTAACTAAGTATTTGATTTATGATGACGTATAAACTGATTTTGTACCTTACGTGCCTACTTGTATCATGTCAAACTTGATTAAAGACTATGTTAGCTAATAAACATCTTGAACATATAATACGTTATAAATAGAATTCGAAAGTGTTGAATTCTTAAACGAGGATAAACTACGCGTAAGGCAAGTTTCCGAACCCTACTCTTATTGTGCAAGTATCTTTGCATTCTTTATTCGACGAATACCGTAAGCTTATCTCTTTGAATACAAGTTATATTGTTTTCTCGTTCAAATGAACCATTATGCTTAAACCCTTGTGAAAACTATTATTCATAATAAACTTGGTATTGTTCTTGAATATTGTGAAAGAGTCGATGCCATTTGGTTCGGCTAGACTATATACCTATTTATAAAACTGTCCAAACCCATTTGATTGGTGCGAAAAAATCTTAAAAACTGAGTTGAACAACCCTTATGGTAAGGGGTTGTATGTTGTTGGAAACCCCAACACATAAGTATATTATTACTGTGGTGTTATGCATAACGTGGAGTATTGTAGAATGATCCTCTACATTACTTGATTCTTTTGGGTTATCAGTTTAATATTGGTAATTCTAGTAGATGTTCAATAGTCCTTAGTGACTGCTCAGTATAAATTGTTATCCAGTCGGATACCTTGATAGCCTTTGTATTCATATATATCAGTTGATTTATATTGAATTATTGATCTTAGTTTAAGTATTGTTGATATTCCTTATCCATGATGTTATTCTGACACTTTGAACTATCCAAGAAATGACACTTCGATATTTCAAACCTTGTGATATTATATCCTACACCCTTGTTGTATATTACTTGCTGGAAAATTTGTGTTCATCCTTACTTATTAATTAAAACCTTTCAGTTAAGAAAGAACAGGGAGGTGTCTCTGGAACAGACAAGGGCAAGGGCAACGCTACTAACTAGCTTGTCCCTTTTATGTTTAAGATTATTATGTTATATTAAGACTATGTTTAAACTTAAGTAGGAATATGTAATAGGTCTTTATTCGATACTATTATGTAATCTTTTAAGTACTGTAGGTTGCGAGACTTGGGGGAATAATTATAATAAATCATTGTATATTATTCTAATTTAGATTTTCCGTTGTGAATGTATGATTTTAGTTATTATGGTAATACTTTGAGCACGTGATGAACCGAATTTGAGTGACCAAGTAGAGGTCCAGAATTTGGGGGCGTCACAGAAATGATACTGGATGAAGCGCAAAACTCAAGGATATTCCACTAATTTCAGGAATTATAGAAGCAATACTTACCACGGTAGGTTTAGATGAAAAGAAATAATATACCAAACTGCAAATGGATTTTCACAGTCATGCGGTAGTCCGCGTAGACAGTTCATTTCCTTAATTTAATAACAATTGAATACGAAGGGTTATTCACCAGGCATGCGGTAGTCCGCGTAGACAGGTTATTCCCACAGAATAACAAAGAATAAAATAACAAAAGATTTTACCATGCATGCGGTAGTCCGTGTAGACAGGTTATTCCCATAGAATAATAAAGAATAGAATAACAAAAGATTTCACCATGCATGCGGTAGTCCGCGTAGACAGGTTATTCCAATAGAATAATAAATAATGGAATAACAACCCTTACGAGTATTGAAAGAAAATAACTCTCTTCATGAATACGAAAGAAATAATACCCCTTACGAATACAACAAATAATATCCCTTACGAATATTGAACGAAGATAATATTTCTTACGAATACGAAAAATAATATCGTAAGTGAATATGAAATAAATAGCACCCCTTACCTTAGTAGAAGATTGAATATTGAAGTAGGGTAGTAGCATAATACACCTCTTCTTTCTCTCTATAGCTTCTCTCTCTAGAGTTTCAGTGAATTCGTAAGAAATAATGAAGGAATGAGCTTCTATTTATATGAAAAATGACTGAATAGTAACTAATTCATGAATGGCCCAGATTAATTTACTTTTAAACGGACGGTCCATATTGATTTACTAATAAAACTTAAAGCAACGCTCCATACTGATTTACTATTAAAACTTTAAACCAGCGATCTACATTGATTTACTATTATAACTTTTCACCAGCGATCTATATTGATTTACTATTATATCTTCAACCAACGGTCTGAAAAATTAGCATATCTCCTCATGGAATAATAAGTCAAACTTATAACAAACACCACATAACAAACTCCTCTATTTATTTCAAAAATTGAATAAATATTTACCACAAATCACTTATCTTTAATAAAGACATTTTTAATCTATTAACAATTATTCATCATTAATATTATAACTCACAATATTTAACAACCAGATCATTCCCAGGAAACAGAAGGCTTTCCGATAAGGATTTTTCCCTATTGGCGCGCAATTAGGTGACCAAACCTCTCATTGACAGAACTTTCTAGACATTGTCAATATTGCAAATAATAATATGAATAACTTTGTTATCTCAATTATTGATTTAATAATATAAAATATTATGCAGATGATACTGTGACAATAATTAAATCAATAATATGAGATATACTATACAGCAATTACTGTAACAATAATTGAGTATAACTGAGTGACTTCTTACGTAAGGATTAATAATCAATACAGTGTGCTACTATGTAACCACGCGTATTACTGTATTTTTATCACCGGGTATTTCAACAGTTTAACGGTAAAACTTTCGCCGTTATTTTTATAAAAATATATTTCTGTCGTTTTCTAACTTTGACAATTATTCCATTGTGGGGTCCACTAATAATGGTGTTGTCGTACGGATATTCCCTGACAAAAAGAATATTCCCCGACACAGTGAATATTTTATATCAACTTGCTTACTTTACAAAATTTTCACATATCACCCTTAACTTTAACCCTTTATCAATTTAACCATTAAATAGAATAATAATTATAAGAAAATTGAATACTTTCATTTCATAAAATTTGGGGTCTTATACAAACACTTAGCAGACCCAAATGGTGATGGTGCATAGCTGACAACAGATGAAGATGATCAGAAGTGAATGAAGATCAGCTGCACCAAAGAAGATGCAGTCCAGACTCTAAACAGAATGCCAAGAGGACTACGCCAAGATGCTAAGTACATAAGATGTTCAAGCTTAAAGACATCTTAGCAGCTGGGCACCAACAACGATAACAACAACAAGAAGATGCCAGGGCCTGAGGGGTCCTTGTCTGGAGGGACTAAATGAAGTTCCAAGCCTGCTGGGCTTGAAGAGTTCTTAGGGAACTAGAGGAGTTCCAAGGCTACTGACCTTGAAGAGTTCTAAATGAACGAAAGTTCCAAGGCTGTTGGCCTTGAAGGAATCTTAGTGATTAAGGGTGCTGCCCTTCTTTAGTGGAAATCCTGCTAGTTAAAAGCAGAAGAGTGGATTAGGAGCTTGAGTCTCTAAACCACTTAAAATCCCTTGTGCCTTTTACCTTATGTCATTTACATTATGTATCTAACTGCTATAATTGCTATGTATGTTTTAACTGCTTACAACTAAATTAACTCTACGAACAATGTATGTATGTTCATGATTAAATCAATGAAGGGGATATTTTACTTATTCCGCTGTGCTAAAAAGATTCTTATGTTTGTCATATACAAAGTCATTAGCAATACAAAATAAATGAGAAAAATATTTGAAAATTAAAAAGGATCTACTCAACCCCCCCTTCTAGATCTATTATGTGCCTACTGGGAACTAACAATTGGTATCAAAGCAGGTTCTCATGCTATTCAAAAGCTAATTGCTTTGAGTCTGATCCTAGGCACAAACATTGTTCTAAACTTAGTTTAGTAGTAATTCACTTGTAAATGCAGATGAGCTCACACGTTGGAAATATTGTGTACAGGTAAATGTGTATATACACCTGAAGCTGCTCCGATTGGTCGATGTTCTTAAATGCCATATCAACAAGACCAATCCTTGGTCAAAATCAATCTTGTAGTTTGAAGACCAGGCAAGGAAGCTCAAGAAGCATCAAAAGCAAAGAGTCAAGCATCCACCAGTCTGAAAGATGAGATAGCCATATATGCTAAGAAGCACGTATCCAGAGAAGAAAGGAGAATTTCTCAAACATGTATTTGGCTAACAAGCAGTTGGATGTGAATCTTAAAGTTCAAAGTTGTCAAAGAACTAAAGATGCCAAGATTCTTTTAACCTACATCCTCAAGATTATGACTGACTGATCGAAGGACAACTGGAGCAAGAAGTTGTCAAGAGTGAATGAAAAACTATGCACATCAATGCCTAACCTCAGTATACCTTAGATAAATGACTGTTAAGAAACTAACAGTAGAAAGGTACGGTTTCTCACTAATATAAATGTGTACATCATGTTTCACCTCCTTATGCACTATAACAGTATTCTTTCAAGAAATTATACTCTGCCTAAAAAGGTGAAAAGATAAAGTATACTGAGGTTGGAAACTCAAATGCTTACAAACTTTCTTTCCATTCAAGTTTTAGGTTGAAGATGACATCTTGAAAGAAATCTGAAATAAGTCATAAGCATATCAAGGTTTAATTAATCTTAAGTGGGGAAATCTTTGCTGATGGGATAGTATGTATGTACAAACCTATGTTCTAAGGTTTTGATAACGCATAGAGTATGATCAGTTCTACAAGAGTATCTTGAAGATTCGTAGAAACTGATCACCTCCATGAATTAACCAGATGTAAATAGGTGATATTGTTGATTCTTACTCTGTGAACAGTTAAACCCTGTGAACATAACTAAGCAACTGATGAAACCATCAAAGAAAAAGAGTATTTTATTAAAATGGTTAATCTTACACACTCTCATCATCATGCATCTCAAAATGTAATATCTAAATTAGTTACATGCATAAATATGATGATAATTCTAATATATGAGGAATAGGGATTTTGAAGGCTAACCTAGCAGGAACCATTTAACAATGGGTACCAAAAATAGAAATTTATCTAACTTGCAGGTGCTTGATCTATCTGACCACACTAAGGAATGATGAAGAAGATAACTTCAGTCAAGAAGATTCAACCAGCAGAAGGCTTAAGACATTTCAAAAATGTGTCTGAAAAAATTCCTATTTGTCAAAGCCTATCCTTGAAGACTTGCTGAGCTAACATGAATGAAGCTCACATGGCTGCTGATCTCTATAAGGAAGCAGACCATTCACCCTAAGATAAAAAGGGTCTTATATGCTCAATCATGAAAAACATATCATATAAGAAGAATCCTCAAGGAAGTTCACATCAGGGGATCATCGAGCATTAATCATGAAGAACTCATTACAGAAGCATAACTCCACAAGTACAAACAGTCAAAGAAGACTACGTTCGTAGTTCTGTTACACTGTCGAAGAGTGATCAGTCGTGGAGATATCTAGTTCTATAATCCAAAGAGGTTTAAATGACAATGATGATTCCAGTCAGAAAGAGATATGCAAGGCTACCTTCTAATGCACATGAAGAAGAAGAACTCACAACTCTCTAAAAGCAGTGATCCGCTAAAGAACAGCAGCACTAAAAATATTAGAAATATACTATAAAGCAATATACCAGTTACAGAGTCCCAAAACTTTATGGCTGACGAACCAAATGAAGATCCATAGTCAGTAGGAACGTCTCAAAACGTACTACTGATAACCTTGTCAACCACCCAACTTAAAAGCATGGTGCGCCTACGATCAAACATCTGATCATAGTGTAAGAACTGAAGGATACCACGATTACAACCAACGTAAATGCCTAATGCCGATAGAGGAACTCCCCTGTAGAAAAGGTCAAATTAGATATCAATGCAAATCACTTCTAAAAGGTTTTACATCTGGAAAGCGCCTCAAGGACAAACCTGACCCTTAGTTCACTCTAAAAGGTTGGCCCTTCCTGAGCTACCTTAACCCAAAAGGAATGCTTAGTCAAGTTCATCTCAAGGACCAAGACAGACAACGATCATAGAGTAAAGTCTGGAGTAAACTCAACGATCATAGAAGTAGACTCGACGATCGCAGTTTTCCCAGAGGATACACTAGCTCATGAGGAGCTTGGAAGAACTAGACAAATGCCCAACTATTCAGATCATGAGGAGATAAGTTCGGATATCGGTTGGAAAGATATCCTGCAAACTCACCTCAGAAGTTAAGTGCCCAAACTTTCATAAAGTACATCAGTGGTTAAGCTATGCAGTTTAAAAATGAGGATTAATGCCAAAACATCCACTAAAGCATCTCTCAGAAGACGATCGATGAGTCGACAAAGAAAAACGTAGAGTCTATAGCTACCTCACCAAGCTACTCTACGTACTGAAAAATGTCAACGGTAAATCCACGTCAGTAAAATGCCTATTCTCTTAAAAGGAACATCAAACTAAAAATTTTATGGGGAGTTACAGTTTCTTACTGGGCATCGTGCAACCAATGAATGGTTGACACATTACAGCTTATGCAGAGTCAGAAGAAATTGTCATAAAGATAAATTCAAATCTCAAAATAGTTAACAAAAGCTATTGAACCTCTCTCCCTTTCTTTTTCAAACCCTAGAATCCTCTTCACAACCTAAATCCATCAAACCTCTATATTCGCCCAAATCGCATTCAACAATCTCTCATAAGAGGTCTGAAACCAAATACCCATATGTTTTGAACCCTCATAATGGAATAATGGCTAGTTATAACTGGAATCCAACTCGGCTTCAAGAAGTTTGAAAGATCAGAAAAGAAGTTCAAGGACGTACTTGAGCTTGTAAAGAAAGCTAAGTTCTCTGAGTGCTTGGAGGCCGACACTCTAGTCTATACAGAGTTAGTGAAGCAGTTCTACTCTAATGCATCAATAGATTCTGGGCTTCTGTCCATAAAGGTCAAAGGAGCAAGTCTGAAGATAAAGGCATCAGACATCAATCAATGTCTAGGATTTCCCAACTAAGGTCTGATAAACCTCGACGAAGTTGACATTGAAGAAGGCAAGAGGTTAATGTGCTACAAGAAGAACGTAAATCTGAAGGATATAAAGAAGAAGGAATTTCCTAAAGAATTTGAATTTCTGGCAGAGATTACAGGAAAATGAATCTTGTGCAAAGACACTGCACATGATACTGTAAGTGATCTACAACTGAGAGTCATGACTACAATTGTCATGGAGCAGCAAATGAACTTCGGAGCCCTACTAATTGATTGGCTGATCAAATGGGTGGAGAAGGCTGAAGTGAAGAAGTTTACAGATAAACCCTTGACAAAGGTTTTTCATAGAAGACTGTTGTGACGCCCCCAAAATTAGGTATACATCACCCATCTTGAGTCGCCAGATACATGGTACAGAATTCAAATACAACTTATTAATACAACTGTCGTCTACAATACGACAGAACATAAACTGTGAGTTTGAATACAAATATTATTTTCTAGAGAGTATCCATACTCAAAAAGAGTCCTCATTACAATTATTATCGCACTATTACATAGAATAGTGAGGACTACTAATGCTATCATCTAGGACCATCACTCTGTTCCCTGACTAGTTCCAGCTACGTTCTTATTTCCTGAAAATAACAGTGAAAGAAAGGGTGAGCTCAACTAGCCCAGTAAGAAATATTATGACCAAGATAATGCAGAATAAATTATCATTAGTCTTCAACAATATTAAACTGATAAAATACAATAGACATCAAGTTCAACTGCAGCGGAACCAACAATCCATTAAAAGAGTCAAGTAGAGAATAAAATCTACTATCTTTTATGATTTAAAAGGTTTTTCATGACTTTTATCGCTAGGACTCAGCTTAATAAATAATTCACATCATCGAATCACCCCTGCACTACGGCCAAAGATATTCTTTAGTATCACGACCACAAATTATCCATGCACTACGGCTAAAGATAATCATATTTTCATCAACGGTCCTGATCATGCTATAAAATAATTCATCTCTGCACTACGGTCAAAGAGAATCCATAGCCATAATCATACCAAAACTGTCCATCAATGCACTACGGGCCAATGAGGACTTTTTCACATCATTTGTAACATTACGGTCATGATTATGCCGAATAATCCCTGGTCATAATCATACCAAGTCCATCTATGCACTACAGGCCACAGATGACTTTCAATATTTTATAAACATGAGGATGATGACAATGATATAAGAATTCAATAAAATAAGTTCAAGAATTAATTTATCCAAGAATTAACAACGTCCAAATTGTCAATATGATACTGCTTTGTGGAGTAAAATTCAAGAATTCTTAGAAGAATATTTCCATGAAAAGATACTAGATGAAGCGCAAATATCAAAGATATTCCACTAATTTCATGGAGTATAGAAGTCAAAGTTTTAACCAACTGAGAATAATAAGGAATGGAATAACAACAGAAATCACCATGCATGCGGTACTTCGCATAGACAGGTTATTCCAACAGAATAATAATAACGGAACCAGGTCAGGTGAAAATCACACCGACAGGATGTTCCAACAGAATAATAAAGAATGGAATAACAACAGAAATCACCATTCATGCGGTACTTCGCATAGACAGGTTATTCCAACAGAATAATAAATACAGAATAATAAATACAGAATAATAAAGATGGAACCAGGTCCGGTGTAAAACACACAGACAGGATATTCCAACAGAATAATAAAAACCGAATAATAAAGACGGAACCAGGTCCGGCGTAAAGCACAGACAGGATGTTCCAACGGAATAATAAAGACAGAATAATAAAGACGGAACCAGGTCCGGCGTAAAGCACAGACAAGATGTTCCAACGGAATAATAAAGACAGAATAATAGAAGAATGTCACCAAGTATAGGGTATTCCGCGTATACAGGTTATTCCAACAGAATAATAAAGAAATGGAATAATAGAAGTTCTCTTCATGAATACAAAAGAATAATATCCCTTACCGTTTTAAAGAAGAACTGAAATAAAGAAGTAGTTAAGTAGCAGAATATTTTTCTTCTTTCTCTCTATAGTTTCTCTCTCTAGAGTTCAATGAATTCGTAAGAAAATAATGAAGGAATGAGCTTCTATTTATAAGAAAATAGAATGCATAGTAACTAATCCATGAACGGTCCAGATTGATTTACTTTAATCTGACGGTCCATATTTAAAGAAAAATCTTTTAAATAAAATATAATATATTCTATTTATAGAATAACTTTAATAAAGTATTCTGTTTTATATAAAAAGATATTTCTGTTTTATTACGTTAATAATACGAATAAAACAAAACTTCATTATCGCTAAATAATTCATATTATTAATTGACAATAATTGAATCAAACTAAGTGACTAATCACGTAAGCCTCAATAATCAATATCGTATGCTACTATGCAACCACACGTATTACTGTACTTTTACTACCGAGTAGTTCAACAGTATTAATGGTAAAACTTCCGCCGTTATTTTTATAAAATATTTTTGTCGTTTTCTCAATCCGACAATAATTCCGTTGTGGGGTCCATCAATAATTGTGTCGTCGTACGAATATTCCCCGACAAAAATAATATTTCCCGACCAATCGAATATAATACAACAACTTGCATACTTTACAAAATTTATAAATACTACCCACAACTATAACATTATCTCAAATTCACACCATAATATTTAAAAAATATTTCGAAAAATTAAATCTTTATTCATAAAATCTGGGATTTTACAACCTCCCCTCCTTATGAAATTTCGCCCTCGAAATTTACGTACGTACCTGGTATGCCGAACAGATGAGGATACCTTGATTTCACTTCAAATTCTAACTCTTGATGTATAATCTTTGAGCGTCGAATATGATCTTTCTTATCCAAGATGTTAACACGTATCTTCTCATACGTTAAATCTTCTGCAATCTCGTCTAGTTTTAATTCGATAATGTGGTTCAGGTCGTCCACATATTTACGTAACATCGATACGTGAAAAACGTTATGAACACGTGACATACTTTGCGATAAAACGAGTCTATAGGCCACAGTTCCTACTCGATCAAGGATTTCAAATGGGCCAATTAAATCGAGGGTTGAGATTTTCTCTCTTTGTCGATTCTTGCTTCTAGAATAACGCCCTCTTGAACATTCTTCTTCACATTCATCAGCTCTGAGTATGTAGCTTAAACGGCTTTAACTTTATCGATTAAAGTCGATTCTAATCGTATATTTGTTATCTTCACGTGAGTCCCTAGAGTCTTTAACTTTATCTTCATCATTTATAAGTTATACGAAATGGGTCTTTGTGTTAACAACATCTCACTCGCATACAATCTTCTACTCAACGCGTCAGCTACCACGTTCTCACTTTCACGATGACTCGAGCCAACGTCTTTGGCGCATAATACGTTAGTTTTAGTTGAAGAAATATTTGAGGGCTTAAGAAATGGGTTTTGTACTGGGGTCAATACAAAATTCGATTTCATGCTCTAGGGTAGGCCAAGAAGTCTTCAAGAATACGTCAGGAAATTTATTAACAATAGAAATATCATTCAAAACTGTGACCCTCATCCAAGACTTGGATAACACGTCACATTGATACCTATCAACTTGCCATCGCCATTCACAACGTCTCCTACGGAAAGTCTGGCTTCGGTGCATTACACATAAGGAAGTCATCAGCGAAAGGCTCGGGGCTCTTTACTTATGGCTTGATATGACAATGATTGACTTTAATAGTTTGGTTACTTGAATTCGCATAATAGGTTGGTTAGGAATATAAAAGCTAACAACCTTACGAAAAGCATGATGAGCAATTAACCAATCGTTTTCAAAAATCACATCAATGCAAGTATTTTCAAAGAGATAAGATCGACAGGTAACGTGAAAGTGTTGATTTGAACAAGATTTATAAATAGTGGAGGTAACGAAGGTTTCTCCCAACTGAGTTTAAACAGATATATCAAAGTCTAACTTCTCCGGAGTTAACTTCAAACATTGAACACAACTGGGTGAAATAAACGAGTGAGTAGAACCGGTATCTAACACGGTATAGACTTCGCAAGAGTTTATGACTAACATACCCGTGATAATTTTATTCAGGTTCCTCATCACGAAAAAAAATGCTCTCTCTTAAACTATCGGCTTTGGCTTGTCTGGGACATCCTTTGGCATCACTATCCCAGCTGGACTTGACTTCACCATACGATAAAATCGAGCTAGGTGACCTTCTCTTCCGCAATTAAAACACGCTTTGGATTGCTGCGTACAGTTTGGACGGATGTGTCCCTCCTGTCCGCATTTGAAACATACGACCGGTGGTCGTTCTTCTTCCTTTGAAACGGGTGTTGGTGCCGACATCTTCACGTCATTATTAAACCTTCTCTTCTTGAAATGTCCATTCTTATTGTTTTGGCCATGATCACCACCGAAGTGGTTACCATTTCTGGCATGTTGATTCCCTCCATGCTTATTGTCACCTCTTTGATGACTGTTAACACCGGTATTATCATTTTGTCGGCTGCTCTCTTTTGGTTGGGTTGACTCGTTATCGCGCTCCAATAACTGAGCCCTAATAACAACATCTGAATACAAACACAGTTTATGAGAAATAAGATACTGACGTATCTCAGGCTTCAAACCTCTTAAAAACATCCGCGTCATTCTCTCTTCATTATCAACCAAGTGGGACGCAAATTGGGACAACTCGGCAAACTTGGCTTCGTACTGCGACACGGTCATGTTGTTTTGCTCCAACTTGATAAATTCCACCTCCTTCATGTGACGAATGCTTTCGGGAAAGTACTTGTCGTTGAACAACTCCTGGAATTTCTCCCAAGATATCTTAAGTGCGTCAGGCTGGGTACGTTTTACAGATTCCCACCAGTGATCTGCCTCTTCATGCAACATAAAGGTGGCAAAGGGAACCTTTTGCTCCTCGAAGCATCCCAAGACAACAAATATCTTGGTGATCTGCTTTAACCACGTCTCCGCCTTAAGTGGTTCTGGCTTTCTCAAAAACTCCGGTGGTCCCAGCACCTTGAATTGCTTAAGCGGTGACCAACCATGGGTTGCCATTGTTTCCTCCTGCATTATGAACAGGAGTCGCCTTCGCCTGATGTTGCATGAATTCTAAAAAACTCCTAAACTTACCGTCGTTCGTCAATTGATCAGTGTTGTTGTTTACAGGAGGATTATCGCCATCCTGTTGCACATTGTCCTGATTATTGATCTGTGGAGACTCAACGGTCCCATGTGCTCCATTGCTTATCTCAACATTTTTAGATGTCATTTTCAAATACTGCAACAAAGCAAGGGTTAATTAACCTATCACATATCATCCCTATACTCTGACCGACCAACAAGTAAACTTAGGCAGGTCATACTAGCGAATGAATTACCGGTCTCTCCCCTCCTAGTTCTAGTCTCACATCTCAGCCAGGGATCATATCCCTAAGCTTTGATACTAACTGTGACGCTCCCAAAATTAGGTATACACCACCCATCTTGAGTCGCCAGATACATAGTACAGAATTCAAATACAACTTAATAATACAATTGTCGTCTACAATACGACAGAACATAAACTGTGAGTTTGAATACAAATATTGTTTTCTAGAGAGTATCCATACTCAAAAGGAGTCCTCATTACAATTATTATCACACTATTACATAGAATAGTGAGGACTACTAATGCTATCATCTAGGACCATCACTCTGTTCCCCGACTAGTCCCAGCTACGTTCTCATTTCCTGAAGAGAATAATGAAAGAAAGGGTGAGCTCAACTAGCCCAGTAAGAAATATTATGACCAAGATAATGCAGAATAAATTATCATTAGTCTTCAACAATATTAAACTGATAAAATACAATAGACATCAAGTTTAACTGCAGCAGAACCAATAATCCATTAAAAGAGTCAAGTAGAAAATAAAATCTACTATCTTTTATGATTTAAAAGGTTTTTCATGACTTTTATCGCTAGGACTCAGCTTAATAAATAATCCACATCATCGAATCACCCCTGCACTACGGCCAAAGATATTCTTTAGTATCATGACCACGAATTATCCATGCACTACGGCTAAAGATAATCATGTTTTCATCAACGGTCCTGATCATGTCATAAAATAATTCATCTCTGCACTACGGCCAAAGAGAATCCATAGTCATAATCATACCAAAAACTGTCCATCAATGCACTACGGGCCAATGAGGACTTTTTCCACATCATTTGTAACATTACGGTCATGATTATACCGAATAATCCCTGGTCATAATCATACCAAGTCCATCTATGCACTACAGGCCACAGATGACTTTCAACATTTTATAAACATGAGGATGATGACAATGATATAAGAATTCAATAAAACAAGTTCAAGAATTAATTTATCCAAGAATTAACAACGTCCAAATTGTCAATATGATACTGCTTTGTGGAGTAAAATTCAAGAATTCTTAGAAGAATATTTCCATAAAAAGATACTAGATGAAGCGCAAATATCAAAGATATTCCACCAATTTCATGGAGTATAGAAGTCAAAGTTTTAACCAACTGAGAATAATAAGGAATGGAATAACAACAGAAATCACCATACATGCGGTACTTCGCATAGACAGATTATTCCAACAGAATAATAAATACAGAATAATAAAGATGGAACCAGGTCCGGTGTAAAACACACAGACAGGATATTCCAACAGAATAATAAAAACCGAATAATAAAGACGGAACCAGGTCCGGCGTAAAGCACAGACAGGATGTTCCAACGGAATAATAAAGACAGAATAATAAAGACGGAACCAAGTCCGGCGTAAAGCACAGACAAGATGTTCCAACGGAATAATAAAGACAGAATAATAGAAGAATGTCACCAAGTATAGGGTATTCCGCGTATACAGGTTATTCCAACAGAATAATAAAGAAATAGAATAACAGAAGTTCTCTTCATGAATACAAAAGAATAATATCCCTTACCGTTTTAAAGAAGAACTGAAATAAAGAAGTAGTTAAGTAGCAGAATACTTTTCTTCTTTCTCTCTATAGTTTCTCTCTCTAGAGTTCAGTGAATTCGTAAGAAAATAATGAAGGAATGAGCTTCTATTTATAGGAAAATAGAATGCATAGTAACTAATCCATGAACGGTCCAGATTGATTTACTTTAATCTGACGGTCCATATTTAAAGAAAAATCTTTTAAATAAAATATAATATATTCTATTTATAAAATAACTTTAATAAAGTATTATGTTTTATATAAAAAGATATTTCTGTTTTATTACGTTAATAATACGAATAAAACAAAACTTCATTATCGCTAAATAATTCATATTATTAATTGACAATAATTGAATCAAACTGAGTGACTAATCACGTAAGCCTCAATAATCAATACCGTATGCTACTATGTAACCACACGTATTACTGTACTTTTACTACCGAGTAGTTCAACAATATTAACGGTAAAACTTCCGCCGTTATTTTCATAAAATATTTTTGTCGTTTTCTCAATCCGACAATAATTCTGTTGTGGGGTCCACCAATAATTGTGCCGTCGTACGAATATTCCTCGACAAAAATAATATTCCCCGACCAATCGAATATAATACAACAACTTGCATACTTTGCAAAATTTATAAATACTACCCACAACTATAACATTTTCTCAAATTCACACCATAATATTTAAAAAATATTTCGAAAAATTAAATCTTTATTCATAAAATCTGGGGTTTTACAACTGTTGAGTATTGTGCTGAAGAACAAACTGGGAAGCAAAAAAAAGGATGATGAGGGAGAACCACTCAACGTTCACAAAGTGATGTCCCTATAGCTGTTTATAAACTGGAAGAAAAATTCCAAGGAAAACAAGAGGCTAAGCAGCAACAAGGTCTCTGCAAAGAAGAGGAAGGCACAAGAGGTGGAAAGCTCTCATTTTGATAACTCTGTATCAGTAGCAGTCACACCAGTAAGGAAGAAGCCTAAGGGTGTGAAGAATACAGAAGTTCCACCAAGTCATCTCTCCATCGACAACAAGAAGCATGGAACAGAAGAACAACAAGTATCAAATGCAGATACCTTAAAAAGAAGGAGGAGTAACAGATTACTCCAAGGGCCATCCAAAGAGAAAGAAAAGGTGATGAAGGAATCAGCCCCAGTTCCCCAAGAAAGTCTTTCCTCCAAGGAAGAGAATGTAGAGTCTGAAGAGGAGAAGTGAACTGAAAGCCTCAAGATTAAACCCTCAAAGAGCAAGTCCAGCAATGAAGAAGAAGCTGAATCCATGAAAGAAATTGCTAACTCTATTAGTGAAGAGGAATATGCAAGCCCTGTGGCTAACTCTCAGAGCATCCACTCTGATGATGAAGAAAGGTTGCAAGTTGACACAACTGCATCTTCTACTGTAAATGCTCCAACAAGCTCATGTGATGATGTTGAGTCCAAAGAAGGACCTGCCCCCAGTGTTGCTGAACATCAAGGAAGCTTGTCTATTGATTCAGAGACCTCAGATCCTGAAGAAAAAGAAAAGTTTGACTCTCTTATAGCTGAACCTCCAAGAAGAAGAAAGAGCAACAGACGGCTTGCTAAATCTATCTCAAAGAAGCAAGGTGAACACTCTACTGCAATCATTGAAGTGAGTGATGATGAATCTGAATCCAAGGAAGAAGATGCTGAAGGAAATACTAGTGATGAAATTCAGCAAGAAGAATTCTCTGATGAATCTGATGAAAGAAGTCAACATGATTCAAGCTCGGAAGGTAAAGAAATGGAGAAAGATTCTAGTTCGGCAAATAAGGAATCAGAGGAACCAGCAGACTATCATGTCCTCTCTCCAGCTAGAGTTCGCAGAAGAATTATGGTGGAAGTCCTTGATGAACCACAAGATGCACCACCAGAAAGTTGGATAAGCTATGGAAACGAACAACTCAAAGTTGTAAGGATGACTACAGACGAGGTGTTCAACAACTGGAACAACATAGAGCTAGACTGCACAACAATACTGTACAATCATGACGACCTTCTGATAAGATGGTTCTACCTATGGATGCCCTGGTTAAAGGCATATACCGAAAAAAATAGAAGTTACTTCAGCTGGTGCTACTCTCAGTTTCCAAATATGGAGCTGGTATCACAAAACTTCCCAAGGGTAAAGAAGTTTGCAACTATGATGATTAAAGACTAGCCTCACTACAAAGTCTACCGATATGCTGGCAATCACTACATTTCCTATGATCGCAGAGTGGGTTTTGATAGTAGAAGGAGCATGGCCAAGTTGATGATCGTAGAGTTCCTTCGCTCTACCTTTAAAAATGATCAAATTCAGTTTGAAAAGCTTTCCTCTGCCCAAGCACAGTTGTCTGATATTCCTTCATCCTCCAACAGTGATTAGCAGTCAACGATTTACCAGATTCTCACTACTTTTGAAAATCTGTCCAAGAATGAAAATCGTGGAGTCCAGTCTAGTGCTCAACAAAAGCTTGTCCAACCACATGACCAAACTCCTACGGAGCAGGAGTTATTGAAGAATTCTGATGAGCTGGTTGAGAAGATATCTCTCATCACTGAAGAGTCAAAGATGTTGACAGAAGCAGATCAAGATAGACTTCAAGCCACTATGTCTGATATATCTCTCAAAATCAAATAGAGAGATCAAATCTATCTGAAGGCTATAAATGATCAGAAGGTAGAAGCTCTACGACCACAGAGGGATAATGAAGAGTAAATCCTATCCCTCTCTGACAAGATTGACAATCTGAATTAGTCTCTCTCCCTACAAATTGAGCTGAGCCAACAAGAACTTAAGATTGAGGTTGGTAACTCATCTTATCTGATGGAGCAACTCATGTCCAACATGGAGCAGCTTTCACAAGTGATTAATGAAAAAAAAGGGAGAAAAGATAGATAGAAAGAAGCACTCAAGGAGGAGCAAGGAGAAAAGAAGCAAAGAAGATAAGAAGGCCAAGAAGAAGGCAAAAAAGAAGATAGCAGCAATAAAAGCATAATCATCATCTGAGGGGGAGCCAAAGGATAATGATCCTATGAATACAGAATCTAAGGGGGAGAAAGGAAAAGAAATGGAGTCACCATCCCAGGGGGAGTAGGAGCAAAAAGATTAAGCAGATAAGTAGCTGATCAACAGACATCCTGAAAACATACATGGAGCCAAAAAGGTACATCTCTACCTAGTTAGGTATGTTCTGGATCCAGGATATAAAGTGTCATAGTTTATATAATTCCATATAATTATCAATGACATTCATGATTATCTATTTTAGAAATACAGCTACTCATTGTATATAAGATTCATTCATATCATGCATATGCACTAATTATTTTTGTCATAATCATATAGGGGGAGATTGTCAGGAATAAGCATGTGAATGTTATTCCTATTTATATATGATTTAATTATGATATATATGAATGAATATACAAGTATTCTTGCATTAAGAAAAGCTGTAAAGTCTTTTGATATATAATAAGAATATATATATAATGACTTAGAATGAATTGATCAAATATGTTAAGTTGATCCTACATAAGCAAAATAGCTTTGTAAAGTCCTTAAAAAAAATGGTGTACAAGGACTATAAATATAAAAATATCAAGCTTGTTAGGTTGATCTTATAATGTAATAGATAGGCTTGTCTGATCGTCGAGCACTGCACCAAAAATCGTAGTCTGTCGGGAGAGTCAAGAAAAACTTGAGAACTATTGAGGCAGAATCATAGCTAGAAGAGAGTAGATCTCAGAGTTCGTAGACTGCTAGGAGAGACGAGGAAGGATCGTAGTGTGTCGAGAAGAACTCCCTCGGAGTCGTAATCTGCTGAGGAAGTCGTGTTCAGAATCGTAGAGACAGCCTGTCTACGAACTGACCAAACATCTGTCAAAGCCAAGTCAAGAATCGTAGACCACACTCGAAGTCATAGAGTCTACTGATCACTTCAGAGGCAGAGATTGTATGTGAGACCCCAAATTTTATGAATAAAGATTTAAATTTTTCGAAATATTTTTTTGAATATTATGGTGTGGATTTGATATAATGTTATAGTTGTGGGTAATATTTATAAATTTTGCAAAGTACACAAGTTGTTATATAATATTCAATTGGTCGGGAAATATTCGTTTTAACAGGGAATATTCGTACGACGACACAATCATTAGTGGACCTCACAACAGAATTATTGTCGGATTGAGAAAACGACAAAAATATTTTATTAAAAATAACGGCGAAAGTTTTACCATTAATACTGTTGAACTACTCAGTAGTAAAAGTACAGTAATACGCGTGGTTGCATAGTAGCACACAGTATTGATTATTGATGCTTACGTGATAAGTCACTCAATTTTATTTTATTGGTATTATTAATGTAATAAAACAAAAAAACTTTTTATATAAAACAGAATACTTTTATAAAGTTATCTGTTTTATTAGATAATAATTAGAATATATTATATTTTATTATGCATAGTATTTGCATAGTACCTGCATAGTATTTGCATAGTAAAATCTTTTATAAAGTTATTCGTTTTATTAGATTATAAATAGAATATATTATATTTTATTTAAAAGATTTTGCTTTAAATATGGACCGTCAGATTAAAGTAAATCAATCTAGACCATTCATGAGTTAGTTACTATGCAGTATATTTTTCTATAAATAGAAGCTCATTCCTTCATTATTTTCTTACGAATTTACTGAAACTCTAGAGAGAGAAATTGTAGAGAGAGAGAAAAAAAGTGTTCTGCTACTTCACTACTCCGATATCAAGTTTTTTTTACGATAAGGGGTATTATTTCTTTTGTATTCATGAAGAGAATTCTGTTATTCCATTCTTTATTATTCTGTTGGAATAACCTGCATACGCGGGCTACCCTATACTTGGTGAAACTCTTCTATTATTTCATTCTAATTATTCTGTTAGAATATCATGTCTGTGCGTTTTATGCCGGACCTGATTTCGTCTTTATTATTCTGTTGGAACATCCTGTCGGTGCGTATTACGCCTGACCTGGTTCCAGTATTTAGTATTCTGTTGGAATGACCTGTCTTTGCGAAGTACCGTATGCATGGTGATTTCTGTTGTTATTCCATTCTTTATTATTCTGTTGGAACATCCTATCGGTACGAATTTCGCCTGACCTGGTTCCGTTATTATTATTCTGTTGGAATAACCTGTCTATGCGAAGTACCGCATGCATGGTGATTTCTTTTGTTATTCCATTCTTTATTATACTCAGTTGGTTAAAGTTTTGACTTCTATACTCCATGAAATTAGTGAAATATCCTTGATATTTGCGCTTCATCCAGTATCTTTTCATAGCATTCTTGAATTTTACTCTACAAAGAAGTATCATGTTAACAATTTGGACGTTATTATTTCCTGGATAAATTAATTCTTGAACTTGTTTTATTGAATTCTTATATCATTGTCATCATCCTCATGTTATATTATGTTGAAAGTCATCTGTGGCATGTAGTGCATAGATGGACTTGGTATGATTATAACCAGGGATTATTCGGTATAATCATAACCGTAATGTTACAAATGATGTGGTAAAAGTCCTCATTGGCCCGTAGTGCATTGATGGACAGTTGTTGGCATGATCATGACCATTAATGAATACACAAATATTCTTGGCCCGTAGTGCATGGATAATTGTGGTCGTGATACTAAAGAATATCCTTGGCTGTAATGCAGGGGTGATTCGATGATGTGGATTTTTTATTAAGCTGAGTCCCAGCGATAAAAGTGATGAAAAATATTTTAAATCATAAAAGATAGTAGATTTTATTTTCTACTTGACTCTTTTAATAGATTGCTTGTTCCGCTGCAGTTAAACTTGATGTTTGTTATATTGTATCAGTTTAACACTGTTTAAGGCTAATGATAATTTATTCTGCATTATCTTAGTCATAATATTTCTTACTGGGCTAGTTGAGCTCACCATTTCTTTCACTGTTCTCTTCAGGAAATGAGAATATAGCTGGGACAAGTTGGGGAACGGAGTGATGGACTAGATGATAGTTTTAGTAGTCCTCACTATTCTGTTAAATAGTGTGACAATAAATGTAATGAGGACTTATTTTAAGAATGGATATTGTCTAGAAGACAGTATTTGTATTAAAACTCACAGTTCTCTTGTTGTATATTAATGATTGTATTTGTATTCTGTACCATGTATTTGGCGACTCAGAATAGGTGATGTATACCTATTTTGGGGGCGTCACAGTTGGTATCAAAGCTTAGGGATATGATCCCTGGCTAAGATGTGAGACTAGAACTAGGAGGGGAGAGACGGAAAATTCCTTCGCTAGTATGACCTACCTAAGTTTATTTGTTATTTAATTGGTTGGTCAGAGTATATTGATAATATGTGACATGTTAATTAACCCTTATTTTGTGGCAGTATTTAAAAATGGCAGCTGAAAATGTCAACAATAGAGTGAATGAGACCGTGGAGACACCTCTAATCACCAACCAGGATAATGTAATATCAGGCGAAGAAAAAATTAGAGATATCTACGTGGTAAGTGAAGAACTAATAGTTGCACCTGAGCTAGTTGCAGAGGTAGCAACTGAGAGTGAGGAAGAAGAGGAAGAAGAGGAACCTGAGGAGAATTAGTTAGAAGAAGTTTATGATCAAAACTTAGAATTACAAAATCGTGTTCATGAGTTAGAAGAACAGGTTGAAGAACGGCAACCGGTCGTGGAACAAAGGGATGCAACATTCAAAATTGTGTTACCCGATATGTGATGCTCGAACAAAATCACACTTTGGTAGAGTATAAGATATTAAGGTTGGAATCTGAGAATTCAAATATCAATGATCATTTGAAAGAAGAAACAACTGAACGAGTGAGAATGAAGGATGCATGGGTAAAAGCCGCACGACATGTTGATATTGTAGAAAGAGACGTTCGATCCAAAAAGGCTAAAATAAATTATATACATTTCTCTTTTTGGACAGCAATTGGAAGAACCCAACATCGAGTTTTGAGTTACCCTGTACAGAGTGGTCAATCTCAATTTGATATGGATCAAAGATTGATGATTCAGATCATGAATCAGGAGTACGATGAAGCAGTTGAGGGTGGAATATGTCCTATAGAAAAGTTAATTCCAACGGTAGTGATGACACCAAATACTGCCCCAGACGAGTCAAAGCCGGGTAGTTCAAGGGAGAGCGGTTGTCATGACTTTCCAACAAGTGAGGAACCCAAATGAAGTTATCGTGGGTAAGCTAATCATAAACCCTTGTGAAGTTTGTACCTTATTCCACTCTTGTATGTCACCTAGTTGTGTTCAACGTTTAAACTTGACTCTTAAGAAATTAGACTTTGACTTATCTGTTGAAACTATGTTAGAAGGAACCTTCGTTACCTCTACTATTTATAAATCTTGTTTGATTCAAATCGACACTTTCACGTTACCTGTCGATCATATCTCTTTGAAAATACTTGACTTTGATGTGATTTTAGGAATATATTGGTTAACTACTCATCATGCTTTTTGTAAGGTTGTTAGCTTTCATACTCCTAACCAACCTGTTATGTGAATTCAAGCAACCAAACCACTAAAGTCAATCATTGTCATATCAAGCCATAAGTAAAGAGCCCCGATCCTTTCGTTGTTGACTTTCTTGTGTGGAATGCACCGAAGCCAGACTTTCTGTAGGCGACGTCGTGAATGACGATGGCAAGTTGATAGGTATCAATGTGACGTGATATCCAAGTCTTGGATGAGGGTCACAGTTTTGAACGATATTTCTATTATTAATAAAGTTCCTGACGTATTCTTGAAGACTTCTTAGCCTACCCTAGAGCGTGAAATCGAATTTTGTATTGACTCCAGTACAAAACTCACTTCTTAAACCCATAAATATTTCTTCAACTAAAGTGAACGTATCATGTGCCAAAGACATTGGCTCGAGCTGTTGAAGATTATGACCATATCATTCAATATCATCGTGGAAGAACGAAAGTGGTAGCTGACGAGTTGAGTAGAAAATCGTATGCGAGTGAGATGTTGTTAATACAAAGACCCATTTCGTATAACTTACAAATGATGAAGATAGAGCTAAAGACTCCAGGAACCCACGTGAAGATAACGAATATACGATTAGAATCGACTTTAATCGATAAAGTTAAAGCCGCTCAAGCTACATACTCGGAGCTGATGAATGTGGAGAAGAAGGTTCAAGAAGGCATTATCTCAACTCTCGATTTAATTGACCCATTTGGAATCCTCGATCGAGTAAGAACTGTGGCTTATAGACTCATTTTACCGCCAAGTATGTTGCGTGTTCATAACGTTTTTCACGTATCGTTGTTAGTAAAAACTTAGTCTTGGGAGACTTTGGAGCCAAATTTTAGAAAAATTAATGAATCTGAAAAATTATAAAATCATGGGAGTTTTGTAGAACATGTTACAAGCTTTCCATAGCCTCAAAAACGGACTAATTCCGATAACGGATGAAAAAGTTATGAAGATTTGAAGTATATGTGTCAAAAGTTGCAAAATCTGAAAAATTAGAGTTAAGTTCCAAAGGTCGAGCACCTAGGCACTAGACTCGGTGCTTGGAATCTGTTCTTGGGCACCTTGGCGCTTGCCCAAGGCCAATTTTGGGCGCCTAGGCGCTGGTCTAGTGTTAAGCCAAAATCTGTTTGGACGTCCTTTAGTAAATTGGGCATAACTTTTTCATACGAACTCCGATTGAGCTGATTCAAGATGATCCGGAACGAGGACGAATAGACCTACAATGTTTGTTCTTTAAGTTATTTAATTTGAGATCGTTAGAAGGGATAAAAATGGATATCTTTGGGACTATTATGTTTTCAAAGGCAATCAGAGGACGTCGGGCATGCACGTATGCAACGTGCAATGTTTTCGACGATAAAGGTATTCAAGGTTATACCTCAATAGTTATAATTTGAAATAAAGTCAAGGTATCCTCACCTCTTTGGCATATCAAGTGCGTACATAAATTTCGAGGGTGAAATTTCATAAGGAGGGGAGATTGTGAGACCCCAAATTTTATGAATAAAGATTTAAATTTCTTGAAATGTTTTTTTGAATACTATAGTGTGGATTTGATATAATGTTATAGTTATGGATAATATTTATAAATTTTGTAAAGTACACAAGTTGTTATATAATATTCGATTGATCGGGGAATATTTGTTTTAACAGTGAATATTCGTATGACGACACAATTATTGGTGGACCCCACAACAGAATTATTGTCGGATTGAGAAAACGACAAAAATATTTTATTAAAAATAACGGCGGAAGTTTTACCATTAATACTGTTGAACTACTCGGTAGTAAAAGTACAGTAATACGCGTGGTTGCATAGTTGCACACGGTATTGATTATTGATTGTTTTATTGGTATTATTAATGTAATAAAACAGAAAAGCTTTTTATATAAAACAGAATACTTTTATAAAGTTATCTGTTTTATTAGATAATAATTACAATATATTATATTTTATTATGTATAGTGTTTGTATAGTACCTGCATAGTGTTTGCATAGTAAAATCTTTTATAAAATTATTCATTTTATTAGATTATAAATAGAATATATTAAATTTTATTTAAAAGATTTTGCTTTAAATATGGACCGTCAGATTAAAGTAAATCAATCTAGATCGTTCATGAGTTAGTTACTATGCAGTCCATTTTTCTATAAATAGAAGCTCATTCCTTCATTATTTTCTTACGAATTCACTGAAACTCTAGAGAGAGAAATTATAGAGAGAGAGAAGAAAAGTATTCTACTACTTCACTACTCCGATATCAAGTTTCTTTTACGGTAAGGGGTATTATTTCTTTTGTATTCATGAAGAGAACTTCTGTTATTCCATTCTTTATTATTCTATTGGAATAACCTGTATACGCGGGATACCCTATACTTGGTGAAACTCTTCTGTTATTCCATTCTTTATTATTCTGTTGTAATATCTTGTTTGTGCGTTTTACGCCGGACCTGGTTCCGTCTTTATTATTCTGTTGGAACATCCTGTCGGTGTGTATTACGCCTGACCTGGTTCCATTATTTAGTATTCTATTGGAATAACCTGTCTATGCGAAGTACCGCACGCATGGTGACTTCTGTTGTTATTCCATTCTTTATTATTTTGTTGGAACATCCTATCGGTGCGAATTTCGCCTGACCTGGTTCCGTTATTATTATTCTGTTCGAATAACCTGTCTATGCGAAGTACCGCATGCATGGTGATTTCTTTTGTTATTCCATTCTTTATTATACTCAGTTGGTTAAAGTTTTGACTTCTATACTCCATGAAATTAGTGGAATATCCTTGATATTTGCGCTTCATCTAGTATCTTTTCATAGCATTCTTGAATTTTACTCTACAAAGAAGTATCATGTTGACAATTTGGACGTTATTAGTTCCTGGATAAATTAATTCTTGAACTTGTTTTATTGAATTCTTATATCATTGTCATCATCCTCATGCTATATTATGTTGAAAGTCATCTATGGCCTGCAGTGCATAGATGAACTTGGTATGATTATGACCAGGGATTATTCGATATAATCATGACCGTAATGTTACAGATGATGTGGTAAAAGTCCTCATTGGCCCGTAGTGCATTGATGGACAGTTGTTGGCATGATCATGACCATTAATGAATACACAAATATTCTTGGCCCGTAGTGCATGGATAATTGTGGTCGTGATACTAAAGAATATCCTTGGCCGTATTACAGGGGTGATTCGATGATGTGGATTTTTTATTAAGCTGAGTCCCAGCGATAAAAGTGATGAAAAATATTTTAAATCATAAAAGATAGTAGATTTTATTCTCTACTTGACTCTTTTAATAGATTGCTTGTTCCGCTGCAGTTAAACTTGATGTTTTTTATATTGTATCAGTTTAACACTGTTTAAGGCTAATGATAATTTATTCTGCATTATCTTAGTCATAATATTTCTTACTGGGCTAGTTGAGCTCACCCTTTCTTTCACTGTTCTCTTCAGAAAATGAGAATATAGCTGGGACGAGTTGGGGAATGGAGTGATGGACCAGATGATAGTTTTAGTAGTCCTCACTATTCTGTTAAATAGTGTGACAATAAATATAATGAGGACTTATTCTGAGAGTGGATAATGTCTAGAAGACAGTATTTGTATTAAAACTCACAGTTCTCTTGTTGTATATTAAAGATTGTATTTTTATTCTGTACCATGTATTTGGCGACTCAGAATAGGTGCCTATTTTGGGGGCGTCACATTGTAGTCGAGCAAGATTAGATGAAGACAACAAGCATAAAGACAGAAATCGTAGAGTGTCAAGATCTGATTTAGAAGTTATAATGTCTGCACAACCCAAGCTGAAACGTAGAGTGCAGAACTAAGGCTTCAGCAGATGTGCTCACAACGCCAAGGCAGAATCGTAGAGCAAACACGATTCTCAACAAATGAGCACTCCCAGAATATCCAAAGTAATGAAGCCTCTGGTCTGAGCTGCAAAGATACATTCCACCTAAGGGAAACCAGAGAGCACTCAACGAATGGCATGCAAGCTAACAGAAGATCTAAGCACCAACCCAATCAACATGCAGATTGAGTTGTGAAGCCATTTAAGATAAAGTCTTCCACAAGTTGATCAGAAGAAGACTTCAGTCAAATTAACTGACTAAGGAAAGTCAACAAGTGCAGTAGCTGTCAAGTGAACAGAAGACAACGATCTTGGAAGTAACCAGGATCATAGTGTTTGCCAAATAAAGAAGGAACTGATGGAGTGTACACGAAGATACTGGTCAGCTTTTGAAGAATAAGGCTAAATTGATTAAGCACTAGGTCAGTCCATTGATGATAAGTGAACGGGAGATCACAAGGAGAAAGCGAGTTGGGCATGCCACAAATCTGAAGTGTCTTGCTATTCAGAAGAGGCCAGAACAAGGAACAAGCCATCAGTGTCTGAGATCAGTCAAAGCAAACAAAAGTGTTGAAGCACTGCATAAGATAAGGAAGAGGTGTTCTACATTGAGGATCCAATGAACACTCTTCAGGATCAGAGTGTTGTCTCAACCGGTCGATGAGTAACATTTAACATGACACTATGATTAGGTCCAAGAAGATATGCATCAGAATCGTGGAGTTCAGTCATCTGAAGATTGAGGCATTGGCAACGGTTCAATCTGAAGATTGATATTCAAACAAAGCTTATTGAGAGCATCGATGCAAAAGGACAACCTCTGACCGTGGAATCAGAAGGAAGAAATAAAGTTGACTACCTGCCTAAGACATCAAAGTGACATCTCTAACGAGGTAGGTGAAACAGTAGACTGTAGTGTCAGAAAAGTCATAAAGGGGATGTCATGTCACATCTGCAGTCTACACCAAATAACTCGAGATCTGCGAAGCAATTCAAAAAGCTCCCAACGACTACATTCCAATGGGAAGGTTGTGAAGGAGTATAAATTAACAAGAGCTTCAAAGATCAAGAGTTGCTGATGTTGCTAAAGTTACAGAATCGTTGAGTTGTTAGAATGCTATCGTTGACTCTACGAGTTCCACCAGAGCTTAACAAAACAAGTCTCAGTGACAGTGAGACTACGAAGGTGGAAGTGAAGCAGATTTGAAGAAGGACTCAAACAGACTAAAGCTTCACTCAACAAAGATAAGAATGCCACTAAAGATGGCTGCCAAGCTGAGAGTCGAGAAGGACAAGAAGATAGCATTCAGAAAAGTAGCAGAGTATAAAGAAGATCCAGAAAGCCACTCTACGAATCACCAAGAACCTAAAACTGAACAAGAGCAAGTGCAGAACCATGTCTGCCAACCAGTCAAGAAGAGTTCAGGGAATGCTAAGTGCCAGACGAAGTCTACCAAAAGCTCAAACACTTAGCAGACCCAAATGGTGATGGTGCATAGCTGACAACAGATGAAGATGATCAGAAGAGAATGAAGATCAGCTGCACCAAAGAAGATGTAGTCCAGACTCTAAGCAGAATGCCAAGAGGACTACGCCAAGTTGCTAAGTACATAAGATGTTCAAGCTTAAAGACATCTTAGCAGCAGGGCACCAACAACGACAACAAGAAGAAGCCAATGCATGAGGGGTCCTTGTCCGGAGGGACTAAATGAAGTTCCAAGCCTGCTGGGCTTGAAGAGTTCCTAGGAAACTAGAGGAGTTCCAAAGCTGCTAGCCTTGAAGATTTCTAAGTGAACTGAAGTTCCAAGGCTGCTGGCCTTGAAGGAATCTTAGTGATCTAGGGAGTTACCCTTCTTTAGTGAAAATCCTGCTAGTTGAAAGCAGAAGAGTGGATTAGGAGCTTGAGTCTCTGAACCACTTAAAATCCCTTGTGTTTTTTATCTTATATCATTTACATTATGTACCTAACTGCTATAACTGCTATGTATATTTTAACTGCTTACAACTAAACTAACTCTACAAACAATGTATGTATGTTCATGATTAAATCAATAAAGGGGATCTTTTACTTATTCCGCTGTGCTGAAAAGATTCTTATGTTTGTTATATGCTAAGTCATTAGCAATACAAAATAAATGAGAAAAGTATTTGAAAATTAAAAAGTGTAAGACCCCGAATTTTATGAAATAAAAGTATTCAATTTTCTTATAATTATTATTCTATTTAATGGTTAAATTGATAAAGGGTTAAAGTTAAGGGTAATATGTGAAAATTTTACAAAGTAAGCAAGTTGATATAAAATATTCGTTGTGTCAGGGAATATTCGTTTTAATAGAGAATATTCGTACGACGACACCATCATTGGTGGACCCCACGACGGAATAACTGTCGGAGTTAGAAAACGACAGAATTATTTTTTTATAAAAATAACGGCGAAAGTTTTACCGTTAAACTGTTGAAATACCCGGTGGTAAAAAAACAGTAATACGCGTGGTTGTATAGTAGCACACGGTATTGATTATTGATGCTTACGTAAGAAGCCACTCAGTTTATTCAATTATTGCTACAGTAGTTGCTGCATAATATCTCTCATTATTGATTCAATTATTGTCACAGTATCATTTGCATAATATTTATTATTACTAAATCAATAATTGAGACGCCAAATTTATTCATATTATTATTTGTAATATTGACAATGTCTAGAAAGTTCTGTCGAGGAGAGGTTTAGTCACCTAATTGCGTGCCAATAAGGAAAAATTCTTATCGAAAAGCCCCCTCTTTCCTGGTAATGATCTGGTTGTTAAATATTGTGAGTTATAATATTAATGATGAATAATTGTTAATAGATTAAAAATGTGTTTATTAAAGATAAGTGATTTGTGGTAAATATTTATTCAATTTTTAATATAAATAAAGGGGTTTGTTATGAAGTGTTTGTTGTAAGTTTGACTTATTATTCCATGAGGAGATATGCTAATTTTTCAGATCATTGGTTGAAGATATAAAAGTAAACAAATATGGACCGCTGGTGGAAAGTTATAATAGTAAATCAATATGAATCGCTGGTTTAAAGTTTTAATAGTAAATCAGTATGAACCGTTGCTTTAAGTTTTAATAGTAAATCAATATGGACCGTCCGTTTAAAAGTAAATTAATCTGGGTCGTTCATGAATTAGTTACTATTCAATCCTTTTTCCTATAAATAGAAGCTCATTCCTTCATTATTTCTTACGAATTCACTGAAACTCTAGAGAGAGAAACTATAGAGAGCAAGAAAAAGAGTATTCTGCTACTACCCTACTTCAGTATTCACTCTTCTATTAAGGTAAGGGGCGTTATTTATTTCATATTCACTTACGATATTATTTTTCGTATTAGTAAGGAATATTATCTTTGTTCAACATTTGTAAGGGATATTATTTGTTGTATTCGTAAAGGGTATTATTTCTTTCGTATTCATGAAAAGTGTTATTTTCTTTCAATACTTGTAAGGGTGATTATTCCATTCTTTATTATTCTGTTGGAATAACCTGTCTACGCGGACTACCGCATGCATGGTGAAATCTTTTGTTATTCTATTCTTTATTATTCTATGGGAATAACCTGTCTACGCGGACTACCGTATGCATGGTGAAATTTTTTGTTATTCCATTCTTTATTATTTTGTGGGAATAACCTGTCTACGCGGACTATCGCATGCCTGGTGAATAACCCTTCGTATGCCTTGTTACTAAATTGTGAAAATAATCTGTCTACGCGGACTACCGCATGACAGGTGAAAATCCATTTGCAGTTTCGTATATTATTTCTTTTCATATTCTTAAATCTAAACTTACTATAGTAAGTATTGCTTCTATAATTCCTGCAATCAGTGGAATATCTTTGAGTTTTGCGCTTCATCCAGTATCGTTTCATTGGAATATTGATCTGAATTTTCTTATTAAATATCAATATTTTCACCTGGGGAACTATTCAAGGGTTACTATTCACTCGGTTACTATTCACTCAAATATTATTCACCCGAAGATTCGCAATACTTTTTATACCGAGTTACTATTCACGGATTACTATTCACTCGGGTATTCGGAACACTTTTCATGCTGAGATACTATTCACGGGATACTATTCTCGAAGTACTATTCACGGGGTACTATTCATTACTAAAATTGATTTCTTTTCTGTCCAAGATTATTTTTGATACATGAATATTATTCTTGAAATTTACTCCACAAAGCAGTATCATGTTGACAATTTAGATATTTTTAAGCTCTGGATAAATTTAAAGTCTTTAATATTTATCCTTGATCTCGTTTGATTGAATTCTTATATCATTGTCATCATCCTCATGCTTATATTGTGATAAAAGTCATATGTGACTTACGTGCATAAATGTACTATTGATTTGTATGATTATGACCAGGGATTATTCGGTATAATCATGACCGTAATGTTACAAATGATGTGGTAATTAAAAGTCCTTATTGGCCCGTAGTGCATTGATGGATAGTTGTTGATTTGATCATGACCATTGATGATTACATGAATATCCTTGCCCCGTAGTGCAGGGATAATTCGATGATGTGGTTTATTTATTAAGCTGAGTTTCAGCGATAAAGTTGATGAAAAAATTTTTAAATCATAGAAGATAGTAATTGTCATGCTCTACTTGACTCTTCTAATGGATTGCTTATTCCGCTGCAGTTAAACTTGATGTTTATTATATTTTATCAGTTTAACACTGTTGAAGGCTAACGATAATTTATTCTGCATTATCTTAGTCATAATATTTCTTACTGGGCTAGTTGAGCTCACCCTTTTGCTTTCATTGTTCCCTTCAAGAAATGAGAATATAGATAGGACTAGTCAGGGAATAGAGTGATGGTCCGAGATGGTGCATTAATAGTCCTCACTATTCTGTAAAATAGTATGATAATAATTGTAATGAGGACTCCATTGAGTGTGGGTATTGTCTAGAAAGAAATATTCTTGTTTAAACTCTCAGCTATGTTTTGTCGTATTTTACACAACAGTTGTATAATTAAGTTTGTAGTTGTATCCTGTACCATGTATTTGGCGACTCAGAATGGGTGATGTATACCTATTTTGGGGGCGTCACAGTTGGTATCAAAGCCATAGAAAAGAACCCTGAGCCTTTATCTGGTGACTTCCAAGTCTTGGGATGCACCGAAATCAGACTTTCCGTAGGGGACGCCGTGAGTAACGGTGGCAAGTTGATAGGTATTATTATGAGGTGCTATCCAAGTCTTGGATGCAGGTCACAGTTGGTATCAAAGCTTAGGGATATGATCCCTGGCTGAAATGTGAGACTAGAACTAGGAGGGGAGAAACGGGAAATTCCTTCGCTAGTATGACCTACCTAAGTTTATTTGGTATTTATTTGGTCGGTCAGTGTATAGGGATAATATGTGACATATCAACTAACCCTTGTTTTGTGGGAGTGTTTGAAAATGACATCTGAAAATGTTGAGATAAGCAATGAAGCACATGAGATCGTTGAGTCACCAACGATCAATACCCAGGATAATGTGCATCAGGAAGACAATAATCCTTAGGTAAACAACAACACCGATCAGATGATGAACGATGGGATGTTCAGAGGCTTTATGCAATTCATGCAACATCAGGCGAGAACGACTCCTGTTCAAAAAATACAGGTGGAAACACTGGCAACTCTCGAATGGTTACCGCTAAGCAGTTCAAGGAGCTGGGACCACTAGAGTTTTTGGGAGAGCCAAAACCACTTAAGGCGGAGACGTGGATAAAGCAGTTCACCAAGATATTTGATGTCTTGGGATGCTTAGAGGAGCAAAAGGTTCCCTTTTCCACCTTCATGTAGCGAGGAAAGACAGATTACTGGTGGGAATCTATAAAGCGTACTCAACCTGCCGCACTGAAGATGTCTTGGGAGAAGTTCCAAGAACTGTTCAACGACAAGTACTTTCCCGAAAGTATTCGTCACATGAAGGAGGTAGAGTTTATCAAGCTGGAGCAAAACAATATGACCGTGTCGCAGTACGAAGCTAAGTTTGCCGAGTTATCCCGGTTTACGTTCCACTTGGTTGATAATGAGGAGAGAATGACGCAGATATTTCTAAGAGGTTTGAAACCTGAAATATGTTAATACCTCATTTCTCTCAAACTTTGTTTATATTTCGATGTTGTGAATAGGGCTCAGTTATTGGAGCGTGATAATGAGTCAACCCAACCAAAAGGTAATGACCAACAACACGATAATAATCGTACCGGTGGCAATAATCATCGGAACAATGATAACCATCGTGGAGGAAATTATCATGCAAAAAATGGTAACCACTTCGGTGGTAATCATGGCCAAGATAATAGAAAAAATGATTCAAGTGGAAAATTCAAGAAGAGAAGATTTAACGATGATGGGAAGACGTCGGCAGCAGCGCCAGCAACAAATTATAGGGGAGGAGAACGACCGCTAGTTAGATGCTACAGATGCAGATAGAAGGGACACATAAGTCCAAATTGTTCACAGCCTTCCAAGGTATGTTTTAGTTGTAGAAAAGACGGTCACATAGCTCGATTTTGTCCTATAGCAAAATCAAGTCCAGCTGGGACAGTGGCACCAAACGCGGATACGAACAAAACAAAGTCGATGGTTTCAGGAAAAGCATTTTTTGTGACTTCTCAAAAAAGCGAGTAACCCGAACGAAGTTAGCACGGGTTAGTTAATTATAAATTCTTGCGAAGTCTATACCTTATTAGATACCGGTTCTACCCATTCTTTTATTTCTCCTACTTGCGCTCAATGTTTAAATTTAACTCTGGAGAAATTAGACTTTGACTTATCTGTTGAAACTCCGTTGGGAGAAACATTCGTTACATCCACTGTTTATAAATCCTATTTGATTCAAATCGACACTTTCACGTTACCTGTCGATCTTATCTCTTTGAAAATACTTGCATTTGATGTGATTTTAGGGATTGATTGGTTAACTACTCATTATGCTAAAATCGTTTGTTTTCGTAAGGTTGTTAGCTTTCATATTCCTAACCAACCTGTTATGCGAATTTAAGTAACCAAACCACTAAAGTCAAACACTTTCATATCAAGCCATAAAGTCATTCGTTTATTAAAAAACGGATGTCAAGCTTTATTAGCCTATGTCACAAATTTAAATAAAAATTTGTCAGATTTGAATGATATTTCTATTGTTAATAAATTTCCTGACGTATTCCCTGAAGAACTTCCTAGCCTACCCCAGAGCGTGAAATCGAATTTTGTATTGACCTTAAACTCATTCCCTCAAATATTTCTTCACCCATAACTAACGTAACATGTGCCAAAGACGTTGGCTCGAGCTATTGAAGATTACGACCATACCATTCAATACCATCCTAGAAAAGCGAACGTGGTAGCTGACGCATTAAGTAGAAGATCGTATGCGAGTGCGATATTGTTAACACAAAGACCCATTTCGTACAACTTACAAATAATGGAGATAGAGTTAAAGACTCCAAGAACCTACGTGAAGATAGTGAATATACGATTAGAATCGACTTTAATCGATAAAGTTAAAGCCGCTCAAGCTATAGATTCTGAGCTGATGAATGTGAAGAAGAATGTTCAAGAAGACATTATTCTAAAAGCAAGAATCGACGAAGAGAGGAAAATCTTAACCCTTAATTTTATTGGCCCGTTTGAAATCCTCGATCGAGTAGGAACTGTGGCCTATAGACTCGCTTTACTGCTAAGTAGGTCGCGTGTTCATAACATTTTTCACGTATCGATGTTACGTAAATATGTGGACGACCCGAACCACATTATTGAATTAGAACTAGACGAGATAGCAGAAGATTTAACGTATGAGGAGATACATGTTAAAATCTTGGATAAGAAGGATCATATTCGACACTCAAAGGTTATACCTCAAGAATTAGAATCTAAACAAGGTATCCTCACCTCTTTGGCATACCAGGTACATACGTAAATTTTGAGGGCAAAATTTCATAAGGAGGGGAAATTGTAAGACCCCAAATTTTATAAAATGAAAGTATTCAATTTTTTTATAATTATTATTCTATTTAATGGTTAAATTGATAAAGGGTTAAAGTTCAGGGTGATGTGTGAAAATTTTGCAAAGTAATCAAGTTGTTATAAAATATTCGTTGTGTCGGGGAATATTTATTTTAACAGAGAATATTCGTACGACGACACCATCATTGGTGGACCCTACAACGGAATAACTGTCGGAGTTAGAAAATGACAGAATTATCTTTTTATAAAAATAACGTGAAAGTTTTACCGTTAAATTGTTGAAATACCCGGTGTTGCATAGTAGCACACGGTATTGATTATTGATGCTTACGTAAGAAGCCACTCAGTTTATTCAATTATTGCTACAGTAGTTGCTACATAATATCTCTCATATTATTGATTCAATTATTGTCACAGTATCATTTGTATAATATTTATTATTACTAAATCAATAATTGAGACGCCAAATTTATTCACATTATTATTTACAATATTGACAATGTCTAAAAATGATGAGAGGTTTGGTCACCTAATTGCGCGCCAATAGGGAGAAATCCTTATCAGAATGCCCCCTCTTTCTTGGGAATGATCTGGTTGTTAAATATTGTGAGTTATAATATTAATGATGAATAATTGTTAATAGATTAAAAATGTGTTTATTAAAGATAAGTGATTTGTGGTAAATATTTATTCAATTTTTGATATAAATAAAGGGGTTTATTATGAAGTGTTTGTTATAAGTTTGACTTATTATTCCATGAGGAGATATGCTACTTTTTCAGATCGTTGGTTGAAGATATAATAGTAAATCAATATGGACCGCTGGTAGAAAGTTATAATAGTAAATCAATATGGATCGCTGGTTTAAAGTTTTAATAGTAAATCAGTATGGACCGTTGCTTTAAGTTTTAATAGTAAATCAATATGGACCGTCTGTTTAAAAGTAAATTAATCTGGGTCGTTCATGAATTAGTTACTATTCAATCTATTTTTCTATAAATAGAAGTTCATTCCTTCATTATTTCTTACGAATTCACTGAAACTCTAGAGAGAGAAACTATAGAGAGCAAGAAGAAGAGTATTCTGCTACTACCCTACTTTAGTATTCACTCTTCTATTAAGGTAAGTGGTGTTATTTATTTCATATTCGCTTACGATATTATTTTTTATACTCATAAGGAATATTATCTTTGTTCAACATTTGTAAGGGATATTATTTGTTGTATTCGTAAAGGGTATTATTTCTTTCGTATTCATGAAAAGAGTTATTTTCTTTCAATACTTGTAAGGGTTGTTATTTCATTCTTTATTATTTTATTGGAATAACATGTCTACGCGGACTATCGCATGCATGGTGAAATCTTTTGTTATCCATTCTTTATTATTCTATGGGAATAACCTGTCTACGCGGACTATCGCATGCATGGTAAAATCTTTTGTTATTCCATTCTTTATTATTCTGTAGGAATAACCTGTCTAAGCGGACTACCGCATGCTTGGTGAATAACCCTTCGTATTCAATTGTTACTAAATTGTGGAAACGATCTGTCTACGCGGACTACCGCATGACAGGTGAAAATCCATTTATAGTTTCGTATATTATTTCTTTTCATATTCTTAAATCTAAACTTACTATGGTAAGTATTGCTTCTATAATTCCTACAATTAGTGGAATATCTTTGAGTTTTGGGCTTCATCCAGTATCATTTCATTGGAATATTGATCTGAACTTTCTTATTAAATATCAATATTTTCACCCGGGGTATTATTCACGGGTTACTATTCACTCGGTTACTATTCACTCGAATATTATTCGCCCGAGGATTCGGGATACTTTCCATATCGAGTTACTATTCACGGGTTAATATTCACTCGAGTGCTATTCACTCGGGTATTCGGAGCATTTTTCATGTCAGGGTACTATTCTCGAAGTACTATTCATGGGGTATTATTCACGATAAAAATTGATTTCTTCTCTGTCCAAGATTATTTTTGATACATGAATATTATTCTTGAATTTTACTTCACAAAGCAGTATCATGTTGACAATTTAGATATTTTTAAGCTCTGGATAAATTTAAAGTCTTTAATATTTATCATTGATCTCATTTGATTGAATTCTTATATCATTGTCATCATCCTCATGCTTATATTGTTATAAAAGTCATCTGTGGCTTACGTGCATAGATGTACTATTGATTGGTATGATTATGACCAAGGATTATTAGGTATAATAATGACCGTAATGTTACAAATGATGTGATAAAAGTTCTCATTGACCCGTAGTGCATTGATGGACAATTGTTGATTTGATCATGGCCATTGATGATTACATGAATATCCTTGGCCCGTAGTGCAGGGATGATTCGATGATGTGGTTTATTTATTAAGCTGAGTCTTAGCGATAAAGTTAATGAAAAACTTTTTAAATCATAGAAGATAGTAATTATCATGCTCTACTTGACTCTTCTAATGGATTGCTTATTCCGCTACAGTTAAACTTGATTTTTATTATATTTTATCAGTTTAACACCGTTGAAGGCTAACGATAATCTATTCTGCATTATCTTAGTCATAATATTTCTTACTAGGCTAGTTAAGCACACCCATTTGCTTTCATTGTTCTCTTCAACAAATGAGAATATAGCTGGGACTAGTCAGAGAATAGAGTGATGGTCCGAGATGGTGCATTAGTAGTCCTCATTATTCTGTAAAATAGTGTGATAATAATTATAGTGAAGACTATTGAGTGTGGATATTGTTTATAAGGCAATATTCTTATTTAAACTCTCAGCTATATTTTGTCGTATTTTACACGACAGTTGTAAAATTAAGTTTGTAGTTATATTCTGTACCATGTATTTGACGACTTAGAATAGGTGATGTATACTTATTTTGGGGGCGTCACAAAAAGGATCTATTCAACACCATTGTGTGCCTACTGGGAACTAACAGACTTTTACCACATCATTTGTAACATTACATGTCATGATTATACCGAATAATCTCTGGTCATAATCATACCAATCAACAGTCCATCTATGCACTACGGGCCAAAGATGACTTTCATCACAATATAAACATGAGGATGATGACAATGATATAAGAATTCAATCAAACGAGATCAGTGATAAATATTAAAAATTTATAATTTAATTTATTCAGAGTTTAAAAATATCCAAATTATCAACAAGATACTACTTTGTGGAGTAAAATTTAAGAACACTGCTAGAAATTCAACATATAGCGACGAACTATAGAGAGACGGTCAGGGCGGAAGCGCGTCGCTATAGGTCAAATATAGCGACGGTCACTAGCTGGTCATCGGTGTAGGGAGGTTTTTTGGGCTGAGGGTCATTAGCGGGCATAGATAATAGGCTTTAGTTGGGCGCATACAAATCCCTCCCAAATCAGTAAAACATTTTCCCCAAACTCACTCAGTCAATCGACCATTTCTCTCTTATCTCTAACCCTTTCTCTCTCCTCTCTCACCATTTCTCACTCGATCGATTGGCGCCGCCGACAAGAGGTCCTTCCGTAGTAGGCCATCGTGTGTTCTCCGATCTAAATCGTACAACAATAGGTCAGAATTTTGAATACCCAGTTCGTGATCTTAGTAATGGAGTTGTTTCTTTTTCTGTCTATATATGCGTGTGTCAGTGTGTATGATATATGTGGTAAGTATGTATATTTCTTACAAGATAAATGTGTTATTAGTACATGTTAATGGTTTAGCATGACTAGCTAAACAGGTTTTGTTCTTTATGGTGGATTAGATAGCTGCTTTTAGCAGCCGATGCTATTTTGAGTCTTAAAATTCAATTCCATTGTTTTGTATTTGGTTGAATTTGTGTTTCCAACTTGAGGGTAGATTAATGCCTTTAGTTAGGCAGAATGATTAGTTTTATGAAGTTTTGTTGAGTTGATAATGCTGGGTGTAAGGAAAAGATAATTGGTTAGATGGTTTTGAGATGCATGACAGAGTTACTCTTCAATACTTTTGAACTGTTACAACAATCGGTAATTTAACAGTTGGTTTGCTACAGATCCCTCTGTTGTGTTTTTCATCTTCTTTTCCTTGTTTGTTTGATGTTATTTTTGCAGCTTGGGGCTACTTGATAGGAGGCTTTTATTCTAAAATCTTCCTATTTTTTTGAATGTTTTACTTTACTCCAAGCTTCCTCTCAAGGTAATCCACATTGATTGACTTTCAATGATTATGTTTCTGTCCACTACTTATTTTGCTTGATGAATAATGATTAGTGGGAAATGTACTTTGTTGCTTCACCAGGTCTCCTGGGTACTGCTGCATTTGCATTCTTCTATTTCTATCTCCTGCTAGCGGTGATAGGTGGGGGAGCAACTCTCATGAATTCCTTTCTATTTAATGTGGGCCTTATTCTTCTATACTCTTATCAGGTTGGCAACTATTGATTTTTCTCTTTTCTCTGGTTTCTATTAGTTTCTACAATAGTTATGATAGTAATTAAGAAGGTCAGGATAGGCATTCTGAGTTTAACAATGTTGTAGCAACCACACTGAGAATTATCATCTGCTTGGAATGTTTTGAATCAATTTTGTTGAAAGCTTTTGGTTGTGCAGTGTGACTGTTTGGATGCTTGTCCTGTCAAATTATATGCTTTTCCTGGCTTTTAGTTCTTTCTTTTGGTGCTAACCATCTTTTGCTTGTTAAATTCATAGTGGTATAGAATTCAATAAGATCTGGTGGAAGCAGTTGATTTAACTTCTGTGAAATAATTAGCAAACTTCATCTTTACATTTCCTGAGCCATTTTTTCTAAGAAACAACTTGGAACTGGTATGTTCTGTTAATTTGAAATATATCTTGTTGTAGTCAGTTCACTATGGGCTATTTAGTATATATTAGTGTTAGTTGTTAAAAGAAATAGAATACAGTAACGATCATTGTTGTTTTTGTGTTTTGAGAGATACAAATTTGTTACCAACTAAGTTTTGATTGTTGTAACTGTTTAGTTACCGATTGTTGTAACAGTTCAAGTGTTAATTGGCTGTGTTTTTTTTGTTTCTATATCATTGTTAATTGTTGAACTATGAGCTGATACATTCTAGGCTATAGATTGAGCTATATTTAAAGTTTTTGGAATTAACTGGTAGAAGACCAAAACTTTCTGTAAAGTTAGTAATGTCAACTTTTGAACACTGACTTAGTTGCTTAGATTGTAACATTGAAATTTTAGCAATAGTAAACATCATCAGTCAGTAGCTATAATATATAGTATACTTTAATGAAAAAAGATTTTATTAGAAATAGGAGAAGGAGAGTACAAGGAGGACATGAAGAAGAAGTCCCCTCCTGCTCAAAAAAAAAAACTATCAATTGGATGTTTTTGTGAATTGATTGCATTCCCATCCCCTCTAACTATGAAATTATGTTTCAAGGACGAGTCCGAATATTAGCTTTGATTGTGAAACTGTTATCTATTTCCAGCTATGTGGCATCAGTAGTTTACAACTCTAATCTTCTTAGTCTATTGGTTGAAGAAGTACGCAATGTGAATGACATGCTCATAACTTTGAGTATGGATGTGGTGTATGGCATATAGCATTTGTAACTTTACTATGTTTCTTTGGCTTGGTGTAAAGTAGTATATTGTTGACCTGGTGTTTATTATCTCTTTTGATTGTTATTAATTTAAAGGCTATGATTATGCTGCATTTTTATAGCATTGTCCAGTGCGCTTTTGCCAATCCTGGAGGGCCATAGAATGCTACAGACTTGTGCATTTTTAGTCATATTAAAGAACTTCAAGCATGAGAAGTCCTCTCTAAATGATTACCACTTGTTTCTTTCCAAAAGAACTTCAAGCATGGCATGTCACGACCTTTGCTTTCACAAGATTGTCGAAAAGAACAACATTGACTTTTATTATTTTTTTTTCTCAGTGGGTTTTGTTCATATCTCTGCCCTTATGTACTATTTCAGGCAGTAACTTGGTCCTGCTCTTGATTTTTGACGCGGCCCAGGTTTGTCGGATCAACTCTAATCTTTGTTGTCTGTATACAGTACTAGGTTTCTGCATTACAGGTTTTTTGATTTTTGAGTAAAACTATCCTTCATAAACTGAGAAATGCAAATTATGTTAGTTGATTAAACATGTAATTGACTCTTTTTTTCCCTCAACTTGTCAATTACACTTAAATATTGTATGTTTAAGTGTGTCTGGACAAGTATTGTCGAGTTACGTAGCCTTATTCTTAAAAGAGAGATTAAGATAGTATGGCCAGAAAAAGAAAAAGAATATATATATATATATATATATATATATATATATATTTTACAACTAAGATGAATCAGTAGTTGGGGTGGTTGTACTTTTCTTTTTCTGTCTATTTTGTTCTATCTTTTCTTCTATCTCTTGTCCTCCATCCCTCTCTTTGTTAGTTGAAGCACTAAAAATATCTCTGTTTTTCAAGGACCTAGACTAGAGAGGAAAATTTTCAAGTGTAACTCTGTTTTTGTGGTAAGGAACATAAGAAGCCAATTCACAATTTCTCATGATTCTCATGAACAGGAAAAGGAAAAAAAAACAAGGGTAAAAATGAATGAAAATTAATCTAGAAAAAGCTACAAACTATAATGCAGAATCAAGATTTTTATCCTAACATACAAATCTTCATATACTGTACATATATATATATATATATGTGTGTGTGTGTGTGTGTGTGTGTATATTTGAGTGTATATATGTGTGTATGTGGGAGTGATATATAGCAATTGCAGAATCAAAATTTCTATCCTAACATACAAATCTTCATATACTATACATATACATACATATATATATATATATATATATATATATATTTTAGTGTTTATGTGGGAGTGATACATAAGTAAATACTAGCTATGAGAGTAGTCGGGTAAACACATGTCATCCATAGGAAAAATGGGTAGTCCAAATTTTTAATACAAATAAACAAGGCCAACGGTTTGTGTAAAATGTGTAAAACAAACAAGGCCAACGGTTTACTTACATGCACATGAACTTTTATAGACTTATAGGCAGGCTTTTAGTAGTGTTCTTACTTCACGTCACGTGCACATGAACTTTTATAACTATTAGGCAGCAGCAGGCTTTTAGCAGTGTCTTTCTTCATTTGAGAAAGAGTAACATAAAAATTCTTGTACACTATTAAGCCATTTGAATACATTATGTTAACATTCCTCATAGATAAAATTTACTATTGGATGAACTAAACAGAGTCAATAAATTCTTTTCAATGTTACATTGTTTTGCTTAGTTAGTTTGTGTAATTCTGTGCAGGATTAAAATTCCATACCCACTTCAATGGGGTGCACCAACTTTTGATGCTGGTCATGCTTTTGGAATGATGGCTGCTGTATTAGTCTACCTGATAGAGGTAAACCTCACACATTAAAACATCAATAAAGAGCATGGAATGTTTTACTATGAAATGTGTTTTTTGACAGTCAACAGGAGCATATAAGGCAGTATCTCGTTTTGCAAGTGCTACACCGCCTCCGGCTCATGTTCTCAGTCGTGGTGTTGGCTGGCAGGTCTGTAAATTATTGTAGTTCGATTAATGTGTGAAGAAAATCTTAATATAGATAATGCACCATATATCCACTTAACAAATGTTAGAGAGATATTCTAAAAATAGTTCAGACATTTAAGACGAAATCCAAGAAAAGAGGCTTACATGGGATTTCATTATATATAGGGAATCAGGATCCTCTTGGATGAACTCTTTGGAACACTCACTGGTTCTACCGTCTCAGTGTAAGTAGTCTTACCATCCTGTTTCAGCGATGGCCATGAACTCAGTTATTTTTTTGAATAAACTTTGTGAATTTATTCTACGAACAGGGAAAATGTTGGTCTCCTTGGGAGCACTAGAGTTGGTAGCCGTAGAGTTGTTCAAATATCAACTGGTTTTATGATATTCTTCTCAAATTTAGGTGAGTGATATCTCAGCTTGCACCTCTTTATTATATTGAATATCATGACATTCTCTACTTGAAGTTGACCTTTTTTACATATCCATAAGGTACACAATAACATTTTAATTAGTAATCTGTTGCTATTTCCAGCTTCGGTGGGGTTGTCATTCTTGCAATTCACAAACATGAACTCGATGAGAAACTTGTTCATCTATACCTGAGTACTTTAGGGACTACACTGTCGCTGCTCTTCATGGTCCTTCACATACCAAAGCTGGATGGGTAAACTTTTTGAACATACAAAAAAACAAAATTTCATCTACATGACTAGACATAACTAGCTAGGCATTTGCTTTCTTTTTTCTTGAAGGTACAAATAAAGATTAGAAGGGCATGTGCCACATTTTAGCTAGTACTTGTGGATTATAAATGCATAGTCCTATGAAATAGACTTGCTGTCAAATAAATTATGTGGTTTTACCTAAACTCACATGAATCATCTTCTTTTGTTATGCAGTTCAATGATTTCCTAAATACCATCTTCTTATCATCCCCAACTGTTGCCTTGATGGTTGCTGTGTTCCTTGACAATACACTTGAATTCAAAGACAGTGCCAGAGATAGAGGAATGCCATGGTGGTTTTCATAGTAAACGTAAATGGGAAATAATTACATGATGTTGTGACTTGTGCAATGTAGGTAAAGTGTCTTCTGTAAAATTTGGTCCGGATGCAAAATACATAGCAGTTGGCTCAATGGATTGGAACCTCCAGATCTTTGGATTTCCTGGTGAGGATGGTTCAGTGGAGTCTTGATAAAAATGCTTTCACCACACCAACCAATGTAGGGTGGGTAATTTCTAGCAATTTTGCAGTATTTACTGCTGCTGTCACTGGATCATTGTACTTAATGGGCTGAAGAAGTGAAAGTTGACAGTGGGATCTATTGTTTTATCATATTAATATTTTTTATATTTTATTTTATATTGTATTTGTGTTTGTTGATTAAATGTGCATTATTAATTAATTTTTTTTAAATATAAAAAGGTTATAGCGACGGTCATTGATCGTAGCTAGTGTTATATAAAATACAGACCTATAGCGACGGTTGCCAAACGTCGCTATAGACTTCTATAGATACAGTCATGACCGTAGCAATAACTTTCAGCGATCGTTGGTAAAGAGAAAATTCACTATTTTGTCATGACCTATAGTGACGGTCGATGACCGTCACTATAGGCCAAAAGACCGTCGCTAAAACCTACAGCGATGGCTTCTATGGCGAGGGTTGGCGACCGTCGTTAAAATCTTTAGCGATGGTCTTTTGGACCGTCGTCGTCGCTGTCGCTATAGGCCGGTTTTCTAGTATTGGTTGTTGGTTAGGGAATCATATGGGGGTGGTTTAATGGGACATTTTAGTGTTGATAAAACTTTTGCTATTTTGAAAGAACATTTTTATTGGCCTCGTATGAGACGAGATGTGGAAAGAATATGTGATAAATGTATTACTTGTCGCCAAACTAATTCTCGTGTTCAATCCCATGGATTATATACACCATTGCCTATTCTTAATGAACCTTGGATTCATTTTTCTACGAACTTTGTGTTGGGTTTACCTAGGTCTACGCATGGTTATGATTCGATATTTGTGGTCGTGGATGGATTTTCAAAAATGGCACATTTTATTCCGTGTCATAAAACTGATGATGCATCTCATGTTGCTGATTTGTTCTTTAGGGAGATTGTGCGTTTGCATGGTATACCTAAAACTATTGTTTCTGATAGAGATACAAAGTTCTTAAGTTACTTTTGGAAGACTTTGTGGTATAAATTGAGTACTAAACTGTTATTTTTAACTACTTGTCATCCACAAACTGACGGTCAAACTGAAGTAATAAATAGGACTTTGTCAGCATTGTTACGGGCTATCATTAAAAAGAATATCAAGCAACGGGAAAAATGTTTACCACATATTGAGTTTGCATATAACCGTTCTGTTCTGTTCATTTTGCTACTAATTTTTCTCTTTTTGAAATTGTATATGGTTTAAATCCTTTGACACCGTTGGATTTATCACCATTACCTGTTTTTGAATATACTAACATGGATGGAAAGAAAAAGGCTGATCTTGTTAAACAGATTCATAAAAAACCCAGACTAAATATTGAACGGAGGACGAAACAATACATTAAGCATGCGAACAAGGGACGACATCAAGTAATCTTTGAGCCCGGAGATTGGGTGTGGATACATATGCAGAAAGAAAGATTCCCAGTTCAAAATTGCTTCCAAGGGGAGATGGTCCATTTCAAGTTCTCAAGCGTATCAATGACAATGTCTATAAATTAGATTTGCCATGTGAGTATAATGTTAGTGCCATATTTAACGTTACTGATCTAAGTTCATTTGATGTAAGTGACGATTTGAGGACAAATCCTTTTCAAGAGGAGAGGAATGATAAGGACATGACATGCGTGGACTCAAACAAGACTAAAAGGATGTGGGGATCAAGCAAGGCTAGAACTAAAAGGTTCAAACAAGATCTCAATGGATTGATCCAAGATGTTTGGGCTGAAGCTAACACAAGAAAACCTAAAGAGAAGGATGAGACACAAATTTAGGTCAATTTAATACAAGCCCAATTCTGATCTTACTACGCCCATTAATTACATATTCAGCAAGGATATTTAGATTTTTATAATTCTATTGTAATTAGGATTTCTTTTTAATTAGAAGTTCTTTTTCAAATTGACTTCTATTAGGGTTATAGTTTATAAATTCCTATTAGGGTTTGAGTAGTATAAATAGAGGTTTAAGTTGATGTAATCAAACACATTATACATTATTATTATTCAATATATTTGTGAGTTTATTCTCTACTTTTGGTTCTTTGAAGAATTCCTAAGAATAAGTAATTCTTAGTTATTTCTTTGAGATTCAATTTGACTTATCATACAACAATTCATAGTTGTGTGTGGCGTCTTCTACCGCATCAATCGTCGATTGTACCAAGATTACCGCTTCAATATAAGCGAAGGGTCAAGGTGTCGTTGGTGTCCATTCAACGCAGATTCCGAACGCGATCAATTATACCAAGATTACCGTCTAAAGTATAGACGAGGGGTTAAGGTATTGCAAGCAATTCATCCTACAACTTTGCTAGAAACGATCGGGGCGACGACCACCTCACGCAAGCGTGCCGTGGAGTCTATCAGGTTCAAACCTCCCGTTCCAGTCATCGTACTTTTTTCAATACTTTCTCCTTTGATCTCCATGCTTTTTGGTAAGTGTTAAGTGGTTATTGTGTTGCACTTTTTTGTAATTATTTTGTGGATGCACTAATTTTATAATTATTTTCTAATTGTTATATATTAGTATAAAGAACCTATAAGTTATTGAGTCTGGTCCGCAGTTTAAAATAATTGGTTTCTAAGCTCTAAATTACTCCGTTCAAAAGTCCAATTTCTCCATTAAATACACTTGAAAAACTCCAAAAACACAACAATTGTAAAAATATATGCTCTCCAAAATATAAATTACTAGGATAGGATATAGCAATTTCATAGCACATCATCGGACCCAGGCCATAGACCGGTCCAAACGAATTCTCACGTCCAAATCGCAGCATGTTTGAAATCTCCAGACTGGGCCAGACCGATCTAGACCTCGACCAAGATACATTTAGACGAGGTTTTGATCCTAAATCAATTGTTATTTCCTTATAGGACTTTAGTGTTTCATATCTAGTATAAATAAGCTTTGATGAAAGTAATTCATATATAATTCAGAATTTATCAATATACTTGTGAGTTTATTCTCTACTTTTGGTTCTTTGAAGAATTCGTAAGTTATTTCTTAATTTTCTTTTGATTCAACTTTGACTTATCATACAACAATACAAAGTTGTGTGTGGAGTCTTCTACTGCATCAATTGTCGATTATACCAAGATTATCGCTTATATATAAGTGAGTGGTCAAGGTGTCATTGGTGTCCATTCAACGAATATTTCCTAACGCGAGCAATTGTATCAAGATTACCGCTTACATATATATAAACGAGGGGTTAAAGTGTTATGAGCGATTTACCTTCATAGCTTGCTAGAAATGATCCGGGCGACGACCACCTTACGCAAGCTTGCCGTGGAGTCTATCATCTAAGCTAGCCAAACATAGGCAAAAGCTTTTAGAAGATAGGATCGAGCTCAAAGGAGAGAACAAAGAGCTAAAGAAGACACTTAAGAATTGTGAAAATAAACTTCAGGACATACATGACCAGATAAAGAACCTGGTTAAATGCGCCTCCCAAATAGAGAGAGAAATATACGACCTTCGGGCTTAAAGTAAGAAGATCACTGAAGCTAATAAGAGATAAATTATCGATGAATACAAAGCATCTCCAGAGCTGATCCTTGGTCTTTCATTGTGTTGTCATTATTATTTTTTGTTTCATTGTGCATTTAAAAAAACCATGTAATGTAATTTATTTATATAACGAATTAGTATCCTCTCTCAAAAATTCAATCCTTTATTCATATTGTCATGAAAACATCAATTTAATTGACAACTTATTCTTTTGTGCAAAGAGAACTTAAGAAAGTAAAATTACATATAAAACATAACTTATTGATAATATTTCTAAAGCTTTCACGCATTCTATGTATTTTTTATTTCAACCCCGTCCATAGTCTGAAGCTGATACGTTCCCGGCTTCGGTACTCAGATTACTTCTTATAGCCCCTCTCAATTTGGCATGAGTTTCCCTGTATTTTGAGGAGTAGAAGCATCTGCCTCCTAAAGCACCAAGTCTCCAACCTCAAGCCTTCACTTCTTAACCTTCTCATTGTAATGTCGAGCAGTTCTTTGCTGGTAAACAACCAATCTCAGCATCGTAGAATCCCGAACTTCATTTAACAAATTTTGGTTTAACCGAAGACATTCATCATTATATAAATCCTTGAACTAAATAACCTGAAGATAGGGAGATTTGATTTCCATCGGAATAAAGGCATTAGTACCATATGCCAGACGAAAAGGAGAATCTCTCGTGGTGATTCGAGGTGTAGTTCGGTAAGACCATAAGACATTGCATAACTCTTCAGGCCATGGACCTTTAGCTTAATCCAATCTCCTTTTGATACCATTCAATAAGGCCCGATTCGTCACCTTGAGCTAACCATTGGACTAAGGTTGGGCCACCTAGATCGTACGATGTTGAATGTTTAAATCCCTTAGGAACTAATCAAACTTGGCTCTCACAAACAGACGCCCATTGTCTGACACCATAGCAACGGGAATACCAAATTGAAACACTACTGACTCCTTAAAAAATTTCATCTTTCTTGGTGATCGTCCGAAAAGATTTGGCCTCCACTAACTTGGTCATGTAGTCGATCGCGACAATTACAAATGATAACTATCATTTCACCTTTGAGAGGGGACCCAAGATATCAATTCCCCACACTACGAACGAGATTGAGGACAAAACCGACGACAACTCCTCCAGAGGTTGATGTGGAACAAGGCTAATGAGCTGGCACTTGACACATTTCGTCACATAATCCTTCGCATCCTGTAACATGGTTAACCAATAGTATCCCTGTATTACCAACTTATAAGTCAATGCCTTGACTCCCATATGATTCTCGCATATCCCCTCATGCACCTCCCAAAGAACATAAGTTATCTCTGAAGGTACTAAATATTTCAATAAAGGAGAAGAATAAGTTTGTCTGTAGATATCTTCGTCAATCAAACGAAAATACAAACTCTGATGCTTCACCTTCTTTGTCAGTATTTGATCCGAAGTCAACTTCTCCTCACTGAGGTAATCCAGATAAGGTGTAACTCCGACCTTTATATACCATGACCACCTTCTTCTGAATGCTTGGGGCGTTCAGAACTTCCAAGTATACCGATCTGGCGAATGAGTTAACGTCTGTCGTGGTCAGTTTTGATAAGACATCAATCACTGTATTGTTCGCCCGGTCGATCTTCCCCTTAGAAAGAGTAAAAGTTAAAATAATATAGTTGACTCTTAACTTCACACATATATTTGACCATTCGTGCCTCCCTAAGCCTCATATTCTCTTGTTATATGTTTAACAACTAATTGTGAGTCACTGAATATAAGTGAATAGCGAACCTCCAAACTCTGTGCAAATCATAACCCTGCTAGGATTGCCTCATATCTGCCCTCGTTATTAGTTGTCTTGAACAGGAAGCGTATTGCTTGTTGGACCTTGAACCTCTGTCTCTATATTTTTATAAATTAAATCTTTTGGTTACCGAATTAAGCATTTCTTACCGAAAAAAGCCATGTAACTCAAAATAAAGGACAATTAAGTCTTATAAGGGTCTATATTGTTTATACTTTCTTCAAATTTTCTTTATTTTTCTTCTTCATCACATACTAACCATGTGACTACTCTGTACTTTTAAAGATTTTTGATAGAGTCCTGCTATACATTGCAAAAGTGTTCAACCGAATTATTACTGCGACGTATGTGCATACATGATACATGTAGGAATTAAGAAAGGTCTAACGTTAGTTTGTTTTTTATTTTATTGCATTAACTCTCACGTTGGTCGCAATCCAACATCATGAAATATTTATGGACGTGTATATTATTTTCCTATTTGATATCTTCTATCAATCCGGGAAATTAAGTTTTTTTAGCAATAAAAGAATAACTTCTTGAATTAAATCTGAAGCCAATTTTTTTTTTTTACTGCCATAAATTTCCACTTCAAAACTGTGCTACACGCACAATTGATATGGTGATTGTAATCAACTTGTTTATCAAATTATAATTTACAACAATTTTAAACAATACAAGAAATTTAATACATTATGTGAAAAGCTAGTCCAATAGTACGTAGATTCTAACACCAATTACAACTTGAAGCTTTAAGTTTACAAGATATATGCGTCCAGCAAAATCTAGAAAATGTATGGAATTAGAGCCTTGACATCTTTAGGAAAATCATCAAATTTGGAGAGGTACCATTTTTTGGTGGCATAACTCCTCCCCATCAAAACCAAAGCTGATCCCATAGTGAAGGAGAATGCATATACAGTTTGAGAAATGCAAGCAACTCCTGTAAACCCTAGGATTTCAAAAAGATAGTGTGGACAAACCACAAGATCAAACAGACCCCCTCGGGGAATTTTGTATTCTTTTTCGCCCTCTATCCTTAACTTGGAGAGGAGGTAATGGTGGTAAAAATTACCACTAATTCCTACCAAGAACATTACAACTCCGGCGTATTTTAGATCCATCGGCGGCTCGGGAAATGTTCCGGTTAGGTATTGAGCGTAGATCATGCTTACAGTGTAAAGGAAATAACTAAGGGAGATGACAATTGCAACATCAACGGGCATGCTGCTGCTATATTTGTGAATGAATATCACCTATATATAGAAAAATTCACAATTTAATTATTAATCTTCTAAACGTTTTAGACATTGTTCCGGAAGTAATCTTTTCCCTTTCCTTGGAATAAAGTTAAAATAAATTATTTTGGACAACACAAAAAAAGAAAAATCAACTAAAAGAATATCAAAATCAAGCTTTTTACATATATATATATATATATATATATATATATATATATATATATATATATATATATATGTGCTGATAACTTGGTTTACAACAACTATTTGTTAAAATAAGAAAATAAGATATTTTTAAGTTCGGATGATAAAACTGAAATATTTTTAAGTCCGAGGATAAAATAAGAAAATAAGAGTATTCTAAATTTTTAGAGGATAAAGGATGAAATAGAAATTTTAATAAAAATTAGAGGACAAATTAAACGGTTATAAAATTGGGACAGAGCCTTAAGAAAGGTAACACTTCCTCTACAGCTTTATAATAAGATATATATTATCTTATGAATCTTAAAAGATAGAATTTAAGATCAGAGGATAAAAATGAAAAAAAATATTGAAGTCAGAGGATAAATAAGCAAATAAATATATTTTAAATTTTTACCCAAAAGATATTTAATTCATCATTTGATGTTTATTTGCATATATTTTTGCTAAGAAACAATTATTGAATTTTATTGTTTAAATATGTCCCAAACTACTTTGATATGCTTAAAAGATAGTGAAAAGATGGACTAATAAGAATTTATAATTATCTTATATTTGTATGTAATAAGACTATTCATATTGTCATAGCAAAAATATTATTGTCGAGTAATAAGTTTTGTTTAAAATGTTACGGTTACTAGAACAACGTTAAAAACGTCGTAAATACATAGTTGCTATAGTACCATCATTTTTATTCCGAGAATATTAATTGCCTCTAATAATAATTCATAAAAATTAAATGTGTAAAAAGAGAAATTCTCAAAGTAATAAATTAAACTTAGTTATTAGACAAAAAAAAGAAGAAGAAAAGTAATAAAAATAGTTGCCAGATAAGAACAATTGCAGACCACATAATGAGACAGGTCACCTCAAAGAGCCTCTTGAAGAAATGGATGGCTAGAGCCGAAGAAACCAAAGTAAATCTGAGACCCTCGTCGGGAAAGAGGCCGAAAGAGATAACTCCGGCGAGAAAAGCCGGCGTATAAGCTAAAAGCATTCCAGTTCTTCCAGAAAGTTTGATCTGAGAAGTTGCAACATTATTATTAAGGTTCCAAAATTTGGAATACGGAATGTTTTTCCCTTTTATTTCATTGAAGCCGGAGTTGGCTAGGGATGCAACATTGATAACCGTCATGGCGGTTATGAACAAAGATGGCGGCGGCGGGTATATAAATCTCAGTAATATTGACAGCACCATTTTTTACCCTAGTATTTAATTAATTTTGTGTGCTTGATTGAAGTGTGTATGTAGTAGGGAGATTGGAGAGTGAAGAAATGAAAGAGTTATTACCAATCGCATGTTATATATGGAAACAGTCCTACGCAAACAGCTTTATTGGACAGGAAAATAGGACATTTTTAATTTATTTATTGTGTTGATTGTGACTCCTAAAAAATGTATAGTATTTATTCCAACAGAAATTTTATGAAATATAGTATTTTAGGTATAATTTGGATACATATACAAAAACAGGGATATAAAGACTATATAACCCTGTTTTTGTATAGGTATCCAAATTACACCTAAAACATTATATTTTATAAAAATTCCTATTAAAATAAATACTATATATTTTTTGGGAGTCACAATAAAAAAAATAATTAAAAATGTCTCATTTTTCTGTCCAATTCACCGGTCTGCCCAGACTTATTCATATGGAAATGGTCTAGAAAATGCCCTGTATTTTTTTAATTAATGAAAGGGTTTTCTTTTTCTTTTTCTTTCTTTCTTTTCCTTAAAAATAAATTTACGTGTGTTCGATTTGAGCTCTTTTATGCGGACATAAAAATTGGACATGAGTGTTTTATAATTTCACTTATTTGTATTTTGACCTCCAATATTTAGAAATAAAAATACAAACATATGAAATTATAAAACATTCGTATCTAATTTTCATGTCCGCATACATTTTTTCGTTTGATTTTTGTGTATATGTAGTTGGGAGATTGGAGAGGGAAGGAAATATGAAAAAGAGATACTACCCCCGTTCCTTAATATAGGTCGTTTTAGAGAATTATTTTTGTTCCTTAATATAAGTCGTTTGAAAATTTCAAGTAAGTATTAATTGCTTAGTTTCCGGTATTACCAAAAATAATAAATATAATTTTGGTTCTCTTACTATTTTTTGTCCAATAAATAACACTATTTTTTTCAATATAAGGGTAATATAAACAATTGATATTATATTTAATACTATATAATTATTTTCTTAATACTTGTTCATAACTCTAAAACGATTTATATTAAAAAATGGAAGGAGTACTACAGACCAATCACATGTTATGCTTATGGTCTAGAAAATTTCGTGCAGTATGGGCAAAGGTTTGCACGCCATGGTCAATAAAGTTTAAGGTACTCAGAGCGGTCTAAGTTAATGGCTGCTATTCTATTAACTTAGTACTCTTAATTTTTTGATTTTGATTGATTTTTGGTCAGTTCATTTTTTAAATTTGCTTTAATCTGGTTGATTTTGCTCTGATTTTTAAATTGGCTTTAATCTTCTTAATTTTGCTATGATTTTTAATTAGTTCAACTATAATTTTTTTCATGTATAATTTGGTAAATTATAATTTTTGTATTTTAATTTTTAATATTAATTATTCTAAAATTAAATAATTAATTTATAGTAGTGTTAGTATAATTGTTTACTTTGTTTTAATTAAGAGTTAATTTTCTATTTTCAGCCTAGTCAGTAAAATTAGATGAGGTGTCAGCTTTGTTTGTCAGTGTGGCAGATTCGTTAACGGAAGGTGCACGGGTGACCTGATTTTTATAACGTTAAGGGTACTTTTGGAAAAAAAAAATTAAGTTAAGATATAAGTAGGACATCGAAATAAACGTCAAGGGTATTTTTGAACATTTACCCGTATTCATTAATTAACTATTGCCTACAAAATGCTTTTGGTTAATTATTGGTGTACTATAGGCCAAAACTGAGTACTGGAGAATGAATCACATAAAAAGAACAAGAGTGGTTTTGGGCATCGCCAGACAAATTATTGGAGAGAAAGTAAATCATTTTGGACATTGTTTTTAAATATTTGTTTTCAATATAAGGGTAATATAAATAATTAATATTATATTTAATATTATATAATTATTTTGTTAATACTTACACGTAACTCTAAAATAATTATATTAAATAACAGAGAAAGTACTACAGACCAATCACATGTTATGTTTATGGGTCCGGCTATGGTGAAGTTGATTTTCAACCTCACCGTAGTGCAGTACTCATTAATTAACTATGGCCTACAAAATGCTTTTGATTAATTATTGGTGTACTATAGGCCAAAATTGAGTACTGGAGAATGAATCACATAAAAAGAACAAGAGTGGTTTTGGGCATCGACAGACAAATTATTGGAGAGAAAGTAAATCATTTTGGACATCGTTTTTAAACATTTGTTCCCCCCCCTCCCCCCCCCTCCCTCCCCCAAAAAAAAACAGAAAATAATATTTTTATAAGTAAAAATACTTGTGATTATTTTTCACATAAATATATAGTAAATAGAGTGTGTACAGAAAATAATATTTTTATAAAAAAAAATATTTGTGATTATTTTTCACATAAATATATAGTAAATAGGTCACACACTCATGTGACATATCTTATAAAAATATCAAATTTTAGTTATGAATATATGTGACGCCCTCAAATCCGAGTATCTTTAAACTCCGAATATGATTCTCAACGGTACTAAACATAATCATTCATATCCATGCATTCATACTAATACTAAAGTAATTACTAACTATTACAATCCTATTATTACATACCCAAGTTCTAAGACCTTAAATATTTTAAAAATAATAATTAACATAATAATTATTTACAATAAATGTATCTATTATAATATATCAATTCTTTCATACTTTTGGGTATTAATTTTGTTCGAGTCGTGAAAACCTAGAAGTACCTTAAGAAAAAAAATGTCAATTAACACTCTCATTGGTAGTAAATACTAAATACATCAATAAATTTATCCATGTATTTGTCGTATTTTATAGACTACATCATTATGTCTATTCATAATAAAATTGACATATTTTTTTTCCATCGTAATGTATAATAAAAAATTAATATTTTCTTATAAAAAAATAATATTTCTTCATAAATTTTTCTCACATAAGTATAGAATCTAGTATTTATTTATGTGCAAGAGAGATCATGTTGAAATATTATTTTTTTAATATAAAAATATCAGTTACTTGTACAATACTCTATTTGATTATTCATGCCTCCATGGAAGACATAGCAGAATTAGCCCAATCCGTTGGACCAAACTAAATTTTATTTGGACAGTATCATATTCAGCCCATTTTCTCATATTAAAACTTCCCAAAACGTCGCCGTTTCACTTAAATTTCGAATAATAATCTGGCCGTCAATGTTCCAATGAACCGTTGCCTTTGAATATGAAACCCTACGCATGGCGCCTTTTCCAAAAGATGCTTATCTTCCCGCCAACCACACCCGTTAATTTCTGTATAAATCCTCCCCATATCCCTACCTTAAACCCCATCCCCTGATCCATTTTATCAGATTATTATTTACACATGCAGATGGATTCTTCTTCTTTCCATCCTTTCACTGTCACCATGCAAGATTTCTGCCTATTTCACTCCATTGATCGGCTACTATTCTCAACCCTAATCCACACCCTGGGCCGCGATGTTTCCGAGTCAATGCACGTCGTGGCATTCCTCATATGGCTTGAAAGAGTGCGTTATAGTCATAATGCGGTAAAGAAATTACTGGATTGGCCTTTGCATTTGCTTGACCAACTTTCTAATGAAATCGTGGCGTGTTTAAAATATGTAGAGGGCGATAAGTTCTCTCATACGTGGTACAGTGATCTCTCTTTACTTCGAAAGTTGTGTACAAAGTATGTCAGCTTGTACCATTTTGGTGAGAAACGGGAGTCGGTTATTGAGGGCGTTTCAAAAATTGTGGGAAATTTATGTGTTAGGGTTTTTGAGGATATAATAGTGCAACATAATAATGAAGGAGAAGGAGGGAGTTTGGTTAATGGTAATCCTCGTTTTGAGCATTTAGGGTATGGAGGAAATGTGGGATTTCAAAATTTTGTGCCTAGTAAATTTGAAGATCTGATGATTAGGGAAGATTTGAACACTGACCTTAGTGAAAGTTTTGGTGAGATGAAGCTGGTAGATGGTTGTAAGGATGAGGAAGATGTGGAAACGGATGATAGGACTATCTTTTTGACATTTTCCAAAGGTTATTATATTGCTGAATGTGAAATTAGAGATTTCTTCACAAGGTATTTTTTTTAATATATATTTTTTATATTTTAAAAAAGGTTGGATTTTTATTCTCATTCATAGTAGATGGTTGATGACAACGTCTCTACGTTCTACACACTACTCACGTAGGATTCCTGAATTTTGATCCCGACATAAGTGTTGTGGGTATTCCTTCGTATGTGTGGTTGTTGTAGTTCCACCGTGCTGGGAGTTTTGGATATCTTATTAATTTGTGTGTTTGATTATTTTTATTATAGGACTTTTGGGGATTTTATTGAAGCAATCTACATGCAAGAAGTGTCACCGAATGAGCAGCCATTATATGCGCGTATGGTTGCTCGTTCGTCTTCTATAATTCCTGCAATTGCTCCTGCAAATTCCAAAGCAAAGTATTCCATCAACGGGAAGCATATTTGGGCAAAGAAGTATGTCAAGAAGAATCGCCCGACAACTTCTTCACCGGAACCAAATTCTCCCGTGGAAACAACTTCACCGGAACCAAATTCTCCAGTGAAAAATTTAGAAAACTAGCCTTGTTACTGTCTAGGTTTGTTGAAGTATGGCTTGGCTTAATTTGGTATTGTTCAATTGCTATATATGGAACTATTTCGTTATCATTGTTGATCGATTATTACTTGTGAGGGAATATTGATGCTATATGAATAATATATTTTCAGACATTTGGATAATTTGATCCTCCTCTTGCTCTATATTTCTTTATTTAGATTTTACTAATAAATTAGTCTGTGATTATATCTGATTCGATCATTTAAAATATTTTTGGATAAACTCTTATATTATGTATACAACTGAACGTTTTTTCCTTTTTGGACTTTTGTGAAACATTTGAAATGTGCAGAAAATTGGAGTATCCAAAACTCTTGTGCTTGAATTATGGATGAATATTTCACTCTTTTTTTCAAGGTAATGATTGACTAATATTATATGTAAGAAATATAGGGGAAAATGAATTTAGTTGCTCTATATAATTCACAAAGTCAAGTTTTGAAATATAACAAATGTATGATATTTTGGCAGCCAGATATGTATACGCATACAGTGTGACACGCGTAATCCTTGTCTTCTGAGTTTAAAATCAAATAAAAATTGATAAGATATCAATTATTTAGTTATATTTGTCCTGTAACAGTCCCATAATTAAACCTTTAATAATCACATAATTGTCCCGCACGTGGTCACGTGACCAGGGTGGGTGGGGCCTTTGTTCCTTTCCAATGTATAAGCTTAATTAACAAACGGCTTATAATTTCTACTCGAATCAAATTACGTTCTCTTGTTATTATGCCATTAATTCAATTAAATTATGTACACTCTTGAATTTAAATTAAGCCCAAAAGTAACAAAAGTAAAAGTACAAAAAGTGCTATTTCTAACATGATATTTGAACAATATGATAGGTCAAAACTATTTATTGTAGCTTTTTTTGAGAAAGATTAACAAATGAAGTATTGAATTTGGGGCTAGCTAGTTAGAAACTTCTTTATTAGGTCACATAATAAGATGAACATACTATTTGTTGTAACATATATCTTTGCTTTGTTTGTTTTCTTCTAGCCAAAACGTATTATTTTAAATAATGAATTTGATCAAAGTCATTCACATGCAAAAGTGATATTTTAGAGTTGTGCACAAGTATTAAAGAAATGATTAAATATAATATCAATTGTCTATATTATCCTTATATTTATTACTTGAGATAATATTAATAAGAAATATAATAGTCAAATGGACTAATATTATATAGTTCTAGATAAGCTTATATGAGCATTAAATATTTCCCAGCAAGATATTTTTGAGTTTCTGTTGGGGTTTTGAGTTTAGGTGCTGTAAAATTGTTTTGCTTGCACCCTTTTTAGGCTACATAATTTACAGAAATATTTGTGTTTATAGTTAGAGATCACAGAGAGAGAATAATTAGTGCATAAAGAATTCCTGGATTTTAATATATAGTAAATGGAGTTTAAAAATGTGGCTTCAGTTAGGCCAATTTCAAATTTTGAATTTGAGTTGCTATCAGTAACTGATTACCTCTAATTTCAATTCAGAGGAGGGCTCATATCATGATTTTATGCTAAATTGAAATTTTTTTAACCTAAACATAAATAAATCATTTTGAATATTTAATTTATCAGGAAAACGCATATCTACCGGAAATGGGGTTGTGTAAAGAAAATAGAATTAAAATAAAACTAAATTGCCTAGAGAAATCTACACAACTTATTAATTAAAACACAAAAAGTCTTGGTAAAATAATTTTTCCCATGAATGAGGAGGCATGGGAGGAAGGAGGGAGTAGCTTTAGGTTATTGTATATTCACGTGTTATTTTCTTCTTGGCTTAATTGACTAGCCAACCCAACCCATATAATAAATCCATTTGCATCCCTCCATATAGGGTTGAGCAAATAATCAAATTGGAACCAAAACCGCATCAAAAACTGCATAAACTGCACCAATTAAAATCGCACCAACGGTTCCGGCGTATGTGGCGGTTTTAGGTAGATTGAAAAACCAAATTTACGGTTTCGGTTTGGTTACTAGTCAAAACCGCATGCATAAAACCGAAACCACACCAAATAATCATAATGTTTTCTCAAATTTGCTACAAGTATATATAATTTTTCTACTATAAAATATTCTCCACATCTTATTTTAAAAGATGTATATTGCAGGGTTGAATGAATAATAAATAGTATCAATTATGTTTGCAAATCAAGAGTGGCTTGATATTTCCTAAATCAAATGTGATAACATTGTATTAATTAACCATATAATTGTTGATGCGTGAATCTATTTTGCTAAATTAGCTCCATGATTGTGTTCACTGCATAATACGTTTTGCGTGAATGATTTTGCTAACTATTTTACGGGTTTATTATTTCAATTGGTTTTGGAACCGAAATCGCAGCAAATAAAACCAAACTGCACAGTTCAAAACCACACCGCACCAATCACAAATGGTTTCATGTGCGGTTTTAAAATTTTTAAACCGCACCTAAGCGGTTTCGTGTGCGGTTTGAGCTTCAAACCGCACCATGCTCACCCCTACCGCCATGTGTTTAACTTTGAATCCATTTGCATTAAATTTTCCACTTTAGTTGGTGTTATTTGGAAAATGTTTAGCTAGAGGGCATGCAGTTATATAGGAGTATAATGTTAGTATGGATATTAATGTTAATTATGGGGCCGTGGCGAAATGGTCTTCCAAAATTATCGTTAGCCCTTGAATTTGAAATAACTACTCTTGTTAATGATATATATATATATATATATATATATATATATATATATATGTGTGTGTGTGTGTGTGTGTGTGTGTGTGTGTGTGTGTGTGTGTGTGTGTGTGAAAATGATCCATAAAATACGTTAGCTAGAGGGACTGTTTCAACTAATGCTCATCCATCCGTCCAAAATTAGAGTTTATGGTTGAGATGAGGGCCCAGCCGCTGGAGAGAGTAGCGGCAAGCAATAATTACAAATTTTCTCTACTGGCCGCTAGAGGGAGTAGCGGCCAGTCAAAACGTTGTCGTTTTGACTGGCCGCTACTCCCTCTAGCAACGTTTTGACTGGCCGCTACTCCCTTTAGCAGCCAGTAGATAAAATTTAAGTAATCGTGGGCTGTGAATTTGGCCCAGTCACTAGAGGGAGTAGCGGCCAAATTAACCTTATCTTCCGACAGAGTTCTAACATTTTACTCCATTCCCATCCAAATGCTAAATAGCTGTAGAAATATAGCTTCGGAAAGAATCTGCTAGTTCTGAAATCACTTGTTTGTGCGATAAATTTTTGGTAAGTCTTCATCAATGGCTTTCATGGCTGCTACAAATATATTTTTTATCTAGCTCTTCAGAATCTTTTGTTAGTTTAGAATGTAGAAATGAATCGGAGTATGTTAATGATGGTGAAAGTAGTAGTATAAAGGTAATAGTTCCTTATGTTGGTCAATTTTTTTCTAAATTAGAAGAAGCTGATAATTTTTATAGATCCTATGCCCAAAAAAGTGGATTTGAGATTCGGATTGCTACGAGTCGTAAACATGCTCACAGTAATGATTTGACATCAAGGTTATATATATGTAAAAAAGCTGGTAGACCAACTGTTGTAAAGAATTCATTAGATGATGAATGTGATAACGATAAGAAAACAAGACAACGAGACACAATTGGTCGAACACTATGCAAACCTATAATGTATGTTGTCCACGATAACATACATTCTGGCGTATTTTGGTTATTGAGTTGAATCAGAATCATCAGTTAGTGACACCTACCAAAGTAGATTTAATTGAGACACATAGAAATATTATGCCGGTAGCAAGAAAATTAATTGACACATTAAATCAGGTGGGTATTGGACCAAGTAGGATGATGAATGTTTTGAGAACAATGGGTGAAGGAATGAAAAATGTAGGTTTTAGTGACAAAGATGTTCGTAATGTAGTTAGGGATTTAAGGCGTGACTCGGTGGATGAAAATGATGCACAAGCAGTAGTTAATTATCTAAAAAAAATTTGATTCTAGCAGTGCGAGTAAATTTTTCTTTCGTGTCAAATCAGGTGAAGACAATTGCATAGCTTGTATCTTGTGGGTAGACGCTGGATCAGTATCAACGTTTCGGAGATGTGGTCACATTTGACACCGTATAGGACAAATAGGTATAATATGCCATTTGTTCCATTTACCAGGGTCAACCACCATTATCACTCTATTTTATTTGGATTTACATTATTAAGGGATGAGACAGAAGACACTTTCAGTTGGGTCTTAGAGACGTGGCTTGAAGCCATGGATTACAATGCTCCTATAACCATCATCACTAACCAAAATAAAGCCATGAACAATGCTATTGGTAGGGTACTCCCATCCACTCATCATTTATTGTGTTCTTGGCATATTAACAATAAATTTCCAGAAAAATTACATCATGTTTATGCAGAACACCCATCGTTCAAAGATGATTTTAACAACTGTGTGTATAATTCATATTCCATCGGCGAGTTTGAAGAGCGTTGGGAAATACTTATGAGAGAATATGATTTGTCTCAAAATGAATGGCTCATAAGTTTGTATGATGTGAAGGAGCTAGAAATGGATAAGTACATACACAAAGAGATATTTTGCTGCAGGAATGACAAGCACTGGAAGAAGCGAAGGTATGAATCATTTTTTTGATTCTTATGTGAATGCTTCAATAGGCATGAAAGATTTTGTCGTCAAGACTCAGAAGGCTATTGAAAAATAATTCAACAAAGAGAGAAAGACTGATTATGTAACAAAGCATCGAAAATATAGTTTGGTTTTAGGAACATCGTTGGAAGTACATGCTTCTGAATGTTATACAAAAGAGATGTTTAGACATTTTCAAAAAGAGCTTGTGGATTCTTTTAAGTATAACATCAAAAAAGTTAGTGAGCTGTGCATTATTGATGCAAAGGTCTATGCAGTGTACAGGGAAGATGCAATTGAAAATAGTCGGAGATATCGGTAAGTTGTCAATAACTGTCAGGGGGGTCGATAACATGTACTTGTCAAATGTTCGATCTCACATTCTGGTCAGATTTGCAGACACATACTGAGATTCTTAAGCTTCAAGAGTATTGCACGAATACTTGCAAACATGATCGTTCCTCTATGGACAAGAGATGCTAATAGGAGTAATGGTGAAGATGAAATGGTTTCTCCAATGAGTGCAGACTTTGAAAAAAATCAATCAATGCAGTACAATCATTTGATGAGTGATTTTCAAGAGTTAGCTAGTAAAGTTGCATGCTCAGTAAGAGGCTACAAGGCAATGCTACAACAAAATGCACGGGGAAAAGCCCTTATTGATCAATATGACCTGGATGAGACAGACATACTACGCAGAATTACATGTAGCTCAGGATATGGGATTGCAAGATGATGATGATGATGAAGAACAAGAGTATTTGCCACCAATTTCTTCTCAGACAAAGGGTCAGAAAAGACAATCAAGATTAAAAAGTACCCTTAAAAGATTTATGGGTAGTAAGCTGGGTAAGCTAGGACATATCACCAGTAGCCTGGGTGGTAGGGATGTACACATCGAGCTCAAGTGTAGGGGTGGGCTTCTCTGTCTGTTCACCCCACATATACTCCTCCCCCACCCTGACGTCCGCATCATACAACTCATACAGTTGATCCCAACCCTCTTTCATGTGATTGTATTCCGGAGGAAAGTCTTGCTTGAACTTGAAAATTTTGTCGATGAGAGATTTTGTGCCCTCAATCTATGCAAAAAATAACATAAAATAAGAAAACAAACAAAACAAATTAGTATCGAAGAATATAATAGATTATATCAAATAAACAAGCAATATATTATATTAATTGAATAATTTGTAAAACTTTAACTTGCTTACCATGCTAACCATACGATATTGATTATATACAGAATGAGGCTCGTAGGTAGTGTTGGAATCTCCTTCGCGTCGAGGGCGGTGTAAGTGTCATCGGGTAATTTTTTTATACCACTTGAAGTATGTATCCATAGGGATAGTTTTTGCAACCTCCTGAACTTTTCCTTCGAAACTTTCCATATATAGCTCCCACTCATCAATGTATTTTCTTCTCATTTGTATGTAATCTGGTGGCTCAAATGACTGTTCTACGGGTTCTCTTAAAGCATCATTTCTCTCAGCTGGGGACGGAATGCCTTGGATATACCCATATTGCCTCATTACCCGGTCGGGCATTTGATACTCGACAATATCAAAATGAATCAATGGGACCCGACCAGATCCTGCCAACCTACCCTCATAGTTATAGTACTTCCAATCATCATCCCAACGCTGGTATGGCCACCATACTACCTCCCACTGAGGTTGCCTATCAAATTCGCCCCGGTAGAAAGATAGATGGTGATGGGGATCGTTTCTCCTGTCACCATATTGATGTTTGGCGGAGTATGCACATGATGTTGCTCTAGGGACCCAATATAAAGAATTTGGCCTAGGGTTAGGCCTTCCAACCAAAAAATGCTCGTATGCCCAAATTTGTAACAAAATCACACAACCATTGACATAATTACTCTCTTTCATAGATGTTGTGTGATAAGTAGGTTTTATACCTACTTATTCGGTATCTTTTACTTGAATTAGTTGCTTATATTCATGTGTCTTAGTTACTTTTCAAGCATTTTGTGTTTATTTTGTAGGTTATACGTTTGGAAGCGGTGTGAGCGACTATTGGTAAGGAAAACCAAGGAAAATACAAAGAAAAGCAATCCAGACATCATTTGGGCTTTCATGTTCATTTCATATTCTTGGCTTGGAACTTGGACTATATTGTAGAGCTTCTTCTTTGCTTTACATAATATCTTGAATCATTCCAATCGGAGTTTGGATGCAAGAGTTATGACATTTGTACCAACGGACATTGAATTTCACTGTTTTGGGTGGTCATTTGTATAGCAGTCACTTTCAGTCCAATTTTGACCTTCATTCGTTCGTTATTTCTCAATTCTTAAAGAATGAAAGTTGTAGAGCTCGTCGATAGCTTCGATTTGATAGGTGGCAGGCCCCATAATTCCTTCCGAATCAAAAGTTATGGTCATTTTACTAGAGGACACTGCAGCAAAAAAAAAAATTACCAGCTTGCACCCAAGCCGGGGCTTGCTCTTTTAAGCCTTATACCCAAGCCGGGGCTTGGGGTCCTGAGTTCAAAATCAGAAGCATAGCAAGCTGGGGCTTGTTATTTACAAGGCAATACCCAAGCAGGGGGTTGGGTACACGCAGAAAAGGCAATTTTAACTAGAATTTGAGTCCGATAAGGATTGGTTCGAGTAGGACTTCCAAGAGGACTTAAAGACATATAAGGAGGCTTATAAAAGGAGGAGATTTACAAGGATTAGAGGGAGTTTTTGGAAGAATTCCATTAGATTAGATTAGAGTAAATTAGATCAAAACCCTAGTTCTAACGAGTTTTAGAGATTGAAGCAACTTGGAGACTATTGAAGATTCAAAGTAGGAGCAAGGAGGGAGCGTCAAATCTACAGACAATAGATTCTATCTTCTTATCTTCTTCTATCTTTGTCTTTTAATAATTATTCAATTGTGGATTCTTAGTTTTAATTCAATAATCATGAACTAATTCTTTGTTTGAGATTACAATGGATCTTATTATGTAGTTTATTTTAATATGCTTCACTATCAATTATTATGTTTTATTGTGAGGATTGTCTATTATGATTTGGACTCAATTGTTTAATTGATTAGCCAACAATTACCGTGATAATCTATATGAACTCGAGAGATGAAGTATTGATTTAGATCTTATCATGATAGCATGTGTTCATGATTTTGTGAATAGCTTAATCTTGATGAATGTTAAGGTAGAGATATGCTTGACATCATATGTAATCGGATAGAGAACTTATTCTTAAACTTTCTTCAATTGTAATTCACATAGAGATATAGTGGGTTAGTTGATTAAGGTGTTTAACGAATTTCTATCTTAATTGTGGATTGACGTTAATACAGTATTAGTGCATCGAGAGGTGGTTAATACTACTTTCGTTTTCTTGATTAACAATTCAGGATAGAGAATAATCGATGAGAAGTGTGTTAGCCTAAATGCAACAATAAGTGAAGTTGTGATCTTAAATCTCCATAATCTTAATTTAACTAGTGGTAATTAGAATTAGTTTACTTATAAATTGAAATTCATTCGTTTAAATAAGATTGAGTTGGTTATATGTTAGTACTTGGTAATTCTTGTTAACTAATTCTCTGTGGGAACGATACTCAACTTATCACTTTATTACTTGTTGACCACGTATACTTGCGTGTTGTGCGTAACTAGATTTTACCCAACATTGTGTACAGACCTCGATATAAATATGACAAACATGCGGCACCCCATGCATATGTGGCAGTCTTATTTGAATCATAAATAAAATACATGTACCTAGGTTGTACAGTATTTTTTGACCTTGTGGGAAATAACCCCCCCCCCCCCGCATAGCCAAAGGACATATGCCTTTGTATAAATACCAACCACATCTCTACTTGCATTGTCTGGACACTTAGAAAAATTATTATGTAACCAAACTAAGGAAATACCACGTCTTTTTTTGACATTATTCCATTCCCCAACTCATTCATCCCTAAAGATTTCCCTAAAATAACTTAATAGAGCATCAAATGAAGGACAAGTTAAGGGCTTACCCAATACTGGCAAACGAAAAATGAAATGACATCCTCCAATGTTATTGTTATTTCACCACATTTCATATGAAATGTATTTGTCTCTAGGCGCCATATCTCAATTAAAGCAGATATAAGACTGACATCTGTTCTGGTTACTACTGCCGGATAACAAAACCCCTTAAACCCCCACGCCTCTAATAATTTTTTTTGTAGGTTGGTAAGTTCCCATTTATCATATATAATTGAAGTAGTTTGACTTGACATCAGTGTACCCCTTTCAATCCCATTCCACACATCCTCTGATACATGCTTTTCTTGAGCATAAAGGACACTGCGATCAATGGGTCCAGGCAGCCAATTGTCCATATTTACCTAAAAATATCAACAACAACAAAACTTTCATTCAATTAATGTCTAAATATAATCTAACCAACAACAACAATAAAATATTTAACACAATTTATGCATATATAATACTCAAAAATATACATACTAATATTTTATATATAGAAAATACCCAATTTATACACATAATTTGTATACATAGATGCATACCTACCACCCAATTTCTATACATACATATAATAATATTAAATTTGTCATATATATAGCATGCTTTAATATATCAATAATTTTTAAGATATTATGCCTAATACTATTATTCAATGTCTGGTTTGTTTCTAAAGATATTTACAAAAGCATATTAGGTTAAAAGACACTTACTTTACTTTACTTTAGAATCGATTGACCAGTAGAAGTTGAGATTGATGGGCCAAATTCGAAGCTAGCAGCAAACCCTTCTCCTTCTCTTTGTGCAGAAACGTCTCTCTGTAGCAGCAAACGCAAGCAATATACATGACTTAGTTTAGATCTGGGAACTGACTGGCCGCTACTCCTTCTAGCGGCTGGCCCAAATTCCCTTACAGCCCACGTCGTTTTGACTGGCCGCTACTCCTTCAAGCGGCCAACAGAGAAAATTTAAGTAATTATTGTTGGCCGCTACTCCCTCCAGCGGCTGGGCCCTCATCTCAGCCATACACTATAATTTTGGACGGCTGGATAAGCGTTAGTTGAAACAGTCCCTCTAGCTAATGTATTCTATGGATCATTTCCCATATATATATATATATATATATATATATATATATATAGGGCATTAAATTAAAATGAAATTGCAGCTAACAGATGATCTAATTTTGCTAACATGGACGGATGTCCGTTAACCCTTCAGATTTTCGAAGGCCTGTTGTGAAGTTAAGTACAACAGCAAATATGAGGACAAGACACATAAGTTTTGAACACTGATAAAGTTCATGAAGCCGGTATTTGGCTTCAATTATCACCACAAAAAAATGACGATTCGGCAACAACCAATTTTCGTTGCTAAAGATATACAATTGTTAGGTTTGTAATATTCATGAACGCAATCAAATTGCACAAAATAAGCGAAAACATGGTAAAATAGAGTTTTAAAATTTTACAAACCATATACCCGGATCATCCTTTATGCATAATTATTAATTAAACGAAAAGATAAAGAACAAGAATCATACCCTTGAAGATTCGAGCTTCCTCAGGTACAAGTTCACCTCCAAATCTTTTTCGCGTTCAACTTGAATCCACCGGGTTTGGTTCCTTCCTTTGATCAACGTTATCCACCCAAGTGTTTGGCCTCTAGAGGTGATCTACCAAAGAAGAAAAATTCAAGAAGATGTGTATTTGGCAAAAACCCTAGTTTTTTTATCTCTCATAGAAAATAGTGTACTCTCCCAACTATTAGAATTACGTCTGTTGTGAAAGGGTCAACCAACCACCACCCATAATAAAACTCCTCTTATTTATAGATGTAAGCAACCCTCCCTAAAAATTAAGGAATTGAGTTTTATTTTAATTAATTAAACTCCTTTAATTAATTAGGCTCCTAATCTTATTAGGAATAATTAATTAAACTCTTTTAATTAATTAGCCTCCTAATTTTATTAAGATATATGAGAGTACTTTTATTAATTAATTCTCAAACTACTTTAGGAATTAAATAATAATAATAGTAATAATAATAATAATAAGACTTTTCTTATTAATTTATATTTAAAATTTCTAAAATATTAAATAATAAATATTAAGATATTTAATTTATTCTATCATCATAGTTTAAATTAAATATACTTAACTTATTATTACGATTATGCCATTAACTTCTTAAATAATTATTCTTCTTTTTATGGTGTGACCCTTTAGGTTCTCCATATTAAACCGGCTGTGAATAAATCAATTAGAATAATTCTAATCTTATTTAAATAAATAAATTAAACTATTAATTTATTTAAATAAATAATATTTATACTACAATAGGGATAAGCCTCCCTAGCGATCAACAACTTTCCAGATAATATAGATTTCAACATTAATCATAAAAGAACATTTGAGTAAATAGTTACCGTATAATCAATCCTTCCACCATACAATGTCCCAATTAAATATAATTAAGACATGAAATTACTGTCAAATTTTATTTTATTTAATTATATGTATTTCGACACTTAAATGCACAACTCCAAATAATACAAATTAGAAACTCTTTTTTAATTTTATTATGCCTTGGCCAAGGACTACTGGGTTGTCATTTATCAAATCACATATGACATTTCTCTTCTTTTACTAGAAGTGGTAGATTCTTTATTGATCATACATTATCTCCATGTACAACTTATTATACCCAAGCATACCCTTTGATATACCCTAAGTGTCTTAAGGAATAAGTCAAAATATAACTCATCATACACAAGATACTATGATAATCTCAAGTCCAAGGATCACTTGTACTACTATCACTACAGGAATTCCTATTGATATGTAAGTAAAACTCCATTAGGTATTCCTTAGCGAGCCACGTTCAGTAAACTTATTCTCTAATAAACACCTACATACTTGCTTTAGTGTCTCCACATAAATGATCATGAGATCAATCATCCTCATCTAATAAGCAAGCAACGTATGTACCAATCTATTCGGATTCACTAATCCCCAATTTAGTAATCCAACAATTGGGAACTATTTTAGTTTTAAGCTTTCTAAGGATTTAGATCTCATTAGAATGATGAAACTTGCAAACAAACTTCAATGGAAAAACTTGGAGGAAAAGAATAGAGAGAGAGAGAGAAAAGAGATAGGGATAAGATTTTAATTCATTATATCCTTCGTATTATTTTTACCGGAGCATATATAAAACTCATGACAAAAGACAGCTAATAAATAGAATTAATATCCACCCTACAGATGGAATGGTAATGCATAAAAAGAGGACCCTTGATCATTTCCTAGCTCTGTCTTTTCCCTTTTTTCCCTTGATATAGTTGCTCATCCAAGTGGGTTCTCTAGTCATTCTCCTTGACTTTCTTAGCTCATTCAATGTTGTTATTTCCCCCAACTCAGCTGCTGTATACTCCTCTACTCCTACCTCAGTGTGCTTTGGTTGCATATTAGACCCTTTACTTATCTGATGTTCATTGTCTTGTGTACCATTAGCCTCAGGGTTTATGTTCTCCTGCTCACTATGTGGACTCATAAATCCTTAATCAATCTTCTGTTGTCCCTTGTCTGTAACAATACTCATCCCATCAACAGACACCTTGTCCTCAAGGTGTAGGGTAGGATACAACTGCTTCAGTTGATGATAGTCAAGCCAGGTAGCTTCTTCTAAGGGTAAGTTTTCCCACTGCACCAGATATTGAGTGACCCAATGATTGTTCACTTTCTTTTTCCTGTAATCGAGGACAACAATTGGTTGGAGGACAAGTTGATTATTGACAGTATATGTTGGTAGGGAAGAAAAAGGAATGTCTGTATTTCCCACAAATCGCTTGAGCATGGCTATATGGAAAACATGATGAATTTTAGAAGATGTTGGAAGTTGTAACTTGTAAGCTACCTTTCCCACCTTTTCAATGATGAGAAAAGGTCCAAAGTACATTTTACTAAACTTCTAAGAGAGTCTGGATGCAGTACTTTGTTGCATGTATGGTTGTAATTTAACTAACACTAATTCCCCCACATTGAAAACATAGTCAGTTCTATGTTTGTCAGCCTTGGTTTTCATTTTTAGCTGTGTAGACTCTAGAGTAGCCTTTAAGAGTTTGAGTTTTTCATCTCTAGTCTGTAAAGTGATGTCAACCGCTTCAACATACGTGCTTCCTGGAATATAATTAGCTAAGATTGGAGGTGGCCTACCATATACAGCCTCAAATGGAGTTTTGTGAATGGCAGAATGGTAAGATGAGTTATAATGCCACTCAGCTAATCCTATAAACTTGTGCCATAAGTGTGGTGCTTCTGATATAAAACATCTCAAATATTACTCCACACACTTGTTAACAATTTCACATTGTCCATCAGTTTGTGGGTGGTATGCAGAAGACATTTTGAATGTTGTTCCTTGTAGCATGAACAAGTTCTGCCAAAACTTGGATAGAAAAATTAAATCTCTATCACGTACAATGGTCTTTGGTATCCCATGGAGTTTTCCTACCATTTCCCAGAATAGTTGTGCCACTTTAGAAGCAGTATAGGTAGTGGGAAGAGCCCCAAAATGTGCTACTTTAGTAAGTCTATTGACTACTACAAAAATAGTGGTGTATTCTTGTGATGGGGGTAAGTGTGTAATAAAATCCATGCTCACTTCTTCCCAAACTTCTTGTGGAATTTCCAGGGGTTGCAATAACCCATAAGGACTGACATTTAAAACTTTAGTTTGTTGACAGATAACACAGTGTTTGACAAAGTCAATAATATCTGTTTTCAAACCTTTCCAATGGAAATTTGTGTTGATCCTCATGAAAGTTTTGTGGATGCCTCCATGCCTACCCTCAAGAGAATTATGATACTCCTTAAGGAGAGCCTTTTTCAAGGTTGAATGGCTGGGAATGTAAATTTTTCCTTGGAACAGATAGACTCCCTCCTTGAGTGTCCAATCTGGATTATTTTGAGCCATGTTCGAGATTTCAGTTGTGGCGTTTTGTTCTTTCTTGATATCTTCTATGATCATGAAAGTTGGGACTGAAATGGCCATGAATATGATTGGGTCCATATGAGTGGGGTTTCTGGACAGAGCATCAACTGCAGTATTAGCCTTGCCGGGTTTGTAGAGAATTTCATAATTGTAACCCAATAATTTTGTGAGATAGTATTGTTGTTCAGGAGTCTGTATAGTTTGATGTATTAAGTTTCTCAAACTCTACTGATCTGTGTGGATAAAAAACTTGGAACCTAGAAGATAGTGTCTCCATTTGGCAATGGCTGAGGTAATTGCGAAAAGTTCTCTTAGGTAGGTTGAGGAACGTTGCATTCGAGGACATAACTTTTTGCTAAAATAAGCTATGGGATGGCCTTCTTGACTTAAAATGGCCCCAATGGCAAAATTTGAGGCATCAGTCTCTACCACAAATGGTTTCTCAAAATTGGGCAAGGCTAATACGGGGGTGTGGGTGAGTGTTGTCTTAAGTTTCTGAAAGGCTTGTTCAACTGTGTCACCCCATTTGAAGGCATCATTTTTTAGTAAATCAGTGAGTGGAGCAGCTATAGAAGCATACCCTTGTACGAACTTTCTGTAATAGCCTGTTAATCCTAGGAATCCTCTCAACTGTTTGATGTTTGTAGGCTTTAGCCATGCTAACATAGCATCCACTTTAATACCATCAGGTCTCACCCCTTGTTCTGATATTACATGCATGCCCAAAGTAATCCATGGTTGTAGCAGCAAAATGATACTTTGAGAGTTTGGCAAAGAGGGAATGAAATCTCATACAATCCAAAACTTGAGTTAAATGTTGCACATGAGACTGGAGGTCCTTACTATACACTAGTATATCATTAAAGAATATAATCACATATTTCCTTAAGAATCTTCGAAACACTGTATTCATTGTTGCTTGGAAAGTTGATGGAGCATTGGATAACCTAAAAGGCATTACCAAAAATTCATAATGCCCTGAATGTGTCCTAAAAGCAGTCTTATGAATATCTTTTGTCGCCATTCTAATTTGATGATTGCCAGACCTGAGGTCGATTTTTGAATAATATGTGGCTCCATGTAGTTCATCAAGAAGTTCATCCACTGTTGGTATGGGAAACCTGTCTTTGAGAGTAATCGCATTCAATGCTCTATAATCTACACAAAGTCTCCAAGTACCATCTTTTTTTATTAACAAAACAGGTGAGCTGTAGGGGCTGGTGCTATGTTGTATGATACCTGATTCCAACATCGCCTGGACTTGCTGTTTAATTTCTATTTTCTAATAGTGTGGGTACTTGTATGGCCTTACATTCACAGGGTTTGAATTGGGTTCCAAAGGAATGTGGTGGTCAAACAACCTTATAGGAGGCAGCTGTGAAGGTTCAAAGAACAGGTCTGTATATTGCTCCAATAGATCTTTAATCTTTGGAATTGGGTGAATTAGGGTGTCTGATTGCTTGAAGGGAGTAGAATTTATTTCAGTGTTGTTAGGACCTTGTAGAGAGTAAAAGGATATAGAATTTTCAAAAGTTGATTTTTGGTTGGAGATTAACTGAAGCATGAAACATTGGCCTATTTCCTTTCTCTTAACCATCTGATATAGGTGATTGGCAGAGATAGATTCAAGTTCTGTGTTAGTTTGAACGCCCTACAAACACACCTCTTTATCTTCATGTAAGAACTTGATATATGATTGTTTATAGTTTAACTTAAGCTCCCCAAAGGTATCCTGCCAAGCTACCCCTAGAATTGCATCAGCACTATGAAGGTCTATTATGCAGAAATCTGTTGTGAATCCATGCCCCTGTATGGTAGGAACTTGTTTACATTGCCCCAAACACGTGAGATTTTTACCATTCCCCACAATAACAGAGAATTGTTGAGAAGGAACGATATCTAACCCCAAAAACCTTGCAACTCTTGCTTGCATAAAGTTATGGCTACTTCCACCATCAATGAGAATTTGAAGTGCCTTCCCTTGGATGTAACCTTGCAACCTTAAACACCTGGTACTAGTGTTACCAATGATGGCATACAAAGTTCCAATAGTCGGGTCTTGTACTTGCTCTTCTTCAATATTAGTTACAGTTTCAACTTCTGTTTGTGTGTTTTCCAACTCCTCACAATCTTCAGGTATTATACCTTTTGAAACCAACAAGGACATTTGCCCTTTGCATTTGTGACCCTTATGCCAAGCCTCCTCACAATTGTAACACTGTCCCTTTTTAATTTTTAATTGTCTTTCAGCTGCAGACAATCTCTTAATAGGTAACTTGTGATAGGGATTAACAATTGTTGTATGGTTATTGGGTTTTTCTACCAAAGGTGTTGGAGTATAAGGGACCAGGGCTTGTTTATAACTTGGTTTAGAATTAAGCATGGGAGTGGGTCTAGGTCCCAAAATGGAAGTGTTATGGTGCATCCTTGGTTGGAAATTAGTCTGTCTACCAAAACCAACCTTCCTTTCATACAATTTAGATAACCCAATGGCATGTTGTAAATTATAAGGTTGAGCACTAATTACCTCACATTGAATGTCCCACCTTAAACCTCCGATGTAACATCCTTTGAGAAATGACTCTGGTAGACTTGGGATTTTGTTAGAAATCTTCTGAAATTGGGCTTCATATTCAGCTATAGAGCCAGTTTGACAAATTTTGGAGAGCTGTGTGTTTGGGTACTCATATGGGGAGGGCCCAAATCTGATGTGCATCTGGAAAGTGAATTCATGCCATGATCGTATTTGGTGATTGGTTTCCATCCACTGAAACCAACTTGAGGCAGCTCCATCAAGGTGTAATGCTACTATGGATAACTTGCTATCTTCAGAAATTTTGTAATATTCAAAGTACTTATTGACTTTGTATAGCCATTCTGTAGGATCACCGCTTTCGAATATGGGAAAATCAATTTTAGTTTTGGGATGGAATTCATGAAATTTGGTATTAAGGGTTAGATCAGGTGGAGTTGCATCTGGTCTATTTGGTTTGGTATCTCGTTGTTCCTGCAACACAGCAGACATGGGTTGTTTAAACTGTTGCATGAAATTTTGGGCAAATTGATCAAATAGTTTTTCTATTCTATCTGGGTCAGCCATGGTACTGCTCTCAATGAAAGCACCAGTGAAGCTTGCAAACAAACTTCAATGGAAAAACTTGGAGGAAAAGAATAAAGAGAGAGAGAGAGAGAGAGAGAAAGAGATAGGGATAAGATTTTAATTCATTATTTCCTTAATATTGTTTTTACCGGAGTATATATAAAACTCATGACAAAAGACATCTAATAAATAGAATTAATATCCACCCTACAGATGGAATGGTAATGCATAAAAAGAGGACCCTTGATCATTTCCTAGCTCTGCCTTTTTCCTTTTTGCCCTTGATATAGCTGCTCATCCACGTGGGTTCTCTAGTCATTCTCCTTGACTTTCTTAATTAGCTCATTCAATGTTGTTATTTCCCCCAACTCAGCTGCTGTATACTCCTCTACTCCTACCTCAGTGTGCTCTGGTTGCATATTAGACCCTTTACTTATCTGATGTTCATTGTCTTGTGTACCACTAGCCTCAGGGTTCATGTTGTCCTGCTCACTGTGTGGACTCATAAATCCTTGATTAATCTTCTGTTGTCCCTTGTCTGTAACAAATGATCATCATCATTATTCTAAAAGCATTGCTTAAAACTATGAGTTTATCACATATTATAAAGCAGCATCATGTAGATAATTAAAAGCCTTTAATAAATTAATATTTTTTATTAATAAATGAATAAGATTGTTATAAAGTATATGCTTTATCATCAAACATGATTGGCTTGTGTGCATACTACTTTCAGTCTCTCACTTGCACTAAAGTCAATCGCCATGGTATCTCTTACCCTTCTTTTCTAAGTGACGATTATCCTGCTGTTGGATAAGCTTTTAGTTAATGGATATGTAACGTTGTTCTTGAGAGTCCACTATCTCTATAGTGATTTTTCATCTTTCAATGATTTCTATAATCAAATGAAAGTGCCACAACACATGTTTAGATCCAAGATGAGACTTAGGAACTATTCCTAGTTCTGTAATAAACTTTTCATCCAAACAATCAACTTACAGCTTCATTTATAGCTATATATTTTGTCTTTATCACTAATCCAGCAACTCTTTGCTGTTTGAAACCTTTCCAATTCACTGCACCACTGTTCAAGGTAACCCTTTACCTTAAAGTGGATTTTCTGTCGTCTTGGTTTGTCTGAAAAAACTTGAGTCTGTTAAGCCCTCTAGTTTTAATTTAGGTCCACCATAAATTTTTATCACATCCTTAGTGCCGGTTAAGTACTTTAAGATGTTTTTCACTGTCTCACAGTGATCTTCTCCAGAATATGACCGATCAACATCAAGTCTCGTATATTTCATTGTATACATGATTGTCGCTCATGCGATCTCTTTAACAATGAATATGGTCCATATTAGGCTACGAAATATAGCAATAAAAAAATTTTCGTTGCCCACGATGACGAAAAATCAAGTGGCGAGAGATAAGTTTTTACCGTCAACACATCGACAACAAAAAAAAGTAAATAGGTGAGAATTTTTTTTCCCGCCAACGAATTGGCAACGCAATTTTGCAACGACTTATGAATTTTGATACGAAAAAGTAAAGTCTTTTACAAACTGTAACAAATGACAAATTTCGTTACTAAACATGCATTTTTGGCAACGACTTTATAAATCGTTACCCGAAAAATCGTTGCCGAATGTCCATTTTTTTGTAGTGTATTCTCGTGTAACCATCTCTGGAGGTTATATGCAGGGGTAAGTATTTCATACTTCAATCTATGACATATAAATATGAATACAAGAACATACATTAGTGTCATTATGTGAAATATTATCACCAACAATATATGCACAATACAAGAAAATATGAAATATTTCACACTTTGAACCAAATTCAGTTTATTGAAGGGTTCTAACTAGCATGATCTAATTATGTCTTGGCTTTCCTCTTATCCCATTGTCCAGCTTTCGTGAAGTAAGTAAGAGCGTATATGCTGTAGATATTCGAGCAAATGATGATATAGTATATGTCAATGTTCTTGAAAACATAACCAACGATGGGAAACGGAAATCTAGCATCTACTATTTTACAAGTGAGACACTGTTAGAAATTTACATACTTTCTTTTTAATGTCTGCTTTTGTTTAAGATCAATTTGAAATATTTCAGAACACATTTCCTTCTAAAATTACTGTGTGTTTGCTTATCTGCCTAATCAATAATTTACAGATTTTGTACCTGCTATATCATTGGTACTTTCCTGCTTCGCAACTGCTGCTTTCGCATTGATAGCCTTAGTTACATGACTGCTCACTGTTTCAATTGCAAGCCTTCAATCTATTGGCGCTTTTAGAAGACGGACTTCTACATTAACTTTTAATCTTACAAGGAATCTTTTTGTATGGCTTTCCATTCGTTTTCTTTGAACACTTAATCCCTGATAAACACGCGGTATTGGTAGCAGATTCTTGCTCAGGTTTGGAATTGTTCACATAAATAACTACTCTCGTTAATTTCGTCCATAGAATACATTGTATGGATTGCGTGAGCTTAAATGAGTTCGGCTTACTTCTATGATTTTTAAATTTCAAAATTTTACTTACTTATTATTGTAAGAGTAATGCTACAGACACAAACTATTTTACAAATATTTTACAAACTGTTGATGTGACATACTCCACCTCAGCATATTGATCAACAAATTATTTCAATATAGTTTTCGGCCCCATACAATATGCTGAGGTGGAGTATGCCACATTAGCAGTTTGTAAAATATTTGTAGAATAGTTTGTGTCTCTAGCATTATTCTTATTGTAATATATGATTTCAAGAGATTAATACAAGACTATCTTTGTGATATTTATTTGTGTTGGATATTGTTGTTTATTTGTCTTGGATATTTGTTTGTGTTGGATATTGTAGGTGATGAATTGGTTTGAAAACCTAGGAAGAAAAGAAAACAGAAATAAAAAAAAAAATTTAAAGGTTATTTCCAACTGAATTTTTCGTGGGGAATAACTTATTTCCGACGAAAAGTCTGTGGAAATATTCGGTGGTAAATAACTATTTCCGACAAAATTCTCGACGGACTTATTTTCGACCTACATATTTCAGGCTGAATTTCCGACAACCATTTTTGTCGAAAATAATGTATATTAGGTGTTATATATGTATGACATTAATATAAAAGCATGAGCTGCAAAATTGGTGAAGCTGAGTCATTAGTCTAAGAAGCAAGAGTCGTACATATGTGTGATAAGTAAGGGAAGAAGGAAGCTAGAGCTGTTTTCATTTTAGCAGCGTAGGCTAAACAACTCATTCAAACTATTTCGTAAGGAGCAGGAATGATTATGCCTATAAAACCAAAGCTTCATCCCTGCAAAACCAGTTCTTTTACTCTCTATATGAAAATACCCAGCCTCAATTCCCAGTTCCTTTGAACACAGTCATCTCAAATAATAATTCTTCATTCCTGAGCAAAAATTTACCAAGCTCACTTCCTCTCAAATCTATGAAGAGCTGGGTTAACAATTGATTACAATTGGAGTACTATTTGAGGAGGAATTCAGCAAAAGGATGTGCAATTTAACAGATTTTGAAATCAGTCATCAAGAGGTATTTTAAATTTTGATTATATAAGAATAATATTATTTGATAGATGTAATTGGTATAGAAGGATCAATTAGTATAAAAGGATTCAAGTATTCAATAATAATGATACATTTTGGTGTGATAGAACTGTTCTCAAGTCACTAAAACTGACAGTTTTACGATAAAGAAACATCCCAGAAGATTTTATGATTGAAGTCCAAGCTCTGCAGATAGCAGAGCATGTCCGCGTCTGAAGCTGAAGTGGTCGCGCCAGTCTGCAGTCTTCCCAAGAAGTTTTCTGTAAGTGTTAAGCCTTTGAGCATGTGTACTAAGGTCCCTTAGACTCTAAAATAGATTCCATGAGGTATTCAAAGTAACCATAAAGAACTGGCCTAGTTTAGCATGATGTAATATGGGTTTTCAAATAAAAGTTATATTATTTTTAAATAAAAAGATTATGCTATTTTAAAGAAATGGCATAGATATATTCAAAAGAGGCTAAACATGCGTAATAAAACTTATCTAGCAGTAATATGACGAATCTTAGCATGTAGGAGTTGGACAGAGTTGAAAAACTTAATTCTAGACTTGAAAGGGAGTAGCGCGGTCGCGCCACTCCCAAGCATAAATACAGCGCAGCCGCGCCGTTCTGCAGAGCTGCCAAGACTTGTTTGATATAAATAAGTCTTGTAACATGTATGTAGGAGCTTCCTAAGATGTAATATCAGAGTTTTATAATCATCAACCTATTCATATATGAAATGGCTCGTTTAAATTGTTAGTTTTTGAATTCTTGATGTTTTAAATGATAACAAAATCATGTGTGCTTGCATGGTTTTGCATGAAATTTGTTTTGGACTAATATTATATGGCTGTATATGTGAACATAATTTAATGGCCAGGATTGAATATATTGGGTTGTTTATAGATTTTTATAAAGATAAGAAAGTTGGCTGGCATATGTTATGCTGAAAATCTGTCTCTCAATATACTCGGTTAACCAAGATATTAATTGGAGTATATTAAGGAAGTTGGTTATGCTTAACAGATTATTTGAATTTGAATTAATATCCTTTAAGGAATATGCTATAACAGGCTTCTTTCATATCTTTTCACATCTCCTTAAATTAAGTGTTACAAAATTTTTATATCTTTGACTTGTGAATTCTAGGGTATTATTATAACTGTTTTTATTGAAAATACTAACTCTTTCAATCATTTGAGGATTTCATGGATTCAGTATTCACTTAGTCGTTCGACATTGACATATATATACATATATATATATATATATATATATATATATATATATATATATATATATATATTTGTCTTGCTCGGCTGTTAAAGTGACGACTTGGAAAAAGCTTCAATCGATCTTATACAGTTTATCCAATAGCTTTTCTAAGTTTTTCCAGCTATATATATATATATATATATATATATATATATATATATATATATATATTATATTTATTTATTTATTTTTACTTGTACTGTTCTTAAATTGTTTAGTGTTGGAACATTGATATTTCATGTAATCAAAATCCTTATCCTGAGTGTAAGTCGTGTGTGGCTTGGTCTATCTAGTAGTAGATAGGATCTGTTCTTAGAGAGCTTTCAAGGTTACAGTGGTGCAAAGATCTCAGTGGTGAGAAAGGTTGTAGAGGTGCAAAGGGGCAGTGGCGTCCATCAGTAGAAAGTTTACTTTGAACAAGGAAGTTTTTGTATTGTGTATTGAAAAGTTTATTTAATAAAATTGTCTCCAATACTAGTTGGTATTAGACATGGATTAGGCCACTAGATTAGAGGATATGGGCTAAACCACGTAAAACTCTTGGCGTGATTCACTGTTCTGTTCTTTTCTTTTATCTGCTTTAGTATTTTACATATTCAGTTTTAGTTCGTGCTTGAACATATACTAAAACATACAGGGATTAGCTGTCCGATTATAATAGATGAAGAACATATACTAAAACAAACAGGGTTAACCTGTCCAATTATAAGTTTTAGACAGGATATTAAAAAATTGACCATTATAAATCAGATTTGGATAGTTACACCTAATCACCCCTGTAAGACCCCGAATTTTATGAAATAAAAGTATTTAATTTTTCTATTCAGTAAATGGTTAAATTGATAAAAGTTTAAAGTTATGAGTGAAATGCGCAAATTTTACAAAATAAGTGAGTATAAAATATTCATTGTTGTCGGGGAATAGTCGTTTGGTCGTGGAATATTCTTGTTGTCGGAGAATATTCGTACGACGGCGCAACCATTTGTGGACCCCATAACAGAATAACTGTCGGATGAAGAAAACGACAAATTTGAGTTTTTATAAATAACAGCGTAATGGTTTCTGTTAACACTGTTGGAATACCCGGTTGTTAAAATACAGTAATACGCGTGGGTACACACTAGCACACGGTATTGCATAGTATTGTTGAATTATTGATCCTTACGTAAGAAGACACTACTTAATAATTGTTACAGCAATTACTGTTCAATATTTTATTTTATTGATTCAATAATTGCTACGTTGATATTTTATATTATTGTTGTTTCAATAATTATCACGGCACAGTATTTTTCATTATCAGATCAATAATTCATATTATTTGAATAATATTATTAGATAACATTATTTACAGTGTCTAAGGAAGTTTTGTCTAAGGAGAGGTTTGGTCACCTAATTGCACGCCAGTAAGGAAAAATTCTTATCGGAAAGCCCCCTCTTTCTTGGGAACGACCTGGTTGTCATAATTGCGATTCTGTAATATTATTTGTGAATAATTAATTATTGATTTATATGAAAAGAAAATATTTATTTTATGTGGATATAAATGATGGATATATTTATTTTAATATGGTTATAAATGAATGAATTAATGCTGAGGTGTTTTATCAGTATTTTGTCAGAATGGAGGAATTCTTAGAAAAGTGTCAATTGTTGAAAATTGATATTTTATCTTACATTATAAATGTATAATGTGGTTATATAATGATATAATAATGGTGATATTTTCACACTAAATTCACGGTGCATGAATCAAATGAGAGAAATCTATAAATCAAAAGAAGAACCAAATATGGGATTTTCATAAAAATTAATTTATTACTTGATTTTATAAAATTTATAACTCTTTGTGTATAATGAGTTAGGAGATGAGCCATATATCAAAAGAAAGCCATGGAAGTAAGCTAATCATAGAAATTTGAATCACTCAAATATTCTCTGTGGATTTTTCGTGGTGACTGTTTGAGTGAAACTGGTACGAAGGACTTGTAGTCCGAAAATCAATCAGTGTTCTTAAAGCTCTATTGCGTGAGTTATAAAATTTAACTCGACTGTTGGATCGTTGTGATTTTTAGATATGTTATACATATATAAGTTTAGTATATGTTCACAAATTTTGAATCGTTAAAATTTAACGTATGATTTGTTATGAATTTTAAGATGTGTTGAAAAATCGTTCGTATGTGGATTTCAGTCATTTTTCGTTTGGAATTTGAAAAAAACTTAAACTTACAAAGTTGTAAAGAATTTAATTTCCTATGGAATGGGCATAAAATTTGTATTTTTCTGATAAAAGGGCTATTTATTATGAATTATTGAAGTTTCAGAAATTAAATATTTTTATTTAAATTGTGGGTGGGACCCACTTTTATTTTTAACATGTGGGCTACAAATTTGTGTCCAAGATGGCTGGCTTTGATAGAGGTGGGCGTAGAAAAGAAGAAAAGAAATATTATTATTTTATTATTTAGTCTCATTTGGCGTTCTAGTATTTTTCTATAAATAAGATTCTTAGTTAGAATTGAAAATCACATCAGAAACAAGTTTTCTCTCTTTCTCTCTCTATATTATCGAGCGTATTTTGTGAGCATTTAGATACTTTGTGAGTTACTATTCAGTGCAAGTTTTCTTCAGCCTTATACCCAATATTTCAGCCGAAAATACTGTTCGTTTGAGGTAAGGGATTATATTTTCTTCGTTAATGATATTATTTTCTTCAATATTATTATGCCGAAATATTGATATGAAATTTATTATAGAATTTTTACCTTTTTGTGCCGTGATTACTATTTACGTATACGACACTATTCACGTATACGACATTATTCATGTATATGGCACTATTTACGTATATGACATTATTTACGTATACGGTACTATGTACGAATACGGGTTACTATTCATGAGTTACTATTCACGAGTTACTATTCATGAGTTACTATTCACGGGTACTATTTATGACAAAATTGATTTCTTTTTCTGACCAAATTACCGTTGATTTATGAATCTTACTCTTGAAATTAAATGCAGTTGTTGATCATATTATTTTTATTATCATATATAACATTTTTATAATCCTGGTGATGAAATTTCTCTTTGAGTTGAGTGTAAAGATGAGTAGATTATTGGTATGATCGTGACTATGGGTTCCCTTTGGCCAGTAGTGCAAAGATGAATTATTGACTGGTATGATCATGACCATTGAATTTATAATTGAATATCTTTAACTTAAGTGCAAAGGTGAATTGATCAACATGGTTATAATTATTGTTTATATAAATTCTGAAATGATTATATATTTCTTTGAGATATTAATATCTTTGGCTTGTAGTGCAAAGATGATCTGTTGTTGAATATCTTTGGCCTGTAGTGCAAAGATGACCTGTTGTTGAATATCTTTGGCTCGTAGTGCAAAGATGAACTGTTGATGAATATCTTTGACCCGTAGTGCAAAGATGAATTTATTAGTATGATTATGAACAAAAATTGTGATTTGGTATAACCATGATCTTTGATGTTTCAGGTAAAGACAGGTGACGAAAATTATCTTCGTTTTAGATGAGAAGAGGAATTTAGAACTACAATTATAATTATGAGTTATACAGGTGATTATGGACCGGAACTATTGATTGATGTTACAGGGATAAAATATTATTGGTGGACTTTTAACATGGAGAAGATAATAGACTTTATGGTCTATTTGACTCTTCTAATGGATTGCTCGTTCCACTGCAACTACGGTTGAAAAGTTTTATCATCTACCATATGTTCTAAATCTCTGATTTATTACTGATGAAGGCTATTGATAATTTAATTATCTTTAGTCATGATATTCTTTACTGGGCTAGTTGTGCTCACCCTTCTGCTTCACAATTCCTTTCAGGTAATAAGAGTGTAGCTAGGTCGAGCGGGGGTAACAGGGGAATAGAACGGTGGTCTCTAGCTGTGGAGGTTCTCCCTAAACAGTATGGAAATAATTTTATTGAGAACTTTAAAATAGTGTGTTGTATTTTATACATCATTTAGTAGTTGTATTTGGTGATTCAAATATGGTGAGGCGAACCCAACATTAGAAGGGTGTTTTGTCACTACCATATAAGATGTCTAATGACATATGACTTCGTGTTATCATAAGGCAGGGTTGTGCACATCCACTTGCTGAGTATATCTACGAGCACTACCTATATAATCTTGGAGTTTGGTTGAAATATAATTCTCAATTGGAGACAATGAAGATAATTATATGTCAAGAGAAGACTCACCATTTGAATAAACATGATAGTAATCTTTTTGTTTTTCTTTGGGGTCTATTAGGTTAACCAAGGATAATTCTGTGGACATATGATATCTATCATAACCTAAACGCATGGCCTCCCATGTACGAAGGTTTCCTTGAGCACTTCCCAAAGATTTTAATTTTTAAAACAGTTATTGACTGTACCTTTATGTAAGGTGCCATTATGACGTGCTATCCAAGGTTGGGATGAGAGTCACAGTTGGTATATATTTGTATCAAAACTCACAACATATGTGTTGTTATATTTTGTACGACAATTATAGTAATACAGTTGTAGTTATTTTCTGTACCATGTATTTGGCGACTCAGAATAGGTTGGATGGATTGAACCTATTTTAGGGGCGTCACAACCCCCCTCTCTAGGTTTGCTTATTTACATAATTACATTTGGTATCAAAGCTAAGCTCTACTAATATTGATCTTTGCAGGTTGTAGGGAAAGATCCTATAGCACACCTCAATTTTCAAGAAGGTCAATCCACAAGCCGACCACCTATGTTGCTCGGATGTGAGAACTTCAACTTTTGGAAGTACAAAATGATGATCTATCTCAAACGAGACCCATGGGAATGATGGGTTGTTGAAAATGGACATGTCATTCCTAGACATGATGATGGTAGACCCAAGAATCTCATGGAAAGGGATCCTAATGAATCGTACATGATATCTTATGACTCCAAAGCCATGAACACCTTGCTAAGCGGAATGGTTCAAGATGAAATTGATAAAGTATCATCGTGCATCACAACAAAAGAAATGTGGGATATTATCTTGATGAGTTATAAAGGTACTTCCAAAGTCAAGGAGGTTAAATTGAGTATGCTAATGCAAGACTATAAATTGTTCATATTAGAGAAAGATAAAACAATTCAAGAAGTTCAAGCAAGGTTCCTCATACTAATGAACTCGATTAGTATGCTTGGGAGGAAAATTGATCAGAGAGAAATTAGTAGAAACTTGCTAAGAGTCATGCCCAAACGGTTCGCACCGAAAGTCACAACTCTCCAAGACTCACCAACAATTAGTACCATGGAAACTCTTACCTTGTTTGGAGAGCTTGAAGAATTTGAAAATCAGCTAAGAATGTATGATGAAGAAGATGAAGCACCAATAAAGAAGACATTGACACTTTAAGTTGAGAGCAACAATGAAGGTTATCACGAAAATTTTGATGAAGAAATTGAAATGCTCTCAAGAAAACTCGAGAGATTACTTCAAAGGAAGAATAAAAAAGATAGCTCAACTCCAGTGAGTAAGTTCAAAACAGAACAAAAAGAAGAAACTGTCCAACTCTGTTTCATGGAACTAGAAAATGATGATCAACTTAAGCTAACAAATTTTCACGAAACTTTTGAAATATCTATGCCTGATTATATTGCTTTACAAAATAAAAATCAACATCTCAAAAAGAAAACCGCTTATTTTAATAATTGCGTAAATGAACTAATGAATGAAGTTAAGTCACTTATTAAAGAGAGAAAAGAAAATGAATATATTAAAAATAAAAATGACGTTTTAAAAGAAAATTTAAAAATGAGAGATGCATGCATAGATGCTTTTAATGATGAAAAAATGATGAATGTAAAACATGATAATTTAACAAATGCAGAAATAACATCTTTAAAAAATGATCTTGCTAAATTTGTGTAAGGAGAAATGAACCTAAATATTATGTTAGGGGCACAAAGGTCCAGTCTTGATAAACAAGGGATTGTGTATAATCCTATTAAAAATATGGAAAATATGACTAATAATAATATTATAATGATTAATAGTCAATCAAGGCATAAACTACTTTATTGTTCACCGTTTGTTACTTGTAAAAAATGTGGTTTTAAAGGTCATTTTGATTTTAATTGTAATAAAATTAGAATAAAGCAAATTTGGGTAAAGAAATATGATTTATATGCTACTAACGCAAAAGGACCCAAGAAGATTTGGGTACCAAAACAGTAGAGACTATTTGTTCATTTTGTAGATGTCTTAAGATAAAAAAGGAGACGGATAGTACTTTACTTTGAGAGAGTAAGTTACTTATAAATTATTTGGCGGAATCAGAAAGTACCTCATATTGTTTTTTAATAGAGTTTTAATTAGATATATGGATTTTGTAACACAATGATTCATAATATTATTTATTCTAAAGTTTTTACTGTGCTAAATGCTCTATATTTAATACAAATGACAATCATGATGAGAAATCTGTATTTGTAATTTTTGATGAATTTAACTATGATTTGTCAAAAAGATGAGGTTTCTTCAGGAAATGAAAATTTGATTCGTGAAATCCAAATAGTTTAATCCAGACAGCCTAAGCCATCTGCATAAGAAGGAAAAACTGATGAAATCAGACAGCCTGACCCGTCCGTTTTATTAGAAAACTCAGACATGCAAACACCTAAAAATAGACAGCCAGACCCGTCCGATTTTTTAAAAAAAATAGATGAACATTCCGATATAGAATTTGACATACCACAGTTTGAATCTAACGAACAAATGACCATTGTCAGGCTTCCTAAATCATTCAGAACTGTTAAAAATCATCCTCCTAACTTGAGTTTTAAAGACCTCAACATTGGGGTGACCAAAAGAAGTGCTTTTGAAGAGACTTGATTATGAAAATCTAAAATCGAAAGCTACACTAAAGAGCACATATATCAAGCTTATTACTGGTAACAACAATGTTGATATATATGTAATAAATCACAAAGTTATGATCATATTGTTTACTTGTTATATGTGATGTTGTTATAAGCTTGCTCTAATATCATTCTATATCATTGCGCTTTTTTTTATAATGTCAAAGGGGGAGAGATAACAAAATTTTGGAATTTCGGTGGTGTTAAATAGTTCATTCTTATGAATTATTTTTCGTTGATGTCAAAGGGGGAGAGATATATGGGTAATGATTATGTTATGATGTTATAATGATTAACTTATAATCAACTTGTGCTTAATTATTAATGTAACACCCCCAAAATCGGGACTATTTTTCCTTTCCGATCTTGTGCATTAATATTATCCTGTTCTAGATTTAAAACATTATTTAATGTTAAAATAGCTAAAATGCGGAATAAATTTTTCTTTCTTTCTTTCCATTCATTCATTCCCTGAATCGCAACATTTATAATTCTTCTTTATACTAGAATCATATTATATGATTTATTTAGCCTGAGTAGATATGAGTATAAATATACAATTCATTCTTTCAAGCATATCCCCTTTTTAGAACAAATAATCTTCGTCTATCGAATAATTCAACAATTTACACATGAAAATACCATCAAATGATTCAATACAATCTCGACTAAATCACTAGTCTTCTTTTCATGCGCTCCTAATCACGATATATCGCATCATAGCTTTAACCTACAAATTAAGCAAGATTGAGCACGATGGCCCAGCAAGTCTAACAGTCTATCATGCATCACATAGCACATATGTTCACATTCAGTTCATGCATTTATATTCTTAGGTTCAAGCATATTACAGATGTGTTATCACATTTATGTCCTACTGGTAGCAATATACGTACCGTAGCATATACTACACATGTCCTGTACATGTCATTCATTGCACATATATATTGAGTTCCCCGCCTCAATTCAAGAATTAGTCATAATTTGACATTCATCATTCACAAAAAAAATAATGCAGTTCATAGGTAATACATACTTATAAACATAAATCATGTTAACAGTTATCTATAGCAATTATAAGTCCACATAAATAAACTGAGAAACTTGCCTTGCTTGGAGATTACCGAAAAATTTTACTTAGCTTCTCTCCACAAATCTTACACAACTGTGTTTACATATATACATACATTAGATAGCCAACTATGTCACAAAACATGCATGCATATATTTAATCCATGATTATTAGTTTATTTAAACTCTAATATTTTGTTCTCATCCTAAAACCATCTTATAGATTCCTTTGAAAACTTTGTCCGTTTAACCTTTTTACGCATAAAAAAAAGTTTCTCATTTATGCAATCTTTTAGACCTCATAGCAATGTATGTTATCCATGGTTTAAGTCATAGAAACCAAAAAGTTAAGCAATTCAAAAACAAGCCTTAAATGGGCTATTTTCAACAGTCTTGAAGGCAACTGCATTGTTCATGAATTTCAAGGCCACTTTGATGATTTTTAGGAACTTTTGTATTAGGCTTTTGTACAAGGACTCTGAACATACTTCTAACATATATACCAAAGTATTTTTGTGTTTGTTTAGGTTCCCAAGTAAGCCTCTTATGCTTCTTGAAAGTAATGTCTAAACTAGGCCATTATTCACATTTTGAGTTTACTAGTTTTGGTCAATTCTTGCCAATTTCAATTCTAGCCACTTTGGTTCATTCCAACACTTGAATTATATTTATTTAGAACTAGTTTTATCATTCATTTAGGTTTGCTAAGCATAGATTGGGTTTTGACCCTCTAAACCAAGCTTTTTCAAGCTTTTACATACACTAATTTCTCAAGTTCTTGTATATGTTAGCATTCCAACACTTGGAATAGCCTAGCATAACCCTAACTCACTTGTCTAAGGTGTCCAAATTGAGTTCTAAGTAGAATAGAAAAATCTCAAATTTTCATACTTAGACAAATTTGCAAAACTGCAGTTGTAGTGATTTTCCATGCTATTTTGGTGATTTGTTTAAACTCCTTGGTTAAGACAAGGGTTTAACCACTTGGCCCTACTTCTAGACCATACCACAAGGTATTTTATTCAAGGTTTAGGTTTCTTGTTCATGCCCATTAAGCTCCCCAAAACAGAGCTCAAACTTAGCCATTTTCTTACTCTCTTTTTTTACAAAACTGATTTTGTACTTTTTCCAATTTTTTCTAGTTCTGGCCACTAGGATAGTCCAGGCATGTACATTTAAGTTATTTAAGGTTGCTTTTAGCATCACCACACTTTATTTAATCATCTAACTCATTTTGACTTATCAAAGCTCACTTTAGGCTTGAAAAAAGAGCTTAAATTGGTTTTCTTGTTAGCTTTAGTAATGGACATGTTTGAGAATCATTACTAGCATGTATGAGCAACTTTGTATATGCTCATAATAGTCCTTTAAGGTCAGGTACTATGAATTGTCCAAAACAGTCCATTTTTGGCTTTAAAAATGTAATTTTCAACATGTCTCGTGCTCAAAATGGCCTAGGCTTGGTTCCTTTAGTTTGTGTAGCTTTCTTATGTCCTATTATGACTATTGAAACTTGTGTATGGGGTCCAGGTATGGTGGTTCACTATTTTAGTATTCATTGTTCTATAAAGCTTATTTTCATTGATTTTTAAGTAAGAATTTGCACAACACACCATGTAGACCTTAACTAACTTAGGGAACCATTTTTACATGTTATCTATAGGCAATGTATGCACTCCTCACTTTCTAACAACACCAGTCACACAAGTTGGCCATAACAGTCCCTTATAGGCACAGTTTTGGCTACCAAATCCCCAACAGTCCACAATAGAACACATATGGTCTTTAAGCATTCCTATAAACCTTAAATCACCATGAAAACTCATAAGCACATGCTCTAGCATGTTTGAAAACTGGGTTCAATCTTTCCATACCCAAAACAGCCTTTATCTAAGCATTATAAGCATGAATTAGCATCATTTCACCAAAACAGTTCCAAACATTCAAGTATATGCATTATTATAACATGAACCTACTATATACCATATGTTTAAGGTTTAAAATATCTAAATGTAAGATCTCTAGCTTTAGTTCAAAACAAAACTTAAACATGCCCAATCATAGCAGTTTTTTAACTTTTTTCTAACTTTACCCTCTTTCGCTAAAATAGTCATAACTTTTTCGTTTCAAAACATTTTGGAGCGATTCTTGAGCCCACGCGAAGCTAACTTCTGGGGCTACAACTTTCATTCTTTGACCATTTCCAAATTCTAAACACAGAATTCCAAAATTTCGTGCAAAGGGGACTGGTCGGAATTGGTTGGACAGTTTTGACGCGACTACTTTGAATGGTCGTAACTTTTTACTCCGAAGTCGGAATTAGTTCGTTTTAGAGTCTATGGAAAGCTTATTCAGTGTACTATAATACCCCAAAAGCCCAGAATTTTCTAGATACATATACTGTCCTCAAATTTATGTCTTAGGGTCAGCAGTAACACAATCTTTTGAACTTTTCATTTTGATTTCCAATTGCTTTTCGCTTTAACTTAGTATGCTAAATCTCTTTAATTATAATCATATATGGTGTGTGTGTGTGTGTGTGTGTGTATATATATATATATATATATATATATATATATATATATATATATATATATATATATATATATATATATATATAGCCCAAGCTTTAGTTTCGTCTAATTTTTGATTTTTAAACAAAATCATTCATTGGAAAATTTTATCAAACAACTAGTAAGCACTGTTTTAAAACGCCATTTTCTTAGCCATTTGTTTGTGTTATTAACCCATTTTTGCTTTCTTATATCACTACACAACAACACTAAACCCCATTATGCTAATATCCCAAATGAAAGTGTTCAATAAAAATGCCCCCATTGCAACCATTATGGAACTGAAACATGTGCATGTATGTAATCTAAAAACCTTTAAAGCATAAAGTACCCACTAGGCTATTCAGATGGAAAAGCAAAATATTAATTTATACAAATAATATGAACAACCAATCACATATAATTCCAAGCTTAAGAATCCTTTCCTGTTTTCTTTTCCTTTTCAACACAAGCCACATAATCTTTAAATTATTTAATTCATGTATATTCAACCTTAGATGTAAACTATGATTGATAATGCCTAAACATGGGATTAGTTATGGATCATTCAAAGCACATCAATTCTTTTCAAAGAACTGAATATTATTTCCCTAAAAAGTATATAAGCTCAATATAGGAAATCTACTTAATGTTTGCTAAATATCAAGTATTCATTTATGTAATATTCTCTTGGATTTTCCACACTTTATATTTGTATTTACAACTTATAAAGCATAGCAAATCTATCTTATCTGAGAACGCATTTAAAAAAATAGATCTTGTTAATTTTAGTTCAATTAAGACTTTTATTATACACTTGGTATGCAATACTTTAAATCACCAAATTAACAACACACAACACTTAATCTCCTTCATAAAAATTCCCCTTATTCCTACTAGATCCTTCTTGATCCCACAAATCATTCAGCCAGACTCCTGCAACCAAATCAATAGGAATTAAAGCTAAATTAAAAATAAATTCCTTAAATTACGAGCTGAAATTGTTTTACCTTTTAGTTGAGGTTTGATTGATAAAACCTTGCACCATCTTCGATTTGGGCTGGCTTATATCTCCTTTTTGATGAATAGTTTCCAAAATCTTCTAATTCCAGCTTGGAACAAATTTTCTTTCATTTAATTTGGTAAGATTTTTGGGTAGAATTTGGAATTCTTTTGCGTTGGACAGCTAAGGGACTGTGATGTACCTTGCTATCTTAGAGAATGAAGGTGTTGATCTTGCTTAGCTTGCGCCTTCCATTCCGAGCTCTTTATCTCTCCCTATATGATACTGTTTTAATTTGAAACTTAGCAAAGTGATGTAGCAATCTGAACTTGGGTGCAATGAGCTGCCATGTATAGATGATCTTATCCTCTCTCATCAATCTACTTGGCCCCTAAGCTGCAATCCATCATTGCCTCTATTCTGCCCCTACAAGACTTTTATCTGCTCTCCCTCTTACCTCTATCCAGCCCCTAGCTTGCCCCCTACTAAGGTCATTGCCAACACTTCCAATCTAGCTATGCAACCTCTAGAGAACAATCATAACATAACCTCCCAAATGAGCTTATCCCCTAACTACTTTCCAACTAATCTGCTAACTGAACTAGCTATTATAACCAATCCAATTCAGCTCTATATGTCCCTATGTGGCTGCCGGTTTGGGACACAAAAGGGGTTAAGCATGGGCTTTAATTTAGGCTTATTTACTACTCTAATTATAGCAAAATCCATAACTAAAAATGGAGGAGACCTGCAAGATAGCAGGCTGCTCATTCTAATAACTAAACAGTCCCCTTGTAACCCACAATGAGGCTGTCGGATTAGGTATATGAAAGGGCTGGGCATTGCTCTTAGTTTGGGCTCAAAAACAGTCCTCTTCTGCACATCATTTGGTTTGTCAGATTGGGTTAAAGAAAAGGATTGATACTGCTTTGCTTTTGGGCTTTATACAATAACCTATAACATTAAAGAAATTAAAAGTCTTGCATGGAAAAATTAAGGTAGCCCATAACAGGGCCTTTCCCTTTTATTCTTTAATTAAAAATACACCCACAGTGAGGTATATAATCGACTCATCACACCTCAACCTTAAACACATATATTATATTTCATGTCTTTAATTAAATATTAATTTAATTTACTAATTTAACACCATTATTCATATATTAGACTAGACATTTAATTTAATGTCTATTAAACCTCTTAATACGGTTTGCTACATTCAATAAGCCTTCTTCATATGGCTTGTCATATTTATTATTACATAATCTCTTTCAATTATTAAATCGTATAGATTTTAAATAAATCATCTATTTTCACTCTAGGTTTTAAACTTTAACATTTAATTTAATCATTCAAGATCTTCTAAATTTTTGGGTTGTCACAATCAATATGCATAGTCTTATTTCTTTTTGATAATGATAAAGGGGGAGAGATACTTGGGTACTGTGATTTCTATATTATAAATATGATTGTCTTGCTTAATCATACTTGATTTGTGATGGATATGTTACTGGATATAATGATAGTTTATATGCTCAAATTATTTATTGTTCATTGATATGCATAAATTTAGGGGGAGCCATATAGTTAGAGGGAGCCATATAGTTAGGGGGAGCATGTTAAGAGAGAAAATATATTATTTTATCATCATCAAAAAGGGGGAGAATGTTAGTTTTTGAATTCTTGATGTTTCAAATGATAACAAAATCACGTGTGCTTGCATGGTTTTGCATGGAATTTGTTTTGGACTAATATTATATGGTTGTATATGTGAACATAATTTAATGGCCATGATTGAATATATTGGGCTATTTATTGATCTTTATATATAAAGATAAGAAAGTTGGCTAGCATATTTTATGCTGAAAATTTGTCTCTCAATATACTCGATTAACCAAGCTATTAATTAGAGTATATTAAGGAAGTTAGTTATGCTAAACAGATTATTTGAATTTGAATTAATATCCGTTAAGGAATATGCTATAACAGGCTTCTTTCATATCTTTTCATATCTCTTTAAATTAAGTATGTTTCAAAATTTTCATATCTTTGACTTCTAAATTCTGAATTATAGGAGATTATTATAGATGTTACTCTCATCTGATTTTGTTGAAAATTCTAACTCTTTCAATCATTTAAGGATTTCATGGATTCGTTATTCACTTAGTCGTTGGACATTGATGTATATATATTCGTCTTGCTCGGTTGTTAAAGTGATGACTTGGAAAAAGTTTCAATCGATCTTATACAGTTTATCCAATAGCTTTTCTAAGTTTTTCCAGCGATACTTTTTAGTGTTGGAACATTAATATTTCGTGTAATCAAAATCCTTATCCTGAGTGTAAGCCGTGTGTGGCTTGGTCTATCTAGTAGAAGATAGGATCTGTTCTTAGAGAGCTTTCAAGGTTGCAGTGGTGCAAAGGTCTCAGTGGTGAGAAAGGTTGTAGAGGTGCAAAGGGGCAATGGTGTCCATAAGTGGAAAGCTTTCTTTGAACAGGAAAGTTTTTGTATTGTGTATTAAAAAGTTTATTTAATAAAAAGAGTCTCCAATACTAGTTGGTATTGGACGTGGATTAGGCCATTAGATTAGAGGATAAGGGTTGAACCATGTAAAAATCTTTGCGTGATTTACTGTTCTGTTCTTTTCTTTTCTTTTATTTGCTTTAGTATTCTACATATTCAGTTTTAGTTCGTGCTTGAACATATACTAAAACATACAGGGATTAGCTGTCCGATTATAACAGACGAAAAACATATACTAAAACAGACAGGGTTAACCTGTCCGATTATAAGTTGTAGATCGAATATTTAAAAATTGATCATTGTAAATCAAATTTGGGTAGTTACACATATTCAACCCCCCTCTAGGTGTGCTTATTTATATAATTACATAAATAACAATTATTAAGATATGGTAAGTAAAAGGAAGATTGATTAGAGGATAGTAAACAAAAGCTAATATTACAAAAGACTGATAGAGTTAATGTAATCTAATAGGCTTTAGTGTGAATATGTATGACTGATGGATGTATATGCATTATTATACGCTGTGTAGGATTCGCAAAGCATAGGTAGCTATAAGCTATAATCTACGTGCAAGACTTGTTATATGAACTTGACATGATTACATAATATACTTGTGGAATGATGAAGGTCAACTGTTGACTAAAATTGATTGAGTTTTTAAAACTCGGTCTTGACTTGATATTTGATATGCATGTGTTACATATGTTACTTAAACTGTAATAATCTTGAGATATGATTTGAGCATGAGAATATGTGTTAGGTGCAGCATGAAAACTGCTAGATTTGCTGAGCTGTCGAGCTCAATCTTGCAAAAATAATCTTTTTGCATGTTCAAGGTTCAATGCTATAATATATGCTATCTGGACAATAAGGAAAATAAGGCATACCAAGAAATAATGTTTTCTTATTTGAAATAGAACGTATATGGTATTTGTGACGAACGAGACATTTGTAATTAATTTTTAAATATATATTATATTAAATAAATATATATTTTGTTGATTTATTTATTGAGTTAAATAATTATTTGATGGAGTTGTAGTAGATTAATTTAATTAAGTGTATCACATTAATTAAATTAATATGGAATAATTTTATAGATTAAAGTGAGAATTTAATTGAGATAATTAAATTAAATGAGTTGTTAAATAATTTTAATGTTGTTCTAATTAATTAAATAATTAATTAGAGATTTATTGATTTGTTATAAATAATAAATGAGAATTTTAATTATATGATGATGTGATTTAATAAGTAATATTGCCTTTTATTTAATTAAATTTAAATAACATTATTTGATTAATTAAAGTGTGACAAATAAATTATATAATAAATGAATTAATTAAAATAATGGGAAATGGGCCCTTATGAATGTTGCGTCCTTAAATCTGGGTACTTTTTACCTCAAATCTGGTACATTACGATACGTTATTTCTATAACTTTTGTGGAAGATATAAACATAAATTATTTATACAGTATAAACCTTTACAACATAATCCCCAAGGTCTACAACCTTAACTTAATACATACATTCAATATCTTAAAGGTTTACAATATCATTTTCATCAGAAAATTTAATAGTTCACTACAAGAAAAAGGTTTATCAGCGATCGCATATCAGCGACCGCAACCGGTCGCTGGTATCTTTCAGCAACTGAATGCGGTCGCTGATAGTCGTCGCATAAAATCTGGTCGCTGGGATGCACATCAGCGACCACTATTAGCGACCGACATTTTGCGACCGAAATGACAAATTCGATCGCTAAGCTGAGTCAGCATGGTCCAGGGCCAAATCTGACGTGGTCCACGTGTTAGCGACCACTATCAGCGACAGCATGCGGTCGTTGATACCCTCAAATGTTTAGCCGTCGCTAATAACTACCAGCGACCGCATGCGGTCGCTGATATGAAAAAATTAAAAACCTGATTTTTTGCTGTTTTGCAGAATTCCCAAAAAGCTGTACCTATTTTGTACCTGCTTTATCCCAACACACATACACAACAAGATAAACAGCATACACAACAATATAAACATCCATCGTCCACCAACACATACACCAAACTAGTATATAAACCTTTAAAACCCAATATGATTTGAATAAATATAATAACATTTCAAAACTTGTTTAAGTAACATACAGACATCCAAAGAATGAATATACAAGTACAAGCTTATACTATAACTGCAAAACTGATCTAAAGTAGGTACGTCAAGCATCATCGCCTCCTTGATCACCCTGTAATTAACAAAATAATAAAACAAGTTACAAATATATACTAACTATGTTAATATTGGTATATTATGGCAATATATACAACAAATTGATTTTATACCTCGTCGCCATCCCCATGTTGTGATGTTGCTGCTGCTACTGCTTCAGCTAACTCCTCAGGACTCAGAGCCCCCAGATGCCCGCCTAGTATCTTCAGAAGATCTCGATCTCGACATATAGCTCTCACACAGTCAGCCAGAGTATGAACAGTTGGATGGCTCGATGACTGTTTAGACTGGGTAGAAGAGCAGCCTGAGCCACTGAAGGATGGGCGTCATCCTTGTCCATGACCTTTAATGTAGTTCTTCTTCACAACAGACGCCCTCTCCCATAACTCTTGATCAATAGGCGGACGTGGGGTGCCTTCAGGATAGCGCTCATTCAATAAACACTTATAAGTATCGTGTCATCATGTTAACAATTAAATAGTTAAAAATAAATTAATTCTGTAAGCATTGATAAACAAGATCAAGTTGTTAAAATTTATTACCGCTATCTGGATAGCATCAGGTAGACCATCATGGGTGGCCACGTACACATCCAGCCAATGGATAGGCTGACCTTGAGACTGAGACTCCTATACAAAAAATAACACAATATTACTAAGTAAAAATGTGATATATTTTCTACAATTCATGATTGTAAATATATTAAAACTTGTAAATACGTACCCTGGCAGTGATATACTGCAACTGTGAAATACTGCCGCCCTTGTATGTCCCTTTAGCCTTTTCGCCATTGGGTACACCCGAGGATCTGTTGGTAGCGGCAGTCTTTCGTCTTTTCACCCAGCTCTCAGCTCTCCATTGGGCACACATCTCAGCCCATATGGACTGGGTACACCACCAGGGGCTATGCTCGTGCGTGTAATCCTTTCCTTGGCTTGGATGGTCGATGTCGGCATTGTGAAGGGCTTTTTGTCTTTCTATGTTTAAATTGTCTTTGGTGCGGACCGCGCACTTCTGCCAGAATAATGTCTGTATCACTGAAGCCTGCGCGTCTTCCCATCTATACCGTTTCTGTAAATAAAACAACAATAATAACATTACTAAACAATTATCCTTTGAATATTATATTATCTGTTATAATTAAAAAAAATCATACCTGAAATTCAGCCCAAACAGCATCCTTGTGGGCGATAGGTGTGCTCGCCCACGTAATCACAGGTGTAGGCCAATTCTGTAAACACAGATATGATATGCACTTGACGATCTTATTATCTGAAAAATCACTATAATATACAACAATTTACATCAACGATAAGTAGATATATTAAAGCAATTTACATTTAAGTTATAATACTTATGAACATTTTTCAAACTTATACTTATAATACTTAAAAAAAATTGCCAGAGTCTCCCATACAATACAGACTAGCCACATGCACGACGGCATGCATATATGGACATTTCTAGGAACCCAAGACACAAACCAAGAGAAATATACAAATTTTCAATACAATAAGACCAAAGCAATAACGATTGAATGCAAATTAAAGTAGTAAAAAATTCAGACCCATATACATTACCAATATAATATCAATCAAAACATTACCAATATACAATTATACATAAACTTCTTTGAACCTTCTTCTTGATTAAATTATGGATAAACTTAATTCCTAGTTATATTTTATGTCATACTCATGTTCATGGTTTTGTTGATCTTGACGATCTTATTATCTGAAAAATCACAATAATATACAACAATTTACATCAACGATAAGTAGATATATTAAAGCAATTAACATCTAAGTTCTATATATCTTGTATAAATGGAATCTTAAATGCTTATATATAAATGATATATGCGGGACGTACGTGCTATACGGAGGAGGGCGAATCTGAATAAGAATCCGATCATCCAGATTAGTAGGGGCCTTAGGCACATGATTAGGCCCCCTATCCAAGTCGTGCTTTTTCTGCGCTGCTTCAGAAGCCATCTGTATATTACAAATTTCAAGATGTTATTATGAGTCATATTTGATTACATGTATATATGACAATAAACATGACAGAGATATAAACATATATATATATATATATATATATATATATATGAATATAAAATGACAATAAACAAAAGTTGCATTTAAATAGTTTAGTACATAAACATGACAATGATATAAACACGTATATATATGAATATAAAATGACAATAAACAAAAGTTACATTTAAATAGTTTAGTACATAAACATGACAATGATATAAAAACATGTAATGCTAAATATACATTTCATTTATTCAAGTGTCAATGTCTGATTCAGAATCATCTTGTATACGTGTTGCAGATTCATAACCATCATCTGCTTCAGATTCAGTGTCAGATTCAGTCAATAACTCTTCTTCCTCAGTATCAATGTCATCTGACACAAGTATCGACTCAGGATTTAATTCATGTGGTTCATCTCCACCATCTAACTGGATTACTTCATTGTCGTCCTCCACATTTATTATAGTTTGACTATGAAGCATCTGCTCTTGGTAAATCTCCCCATCAACTACTTCTACACGACTACGCGCAGGAGTATGAATTATAACTTGCCAATTTGTAGGCGGTCTATCCCTTTTCCTAATAGGACTAGGAGTGTAGTATACTTGTACCGTTTGAGTTGGTAAAACAAACGGTTCGTTGGAGTACGCAGACCTATGGAGGTCAATATCGACGATTCCATGTCTGTTAACACGTATCCCTTTTTCTGAATCAAACCAACGACACTTGAACAAGTGAATATGACCCCCGTATATGCCCTTGTACGACAACTCTACGATTTCCTCCAACTCCCCATAAAAGGCACGACCAAGCTCATTGTAACAATCTCCATGGACACACACTTTAGAGTTCGTTGTTCTTTTACCTCGCCCATATGCCTTTGTATGAAATTCACAACCATTTATTTTGTAACCATTGCGGCTAACTTGGTCCCTGTCTGGTCCCATAGCTAGGACTTGTACATTAGCCGGAATCGTTGATCCCGCAGTCAAAGCCTACAAAAACTCCATCTTATTAAATGACATCATAGTTAACATAGAGTATATATATGTCGTGCTTAAGAAATTGAACTTACTTTGTTCTTTAGCCAAAGTGCAAATTTTTTATCACGATTGATTTGAATTTCTTTATCAGTTATGCCGGGATGCTTCACTTTTAACTCGTCATCGTACAATCTATACCATGTTATAAACATTAACATATTGGAATAATTAATTTTCAACTTAAAAGATAAATTATCAAGTTTACATATGTACCTCACAAATTCGTCAATCTCCTCGCAATTGAGAAGAATGTAAGAATGTGCACATGTAACTCTTGCTCAAAGAGGAATATGCGCTTCCCTTTTCCATAAGCTCGACCCAATAGACCAAATACAGAGAGCCGACCATTTAGTTCAACATTTCCCCCATCATCATGTCTCGATACTCGATTGGCCTTTGTCAAGACTTCATCCGAAAAATGGTCTGAGACAAACGTAGATATCTCATCGAAACTGTATGCCTCACATATCGATCCCTCGACATAAGCTCTATTCTTCACCTTCCTCTTAAGGTTTCCCATCACCCTCTTGAAAGGGTACATCCATCTATATTGAAATGAACCCCCAACATGAGCTTCATAGGGAAGATGGATTTGCAAATGCTCCATGGAGTCAAAAAAACCAGGTGGGAATATTTTTTCCACTTTACACGTGATCTCTATGATGTTCTTCTCAAGTATAGACATGTCCTTCTCATTTAATGATTTTGAACATAAGTCTTTGAAGAAACGACTAAGATCCGTCAAAGCATCCCATATTGGTTTATCAAGCAGATCCCAAAATGCTATGGGCATGAGTCTCTCCATGAACACATGACAGTCATGACTCTTCATCCCTTGCAATTTCCCACCCGTAACACACCTTGCAATGTTTGACACATATCCATCTGGTAGTTTCAGAGACTTAACCCATGTGCACATATCTTCAACTTGCTTTTTGGACAATGTGTACCTTGCATGCGGTTTGACAATCTTACCATTAGGAGATTCATAAAGTTCTAATCCAGGACGCTTACAAATATCTTTCATGTCCAAACGTGCCTTATCGTTATCTTTTGTCTTCCTCGTAACATTCATCACGGTGTTAAACACATTGTCAAACACATTCTTCTCAATATGTGTCACATCTAGATTATGACGAATCAAATTTGTAGACTAATAAGGCAGTTCCCAAAAGATGCTTCTCTGAACCCAGTTATGAGATTCACCAAACCCATTGATTATGTTTGTGCCATCAATCTTACCAAATGGGATAACCGGCAATCTCATCACACGATCTCGCATCTCCGTTCCCGACAATCGCGGTGCAGGCATATCATTGTCTACTTTCCCTTTCCTGAAGTGTTCTCTATTTCTTCAAAACGGGTGATCTACTGGCAAGAACCGACGATGACAGTCAAACCAACAAGGCTTTCGACCTTTTGATAGATTAAATGACTTTGTATGCTCCATATAATACGGACAAGCCAACTTCTCGTGTGTACTCCATCCAGCTAACATACCATAAGCTGGGAAGTCACTAATAGTCCACATAACCGCTGCCATAAGGTTGAAATTTATTTTCATTACAACATCCCAAGTCTGTACTCCATCCTCCCATAATACCTTCAACTCATCTATAAGAGGTCTCAAGTAAACATCTAAGTTCTTTCCAGGACTCTTAGGACCAGGAACCACGAGTGAAAGAAATAAGTATGGCTATTTTATACACATCCAAGGAGGCAAGTTGTACGGACTAACAATCACAGGCCAATATGAATGCAGAATAGTTGAGTGGCCAAACGGATTGAAACCATCGGTGGACAATCCAAGCCTCACATTTCTAGGTTCCAATGCAAACTCAGGATGTGCTAAGTTGAAATCTTTCCAAGCCTGCCCATTTGCGGGATGATTTAGTTCTCCATCTTTAGCTAGAGATTTCGCATGCCAACTCATATGTTCAGCTGTTCTTGAAGACATGTACAATCTTTTTAGCCGATGTGTTATTGAAAAATACCTTAGAATCTTAAACGGTATACTTGATTTTTTTGTAGTCACACCCTCTTTATTAGGCCTAAACTAATCATGACTGCAAAATGTGCACCTTGTCATCTGTTCATTTTTCTTATAAAATAACATGCAATCGTTGGGACATGCATCGATCTTTTGGTATCCAAGACCCAACTTCTTCACCATTTTCTTACAAAAGTAATAGTTACCTGGTAATTTCTCACCGTCAGGCAACATACTCTTAATGGCCTTCAAGAGAGACTCAAAACACTCATGGCTCATGTTATGATTAGCCTTGATGTTAAGTAATGTCGCCACTGCAGACAATGTACTGTGTTTAGTGCAACCATGCCACAATGGCTCGCTACCCTCGTCTAACAACTTAAAAAAGTCTTTGGCATCAGAATTCATAGGTTGCTCTCTGCCTTATTCCCAATCAAAATCTGGCCCTACAATATCATGAACCATTTCATTCATTCGATGAGTACTACTGCCTGAATTGTGTACTTCTGTGATGCCACCATCTCTTCTCTGCCCATGTGCCCACCAGCATTCTTAGTAATTTTTTATGAACCCAGAAACAAGTAAATGATAGTTTACCATGTCTCTGTCCATATAATTTACATTCTTACACTTTAAACATGGACATCGTATCTGCGACTTACCATTCATACATTCCGGGTGACTATACGCATACTCCAAAAACACTTGGCAACCAGCTCTAAATTCAGCTGTAGCACCTATCTGGGCACTTGACTTTCGTCGTGCCATCCAACTACGATCTGAATAGAGGTCCATGATTCCACGGTACCTACTACAAACAACATGAGCTTATTAAGGTATAGCATGATTGTAAGATTATGACTTGAGCATACTTGTAACCATATGACTTGAGCATACTTGTAAGCATATGATTAACATTTAAGCATACTTGTAAGCATATGACTTGAGCATATATACTTGTAACCATATGACTTGAGCATACTTGTAAGCATATGATTAACATTTAAGCCATACTTATAAGCATATGACTTAAGCATACTAGCTAGTAAGCATATGATTGAGCTCGTTAATATTATAAATGTTCGCAATTACCCGACCAACAAAATTTTTTTGCCAGAGTCTCCCCTATAATATGGACTAGCCACATGCGCGACGACATGTATATATGGTCATTTCTAGGCACCCAAGACACAAACCAAGAGAAATATACAAATTCCCAATATAAATGGATCAATCCACCATTTGTACAAAATGGCAAAATTAATTAGCATGTCTTAAGTGTATTTGTTCATAAGTGTACTGTTGGGGGCATACATTATAATTGAATTTCTTGGCAGTCCTCTACAATTCTATAGTGTAGACTTGACATGGTACTCAAGTATATGAACATGATTTTGGTTGTTATATTTGCCCTCAAGTACAAGACAAAGGGAATACTTAGCTTTGCTTTGTTATATTTGCCCTCAATTCTACAATGTTTTTTTCTTTTAATTTTTTCACGCACCACACTCACACACCTAAGAATCAAACCTCGCTGAAAGTCTCTTTACGTGTAACACATATTTTCTCTTCTTATTTCGGAATGTAAATTTTCTATTCAAAGCATTGTCGACAAGTTTTCAACATGAATACATACATACATATATGTTTTCATATTTTGTCGGCACGTTAAATAAAGATCAAAATCACTTCTAGAGAAGTTATCTAAGCTCAATCTCATATGATTTTTACATAAATACATACATATAGTGTGTGTGTGTGTGTGTGTGTGTGTGTGTGTGTGTGTGTGTGTTTAGACTAACTTTCGTTCACCAAACGCTGGATTCCTAGATCAAAATTCTAATTTGCATTGATGTTTTCACTTGTATATCACTTCTTTAAAGAAAAACAATAACAAAAATGAATCCAAGAGTGAGAAAGAAGGAAAGAAAAAAAAAAGACTCCTACTTTCTTTGTAATTTCTATCGCAAAAAAGGGGAAATCTTTTTTACCAGAAGACAGAGGTAGTACATGTGACGCCCCCAAAATAGGTCCAATCCATCCAACCCATTCTGAGTCGCCAAATATATGGTACAGAAAATAACTACAACTTTATTATTACAATTGTCGTGCAAAATACGACAACACATATACTGTGAGTTTAAATACAAATATTGTCATCTAGACAATATTCATACTCAATTAAGTCCTCATTATACTTATTGATACACTATTTTACAAAATAGTGAGGACTACTAAAACAACTGTCTTGAACCATCATTCCACACCCCGACTAGTACTCGCTACATTCTCGCCTCCTGAGAAGAAAGATGGAACAACAAGGAAATGGGTGAGCTCAACTCGCCCAGTAAAGAACATTATGACTAAGATAATATACAACAAATTATCGTTAGTCTTCAACAGGGAAAAATTTAATAGAATACAATAGACAACAAGTTTTAAATCAATATTCGCAGCGGAAAATAATAATTCATAGAAGAGTTACGTAGAGAATGAAATCTACGATTATCTATGAATTTAAAAGCCCATCATCAACATTTTATCCCTGTAACATCAATCAATAAATATCTTGAATCAAATAGTCATCTTTGCACTACAGGCCAAAGATATTCATCAGTTGGTCATGTTCACTTCAACACCTGTTCATCTTTGCACTACGGGCCAAAGATATTCATCAGAAATCATTCATCTTTGCACTACAGGCCAAAGATATTCAATTATATCATCATTTAGGACTGAGGATGATGAAAAATATTTTAAAGGAAACGAATCCAGTGAAGCAAAATAATAAATATTAGGGATTCGTATTTCAGCTATTCCATGTCCAAAAATACCTTATAAATAATCATAATGGAGTAAAATTCAAGAATGATCAAAATATGGATACAATCAAAGCTAGTATTCATAATAGATATTTTGGACAAAAAGAAGAAAATTTTATTTTTTGGTGAATAGTAACTCGTGAATAGTAACTCGTGAATAGTAACTCATGAATAGTAACCCCGACATGAAAAGTTCTAAATTTGATAAAAAGTTCAGATCAATACTTCGACATAATGATATTGAAGAAAATAATATCATTTAAGAAGAAATAACATCCCTTACCTCGGAAAGACGGTACTTCTGACTGGAATACTAGATATAGTGCTGAAGGAAACTTGCACCGTATAGCAATACTCAAAGTATTAGAATACTCACAAGAATACGCTCACTAATATAGAGAGAGAAAGAGAGAGAAACTTGTGTTTCTGGTGTGATTTTCAATTCTAACCTAAGCACCCTATTTATAGAAAAATGCTTAAAACACCAAAGCAGAAAATTTAATATAATAATATATATATATATATATATATATATATATATATATATATATATATATAAATTTTCAAGCCCACCTCAAGACCATCTGAACTCAACTCATTATGCACATGTTGTAGCCCACAAAACAAACAAAAAACGTTTTCTTTGAAAAAATTAATTAAAACTTCCAAAAATCAATTATTTCAGAACTTCGGAACTTCAATAATTCATAATAAATAGCTCTTTTGTCAGAAAATTCAAATCTCGCAAATTTTTATAGGAAATTCAATTCTCTACAACTTTGCAGAAGAAAGTTTTTCCAAATTCCAAACAGAAATTGACCGAAATTCACAAACGGGCGATTTTACAGTCAATAATAAATTTTCGGTCAAGAATTATGTCCACCAACACACAAAATATGTGTTAATCATTTAATGCCACAAAAATACTCTTCCTCCTCATATACTTATATATCCCACATTCATTGTAAAAATATCACCATTAATATATTATTAAAATAATATATTTAAATGAATTATTTTATCAGAAAAAGATAAAATATTAATTTACAACAATTGTCACATTTAAAAATTTTTCTCCATCTATATCCACATAATATCAATATTTTTCTCATCATATAAATCAATAATTAATTATTCACAAATAATATTACAGAATCACAGTACTGGCAACCATGCCGTTCTCAGGAAAGAGGGGGCTTTCCAATAAGGATCTCTCCTTACTGGCGCGTAATTAGATGACCAAACCTCTCCTTAGACAGAACTTTCTAGACATTGCCAATAATGTTATCTAATAATATTATTCAGATAATATGAATTATTGTTCCGATAATAGAAAATACTGTATAGTGACAATTATTAAAACAACAGTAATATAAAATATCAACGCAGCAATTATTGAATCAATAAAATACAATATTGAACAGTAATTAATGTAACAATTATTGAGTAGTGCCTTCTTAAGTAAGAATCAATAATTAGTGCAATACCGTGTGCTACTGTGCAACAACGCGTATTACTGTGTTTTAACCACCGGGTATTCTAACAGTATTAACGGTAACAACTACGCCGTTATTTATAAACAACTTATTTTTGTCGTTTTTTTCATCCAATCGCTTTCTGTTATGGGGCCCACACAAGGCTGCGCCGTCGTACGAATATTCCCCGACAACAAGAATATTCCACGACCAAACAAATATTCCCCGACAACAATGAATATTTTAGGACCACTTGCTTATTTGAAATATTTACGCATTTTACCCATAACTAACCACATTAATCAAATCAACCCTTACTATTTCAAAATAATAAATAGAGGAATTTAAATTTCATTTATTAATAATTTGGGGTCTTACAACCTCCCCTCCTTATGAAATTTCGTCCTCGAAATTGATATACGTACCTGGTGTTTCGAAAAGATGAGGATACCTCGCTTTCATTTCCATTTTCAACTCCCAGGTCATTTCCTCAATAGCATGGTTTCTCCATAAAACTTTAACTTGTGGTATGACCTTCGTGCGTAGGACATGCTCCTTTCTATCCAAGATCTTGACAGGTACCTCCTCGTACGTTAAGTCTTCGGCTATCTCGTCCGATTCTAACTCAATAACGTGGTTCGGGTCTTTCACATATTTACGAAGCACAGATATATGAAAAACATTATGAACACGAGACATACTTGGAGGTAACGCGAGTCTATAGGCCACATTTCCTACTCGGTCAAAAATCTGAAATGGACCAATAAATCGTGGATTGAGTTTTTCTCTCTTCCCAAATCTTGTAACTCCTTTCCATGGAGCTACACGTAATAATACATGATCCCCAATGTCAAATTCCAAGTCCTTTCGATGAAGATCCACATAACTCTTTTGTCGATCCTGTGCCGTTTGTATACGTTGTCGAATCGTTTAGATCTTCTCTGTAGTCATTCGTACCAACTCTGGTCCCAACAACGCTGCTTCTCCCACCTCATCCTAACATACTGGAGAGCGACACTTTCGTCCATACAATGCTTCAAAGGGAGCCACACCTATACTTGCCTGATAACTGTTGTTGTAGGAGAATTCCACCAATGGTAGGTACTTATCCCAACTTCCTTTGAAATCTAGGACACAAAGTCTTAATAGATCTTCAAGAGTTTGAATAGTCTTCTCTGATTGCCCGTCCGTTTGAGGATGGTATGCCGAACTGAACTGTAAATCCGTGCCCATAGCTTTTTCCAAGCTAACCCAAAATCTTGAAGTGAATCTTGGGTCACGATCCGAAACTATGGATACTGGCATGCCATGCAACCTTACAATCTCATTCACGTACATACTAGCAAGACGTTCAAGGGAATAAGTCTCTCGTATCGGCAAGAAATGAGCAGACTTGGTTAATCTATCAACTATAACCCAAATAGCATTTATGCCTTGAGAAACCGTGGGAAGACCTGTAACGAAATCCATGGTAATGTGTTCCCACTTCCATTTCGGAATCTCAAGTGGTTGCAATGGACGCTTTGGTACTTGATGCTCCGCCTTTACACGTTGACAAGTTAAACACCTCGAGATAAACTTTGCAATCTCTCTCTTCATATTGTTCCACCAAAATGTATGTCGAAGATCACGATACATTTTAGTACTTCCAGGATGGATTGCAAATGGTGTATTGTGTGCCTCCATCATGATCTTGTACTTCAAATCAGAATCGTTAGGAACACAAAGTCTGGAGTGGACTCGAAGTATTCATTCTTCATCGATTCTTGCTTCTGGAATAGCACCTTCTTGCACTTTCTTCTTCATACGCATCAGCTTCGGGTATGTAGCTTGAGCAACTTTAACTTTATCGATTAAAGTTGGTTCTACGCGTATACTTGACATCATCGCACTCGTTCCTGCATATGATCTTCTACTCAACGCGTCAGCTACCACTTTGGCTTTTCCAGGATGGTATTGAATAGTGTGGTCGTAATCTTTCAACAGCTCGAGCCAACGTCGTTGCCGCATGTTGAGTTCTTTTTGAGTGAAGAAATATTTGAGGCTTTTATGGTCTGAATATATCTCCACCTTCTCCCCATATAGATAGTGCCTCCAGATCTTTAGCGCGAAAACGACTGCTGCCAACTCTAGATCATGAGTAGGATAATTCCTCTCATATTCTTTAAGTTGTCGCGAGGCATAGGCTATGACTTTCTCACGTTGCATGAGAACACATCCTAACCCTTTGCCTGAAGTATCGCTGTAGATAACAAATCCATCCGAACCAGATGGTATTGTCAGAACAGGTGCCGAAATGAGTCTCCTCTTAAGCTCTTGGAAACTCTTCTCGCATTCTTCGCTCCATACGAATTTGATATCCTTCCGAGTCAGCTGAGTTAACGGGGTAGCGATTCGAGAAAACCCTTCTACGAATCTCCGATAATAACCAGAAAGCTACGTATTTCGATTACTAACTTAGGTTGCTCTCAACTGTGACTCATATCCCAATCTTGGATATCACGTCACAATGACACCTATTAGTTACTACCATACGAATATGACATCCCCTACGGAGAGTTTGGCTTCAGTGCATTCCACAAAGTAAGTCACCAGATAGAGGCTCGGGTACAAACTTCTACAGTCAGGTTTTTAACTCCTGAAGTTCAATAGGAGCCATTCAATATGAGATTTTAGAAATGGGTTTTGTACCGGGTTCAAAGTCGATACAAAATTCAATATCACGCTTTGGGAGTAAGCCAAGAAATTCTTCAGGAAATACGTCAGGAAACAAACAACAGAAATATCACTCAAATCTGACGTATTTTTGTTCAAGTCCATGACATGGGCTAAGAAAGCTTGACATCCGTTTTTCAATAAACGAATGACTTTACGGCTTGATATGAAAGAGTTTGACTTCAATGGTTTGGTTGCTTGAATTTGAATAACAGGTTGCTTAGGAATATGAAAACTAACAACCTTACGAAAGCAATCAATTTTGGCATGATGAGTAGTTTACCAATCAATTTCTAAAATCACATCAAAAGTAAGTATCTTTAAAGAGATAAGATCAACTGGTAATGTGATGGTGCTAACTTGGATCAAACAAGATTTATAAACAGTGGATGTGATGAAAGTTTCTCCTAACGGAGTCTCCACAGATAAATCAAAGTCTAATTTCTCCGGAGTTAAGTTTAAACGTTGAGCACAAGCAGGAGAAATAAATGAATGGGTAGAATCGGTATCTAATAAGGTATAGACTTCGTAAAAATTTATAATTAACTAACCCGTGCTAACTTCGTTCGGGTTCCTCGCATTCTGACCAGTCACGAAAAATGCTCTTCCAGGAACCATTGACTTTGACTTTTCTGGGAAAACTTTTTGAGTCACCACCCCCGTTGGACTTGGTTTTGCTACAGTGCAATCTCGAGCGATATGCCCTTCCTTTCCACAGTTATAACATACCTTAAACTGTTGTGGATAGTTTGGGCTGATATGTCCTTCTTTTTCGCACTTATAGCATATGACCGGTGGTCGTTCTCCTCCCTTGGAACCAATTGCTGTTGGTGCTAACGTCTTCGTATTGTCATTATTGAATCTCCTCTTTTTAAAATCTCCTCTCGACTCGCTTCTTCTATTATCATAGCCACGATTACCACCAGATTGGTTGCCGTTCTTGTCCGTATTCTTCTTTCTCCGCTGATTATCATTGTTCTGATGACTTCTGTCACCGGTATGATCCTGGTTGTGGTCCCTCGATTGACCGTACTCGTTATCTCGCTCTAATAATTGAGCCCTGTTGACAACATCTGAATAGAGAGAAAATTTATGAGAAATGAGATATTGACGTATGCCGAGTTTCAAACCTCTCAGAAACATCCGCGTCATACGTTCCTCATTCTCCACCAAATGTGGTGCAAACCTGGACAACTCTACAAATTTTGCCTCGTACTGGGACACCGTCATGTTATTCTGCTCCAGTCTAATAAACTCTACCTCCTTCATATGACGAATACTTTCAGGAAAGTACTTGTCATTGAATAGTTTCTGAAATGTCTCCCAAGACATGCTGAGTGCGGCTGGATGGGTACGTTTCACAGACTCCCACCAGTAGTCTGCCTTGCCACGGAACATAAAGGTGGCGAATGGAACCTTCTGTTCCTCCATGCATCCCAAGACATCGAATATCTTGGTAATTTGCTTGACCCATGTCTCCGCCTTAATTGGATCTGGCTTTCCCCAGAATTCTGGTGGTCCCAACTCTTTGAACTGCTTGGTTGTGACCAGCTGTGCGTTGCCATTGTTTCTTCCTATATTTTGAACAGGAATCTCCTTCGTCTGGTTTTGCATGAATCGCAAAAAGCTTCTAAACATCTCATCGTTCATCGTCTGCTCAGTGGTGTTGTTCACAGGAGGAACATTGCCAGCCTGTTGCACGTTTTCCACGTTGGTGAGTATAGGCATCTCCACCGTCTCATTTACTCCACTGTTAACATTCTCAGTCGACATTCTCAAATACTGCCATAAAACAAGGGTTGATTTAACCAATTAACATATCACATAATATCCCTATATTATGATCGACCAACAAATAAGCTTAGGTAGGACACACTAGCGAAGGATTTACTCGTCTCTCCTCTCCTAGTTCTATTCCCCGATCTCCGCCAGAGATCATATCCCTAAGCTCTGATACCAACTGTGACGCCCCCAAAATAGGTCCAATCCATCCAACCCATTCTGAGTCGCCAAATACATGGTACAGAAAATAACTACAACTTTATTATTACAATTGTCGTGCAAAATACGACAACACATATACTGTGAGTTTAAATACAAATATTGTCATCTAGACAGTATTCATACTCAATTAAGTCCTCATTATACTTATTGATACACTATTTTACAAAATAGTGAGGACTACTAAAACAACTGTCTTGAACCATCATTCCACACCCCGACTAGTACTCGCTACATTCTCGCCTCCTGAGAAGAAAGATGGAACAACAAGGAAATGGGTGAGCTCAACTCGCCCAGTAAAGAACATTATGACTAAGATAATATACAACAAATTATCGTTAGTCTTCAACAGGGAAAAATTTAATAGAATACAATAGACAACAAGTTTTAAATCAATATTCGCAGCGGAAAATAATAATTCATAGAAGAGTTACGTAGAGAATGAAATCTACGATTATCTATGAATTTAAAAGCCCATCATCAACATTTTATCCCTGTAACATCAATCAATAAATATCTTGAATCAAATAGTCATCTTTGCACTACAGGCCAAAGATATTCATCAGTTGGTCATGTTCACTTCAACACCTGTTCATCTTTGCACTACGGGCCAAAGATATTCATCAGAAATCATTCATCTTTGCACTACAGGCCAAAGATATTCAATTATATCATCATTTAGGACTGAGGATGATGAAAAATATTTTAAAAGAAACGAATCCAGTGAAGCAAAATAATAAATATTAGGGATTCGTATTTCAGCTATTCCATGTAGGGGTGTTCAAACCGGTCGGTTTTTTCGGTTTTTAGGGAAACCGAACCGGTTCGAACCGATCGGTTCGGTACAAAGTTGAACCGGTTCGGTACCGGTACAAAAAATCGGTACATACCGAATTTTCAGTTCCGGTTTCGGTTGGATGTTTGGCTTGGTCGGTAAATACCGAACCGAACCGATCGTACCGATTATTTAAATAATAAATTAAAAAATAACTTGAAGGACCAATTTTTTAAGACTCATTTGTCTAACTATGTAAAAGTTTTAAGACTCTTTTGTCTAACTATGTAAAATTAATTGAAAGTCTCTCTATTTATAGAATAGAGGTAAGACAAGAGATGGCATACTAGACAATGTGGGATGTTTAGTTGTCTAGCCATGTAAAATTAACTTGAAAGTCTCTTCTATTTATAGAATAGAGGTAAGACAAGAGATGACATACTAGACAATGTGGGATGTATTCAATGTGGGACTTATTAAACAAGAGATGGCATACTACATTACTACCAAGTGAATCTCCAAGTCCCATATTGGCTAAATTGGTAAAACTTTAAGAAAATTTTCCTTATAAATTGATTATTATGTCTTAATGAATTTAAGATAACAAATAATCAAATCATTATTAGTATTAAGGATGTAAACAACTTAACCCTTATAATGACACTAATGAAGAATTTATGACACCATTGCTTGTTTCTAAGTCCCACATTGATTAGATTATAAAAAATTTAGAAAGTTTTCTTTATAAAAATACCATTTGCTAAAACTTGAAGTAAATTTACCAACTTAGACTTTCATCAAATCAAACCAACTATAATGACACTAATGAATGCCAAGGAAATCACATAAGGGAACTTATGGCACCATCTTACATAACTTGTTTCTAAGTCCCACATAGATTAGATTATAAAAATTTAAGAAAATTTTCTTTATAAAAACACTACCAAGTGAAGTCTTTACTATTTAGTTGTCTCCAAATCCCATATTGGCTAAATTGGTAAAACTTTAAGGAAATTTTTCTTATAAATTGATTATCATGTAATAATGAATTTAAGATAACAACTAATCAATGCATTATTAATAATAAGAATGTAAATAACTTAACCCTTATAATGAATGACACTAATGAAGAACTTATGGCACCATTGCTTGTTTCTAAGTCTCACAATGATTAGATTATAAAAAATTAAGAAAGTTTTCTTTATAAAAATACCATTGCTAAAACTTTAAATAAATTTACAAACTTAGACTTTCATCAAATCAAACTAACTATAATGACACTAATGATTAATGAATGCCAAGAAAATCACATAAGGGAACTTATGGCACCATCTTACATAACTTGTTTCTAAGTCCCACATTGATTAGATTATAAAAATTTAAGAAAGTTTTCTTTATAAAAACACTACCAAGTGAAGCCTTTACTATTTAGTTGTCTCCAAGTCCCATATTGGTTAAATTGGTAAAACTTTAAGGAGATTCTCCTTATAAAATGATTACCGATTACCATGTAACAATAAATTCCAATTGGGCCAATTTTTGGCTTATAATTTTGTGTTTGGGCTGTAATAGGTCTATCTTACAAAGCTTTTAGGCTGACATAATTTTGGACTTAAAAATTTAAGTCAGTATTTAAAGTTTTGGGTTGAAAGTTTTTGGGCTAAAAATCTTATTTTTGGGCTGAAATTGGTTGGGTTGAAATTTCGGTACAAGTCGGTAAAAACCGGAACCGGTCCGGTACCGAACCGGCTATTCGGTTCGGTTTACCGGTTCGTTCGGTTCCGGTATCGGTACCCAATTATTAGTAGTTTTGGTAATCGGTTCGGTTCGGTTCGGTTCGGTTTGGGCCGGTATATATATATATATATATATATATATATATATAAATTTTCAAGCCCACCTCAAGACCATCTGAACTCAACTCATTATGCACATGTTGTAGCCCACAAAACAAACAAAAAAACGTTTTCTTTGAAAAAATTAATTAAAACTTCCAAAAATCAATTATTTCAGAACTTCGGAACTTCAATAATTCATAATAAATAGCTCTTTTGTCAGAAAATTCAAATCTCGCAAATTTTTATAGGAAATTCAATTCTCTACAACTTTGCAGAAGAAAGTTTTTCCAAATTCCAAACAGAAATTGACCGAAATTCATAAACGGGCGATTTTACAGTCAATAATAAATTTTCGGTCAAGAATTATGTCCACCAACACACAAAATATGTGTTAATCATTTAATGCCACAAAAATACTCTTCCTCCTCATATACTTATATATCCCACATTCATTGTAAAAATATCACCATTAATATATTATTAAAATAATATATTTAAATGAATTATTTTATCAGAAAAAGATAAAATATTAATTTACAACAATTGTCACATTTAAAAATTTTTCTCCATCTATATCCACATAATATCAATATTTTCCTCATCATATAAATCAATAATTAATTATTCACAAATAATATTACAGAATCACAGTACTGGCAACCAGGCCGTTCTCAGGAAAGAGGGGGCTTTCCAATAAGGATCTCTCCTTACTGGCGCGCAATTAGATGACCAAACCTCTCCTTAGACAGAACTTTCTAGACATTGCCAATAATGTTATCTAATAATATTATTCAGATAATATGAATTATTGTTCCGATAATAGAAAATACTGTGTAGTGACAATTATTAAAACAACAGTAATATAAAATATCAACGCAGCAATTATTGAATCAATAAAATACAATATTGAACAGTAATTAATGTAACAATTATTGAGTAGAGCCTTCTTACGTAAGAATCAACAATTGGTGCAATACCGTGTGCTACTGTGCAACAACGCGTATTACTGTGTTTTAACCACCGGGTATTCTAAAAGTATTAACGGTAATAACTACGCCGTTATTTATAAACAACTTATTTTTGTCATTTTCTTCATCCAATCGCTTTCCGTTATGGGGCCCACACAAGGCTGCGCCGTCGTACGAATATTCCCCGACAACAAGAATATTCCACGACCAAACAAATATTCCCCGACAACAATGAATATTTTAGGACCACTTGCTTATTTGAAATATTTATGCATTTTACCCATAACTAACCACATTAATCAAATCAACCCTTACTATTTCAAAATAATAAATAGAGGAATTTAAATTTCATTTATTAATAATTTGGGGTCTTACAGTACATGTATTAATATACATTAACATGCATATATATTATATACACGTGGAACAATAAGAACATAATAGTAGTCTGAAATATGAAATATGCCATAATTTTTGCCCCAATTTTCGTAGCAGCTTTTGTAATGGGGGCATAATGGCATGAGTTAGCAATTATGTCAATGTGGCATGTATATGAAATAAATTACATACTAACAATAAGGTAGAATACACAAATTCGAAGAAAAATGAATTGGGGAAAAAGTTCAATAACACCCAATCTATATCCAATTCAGAAATAAAGAGAATTAGGGTTATCTGTGGCGGCGGCGATGGCAGTGGACAGTGGCGGCGAGCGGCGGCGTTCAATTTCTCCCTCCCTCTTCTCTTCTTCTCCTTCTCCCTCTTCTCCCTATTCTGTTCTCCCTCATTTTCTTCTCTCGTCTGCTGAAAGAACGAATGCCTGAGTCTGAATAAGTTTTAGATGATCAGTGACCGCCTTCTGCGACCGCATGCGGTCGCTGATTTTTTATGACGTGGACGATTCAGCGACTGCTAGCGGTCGCTGATACATATTGGTCACAAAAAACAAACGCGTCAACTTTTCGCACCAATTTTTGGGAGGGAAATTCATTTCAGCGACCGATCAGCAACCGCTGATATTAAATAGCGACTATATTAAATAACAATCGCTGATGTCGGTCGCTATTAGTGTTATCTGCGACCGGACATGCGGTCGCTGATAGTCTTGGTCGCTATCAGGCCTTTTTCTTGTAGTGGTTCTAACTGCCTAATAATTTAATCTTGGACTTTGCTTTTGTCTGTCTTTATTTGAGCTTTCCTCTTAATCTAAAATTTTTATCATGATATAGCAAAGGTGAGCAACAAATTTGTCCGACAAGTTTTAAGCACAATAAAGATATATCATGATTGAAAGAAAGAATAAGCTTTCAAGTTTTCAACAATATAATAATTTTGAAATAACATGAATCGAATTTCAATACATGAATGATTGAATTAATAACGCTGAGTAGTCAACAATGACCATGAATAAATACTTTGAAAATGAAGGTGATCAACCTTTCATACCTGATAAACATATGCAATGTGCACTAAGTGCGAATCAATAATCATAGATGTGGAATAATTATCAATAATTAAACTACTAGCATTCTTGAAAATTATTAACTCGAGTTTGAGTTAGAAAACTTGCATGTACTGTTGATTACCGCTAAGCAATCTAATTTAATCTTTTATAAAAGACCTATCATTAATAAGATCGATCCTCCAATTAGCATAATACATTTTATCTCACAACACTATTATTCAAATACTAAATTAGCTAACATTTAGCCACATAATCAAACATTGAATAATCCTTTAACTCACTAGTAATATTATCATCATTTGATAATATTATTATCACATAACCATCATCTTAAATTCTCGTCTAATATTATTAATTTTTTAATAATATTTTATTTACTTCTCAATTTCTTAGTAATATCTTAATCATTTATAAATATTATTAATCATTTAATAATATTTTAATCACCTTCTAATATTACTAACCATTTAATAATATTCAAATCATTTACTAATATTATTAATTATTTAATAATATTTTAATTATTATCTAATATTATTAATCATGTAATAATATTTTACTTGTTTCATAAATAATAAAGGTCTCACACATTTTAAGATGCAAATATTTTATATGTTGAAGCTTAAACCATTTATATTCCTTTTTAGAAATATCTTTTATCTTTACTCGCAAATTTAGAGTTTAAACAGCTAATGTATAACTTTTATAGTTAAACTTAATTTACTATATTATTTCATTAATTTAAAAATTTTTTACATCAATTTATCCGTTCATGAGTCAACACTGATTGTTGTCTCATATATAAATATTTTATCACACTAGCACATTGGCTTTATTTTTTATTTTACGATTATTCGCATTTTTGCTTTATATATATATATATATATATATATATATATATATATATATATATATATATATATATATATATATATATTCCGTTACGTAAATCTCAGCTCAAAAATCATATTTTGAGCACCGAAAACCTCAAAATATCATTTTTATGATTAATACAATTTTTCAAAGGTTTTATATTCTTGGTTGCACCACAAAATAATTTTATAGGCAACTATATTTTTTATTTTACTTAAATATGTAATTTATATTTATTACATATTTCTATTACTTTATTTATGCCCGAAAGGAAGTTACTCGGCATAAAATATCACTTATAGTCAAATCTCGACCCGTAGGAATTTAATAGATTTATTATGACTTATTATTTTGCCGAAACGCGATTCGGAACGTCGAACGAATAAAAAGTTCTTTAATATGCAATTTGACTTATTTGATCTACACTCTAAAACTTGTAGATCAAGTGTTTTAAAGTTCAAAACATAAGTTCTTTATTTCATCAAGTCATTAAAATAAAAATACATAAACTAAGTGTTTAGGGTTTATACCTTTTCCCTTTTGGGTTCTTCTTCTTCTTCTTCTTGCTAGGTGGAGCTCTAAGTCATGAACCAAAGCTACTCTCCTACTTCTCTCTAAGCCTCATGGCAGCCCCCCATGGATTTTCTCTCTTTCTAGTTTCCTTTTGGAGACTTGGATCAAAAAGAGAAGTAAACTCTTTTTAGCAAATGAAATGCACTTCATTTAGTCTTGAAAAATATATATAGATATAACATGTATATCTACACAAATCTTCCCATAATCTTCATCTTCTCTCTCTAATATTTCCAAATCTTGGGCAAAAATGTGGCTAGGACATAATGGTGACATTTGGCTTGAGTGTAAGATTTAACTTTGAAAAAAATTTCTACACATGCTCATTTCTCCCATATGTCATGACCGGTACATCCCCATTTATTTTAGCCCCTTTTTTTATTTAATTTAATTACTCAATTTGGGTAATTTATCCTCTAAAAATCCAAGGTGGAGTAGGCCAAAGTTTTGGCTTATCCAATTAATTCATTTGGGCTTTCAAAAAAATTGCTTGGGCCATGTAAATATTATGGGTCCATCACACTAATTTTACATTATCCTAATTATTTAATTAGGGTTTCTAATTCACTTATTTTGGAATTTAAATACTTAGATAATTTAATTATGTAACCCAATTAAACTAGGTTTAAAATAATTAATAAATTGAGCTAGATAATAAAATTAATCTCTTAGGTTAGTATACTAGTATAAAATTTAAATACTAGCATTTTACACTTGCTATAACCCTTAGGTTGTTTAATTCTCATTCTTAATATATTATATTAAGTTATTTTGCTTTCTCATTCATTCTATTTATATATTAAATAAATATATATGTGACGCCACCAAAATAGGTATACAACACCCATTCTGAGTCGCCAAAATACATGGTACAGAAACAACTACATCTTTACTGTTACAACATAAGAATTGTGAGTTTAAATATAAATATTGTCATCTAGACAATATCCACACTCAAATAAGTCCTCATTACAATTATTGATACATTATTTCACAAAATGGTGAGGACTACTAAAATAACTTCTAGAACCATCATTCCATACCCTGACTAGTACTCGCTACATTCTCGCCTCCTGAGAAAAATAGAACAAAAAGGAAAAGGGTGAGCTCAACTAGCCCAGTAAAGAATATTATGACTAAGATAATACAGAACAAATTATCGTTAGTCTTCAACAGGGAAAAATCTAATAGAATACAATAGACAACAAGTTTTAAATCAATAACTGCAGCGAAAATAGCAAACCATTAGAAGAGTCAAGTAGAGAATGAGTTCTACTATCTTCTAAGATTTAAAAGTCCATCATCAATATTTTATCCCTGTAACAACAATCAATAACCATCTTTAATCAAATATTCATCTTTGCACTACAGACCAAAGATATTCATTTGTTTCACCAGTCGGTCATGTTCATCTCAACACCTGTTCATCTTTGCACTACGGGCCAAAGATATTCATCAGTTAATCATTCATCTTGGCACTACAGGCCAAAGATATTCAGTAATATCATCATTTTGGACTGAGGATGATGAAAAATATCTTAAAGAAAACGAATCCAGTGAAACAAAATAACAAATATTAAGGATTCGTATTTCGATTTATCCATGTCCAAAAATACCTTATAATTATTCATAATGAAGTAAAATTTAAGAATGATCAAAACATGGATACAATCAAAGCTAGTACCCAGAATAGATATTTTGGACGAAAAGAAGAAAATTTCATTTTTTGGTGAATAGTAACTCGTGAATAGTAACTCGTGAATAGTAACTCATGAATAGTAACCCCGACGTGAAAAGTTCCAAATTTGATAAAAATTTCTAACCAATATTTCGGCATAATGATATTGAAGAAATAATATCATTTTCGAATAAAATAACATCCCTTACCTCGTAAAGACAGTACTTCTGGTCGGAATACCGGTATAAGGCTGAAAGAAACTTGCTCTGATAAATAGAAACTTTCAAAGTATCTAAATACTCACAAAATACACTCAATAATCTAGAGAGAGAAAGAGAGAAAACTTGTTTCTGGTGTGATTTTTAATTCTAACTTAGCCCTCTATTTATAGAAAAATGTTAGCACGCCGAAGCAGACTTAACCTGCAACCTGATGGCTTTACCTGCTACTATTCAAGCCTACCACATTTGAATAAAAATCTCAGCATATTTCTTCACCAACCAAGAGTGGGGCCCACCAATTCTAGAATTTTTTACCAAAATGATAAACTCCGAAAATTCAACAATTCCTGAACCAGTCATCTCGTAAAATTCATAATAAATCATACGCTCATTTTTAACTGTTCAAAATTTGTGGACATATACTCAACTTATATATGTATAACATATCCAAAAATTACCACGATCCAACGGTCGGATTAAAAATTATAACCCCCGCAAAATATCTCAAAAACCCTAATTTTTTAATACCTTCATTCCGACAAAAATACTGATAAAAATCTCAACATTAACTCCTTCATTTTTAACCACAAAAATATATCCCTCATTTATATCCACATAAAATAAATATGTCCTTATCATATGAATCAATAATTAATTATTCACAAATAATATTACAGAATCACATTTATGACAACCAGGCCGTTCCCAGGAAAGAGGGGGCTTTCTAATAAGGATTTCTCCTTACTGGCGCGCAATTAAATGACCAAACCTCTCCTTAGACAGAACTTTCTAGATATTGCCAATAATGTTATCTAATAATATTATTCAAATAATATGAATTATTGATCTGATAATGGGAAATACTATGTAGTGACAATTATTGAAACAACAGTAATATAAAATATCAACGCAGCAATTATTGAATCAATAAAATAAAATACTGAACAGTAATTACTGTAACCATTATTGAGTAGTGCCTTCTTACGTAAGAATCAATAATTGGTGCAATACATTGTGCTACTGTGCAACAACGCGTATTATTGTGTTTTAACCACCGGGTATTCCAACAGTATTAACGGTAACAACTACGCCGTTATTTATAAACAACTTATACTTGTCGTTTTCTTCATCCAATCGCTTTCCATTATTGGGCCCACAAAAGACTACGCCGTCGTACGAATATTCCCCGACAGGAAGAATATTCCACGACCAAACGAATATTCCCCGACAACAATGAATATTTTATAACCACCTGCTTATTTGAAATATTTGCGCATTTTAGCCATAACTAACCTCATTAATCAATTTAACCCTTACTATTTTAAAATAATAAATAGAGGGAATTTGAATTTTATTTATTAATAATTTGGGGTCTTACAATATACATATTTACAATATATATTTATTTAATCACTCACATACTTCACACAAGTCACAAAAATATTTACCATCGTTGGTAAATTATTAATATATTCTCATATATTATGCTAGACATTTAATTTTAATGTGTATAAAATCTCTTACTACGGTTTGTTATATTTAATAAACTTTCTTCATATGGCTTGCCATATTTATTATTTTGACTTGCCACATTCTTATTTCCTTTTTATAAAATTTCTAACGCTTGACTACTATGCTAGGTTTATTTTCATCAGCTTCTTATAATGAAACTTTTCATTTATTCTTGTATGATTAATTTAAATTAACCATCCATCTTATTTGGCTAAAAATATAAATGGCATATTCTAAGTATATATGTATCTATACATATACACATTAACCTTAAACTTGTAATATCTTTTCCTAATTTTGTAACCCATATTTTCTCTACACTTTTTCGAAACCATATAGGTCCTAATTTTTTTTAATTACTCCTCTATTTCCATTCTAGATTTTAAAATTTAACATTTAATTTAACAATTTAAGATCTTCTAAATTTTCGGGTTGCAATGAACAAGCCAGACATGGCCTAAGGAACATGGGAGCAGTTAAGGTCTCGCTGCGCTTAACTATTGCCCATGATTTAACCAGTTATATTATACGTATAATATAACCTTCATATTACTTACTCTGGAGAACAAACTCAGATAGGGAAAAGAGAGGGAATTGAGAGTCAGTGAGATTGAAGAAGAAAAAGATGTTGGAGAATTAAAGAGTTCCTATCATCTTACCCAATCATAACAGAGAAATCAAGGGGTAATCCCTTAATCTCAAGTTTTTAAATTACGTTCTTAAAAGTTTTTCATGAAATCAATTTTTAACTTCCTGTATTTGAATTTTATGAATGATTGTTAAATATATGATGTTATATATGTTTATAACATGTTTTACATGTCTTGTATGTGATTTAGAATAATCAAATCCATGAAATCATACTTAAAATATGAGTTTTGAGTTTACAGTAAAATTATTATTTTAGTTCTCTGTAATTGAATTTTTATGGCCAAATTGTTGAGAAGCTGTTTGTAATTGTTAATATGCATGCATAATCTACTATTTAATGTTTATAAATGATTTTAGAGTAATTAATTCATGAAATTAAGATTAAGTTGAAATATTGAAGGTTATAGAGAAATAATGTTTGAATGTAGCCCATAAGTACAAAAATCGGTGCCTTAATTGTATGTTAAACAGTAAATTGATAATTGATTATGTTTATATATGTAAAAACGAAAAGAACGAAACTTGTATGGATTGATTTGGTTGAAAAACAAGTTCATAGTGGTCGATTTAGTTAAGAATGTCAAAAATGGTGTTTTTCACAAAAACATTGAAATTGTGGCTTTAAATTTTGTTGTTTATGTGACTTAAGATGTTAAAAGCATGCTAGGAATATCATTAAATGTTTCTGTTAAGTTCAGAACATATGGGTGAAACTGAAGTCGTTGTTTGTGTGAAATTTTGGCCTAAATTGGTCATGTTTTGTGTTCTTCGTGAACTGCAGAAATTGAATCTGGGTAACCCCGCCCCCCGACGGGTGTTACCAAGCTAAATTACCCCACCCTGGCGGGCAAAAAAACATAAAATAATAATAATTACAAATATTTATCAAATAAAATAAATATTTTAGTTGAAATATTTATGGAATAAAATATTCGATGGAAATTATTATGGAATAATTTATTCGAGTGTAATAATAGTGAGGGAATGAAAATATTCTAATTTAATTAAGTAATTAAATTATAAGGGTAATGATTTGTTAAATAAAATGGAGTTTATATTAAATAATTAAGTGAAAGTGTGATTAATGGACCATATAATAAGAGAATTATAAAAATAAATTAGAAATGGTCTTGTGACCTTATAACTGCTATGTTTTGTAACTAGTTAAACCACGTTAAAAAAATGATGTCCATGAGATGATATGATGTTGTTTAAACTTAAGATTTGAGATTTCAGTTCTGTATATGTGAATGACGGTAATGAGCAGAATTTAAACCAAGTTAACAAGTTGTATTAAAAGAGGGAACTAAACCTATAAGGTTAGTATTAATGTAACAAACGAATGTCGTGAATACATATGGTATGTGTGTAGAACTTGTGGTGAACGTGAGTAGTAATCGTTTAGCCTACACACGAGACAAGTTTCTAAACCCTATTCTTACATTGAACAAGTTCTTAAATCTTATTATTATTGAGCAAGCTTCGTATTCTTATTTAGAACTATTCAAAGCTTAATTATTTACGTTCATGATTCCAAATGAAATGTTCTAATTCTTTTGAAGTATTACTTCTATTGTACAAAGTTCATTCAATTGTATAGAATTGAGATCCAATCTTTTCAGTCAATTATATAAAGTTGAGATTCAATCTTTGATTTGATTATTGATTTTGATATTGCATTGAAATGTTGAATAGATAGTGATTCCTTATTGATTTAACTAATCCTTAGTTGATGATTATTGAACTCTAAATTACTCTTGAAGCTAATCCAAACCAAACTTCCTTTGGTGCGGACTCTAACGTCAAAGCTGAGATGAACAACCTTGTTATGGGGGATTATATTACGCGATAGCGTTAAGATGTTGTGCACATACATGGTACTAAGGGCTGATCCCCCTAAGTACGAGAAGCAAGGTACATATAGTCTTACGACTGTTAAAGGTTTAAAGTAGAAATACTTAATAACCTAGGACATAGTTCAGGGTCTTGTGACCCTCAGATGTACTTTTGATTCATGTTCTAATCTTGATTCAAAAGCTGAGCTTTCTTTTATTCAGTATCCATTGATTATTCACATGTTATTATTATTACTAATGTTAAACTTGTGGGAAATTGTTACTCACTCTTGCATTCTAACATTGCAGCTAAGATTGAGAAAGTTGATGAGCCATCCACAAGTAAGGGCAAAGGCAAAGCAAACAAATGATGAAGACTTATTTAGTATTTGAGAGTGATTGTGTTAAGACTTATTGTTTGATGTTTAAGACTTATTTGTTTATGATGTTCCGCATTTGATGTATTAAGGCTAGATAAGCTGGGATTTATTTGTGATGCCCCCAAAATAGGTATACATCACCCATTCTGAGTCGTCAAATACATGGTACAAAATACAAATACAAACTTAATTATACAACATAAGCTGAGAGTTTTTACACGAATATTGTCTAGTAGACAGTATTCAAACTCAAATGGAGTTCTCATTACAATTATTATCACACTATTTTATAAAATAGTGAGGACTACTACAGCCACAATCTCGGACCATCACTCTATTCCCCGACTAGTTCCGACTACGTTCTCATTTCCTGAAGAGAACAATGAAAACAAAAGAGTGAGCTCAACTAGCCCAGTAAGAAATATTATGACTAAGATAATGCAGAATAAATTATCGTTAGCCTTCAACAGTGTTAAACTAATAAACAACAAGTTTAACTGCAGCGGAACAAGCAGTCTATTAGAAGAGTCAAGTAGAGCATGATATCTATTATCTTCCAAGATTTAAAAAGTTTATCAATAATTTTATCGATGAGACTCAGCTTAATAAATAGTATCACAATCATGAATTATCCATGCACTACGGGCCAAGGATATTCATGTTTTCACCAATGGTCATGATCATACCAGCAACTGTCCATCAATGTACTACGGGCCAATGAGGACTTTTACCACATCATTTATAACATTACGGGTCATGATTATACCGAATGATCCCTGGTCATAATCATACCAATCAACAGTCCATCTATGCACGTAAGCCAAAGATGACTTTCATCACAATATAAGCATGAGGATGATGACAATGATATAAGAATTCAATTAAAAGAAAACAAAGGATAAATTTTTAAAGATTTATAATTTAATTTATCCAGAATTCAATAATATCTAAATTGTCAACATGATACTGCTTTGTGGAGTAAAATTCAAGAATAATATTGTATCAAAAATAGTTTGGACAAAAAAGAAATCAATTTTTATTATGAATAGTACTTCGGGTGAATAGTACCCGAGTGAATAGTGTCCCGTGAATAGTATTTCGAGAATAGTACTCGCGAATAGTACTTTGTGAATAGTACCCATGAATAGTACTTTGTGAATAGTACCGTATAAATGAATAGTACTCATGGACAGTACTCCGACATGAAAAGCTTAAAATTTAACAAGAATGTGTAGAAAATATCCTTGTGAAACGATACTAGATGAAGCGCAAATTTTAAGGATATTCTACTAATTTCACGGAGTATAGAAGCAATACTTTAACAAAATGAGGGTATAATCTGGAATACGAGATGAAATAATATTACTCACATACTACAGAGTATGAAAAAAAATATTATTCCTTATGAATACTGAACAAAAATAATATCTCTTACCTTAGAAGAAGACTGGATATTGTAATAGTGAAGTAGCAGACTACTCTTCTTCTTTCTCTCTATAACTTCTTATGAGTCTTAGTGAATTAGTGAGAATGAAAGAAGAATGAGCTTCTATTTATAGGAAAACATAGTTTAGATAATTGCACGTTTTGGGACTCGAATTATTACAGTATAGTACCTTCATCTTTTTCTCCATTTTTAATTTAGTCTTGTAAGTATTATCAATCTTGCACCACCTCCCCTAATAGTAATGCATGTGAATCAATAGTTCCATTCATGTGAGCAAATTGTTATATGCATGTGAACTAATAGCAATTAATTGCTCATTTATCCGATTAATTACCTTATTGGTCAATATAACATCCAGAAATCAATTATTATCAAAATAAATGTCGATTTCCACTAACATAAATAATCCCAACACAATAGAAATATTAATTTCATCTTTAATCAACTCGAACTTATTCATCATTAATATTATAACTCACAATATTTAACAACCAGATCATTCCCAGGAAAGAGGGGGCTTTCCGATAAGGATTTTTCCCTATTGGCGCGCAATTAGGTGACCAAACCTCTCATCGATAGAACTTTCTAGACATCGTCAATATTACAAATAATAATATGAATAGCTTTGTTGTCTTAATTATTGATTTAATAATAATAAATATTATGCAGATGATACTGTGACAATAATTGAATCAATAATATGAGAGATATTATGCAGCAATTACTGTAGTAATAATTGAGTATAACTGAGTGACTTCTCAAGTAAGCATCAATAATCAATACCGTGTGCTACTATGCAATCACGCGTATTACTGTATTTTTACTACCGGGTAGTTCAACAGTTTAACGGTAAAACTTTTGCCATTATTTTAAAAAAAAGATATTTCTGTCGTTTTCTAACTACGACAATACTTTCGTTGTGGGGTCCACTAATGATTGTGTCATTGTACGAATATTCCTTGTTAAAACAACTATTTCCCGACCAATCAAATATTTTAAAACCACTTGTGACGCCCCCAAAATAGGTATACATCACCCATTCTGAGTCGCCAAATACATGGTACAGAAAATAACTATAATTTTATTATTACAATTGTCGTGCAAAATACGACAACACATAAATTGTGAGTTTAAATACAAATATTATCTTCTAGACAATATCCACACTCAAATAAGTCCTCATTACAATTATTGAAACACTATTTACAAAATAGTGAGGACTGCTAACATAACTGACTGAAAACATCACTCCACACCCCGACTAGTTCCCGCTATATTCTCGTCTCCTGAGAAAAATGGAACAAAAAGGAAAAGGGTGAGCTCAACTAGCCTAGTAAAAGATATTATGACTAAGATAATATACAACAAATTATCATTAGTCTTCAACAGGAAAAAATCTGATAAAATATAATAGACAACAAGTTTTAGATCAACAACTGCAGCGAAAACAACAATCCCTTAGAAGAGTCAAGTAGAGAATGAATTCTACTATCTTCACTACAAGAAAAAGCTTTATTTCCGACGGAATTAAGGTCGACGGAATGTATTCAGTCGACGTTAATCCAAAACCGAATATTCAGTCGACATTAAGTCAGTCGGTCTTACTTTATCCTCGACGCACATCAGTCGGAGTTAAGCCCTCCTCCTTGGCGCGAAGGTTTCCCACCAGCGCGAATATAAAGTCGACAAAATATGGGTTATCCTCGACAAAATCTTTAGTCGGAATTATGTTAAATTCGATCGAATTAAACCCAACGGAATTCCGTCGAGAATACGTTTTAAAATCTAATTAGCAGCGTCTTCTTCAGCGCCTCCCTCATTTCATTTCTCTCTTTCTCTCTCATCACTCCCTCACTCTCTCTGCACTCCTTCTGCTCTGGCAACCACCCCCATCCGGCGAAGACCCCTCCTCCCTCCGGCGACCACCCCTCCTCCCTCCGGCTCCAGCCTTCTCCTCCCCTCCAGCAGCCTTCTCCTCCCCTCCGGCAGTGGTTAACAGTTTCTCAAGTGAGGTAATTTAGGGGGTATTTTGTTATTTGGGATATATATATATATATATATATATATATATATATATATATATATATATATATATGAAATTGATGTTGAGGCTGATTATAATATTGTTCAAATTGGGTTTGAAATGCTGCAATTTGGGTTTCATATATATGTTGCAATTTCAGTTTGGTATTTACTGCAATTTGGGTTTGATATTTATACTGCAATATCTGGTTTGATGATAATTATACTGCAATTTGGGTTTGATAAAATTTGGATTATGTTTAGGTATAGCTTAGCAGTAGGTATATTTGTTATTTTCGACAGAATTCTTGACCGAATTTTTGTCAGAATTAATCAATTACAAAATTTGGAGGCACTGTACACGTGTATATATTCCTTATGTTTCCCAATATTAAAATAATATATATATAATGTTACTTACTTCATTTTAATTAATTTAAATAATTAATATAATTAGTTTCTAATATTAAAATATAATAAGTAACATTTACTTATTTTAAAATAAAATAAAATAAAAAATATGATATAATATAATACAAATTCAATTTAATTAATTTAAGATAATAAGTTTTAAATTAATTAAATATTATAATTTAATATAATACAAATAAATTTAAATTAAATTAAATTAAATTAAAATAAATAAATAATTTTATTTAAAATAACATAAATAAAAATATGATTTAATTTAAGATAATACAAATTAAATTCAATTCAATTCAATAAATGGACTTAATTTAATTAAAAATAATATAATACAAAATAAATACAATTAAACTGAGTAGCACTTACTAAGTTAAATAAAATCAAAATAAATTTAACTTTAGTCTAGATTCAATAAAAAATGAACTTAATTTAATTAAAAATAATATAATACAAAATAAATATACTTAAATTGAGTAGCACTTACTTAGTTAAATAAAATCAAAATAAAATGTACTTTAGTCTAAATTCAATAAAAAATAAACTTAATTTAATTAAAAATAATATAATACAAAATAAATACAATTAAACTGAGTAGCACTTACGTAGTTAAATAAAATCAAAATAAAATTAAATGGAAGTGTCAACTTAGAAATCCGTTCAACATACATGCTTTGGAGGTGTCAACTTAGAAACTCGTTCGACGTTCACTCATTAGGAGTGAATGTCGAATAGTCCCCAGTTTGGGACTGTTACTGGATGTTATGTCTCTCACTTAGGTCGGTGCCAATGCACAGGGTGCGTTTTTATAAATTTTGAAGAACTTTCAGCTGGTGTCTCTACATGTTCTCCGAGTGCATACTTAGACTAGGTTTTCTTGGTCTATTTCGTGTACTTGGAGACCATGGGGAGGTGCTGCTGAAAATTTCTAAAAATAATAGAAACATGCTTAAGATTGGCACTAGTGAGGAGACGCATCCAGAAACGGGATAGAAGCCTAACCCTTGTAGAGTGGAGATATAAACTAGGTAAACTAAATTTCATGCTTGGACCACATTCATGATTATTCTTGATCTAATTGGGTATTTTCTTCAATTACAGATGGATGCCGATCGGAGTTGGATGTACCGTAGGATAAAGATTGATGGGAGGGGATTAGTTGATGCGTACCTTGACGGGGTGTCTAATTTTATGAACAAAGCAATAGAACATGCTGATGATCTGAACGGAAAGATGAGATGCCCGTGTCTCAAGTGTAAGAACATGATATGGAAGACTGCTGATGAAGTGAAATTTAACTTATATTCACGTGGGTTTGTAGATGGGTATTCGGTATGGATTCATCACGGGGAATCAGTTGAGTTTAGAGAGCTATCAGATAGTACTGTAGACCAGTCAGATAACTATGATGTCGTGGAGATGTTGGTAGATGCGTATGGCCCTACGAATATTGACTGGGCTGAAAATGAGCCTGCATCAAGCAGTGCTGATCAACAAAGCCAAATGATTCAGCAGCTGCCTTCTATAAGATGCTATCTGAATCAGGGATCCCATTGTATCCTGAACACAACAAGCACACCAGGCTTTCTGCAGTGACGAAGCTTTTACACTACAAGAATGAACATGACTGCAGTGAGAGAGGATTCAATGATTTGCTTACTATTTTCAGGGAGTTCTTACCTAAGGATAATACCTTGCCCGTGAGTTACTGTGAAGTTAAGAAGATGGTTAAGGGGTTGAATCTTGGGTATGAGAAGATCGATGCTAGAGCAGGACTGTATGTTATACTATGGGGATGACAAAGATAAGGTGCAGTGTGATATATGTAATTTGCCTCGGTATTAAATCACAAAACGTGGGGGGAAGGAGAAACATGTTCCAAAGAAGATATTACGGTACTTTCCTCTTGCGCCGAGGTTGCAGCGTCTATTCATGTCTTCGCATACTACACCTAATATGCGTTGGCATAGGACAAGGGACGTCATCCCTGGTCAGCTTACTCACCCAGCAGATGGAGATGAGTGGAAGAATTTTAATGCTAATTTTTCACAATTCGTCGACGATGTTAGGAATGTCAGGCTTGACATGGCTACCGATGGATTTTGTCCGTTTAATAATTTTAGTCAGCCATACTCTGTTTGGCCAGTGATTATGGTAGCTTACAATCTTCCACCGTCAATGTGCATGAGGGATCCGTATCTTTTCTTGACTTTACTAATGTCGGGGGATAAGAGTCCTACAAAAGACATCAACTTGTACCTTAGACCGTTAGTCAATGAACTTAAGATGTTGTGGGAAATAGGGGTTCAGACTTTTGATAAGTCTGTCGGGCAGAATGTTTTGATGAAGGCAGCCTTGTTGTGGACTATCATTGACTTTTTGGCACTTGGGATGGTCAGTGGTTGGTGGACCCATGGTAAATTGTCATGTCCAGTCTGTATGGGGGATGTGCAGGGCACATAACTGCGTTATGGGCGAAAAATTAGTTTCTTTGGAATTGCTCGAAGATTCTTGCCTGTTGAGCACAATTATAGAAAGATGTCTACACAGTTCAATAGAAAAACAGAAAAGAAGGGGGTTGTTGGTCGCTTGTTGAGCAGCGATGTATTGGGATGGCTAAATGATTTGACATTTCCACCGCCTGGGAAGGAGCATGGTAAGTTGAGAGCAATAGGGTACGGTAAAGCTCATAATTGGACAAACTCACCCATTTGGTTTGAGTTGTCATACTGGGGCACACTAGCACTTCGTCATTGCATATATGTCATGCATACAGAGAAAAATATGTTCGAGAACTTGTTTTACACTGTGCTAGATACGAGTGGTAAAATAAAAGACAATGATAAATCACATAAAGACTTGGAGGAAATGAACATCAGGCGGGAATTGTGGCTCCGTCCTAACAACTCAAAACCAAAAGCTCCATTTTATCTTACCAAGCAACAAATTGAAAATATTTGCAAGTGGCTTAGTGCATTGAAGCTACCAGATGGTTATGCTTCTAACATCTCTCGATGTACTAAGGTTAAGCAGTTGAAAATTATCGGATTCAAGAGTCATGACTGTCATGTATTCATGCAGAAGTTGATTCCAATTGCCTTTCGTGAAGTATTACCGAGGAATATTATTGATGCATTTACCACACTTTCAAATTTTTTTCGAGATATTTTCTCTACTGTTATAAGGTACAGTGATGTGGAGCAGATGGAGAAAAATATATTGTTGACAATGTGTAAGCTCGAAATGATCTTACCTCTAGGGTTCTTTGACTTGATGGAGCATTTGCCTATTCATTTGCCATATGAACTTAAGCTTGGAGGACCGGTGCAATATCGATGGATGTATCCTTTTGAGAGGTAATATCACCTACATTGTGTTATAATCATCACCTGAATATTTGTTTTAGCCGATATATTATCTTATTTCAGGTATATGCATCGATTAAAACAGAAAGTTAAAAATAAAGCTCGTGTAGAGAGTTCTATAGCTGAACGTTATACGGAGGAAGAGCTTGTCAACTTCTGCTCGCTATACTTTGACGATGTAGTCTCAACGAAGCACAATCGTCTAACTCAGAATGAGGTCGTCGTCAATCCCCAAACACGTGCTGATGAGTTGGCTGTATTCACTTATCCGGCCAAACCATTTGGACATGAGACGACGACTTACCTAACCGATAAAGATTTAAAGATTGTATCTACATATGTGCTTCTGAATATGCCTGAAGTATCATCGTACATCAAGTATGTATTATTTCAAGTTGATAATGAATTTTTCTTACCTTAATCAAATAATTAAACAATTGCCATATTATTATACGCAGCGCATTCGAATTGGAATCGCGAGCTTCTAACCCGGGGTTGACTACATCACAGATGGAAGCATTCACTAATGACAATTTCCATCAGTGATTTACGAGAAGGGTCGAAGAAGAGAATGATTATGAGCATTTTAGAGATGTCATTTTAGGCCCGTACAAACTCATTAGTTCATTTCCAGGTTGTATCGTGAATGGGTATAGATCCAAGGTTGATGAATTGAATGACTTGACATCAGTCAACTCTAGCATTGTCGTGTTGGGAAGTTGTTATGGAGATTCTGAGTCCAATTACTATGGAAGATTAAAGGAAGTGGTTGTGCTCAATTATCCAGGTGCAAAAAATGTCGTTACATTTAAGTGTCGCTGGTTTGATACTGCAAAGGGTGTTAAAGTTGATCGTAATAGAATCATCACAGTAGATTTAAAATCGAATTTATAGTCTGATGACGTATTTGTGCTAGCCAGCCAAGCAACTCAAGTGTACTACGCCCCTAATGTCGTAAATTATAGAACCCCCTGGTATACAGTTGTCACAACGAAGACTCGGTCATTTGATGGTACGGATGACCCGTTGCAAGAACAAATTAGCAATCCCAGCCACGTTGTGCTAGATGATGACGACGTGGTGGTTGATGATGTCGTTAACGTACTCGATGTTGACGAAGTGGAGGAAGATGTGGTTGTTAGTCCGTATGTGGTGGTAGAAGATGATACTGAGGAAGAAATTGATACAGAAGAGGAAGTGACAGAATCAGAAGATGGAAATGAAAATGATTTTGATTCTGACGGGTTTGACGATGTACTACTTCACTACTCGGTGTTTTGTAAATATTATACAACGAAATTAGATATAATAATTGTAATAAAATTTAATTAATGTCATCGTATCTATGTCTGTTATTTCAGTAGTACAGCTATGCCTCGACATAGCGGTGGAGGTGGTCGTGGTAGCGGCCGCTCCGGATCGGGAGACGGCTCCCAGGGCGGGTCGTCTTCAGATGCTAGTGAGTTAATTTCTTATTTTGGCTCAGTAACGTTTTTTCCATAACTATATTATACATTCATTGACAATCTCATAACTATATTAAACATACAGATGCTAGACGTCGACGTCAGCGAGGGCCTAACCTCAGTCGATCAGGCCATCCGCCGGCAGTGCCTGACGTCGTTCCAGTTGATGTCGGCTCGTCTGTGTAGGTTTCAACTATCACTTATATATGTTCAATCGCGATGATATCAATTAAAATGTTCTTAATAAATTTTGTATTCTAGTATTATGGATCATGTCGCTAAGGCGACCGTACACGCCATCTGCCTGGCGCATCTCCCTACTAACTGCATGCGATTTAGCCATTACTCGTGCTACGATGTCGGCTTCATGGTGACAGTGTTGCGGGAGTTTCACGTAAGTCGAATTACATATATTAAATCAAGGTTCATGTTATTTACATATTGTTCAAATAATTAATTATATGTATGTTATGTCTGTTTGATAGAGATACTATAGATACGAGACTGGCATCACTGAGGCGGATGGTGACGCCGTTATCATTGCCCACATCTCGAAGAATTATACGGACTGGCTGTACGAGATGCGACAGAGGGCAGTCCGGGCGATAGAAGAATCGCCCGGGACTACTTTGCGAGATCATCAGCCGCCAGCAATATCAGATCCAGCATGGGCTGCGATGTGTGTGTACTGGGATGATGATGCGTTCAAGACCAAGTCAGAGCAGATGAAGAAGAATCGAGGCAAGCTGCGAGTTAGACATACTTCTGGCTCGCAGTCGTTTTAGGAGGTTAAAGCCGTATGTATTTATCTTTAGTTTAGTTTAATATTAAACTACAACTATAGTAATTTAAGTTGATATTATTTAATGTATATGATTTAGGCCATGCGGAGTAGCTTGGTCCGACCTCCTACTATGATGGAGTTTTGGGATAGAGTCCATACGCCGAAGGGCTCTACTTCGGGGTTGACGATGTCTCCAGCAGCACTAGCTATACGGGTAATACATTTACTATAATAAATATTATTTAGGATAATATTACGTAATTTATATGATGATACCAAGATAACTCACATGTACATATATCAAATTACAAGAGCGGTTTAAGAAGATCCGCAGCCAGCGTATAGTGGAGTTGCAGGCTGCTAGGGGTGATGCCGAGACGTTAGATTCCACCGTCCCTCTGCCTGGGATTAGTTTATCTCAGGACGAGGAGACGGCTCTTTGGGTCGCGTCTCAGGATACTCCCACTAGTACTAGCGGTAGGTATCGAGTGCTGGGGTTACCGAGGATACTAGCCTATACACTGCCAGGAGGTATAATATTTTTAGTTTATTTCTTGTTTATGAATAAAGAAAATTCACCATATAATTCATGTTATATTTATTTTTGTAGGCTCTAGCCAGCGTCTGCGTCCAAGAGCTCCCGTGGGACCATCACATACGGGCGCTGGCTTAGACGATGCTTTGTTCCAGCGTGTTATGGCTGCGGTGTCAGAGAGGTTTGAGACCGATCCGCTGTTCCATTGTCAGGACCTTCCCACCCATTCTCGCCTCCATCAGCTTGCGCAGGACGTTGCAGCTGGTGCCACCGCCGAGAGTACGGGTATCCCTCCGGAGCAGTGGGCCGCGATACGCGATGAGATTGTTCGGATGGTGGTTACCTTAGTCGAGGACGCGTTTGGGCTGATGTTGAGTCAGCCCTCGACTGCTCAGGTATACTATTCGTTTTAAATTCAAATATATATTCTGCATGTAATTTAATTTTCATTTAGTTATCTTTAACTGAATCATATATATGGACTAATGAGTTGTGTATCAACAGGGTGACGAGCGGACTGATGAACGGGATGACAATTTTTATACTCCAGAGCAGCGTCGACGCCCGCCCAATGATCCTCCTCACACCGGGGGCTCTATTAGCTTGACTTAGTTTACATTCTTTTGTAGTTTAAATTCTTTTGTATTAATTTTACATAACTTTTGACGTACATATTGTAGTTTAAAAACTTTATCATTAATTACTTTGGTTTTGTTGCGGTTTGACACTTAGCTTAATGGATGTTTGTTATAGTTAGTTTAGATTAACGGGATCTTTTGTAATTTACCTTAGTTTAATTTACTTTGATTAATGCGGTTCTTTAACTCATTACTTTGGTTTGTTGCGGTTATGCTAGTAGTAATGGGATGTTTTTGACATTTAGCTTAATTTAGCTTGTGTATGTGATGTTGGGAAAACAGGCACAGGTACAAGATGTGGGTTAAATCCTTGGATATTGCAAAAATAAATAAAACATTTAAAAAAAACATTAACCTCGACGGAATAAGGTTATTTTCAAAGGACTTCCGTCGAGGTTAAGGTGTTTCCCATTTTCAGTATACTGCCACGTGGCATATATATCCTCGACCGAATGTCGGATCGACGGAATTCCGTCGCTCTTAAGGTGTTTTCCCCATTTGTCAGGCGGCCACGTGGCATGCTTATCACCAACCGAATATCCTCGACAGACACATTTCAGTCGGGGATATATTAACTCCGACCGAATGTTCGGTCAACAATAAATCCGTCGAGTCTAAATATCCCCGACTGAAAGATCGACGGACTTAATTTCGACCTGTTTATATACGACCGAATTTTCGACCGAATATTCAGTCGGAAATAAGGTTAACCTCGACGGAATATACTTATGGCCGACCGAATATTCTGTCGGAAATAATCCTTTTTGTTGTAGTGCTTCAAAGATTTAAAAGTCTATCATCAATATATTATCCCTGTAATATCAATCAATATACATCTTGAATCAAATATTCATCTTTGCACTACAGGCCAAAGATATTCAATTGTATCACCAGTTGGTCAAGTTTATCTAAACACCTGTTCATCTTTGCACTATAGGCCAAAGATATTCATCAGTTAATCATTCATCTTTGCACTACAGGCCAAAGATATTTAGTAATATCATCATTTAGGACCGAGGATGATGAAAAATATTTTAAAGAAAACGAATCAAGTGAGACAAAATGACAAATATTAGATATTCGTACTACAGTTTATCTAAGTTCAAAAATACTCTAAAATAATCAATTTTAGAGCAAAATTCAAAAATAAAGATCAAAACATGGATATAATCAAAGATAGTAACCATAATAGACATCTTGAACAAAGAAGAGAAAATTTTATTTTTCTGTGAATAGTGCCGTATATGTGAATAGTAACCCCCGACACAAAAAGGTAGAAATTCCACAATAAAGTTCATATCAATATTTCGGCATAATGATATTGAAAAAAATAATATCATTTACGAAGAAAGTAACATCCCTTACCTCAACATAACAGTACTTCTGATCGAAATATTGGATGTAAAGTCGGAGGAAACTTGCACTGAATAGTCACTCTCAAAGTATCTAAATACTCACAAAATACACTCGATAATATAGAGAGAAAGAAAACTTGTTTCTGGTGTGATTTTCAATTCTAACTAAGCACATTATTTATAGAAAAATGCTAGAACGCCAAAGGAGACTAAATTAATAAAATAATATTTTTTTCTTCATTCTACGCCAACCTCTTTTGAAACATCAAAGCAAGCCATCTTGAAAAAAATTTCAGCCCACATGTTTTGAAAAACAAAAGTGGGTCCCACCCATAATTTTAATAAAAATATTTAATTTCTAAAACTTCAATAATTCATAATAAATAGTCATTTTATCAGAAAAATTCAAATTTTATGTCCTTTTATAGGAAATTTAATTCTCTACAACTTTGTAGAAGAAAGTTTTTCCAAATTCCAAATAGAAAATGTCCGAAATCCACATACGGATGATTTTTAATACCTCCATTCTGACAAAATACTGATAAAACACCTCAAAATTAAATCCTTCATTTATATCCACATAAAAATAAATATATCTATCATTTATATCCATATAAAATAAATATTTCCTTATCATATAAATTAATAATTAATTATTCACAAATAATATTACAGAATCACAATTATGACAACCAGGTCGTTCTCAGGAAAGAAGGGGCTTTCCGATAAGGATTTCTCCTTATTGGCACGTAATTAGGTGACCAAACCTCTTCTTAGACAGAACTTCCTTAGACATTGCCAATAATGCTATCTAATAATATTATTCAAATAATATGAATTATTGATCTAATAATGGAAAATACTGTGCAGTGACAATTATTGAAACAACAATAATATAAAATATCAACGTAGCAATTATTAAATCAATAAAATAACATATTGAACAGTAATTACTGTAACAATTATTGAGTAGTGCCTTCTTACGTAAGGATCAATAATTCATCAATACTGTGCAATACCGTGTGCTACTGTGCAACCATGCATATTACTGTATTTTAACCACCGGGTATTCCAACAGTGTTAACGGTAACAACTACGTCGTTATTTATAAAAACTCAAACTTATTGTTTTCTTCATCTGACCGTTTTTCGTTATGGGGCCCATAAATAGTTGCGCCATCATACGAATATTCCCTGACAGTAAGAATATTTTACGACCAAACGAATATTCCCTGATAACAATGAATATTTTATAACCACTTGCTTATTTTGCAAAATTTGTATATTTCACCCATAACCAAAGCATTATATCAAATTAACACCTTATTATTCAAAATAATAATTAGAGGAAATTCAACTTTTATTTATGAAGAAGTTGGGGTCATACAACCTCCCCTCCTTATGAAATTTCTTCCTCGAAATTGACGCACATACCTGGTGTTTCGAAAAGGTGAGGATACCTCTCTTTCATTTCTGATTCCAACTCCCAAGTCATTTCCTCAATAGCATGGTTCCTCCACAAAACCTTAACTTGTGGTATAACATTGGTGTGCATGACATGCTCTTTCCTATCTAAGATCTTAACTGGTACCTCCTCGTACGTTAAATCTTCGGCTATCTCGTCTGGTTCTAACTCAATTATGTGGTTTGGGTCTTTCACATATTTACGAAGCATAGATATGTGAAAAATATTATGAACACGAGACATGCTTGGAGGTAATGCGAGTCTATAGGCCACATTTCCTATTCGGTCAAGAATCTCAAATGGACCAATAAATCTTGGATTGAGCTTTCCTCTTTTTCCAAATCTTGTAACTCCCTTCCATGGAGAAATACGTAATAATACATGATCCCCAATATTAAATTCCACGTCCTTTCGATGAAGATTCGCATGACTCTTTTGTAGATCCTGTGCCGTTTGTATACATTATCGGATCATTTGGATCTTTCCTGTAGTTATGCGTTCTAATTCTGGTCCCAACAATGTTTCTTCTCCCACCTCATCCCAGCATACTGGAGAGCGACACTTTCATCCATACAATGCTTCAAATGGAGCCACACCTATACTTGCCTGATAACTGTTATTGTAGGAGAATTCCACCAATGGTAGGTACTTATCCCAACTCCCTTTGAAATCTAGGACACAGAGTCTTAATAGATCTTCAAGAGTTTGAATAGTCCTCTTTGATTGCATGTCCGTTTGAGGATGGAATGCTGAACTGAATCGTAAATCTGTGCCCATAGTTTTCTGCAAGTTAACCCAAAATTGTGAAGTGAATCTTGGGTCATGATCCGAAACTATGGATACTGTCATGCCATACAATCTCATTCACATACATACGAGTAAGACGTTAAAGGGAATAAGTCTCCCGTATAGGCAAGAAATGAGCAGACTTGGTTAATCTATCAACAATGACCCAAATCGCATCTATGCCTTGAGAAACCTTGGGAAGACCCGTAACGAAATCCATAGTAATGTGTTCCCACTTCCATTTCGGGATCTCAAGTGGTTGCAATGGACCCTTTGGCACTTAATGCTCCATTTTTACACGTTGACAAGTTAAAAACTTCGAGACAAACTCCGCGATCTCTTTCTTCATATTGCTCCACCAAAATGTATGTCGAAGATCATGATACATTTTGGTACTTCCAGGATGGACTGCAAACGGTGTGTTGTGTGCCTCCATCATGATTCTATGCTTCAAGTCAGAATCGTTAGGAACAGAAAGTCTGGAGTTGACTCGAAGTATTCCTTCTTTATCGATTCTTGCTTCTAGAACAGCACCTTCTTGCACTTTCTTCTTCATACGCATCAGCTCCATGTCCGTAGCTTGAGCAACTTTAACTTTATCGATTAAAGTTAGTTCTATTCGTATGTTTGATATCATTACGTGGGTACTTGGAGCCTTTACCTCTATCTCCATCCTTTGCAAGTCATACAAAATGGGCCTTTACGTTAACAACATCGCACTCGTGCCCGCATATGATCTTCTACTCAATGCGTCAGCTACCACGTTTACTTTTCCAGGATGGTATTTGTAACGACCCCAAAACAGGTCCATTCCATCCAACCTATTCTGAGTCGCCAAATACATGGTACAAAAAATAATTATAACTTTATTACAACAATTGTCGTGCAAAATACAACAACATATATGCTGTGGGTTTGGATACAAATATATACCAAATGTGACTCATGTCCCAACCGTGGACAGCACCTCACAATGACACCTTACATAAAGGTATAGTCAAAAACTGTTTTAGAAATTAGAATATTTGGGAAGTGCTCAAGAAAACCTTCGTACATGGGAGGCCATGCTTCTAGGTTGTGATAGATATCATATGGCCACAGGATTATCCTTGGTTGACCCAATAGACCCCAAAGAAAAACGAGAAGATTACTATCATATTCTTCCCAATGGTGAGTCTTCTCTTGACTTATCATTATCTCCACTATCTCTAATTGAGAATTATACTTCAAACAAACACCAAGATTATATAGGTAGTGCTCGTAGATATACTCAGCAAGTGGATGAGCACAACCCTGTCTTATGATGACACGAGGTTGTATGTCATTAGACATCTTGTATGATAGTGACGAAACACCCTTCCAACGTTGGGTTCGCCTCACCCTATTTTCTTCACCAAATATAACTACTAAATGATGACCACCGTTCTATTCCCTTGTTACCCCCGCTCGACCCAGCTACACTCTTATTACCTGAAAGGAATTGTGAAACAAAAGGGTGAGCACAACTAGCCCAGTAAAGAATATCAGAACTAAAGATAATTAAATTATCAATAGCCTTCATCAGTAATAAATCAGAGATTTAGAACATATGGTAGATGATAAAATTTTTTAACCATAGTTGCAGCGGAACGAGCAATCCATTAGAAGAGTCAAATAGACTATAAAGTCTATTATCTTCTCCATGTTAAAAGTCCACCAACAACGTTTTATCCCTGTAACATCAATCAACAATTCTTGTCCACAATCACATATATAACTCATAATCGTAATTGTTGTTCTAAATTCCTTTTCTCATTCAGGACAAAGATAATTTTCGTCACCTGAAACATCAAAGATCATGGTTATACCAAATCACAGTTCAAGTTTATAATCATATTAACAAATTCATCTTTGCACTACGGGCCAAAGATATTCATCAGCAGACCATCTTTGCACTACAGGCCAAAGGTATTCAACAACAGTTCATCTTCGCACTACAGGCCAAAGATATTCATCAATAATTCATCTTTGCACTACATGCCAAAGATATTCTTCAACAGTTCATATTTGCACTATATGCCAAATTTATTAATATCTCAAAGAAATATATAATCATTTCAAAATTATATAAACAATAATTATAACCATGTTGATCAATTCATCTTTACACTTAAGCTAAAGATATTCAATTATAAATTCAATGGTCATGATAATACCAGTTAACAATTCATCTTTGCACTACAGGCCAAAGATATTCCTCAGTCACGATCATACCAATAATTTACCCATCTTTACACTCAAGTGAAAGAGAAACTCAACATCAGGGTTATAAAAATGTTATATATGATAATAAAAATAATATGATCAACATATAGTTTTAATCTCAAGAGTAATATTCATAAATCAACTATAATTTGGTCAGAAAAAGAAACCAATTTTGTAGTGAATAGTAACTCATGAATAGTAACTCGCGAATAGTAACTCGTAAATAGTAACTCATGAATAGTAACTCATGAATAGTATTCCGTATTCGTACATAGTACCGTATACGTAAATAATGTCATATACTTAAATAGTGCCATATACATGAATAGTGCCGTATACGTGAATAGTGTCGTATACGTGAATAGTAACCCCGACTCAAAAAGGTAGAAATTCTACAATAAAATCCATACCAATATTTCAGTCTAATGATATTGAAAGAATAACATCATTATGAAGAATATAACATCCCTTAATATCCCTTACTATTCCTTACCTCAAAAGAGCAGTATTTCTGACTGGAATGTAAAGCCGAAGGAAACTTGGACTGAATAGCAACTCTCAAAGTATCTAAATACTCACAAAATATACTTCATAATATAGAGAGAGAAAGAGAGAAAGCTTATGTTTCTAGTGTGATTTTCAATTCTAACTTAGCACTCTATTTATAGGAAAATGTTAGCACGCCGAAACAGACTTAACCTGCAACCTGATGGCTTTACCTGCTACTATTCCCACCCACCATATTTGAATAAAAATCTCAGCACATTTTTTCACCAACCAAGAGTGGGGCCCACTAATTCTAGAATTTTCCACCAAAATGATTAACTCCGAAAATTCAACAATTTCTGAACCAGTCATCTCGTAAAATTCATAACAAATCATACGTTCATTTTTAACGTTTCAAAATTTGTGGACATATACTCAACTTATATATGTATAACTATCCAAGAATTACCACGATCCAACGGTCAGATTAAAAATTATAACCCCCGCAAAATATCTCAAAAAATCCTGATTTGATTTTTAATACTTCCATTATGACAAAAATACTGATAAAACACTTCAACATTAATTCCTTCATTTATAACCACATAAATAAATCCATCATTTATATCCACATCAAATAAATAATTCATTATCATATAAATTAATATTTAATTATTTATAAATAATATTACAGAATCACAATAATGACAACCATGCAGTTCCGAGGAAAGAGGGGGCTTTTCAATAAGGATTTCTCCTTACTGGCGCGCAATTAGATGACCAAACCTCTCCTTAGACAGAACTTTCTAGACATTTCCAATAATGTTATCTAATAATATTATTCAAATAATGTGAATTATTGATCTGATAATGAAAAATATTGTGCAATGACAATTATTGAAACAACAATAATATAAAATTTTAACGTAGCAATTATTGAATCAATAAAATAAAATATTAAACAGTAATTACTGTAACAATTATTGAGTAGTGCCTTCTTACGTAAGAATCAATAATTTCAAAAATACTGTGCAATACCGTGTGCTCCTGTGCAATAACGCGTATTGCTGTATTTTAACCACCGGGTATTCTAACAGTGTTAACGGTAACAACTACGCCGTTAATTATAAAAACTCAATTTTTGTCGTTATCTTCATCCGACAGTTATTCGTTTTGGGGCCCACAAATAGCTGCGTCGTCGTACGAATATTCTCCGACAGAAAGAATATTCCACGACCAAACGAATATTCCCCGACAACAATGATTATTTTATAACCACTTGCTTATTTTGAAAAAAAATCATATATCACCTTTAACTTTAACTTTTTATCAATTTAACCATTTACTGAATCGTAATTATAAGAAAAATTGAATACTTTTATTTCATAAAATTCGGGGTCTTACAGTATTGGATGGTATAATCGTAATCTTTCAACAGCTCAAGCCAACGTCGTTGCTGCATGTTGAGTTCCTTTTGGGTGAATAAATATTTGAGGCTTTTATGATCTGTATAGATCTCCACTTTTTCCCTATACAGGTAGTGTCTCCATATCTTCAACAAGAAAACGACTGCTGCCAACTCCAAATCATAAGTAGGATAATTTCTCTCATATTCTTTGAGTTGTCGCGAGGCATAAGCTATGACTTTCTCATGTTGCATGAGAACAAATCCTAACCCTTTGCCTGAAGCATCGCTGTAGATAACAAATCCATCCGAACCAGATGGTATTGTCAGAACATGTGTCGAAATGAGTCTCCTCTTAAGCTCTTGGAAACTCATCTCGCATTCCTTGCTCCATACGAATTTTGTATCTTTCCGAGTCAGTTGAGTTAACGGAGTACCGATTCTAGAAAATCCTTTCACAAATCTCCGATAATAACCAGCTAAGCCCAGAAAGCTACGTACTTCGATCACTGACTTCGGTTGCTCCCAACTTTGTATTGCTTTAATCTTCGCCGGGTCAACAGATACTCCATGTTTTGACACCACGTGCCCCAGGAATGCTACTTCCTCAAGCCAGAACTCGTATTTCTTCAGCTTGGCATATAGCTTATTGTCATGAAGCCTTTGCAGTACCAGCTTCAAATGGTGCTCATGATCTTCACGGCTTTTGGAATAAATGAGGATGTCATCAATAAAGACAACCACGAACTGATCCAAATATTTCTTGAACACACGGTTAATCATATCCATGAAAGCAGCAGGAGCATTAGTCAATCCAAAAGACATGACTAAGAATTCATAATGCCCGTACTTAGTTCTGAAGGTAGTCTTCGGAATATCCTCAGTTTTAATCTTCAGCTGATGATATCCAGAACGAAGATCAATGTTTGAAAAGAATTATGCTCCTTGTAATTGGTCGAACAGGTCATCAATGTGAGGTTGCGGATACCTATTCTTGATATTGACATGGTTCAATTCCCGATAGTCGATACAAAGTCGCATACTCTCGTCTTTCTTCTATACGAATAAAATTGGAGCACCCCAAGGAGATGTACTAGGATGAATGAAACCAATGTCTAACAACTCCTGTAATTGGACCTTTAACTCCTGAAGTTTAATAGGAGTCATTCGATATGGGGTTTTAGAAATGGGCTTTGTAACAGGTTCAAGGTCAATAAAGAATTTAACTTCACGTTCTGGGGGTAGACCGGGAAGTTCTTCAGAAAATACGTCAGGAAATTCATTAACAATAGAAATATTATTCAAATCTGACGTGTTTTTGTTCAAGTCCGTAACATGGGCTAAGAAAGCTTAACATCCATTTTTCAATAAATGAATAGCTTTATGGCTTGATATGGTAGTGGTTGACTTTAGTGGTTTAGTTGCTTGAATTCACATAGCAAGTTGGTTAGGTATATGAAAGCTAACAACTTTACGAAAACAATCAATTTTGGCATGATGAATAGTTAACCAATCAATCCCTAAAATTATATTAAATGCAAGTATTTTCAAAGAAATAAGATCGACAGGTAATGTGATGGTACCAACTTGGATCAAGCAAGATTTATAAACAGTATATGCAATGAAGGTTTTTCCTAACAGAGTTTCAACAGATAAGTCAAAGTCTAGTTTCTCCGGAGTCAAGTTCAAACGTTGAGCACAAGCAGGAGAGATAAAAGAATGGGTAGAACCGATATCTAATAAGGTATAAACTTCCCAAGAATTTATGATTAGCTTACCCGTGATCACCTTGTTCGGGTTCCTCGCGTTTTGGCCAATCACGACAAACGCTCTACCAGGAATCGCTGACTTTGACTTTTCTAGAACAGCCTTCGGAGTCACCATTCCCGCTGGACTTGATTTTGCTACAAGACAATCTCTAGCTATATGACCTTCCTTTCCACAATTATAACACACCTTGGATTGTTTTGGGCAGTTTGGGCTGATATGTCCCTCTTTCCTGCATTTATAACAAACGACCGGTACTCATTCTCCTCCCCTAGAAACTGTTGATGTTTGTGCTGACGTCTTCACGTTATCATTGTTGTACCTTCTCTTCTTAAAATTTCCTCCCGACTCGCTTCTTCTATTTTCATGGCCACGATTACCACCAGAGTGGTTACCATTTTTGTTCGAATGTTTTCCTCCCCGCTGGTTGTCATTGCTTCGATGACTGCTGCCACCGATATGACCCTAGTTGTGGTCCCTCGGTTGAACATACATATTATCTCGCTCTAATAATTGAGTCTTGTTTACAACATCTGAATATAAAGAAAATTTATGAGAGATAAGATATTGCCGAATCTCAGGTTTTAGACCTCTGAGAAACATCCTCGTCATACGTTCCTCATTCTCCACCAAATGCGGTGCAAACCTGGATAACTTCGTAAACTTCGCCTCGTACTGGGACACTGTCATGTTGTTTTGTTCTAATCTAATAAACTCTACCTCCTTCATATGATGAATACTTTCAGGAAAGTACTTATCATTGAATAGCTTCTAAAACGTTTCCCAAGACATACTGAGTGCGGCAAGTTGGGTACGCTTTACAGATTCCCCCCAGTAATCTGCCTCACCACAGAACATAAATGTGGCGAATGGAACCTTCTGTTCCTCCGTGCATCCCAAGACATTAAATATCTTGGTAATTTGTTTAACCCACGTCTCTGCCTTGATCGAATCCGGCTTTCCCACAAATTCTGGCGGTCCCAACTCTTTGAACTGCTTGGCTGTGACAAGCTGTGCGTTGCTATCATTTCCACCCGTATTTTGTACACGAGTTTCCCTCGTCTGATTTTGTATGAACTGTAAAAAACTTCTAAACATCTCATCATTTATCATTTGTTCGGTAGTGTTGTTTACAGGAGGAATATTGCCTTCCTGTTGCACGTTCCCCTGAGTTGTGATTAAAGGTGTCTCCACGGTCTCATTTACTCCATTGTTAACGTTCTCGGCTGCCATTCTCAAATACTACCATAAAATAAGGGTTAATTAAACAAATTAACATATCACATACTATCCCTATATTATGACCGACCAACAAATAAGCTTAGGTAGGACACACTAGCGAAGGATTTACCCGTCTCTTATCTCCTAGTTCTATTCCCCAATCTCCGCCAGAGACCATATCCCTAAGCTCTGATACCAACTATGACGCCCCCAAAAAAGGTATACATCACCCATTCTGAGTCGCCAAATACATGGTACAGAAAACAACTACAACTTTATTATTACAATTGTCGTGCAAAATATGACAACACATAAACTGTGAGTTTAAATACAAATATTATCTTCCAGACAATATCTACACTCAAATAAATCCTCATTACAATTATTGATATACTATTTACAAAATAGTGAGGACTATTAACACAACTGACTGGAAACATCACTCCACACCCCGACTAGTTCCCGCTATATTCTCGCCTCCTGAGAAAATGGAACAAAAAGGAAAAGGGTGAGATCAACTAGCCCAGTAAAGGATATTATGACTAAGATAATATACAACAAATTATCATTAGTGTAAGACCCCAAATTTTATGAAATGAAAGTATTCAATTTTCTTATAATTATTATTTTATTTCGTAAATGGTTAAATTGATAAAAGGTTAAAATTAAGGGTGATATGTGAAAATTTTTGCAAAGTAAGCAAGTGGTTATATAATATTCGATTGGTCGGGCAATATACTTTTTATTGGAAAATATCTGTACGACGGCACAATCATTTGTGGACCCCACAACGGAAGTATTGTCGTAGTAAGAAAACGACAGAATTATCTTTTTATAAAAATAACGGTGAAAGTGTTACCGTTAAAACTGTTGAACTATCCGGTAGTAAAAGTACATTAATACGCGTGGTTACATAGTAGCACACAATATTGATTATTGATACTTACGTGATAAGTCACTCAGGTATATTCAATTATTGCTACAGTAATTGCTGCATCATATCTCTCATATTATTGATTCAATTATTGTCACAGTATCATTTGTATAATATGTTATATTATTAAATTAATAATTGAGACGACAAAGTTATTCATATTATTATTTACAATATTAACAATGTTTAGAAGTTCTGTCAAGGAGAGGTTAGATAATCTAATTCCGCGCCAATAGGGAGAAATTCTTATCGGAAAGCCCCCTCTTTCCTGGAAATGACCTGGTTGTTAAATATTATGAGTTATAATATTAATGATGAATAAGTTAGTGTTGATTAAAAATTAAATTGATAGTTTCATTGTGTGGGAATTATTAGTGTTAGTGAAAATCGACATTTATTCCGATAATAATTAATGTCTGGAGGTTATATTGACCAATCGGGTAATTCACCGGATAAATGAGCAATTAATTGCTATTAATTCACATGCTTATAACTATGTGTTCACATGTGTGTACTATTAATTCACATAATTTACTATTAGGAAAATTGGTGCAAGATTAATAATACTTACATGACTAAATTAAAAATAGAGGTATAGTTGAAGGTACTATACTATAATTAATTTTTTTACATGTTTAGAACTATTGAGTCACATGATTTACTATTGATTCACATTCATTTACTATTAGGGGAGGTGGTGCAAGTTTGATAATACTTACATGATTAAATTAAAAATGAAGAAAAAGAGGAAGGTGTTATACTGTAATATTTCAAGCCCCAAAACGTGCAATTATCGAAACTATATTTCCTATAAATAGAAGCTCATTCTTCCTTCATTTCTCACCAATTCACTAAAGTTATAGAGCAATTATTATAGAGAAAAATTATAGAGAGAAAGAAGAAGAGAAGTCTGCTACCTCACTATTCCAGTATCCAGTCTTCTTTTGAGGTAAGAGGTATTATTTCTTTCGTATTCATGAAGAAAGCTTCTGTTATTCTATTCTTTATTATTATGTTAGAATAACATGGCTATGCGAAGTACCACATACATGGTGAAATTCTTTTGTTATTCCATTCTTTATTATTCTGTTGGAATATCCTGTCTGTGCGGATTACGCATGACCTGGTTCCATTTTTTATTATTCTGTTGGAATATCCTATCTGTGCGTATTACGCATGACCTGGTTCCATTATTTATTATTCTGTTGGGAATAACCTGTCTGTGCGGTCTATCGCATGCATGGTGAATTCTTCTATTATTCCATTCTTTATTATTATGTTGGAATAACCTGTCTGTGTGGATTACCGCATGCATGGTGAATGATCATTCGTATTCATTCTTTATTAAACTGCGAAAATGATCTGTCTATGTGGATTACCGCATGGCGGGTGAAAATCCATTTGCAGTTTCGTATATTCTATTATACTCGTATGAGATATCATTTCTTTTGTACTCGTCATGGAATATCATTTTCTTTGATATTTTTCTTTTACGAGTTATTATTAATGGGTTACTATTCACCCGATTATTATTCACTCTAGTATTATTCACTCGGATATTCGGGATACTTTTCGTGCCAGAGTACTATTCACAGGTTACTATTCACGGGTTACTATTCACGGGTTACTATTCACTCTAGTATCATTCACTCGGGTATTTAGGATACTTTTCATGTCGGGATACTATTCTTGAAGTACTATTCACCAGAAAAATATATTTCTTTTCTGTCCAAATTATTTTTGATACATGAATATTATTCTTGAATTTTACTCCACAAAATAGTATTGTGTTGACAAGTTGGAAATTATTGATTTGTGGATAAATTAAATTATAAATCTTTAAAATTTATCCTTAAACTTATTTTTTTGAATTATTATGTCATTGTCATCATCCTCATGCTTATATTGTGATGAAAGTCATCTTTGATTTACGTGCAGAGATGGATTTGGTATGATTATGACCAGGGATTATTCGGTATAATCATGACCATAATGTGACGAGTGATGTGGTGAAAGTCCTCATTGGCCTGTAGTTCATTGATGGACAGTTGTTGGTATGAATATGATCAGGGATTATTCGGTATAATTATGACCATTGATGATTACATGAATATCCTTTGCCGTGGTGCAGGATGATTTGATTTTATTTATTAAGCTGAGTCTCAGCGATAAAGTTGATGAAAACTTTTTAAATCATAGAAGATAGTAGATTTTATGCTCTACTTGACTCTTCTAATGGATTGCTTATTCCGCCGCAGTTGTCGATCTAAAACTTGTTGTCTATTATATTCTATCAGTTATTATACTGTTGAAGGCTAAGGATAATTTATTATGCATTATCTTTGTCATAATATTTCTTACTGGGCTAGTTGAGCTCACCTTTTCTTTCATTGTTCTCTTCAGGAAATGAGAATATAGCTGGGACGAGTCAGGAAATAAAGTGATGGTCCAGGATAAATGACTTTAGTAGTCCTCACTATTCTACGGAATAATGTGATAAGAATTGTAATGAGGACACCATTGAGTGTGGATATTGTCTAGATGATAATATTCTTGTTTAAACTCTCAGCTATGTTTTGTCATATTTTACATGACTGTTGTATAATTAAGTTGTATTTGAATTTATGTACCATGTATCTGGCGACTCAAGATGGGTGATGTATACCTATTTTGGGGGCGTCACAGTTGGTATCAAAGTTTAGGGATATTGTAAGACCCCAACTTATTAATAAATAAAATTAAATTTCCTCTATTTATTATTTTGGAATAGAAAGGGTTGATTTGATTAATGTGGTTAGTTATGGATAAAATGCACAAATATTTCAAATAAGCAAGTAGATATAAAATATTCATTTTTGGTCGGTGAATATTCGTTTGGTCGTGGAATATTCTTGCTGTCGGGGAATATTCGTACGACGGCGCAGCATTGTATGGGCCTCATAACGGAAAGCGATTGGTTGAAGAAAACGACAAGTATAAGTTGTTTATAATTAACGGCGTAGTTGTTTCCGTTAATACTGTTGGAATACCTGATGGTTAAAATACAGTAGCACACGGTATTGCACCAATTATTGACTCTTACGAAGGAAGACACCACTCAATAATTATTACAGTAGTTACTGTTCAATATTTTATTTTATTGATTCAATAATTGCTGCATTGATATTTTATATTATTGTTGTTTCAATAATTATCACTGCACAATATTTCCCATTATCAGATCAATAATTCATATTATTTGAATAATATTATTAGATAATATTATTGTCAATGTCTAGAAAGTTCTGTCTAAGGAGAGGTTTGGTCATCTAATTGCGCGCCAGTAAGGAGAAATCCTTATTGGAAAGCCCCCTCTTTCTTGGGAACGGCCTGGTTGTCATAAATGTGATTCTGTAATATTATTTATGAATAATTAATTATTGATTCATATGATAAGGAAATATTTATTTTATGTGGATATAAATGAGGGATATATTTTTGTGGTTAAAAGTGAAGGAGTTAATGTTGAGGTTTTTACCAGTATTTTTGTCGGAATGGAGGTATTAAAAATCAGGGTTTTTGAGATATTTTGCGGGGGTTATAATTTTTAATCCGACCGTTGGATCGTGGTAATTTTTGGATATATTATACATATATAAGTTGAGTATATGTCCACAAATTTTTAACCGTTAAAAATGAACGTATGATTTATTATGAATTTTACGAGATGACTGGTTCAAAAATTGTTGAATTTTCGGAGTTTATCATTTTGGTAGAAAATTCTAGAATTGGTGGGCCCCACTCTTGGTTGGTAAAGAAATATGCTGAGATTTTTATTCAAATGTTGTAGGCTTGAATAGTAGCAGGTAAAGCCATCAGGTTGCAGGTTAAGTCTGCTTCGGCGTGCTAACATTTTCCTATAAATAGAGGGCTAAGTTAGAATTGAAAATCACACCAGAAATAAGTTTTCTCTCTTTCTCTCTCTAGATTATTGAGTGTATTTTGTGAGTATTTAGATACTTTGAGAGTTTCTATTCATCAGAGCAAGTTTCTTTCAGCCTTATACCGGTATTCCGACCAGAAGTACTGATATTTTGAGGTAAGGGATATTATCTTCTTCTTAAATGATATTTTCTTCAATATCATTATGCCGAAATATTGATATAAACTTTTTATCAAATTTGAAACTTTTTGTGTCGGAGTTACTATTCACGTATACGTTACTATTCACGTATACGACACTATTCACGAATACAGCACTATTCACCGAAAAATAAAATTTTTCCTTTTTGTCCAAGATATCTATTATGGTTACTATCTTTGATTGTATCCATATTTTGATCTTTATTTTTGAATTCTGCTTCACAATTGATTATTATGAATTATTATTGATCTTGGATAAACTGTTATACGAATCCCTACTATTTGTCCTCCTGTCTCACTGGATTCGTTTTCTTTAAGATATTTTTCATCATCCTCAGTCCTAAATGATGATATTACTGAATATCTTTGGCCTGTATTGCAAAGATGTATGATTACATGAAGAATATCTTTGGCCTGTAGTGCAAAGATGAACAGGTGTTGAGATGAACATGACCGACTGGTGATACAAATGAATATCTTTGGCCTGTAGTGCAAAGATGAATATTTGGTTAAAGATGATTATTAATTGATGTTACAGGTATAAAATATTGATGATGGACTTTTAAATCTTAGAAGATAGTAGAATTCATTATCTACTTGACTCTTCTAATAGTTTGCTGTTTTTGCTATAGTTATTGATCTAAAACTTGTTGTCGATTATATTCTATCAGATTTTTTCCCTGTTGAATACTAATGATAATTTGTTGTATATTATCTTAGTCATAATATTCTTTACTGGGCTAGTTGAGCTCACTCTTTTTCTTTTTGTTCCATTTTTCTTCTCAGGAGGTGAGAACATAGCAGGATCTAGTCGGGGTATGGAGTGATGGTTCTAGAAAGATGTTTTAGCAGTCCTCACTATTTCTGTAAAATAGTGTTTGAATAATTGTAATGAGTACTTATTTGAGTGTGGATATTGTCTAGAAGACAATATTTGTATTTAAACTCACAGTATGTGTTGTCGTATTTTGCACGATAATTGTATTATTAAAGTTGTAGTTTGCTTTTTGTACCATATATTTGGCGACTCAGAATGGGTGTTGTATACCTATTTTGGGGGCATCACAGTTGGTATCAGAGCTTAGGGATATGATCCCTGGCTGAGATGTGAGACAAGAACTAGGAGGGGAGAGACGGGAAATTCCTTCGCTAGTATGACCTGACTAAGTTTATTTGGTGTTTATTTGGTCGGTCAGAGTATAGGGATAATATATGACATGACTATTAACCCTTGTTTTATGGAAGTATTTAAGAATGGCAGCTGAGAACGTTAATAATGGAGTAAATCAGACCGTGGAGACACCTTTGATCACCACCCAGGGGAACGTGCAACAGGAAGGAAATATTCATCCTGTAAATAACGTTACCGAGCAAACTATGAATGATGGAATGTTTAGGAGCATTTTACAGTTCATACAAAATCAGACGAGGGAGACTCGTGTGCAGAATACGGGTGGAAATGATAACAATGCGCGGTTTGTCACAGCCAAGCAGTTCAAAGAATTGGGACCACCAGAATTTAAGGGATAGCCGGATCCGATCATGGCAGAAACGTGGGTCAAGCAAATTACCAAGATATTCGATGTCTTGGGATGCACGGAGGAACAGAAGGTTCCATTCGCCACCTTTATGTTCCGCGGTGAGGTAGACTACTGGTGGGAGTCTGTGAAGCATACCCAGCCTGACGCACGCAACATGTCCTGGGAAACATTTCAGAAACTGTTCAATGACAAGTACTTTCCTGAAAGTATTCGTCATATGAAGGAGGTGGAGTTTATCAGACTGGAACAAAACAACATGACGGTGTCCCAATACGAGGCGAAGTTTGCAGAGTTATCCAGGTTTGCACCTCATTTGGTCGAAAATGAGGAACGAATGACAAGGATGTTTCTGAGAGGTCTAAAACCATAGATTCGGCAACATCTTATCTCACATAAATTTTCTTTATATTCAGATATTATAAACATGGCTCAATTACTAGAGCGAGATAATGAGTATGTGCAGCCGAGGGACCACAACCAGGGTCATACCGGTGACAGCAGTCATCAGAGCGATGATAACCAACGAGGAGGGAAAAATACGAACAAAGGCGGTAACCACTTGGGTGGTCATCGTGACCATAAAAATAGGAGAGGTGAGTCAAGTGGAAATTTTAGAAAGAGGAGATTCAACAATGACGGGAAGACATCAGCAGCTGCACCAGTACCAACAACAAATTCTAGGGGAGGAGAACGACCGCCAGTTAGATGTTACAAATGCAGGAAAGAGGGACATATCAGCCCAAACTGTCCACAACAATCCAAGGTATGTTACAACTGTGGAAATGAAGGTCACATAGCTCGGGATTGTTCTGTAGCAAAACCAAGTTCAACGGGGATGGTGACTCCAAGGGCTGTCTCGGATAAGTCGAAATCAGCGGTTCCTGTAAGAGCGTTTGTCGTGACTGGCCAAAATATGAGGAACCCGAACAAGGTGATCACGGGTAAGCTAATCATAAACTCTTGTGAAGTTTATACCTTATTAGATACCGGTTCTACCCATTCTTTTATCTCTCCTACTTGTGCTCAACGTTTAAACTTGACTCCGGAGAAATTGGACTTTGACTTATCTGTTGAAACTCTGTTGGGTGAAACCTTCGTTACATCTACAGTTTATAAATCTTGCATGATCCAAGTTAGCACTATCACATTACCTGTTGATCTTATCTCTTTAAAGATACTTGCTTTTGATGTAATTTTAGGAATTGATTGGTTAACCACTCATTATGCTAAAATTGATTATTTTCGTAAGGTTGTTAGTTTTCATATTCCTAACCAACCTGTCATACGAATTCAAACTACTAAACCACTAAAATCAGTCACTATCATATCAAGCCACAAAGCTATTCGTTTATTGAAAAACGGATGTCAAGCTTTCTTAGCCCATGTTATGGATTTGAACAAAGACAAGTCAGATTTGAATAATATTTCTATTGTTAGAGAATTTCACGATGTATTTCCTAAAGAACTTCCTAGTCTACCCCCAGAACGTGAAGTTGAATTCTTTATTAACCTTGAACCCAGTACAAAGCCCATTTCTAAAACCCCATATCGAATGGCTCCTATTGAACTTCAAGAGTTAAAAGTCCAATTACAGGAGTTATTAGACATCTGTTTTATTCGTCCTAGTACATCTCCTTGGGGTGCTCCTGTTTTATTCGTAAAGAAGAAAGACGGGAGTATGCGACTTTGTATCGACTATAGGGAATTGAACCATGTCACCATCAAGAATAGGTATCCGCTACCTCGCATTGATGACCTATTTGACCAATTGCAAGGAGCACAATTCTTTTCAAAAATCGATCTTCGTTCTGGATATCATCAGCTGAAGATTAAAACTGAGGATATTCCAAAGACTGCCTTCAGAACTCGGTACGGGCATTATGAATTCTTAGTCATGTCTTTTGGATTGACTAATGCTCCTGCTGCTTTCATGGATATGATAAACCGTGTATTCAAAGAATATTTAGATCAGTTCGTTGTTGTCTTTATTGATGACATCCTCATCTATTCCAAAAGCCGTAAAGATCATGAGCGCCATTTGAAGCTGGTACTGCAAAGGCTTCGTGAAAATAAGTTATATGCCAAATTGAAGAAATGAGAGTTCTGGCTTGAGGAAGTAGCATTCCTTGGGCACGTGGTGTCAAAACATAGAGTATCTGTCGACCCGGCAAAGATTAAAACCATACAAAGTTGGGAGCAACCGAAGTCGGTGACCGAAGTACGTAGCTTTCTGGGCTTAGCTGGGTATTACCGGAGATTCGTGGAAGGATTTTCTAGAATCGCTACTCCGTTAACTCAGCTGACTCAGAAGGCTACAAAATTCGGTTGGAGCGAGGATTGTGAGAAGAGTTTTCAAGAACTCAAGAGGAGACTCATTTCGACACCTGTTCTGACAATACCATCTGGTTTGGATGGATTTGTTATCTACAGCGATGCTTCAGGAAAAGGGTTAGGATGTGTTCTCATGCAACATGAGAAAGTCATAGCCTATGCCTCGCGATAACTCAAAGAATATGAGAAGAATTATCCTACTCATGATTTGGAGTTGGCAGCAGTCATTTTTGCGTTGAATATTTGGAGACACTACCTGTATGGGGAGAAAGTGGAGATCTATACAGATCATAAAAGCCTCAAATATTTCTTCACCCAAAAGGAACTCAACATGCGGCAACGACGTTGGCTTAAGCTGTTGAAAGATTACGATCATACCATCCAATATCATCCTGGAAAAGCGAACGTAGTAGCTGTCACATTGAGTAGAAGATCATACGCGGGTACGAGTGCAATGGTGTTAACACAAAGGCCCATTCCAAGTACCCACATGATGATATCAAATATACGAGTAGAACCGACTTTAATTGATAAAGTTAAAGCCGCTCAAGCTACGGACATGAAGCTGATGCGTATGAAAAAAAAGTACAAGAATGTGCTATTCCAGAAGCAAGAATCGATGAAGAAGGAATACTTCGAGTCAACTCCAGACTTTGTGTTCCTAACGATTTAAATTGTGTTCCTATGGAATGGACATAAAATTTGTATTTTTCTGATAAAAGGACTATTTATTATGAATTATTGAAGTTTCAGAAATTAAATATTTTTATTTAAATTGTGGGTGGGACCCACTTTTGTTTTTAACATGTGGGCTACAAATTTGTGTCCAAGATGGCTGGCTTTGATAGAGGTGGGCGTAGAAAAGAAGAAAAGAAATATTATTATTTTATTATTTAGTCTCATTTGGCGTTCTAGTATTTTCCTATAAATAGGATTATTAGTTAGAATTGAAAATCACACCAGAAATAAGTTTTCTCTCTTTCTCTCTCTATATTATCGAGCGTATTTTGTAAGCATTTAGATACTTTGTGAGTTGCTATTCAGTGCAAGTTTTCTTCAGCCTTATACCCGATATTTCAGCCGAAAATACTGTTCTTTTGAGGTAAGGGATAGTAAGAGATGATATTTTCTTCGTTAATGATATTATTTTCTTCAATATCATTATGTCGAAATATTGATATGAATTTTATTATAGAATTTTTACCTTTTCGTGCCGGGGTTACTATTCACGTATACAACACTATTCACGTATACGACATTATTCATGTATGTGACACTATTTACGTATATGACATTATTTACGTATACGGTACTATGTACGAATACGAGTTACTATTTATGAGTTACTATTCATAAGTTACTATTTATGAGTTACTATTCATGAGTTACTATTCACGGGTACTATTTATGACAAAATTGATTTCTTTTTCTGACCAAATTACCGTTGATTTATGAATCTTACTCTTGAAATTAAATGCAGTTGTTGATCATATTATTTTTATTATCATATATAACATTTTTATAATCCTAATGATAAAATTTCACTTTGACTTGAGTGTAAAGATGGGTAGATTATTGGTATGATCGTGACTATGGGTCTTTGGCCAGTAGTGCAAATATGAATTGTTGACTGGTATGATCATGACCATTGAATTTATAATTGAATATCTTTAACTTAAGTGCAAAGGTGAATTGATCAACATGGTTATAATTATTGTTTATATAAATTCTGAAATGATTATATATTTCTTTGAGATATTAATATCTTTGGCCTGTAGTGCAAAGATGATCTGTTGTTGAATATCTTTGGCCTGTAATGCAAAGATGATCTGTTGTTGAATATCTTTGGCCTGTAGTGCAAAGATGACCTGTTGTTGAATATCTTTGGCTCGTAGTACAAAGATGAACTGTTGATGAATATCTTTGACCCGTAGTGCAAATATGAATTTATTAGTATGATTATGAACAGAAACTGTGATTTGGTATAACCATTATCTTTGATGTTTCAGGTAAAGACAGGTGACGAAAATTATCTTCGTCTTAAATGAGAAGAGGAATTTAGAACTACAATTATAATTATGAGTTATACACGTGATTGTGGACCGGAACTATTGATTGATGTTACAGGGATAAAATATTGTTGGTGGACTTTTAACATGGAGAAGATAATAGACTTTATGGTCTATTTGACTCTTCTAATGGATTGCTCGTTCTGCTGCAACTATGGTTGAAAAGTTTTATCATCTACCATATGTTCTAAATCTCTGATTTATTATTGATGAAGGTTATTGATAATTTATTTATCTTTAGTCATGATATTCTTTACTAGGCTAGTTGTGCTCACCCTTCTGCTTCACAATTCCTTTCAGGTAATAAGAGTGTAGCTGGGTCGAGCGGGGGTAACAGGGGAATAGAACGGTGGTCTCTAGCTATGGAGGTTCTCCCTAAATAGTATGGAAATAATTTTATTGAGAACTTTAAAATAGTGTGTTGTATTTTATACATCATTTAGTAGTTATATTTGGTGATTCAAATATGGTGAGGCGAACCCAACATTAGAAGGGTGTTTTGCCACTACCATATAAGATGTCTAATGACATATGACTTCGTGTTATCATAAGGCAGGGTTGTGCACATCCACTTGCTGAGTATATCTACGAGTACTACCTATATAATCTTGGAGTTTGGTTGAAATATAATTCTCAATTGGAGACAATGGAGATAATTATATGTCAAGAGAAGACTCACCATTTGAATAAACATGATAGTAATCTTTTCGTTTTTTTTTGGGGTCTATTAGGTCAACCAAGGATAATTATGTGGACATATGATATCTATCATAACCTAAACGCATGGCCTCCCATGTACGAAGGTTTCCTTGAGTACTTCCCAAAGATTTTAATTTTTAAAACAGTTATTGACTGTACCTTTATGTAAGGTGCCATTATGACGTGCTATCCAAGGTTGGGATGAGAGTCACAGTTGGTATATATTTGTATCAAAACTCACAACATATGTGTTGTTATATTTTGCACGACAATTATAGTAATAAAGTTGTAGTTATTTTCTGTACCATGTATTTGGCGACTCAGAATAGGTTGGATGGATTGGACCTATTTTAGGGGCGTCACAACCCCCCTCTCTAGGTTTTCTTATTTACATAATTACATTTGGTATCAAAGCAAAGCTCTACTAATATTAATCTTTGCAGGTTGTAGGGAAAGATCCTATAGCACACCTCAATTTTCAAGAAGGTCAATCCACAAGTCGATCACCTATGTTGCTCGGATGTGAGAACTTCAACTTTTGGAAGTACAAAATGATGATCTATCTCAAACGAGACCCATGGGAATGATGGGCTGTTGAAAATGGACATGTCATTCCTAGACATGATGATGGTAGACCCAAGAATCTCATGGACAGGGATCCTAATGAATCGTACATGATATCTTATGACTCCAAATCCATGAACACCTTGCTAAGCGGAATGGTTCAAGATGAAATTGATAAAGTATCATCGTGCATCACAACAAAAGAAATGTGGGACATTATGTTGATGAGTTATAAAGGTACTTCCAAAGTCAAGGAGGTTAAATTGAGTATGCTAATGCAAGACTATAAATTGTTCATATTAGAGAAAGATAAAACAATTCAAGAAGTTTAAGCAAGGTTCCTCATACTAATGAACTCGATTAGTATGCTTGGGAGGAAAATTGATCAGAGAGAAATTAATAGAAAGTTGCTAAGAGTCATGCCCAAACGGTTCGCACCGAAAGTCACAACTCTCCAAGACTCACCAACAATTAGTTCCATGGAAACTCTTACCTTGTTTGGAGAGCTTGAAGAATTTGAAAATCAGCTAAGAATGTATGATGAAGAAGATGAAGCACCAATAAAGAAGACATTGACACTTTAAGTTGAGAGCAACAATGAAGGTTATCACGAAGATTTTGATGAAGAAATTGAAATGCTCTCAAGAAAACTCGAGAGATTACTTCAAAGGAAGAATAAAAAAGATAGCTCAACTCCAGTGAGTAAGTTCAAAACAGAACAAAAAGAAGAAACTGTCCAACTCTGTTTCATGGAACTAGAAAATGATGATCAACTTAAGCTAACAAATTTTCACGAAACTTTTGAAATATCTATGCCTGATTATATTGCTTTACAAAATGAAAATCAACATCTCAAAAAGAAAACCGCTTATTTTAATAATTGTGTAAATGAGCTAATGAATGAAGTTAAGTCACTTATTAAAGAGAGAAAAGAAAATGAATATATTAAAAATAAAAATGACGTTTTAAAAGAAAATTTAAAAATGAGAGATGCATGCATAGATGCTTTTAATGATGGAAAAATGATGAATGTAAAACATGATAATTTAACAAATGCAGAAATAACATCTTTAAAAAATGATCTTGCTAAATTTGTGCAAGGAGAAAAGAACCTAAATATTATGTTAGGGGCACAAAGGTTCAGTCTTGATAAACAAGGGATTGTGTATAATACTATTAAGAATATGAAAAATATGACTAATAATAATATTATAATGATTAATAGTCAATCAAGGCATAAACTACTTTATTGTTCAAAGTTTGTTACTTGTAAAAAATGTGGTTTTAAAGGTCATTTTGATTTTAATTGTAATAAAATTAGAATAAAGCAAATTTGGGTAAAGAAATGTGATTTATATGCTACTAACCCAAAAGGACCCAAGAAGATTTGGGTACCAAAACAGTAGAGACTATTTGTTCATTTTGTAGATGTCTTAAGATAAAAAAGGAGACGGATAGTACTTTACTTTGAGAGAGTAAGTTACTTATAAATTATTTGGCGGAATTAGTAAGTACCTCATGTTGTTTTTTAATAGAGTTTTAATTAGATATATGGATTTTGTAACACAATGATTCATAATATTATTTATTCTAAAGTTTTTACTGTGCTAAATGCTCTATATTTAATACAAATGATAATCATGATGAGAAATCTGTATTTGTAATTTTTGATGAATTTAACTATGATCTGTCAAAAAGATGAGGTTTCTTCAGGAAATGAAAATTTGATTCGTGAAACCCAAATAGTTTAATCCAGATAGCCTAAGCCATCTGCATAAGAAGGAAAAACTGATGAAATCAGACAGCCTGACCCGTCCGTTTTATTAGAAAACTCAGACATGCAAACACCTAAAAATAGACAGCCAGACCTGTCCGATTTAAAAAAAAATAGATGAACATTCCGATATAGAATTTGACATACCACAGTTTGAATCTAACGAACAAATGACCATTGTTAGGCTTCCTAAATCATTCAGAACTGTTAAAAATCATCCTCCTAACTTGAGTTTTAAAGACCTCAACATTGGGGTGACCAAAAGAAGTGCTTTTGAAGAGACTTGATTATGAAAATCTAAAATCGAAAGCTACACCAAAGAGCACATATATCAAGCTTACTACTGGTAACAACAATGTTGATATATATGTAATAAATCACAAAGTTATGATCATATTGTTTACTTGTTATATGTGATGTTGTTATAAGCTTGCTCTAATGTCATTCTATATCATTGCGCTTTTTTTTATAATGTCAAAGGGGGAGAGATAACAAAATTCTGGAATTTCGGTGGTGTTAAATAGTTCATTCTTATGAATTATTTTTTGTTGATGTCAAAGGGGGAGAGATATATGGGTAATGATTATGTTATGATGTTATAATGATTATGTTATAATCAACTTGTGCTTAATTATTAATGTAACACCCCCAAAATCGGGACTATTTTCCTTTCCGATCTTGTGCATTAATATTATCCTGTTCTAGATTTAAAACATTATTTAATGTTAAAATAGCTAAAATGCGGAATAAATTTTTCTTTCTTTCTTTCCATTCATTCATTCATTCCCTGAATCGCAACATTTATAATTCTTCTTTATACTAGAATCATATTATATGATTTATTTAGCCTGAGTAGATATGAGTATAAATATACAATTCATTCTTTCAAGCATATCCCCTTTTTAGAACAAATAATCTTCATCTATCGAATAATTCAACAATTTACACATCTGTGATTTATACATGAAAATACCATCAAATGATTCAATACAATCTCGACTAAATCACTAGTCTTCTTTTCATGCGCTCCTAATCACGATAGATCGCATCGTAGCTTTAACCTACAAATTAAGAAAGATTGAGCACAATGGCCCAACAAGTCTAACAGTCTATCATGCATCACATAGCACATATGTTCACATTCAGTTCATGCATTTATATTCTTAGGTTCAAGCATATTACAGATGTATTATCACATTTATGTCCTACTGGTAGCAATATACGTACCGTAGCATGTACTACACATGTCCTGTACATGTCATTCATTGCACATATATATTGAGTTCCCCGCCTCAATTCAAGAATTAGTTATAATTTGACATTCATCATTCACAAAAAAAATAATGCAGTTCATAGGTAATACATACTTATAAACATAAATCATGTTAACAGTTATCTATAACAATTATAAGTCCACATAAATAAATTGAGAAACTTGCCTTGATTGGAGATTACCGAAAAATTTTACTTAGCTTCTCTCCACAAATCTTACACAACTGTGTTTACATATATACATACATTAGATAACCAACTATGTCACAAAACATTCATGCATATATTTAATCCATGATTATTAGTTTATTTAAACTCTAATATTTTGTTCTCATCCTAAAACCATCTTAGATTCCTTTGAAAACTTTGTCCGTTTAACCTTTTTACGCATAAAAAAAAGTTTCTCATTTATGCAATCTTTTAGACCTCATAGTAATGTATTTTATCCATGGTTTAAGTCATAGAAACCAAAAAGTTAAGCAATTCAAAAACAAGCCTTAAATGGGCTATTTTGAATAGTCTTGAAGGCAACTGCATTGTTTAAGAATTTCAAGGCCACTTTGATGATTTTTAGGAACTTTTGTATTAGGCTTTTGGACAAGGACTCTGAACATACTTCTAGCCTATATACCAAAGTATTTTTGTGTTTATTTAGGTTCCCAAGTAAGCCTCTTATGCTTCTTGAAAGTAATGTCTAAACTAGGCCATTATTCACATTTTGAGTTTACTAGTTTTGGTCAATTCTTGACAATTTCAATTCTAGCCACTTTGGTTCATTCCAACACTTGAATTATATCTATTTAGAACTAGTTTTAGCATTCCTTTAGGTTTGCTAAGCATAGATTGAGTTTTGACCCTCTAAACCAAGCTTTTTCAAGCTTTTACACACACTAATTTCTCAAGTTCTTGTATATGTTAGCATTCCAACACTTGGAATAGCCTAGCATAACCCTAACTCACTTGTCTAAGGTGTCCAAATTGAGTTCTAAGTAGAATAGAAAAATCTCAAATTTTCATACTTAGACAAATTTGCAAAACTGCAGTTGTAGTGATTTTCCATGCTATTTTGGTGATTTGTTTAAACTCCTTGGTTAAGACAAGGGCTTAACCACTTGGCCCTACTTCTAGAACATACCACAAGGTATTTTATTCAAGGTTTAGGTTTCTTGTTCATGTCCATTAAGCTCCCCAAAACAGAGCTCAAACTTAGCCATTTTCTTACTCTTTTTTTTTACAAAACTGATTTTGTACTTTTTTTAATTTTTTCCAATTTTGGCCAGTAGGATAGTCTAGGCATGTATATTTAAGTTATTTAAGGTTGTTTTTAGCATCACCACACTTTATTTAATCATCTAACTCATTTTGACTTATCAAAGCTCACTTTAGGCTTGAAAAAAGAGCTTAATTTGGTTTTCTTGTTAGCCTTAGTAATGGACATGTTTGAGAATCATTACTAGCATGTATGAGCAACTTTGTATCTACTCATAATAGTCCTTTAAGGTCAGGTACTATGAATTGTCCAAAGCAGTCCATTTTTGGCTTTAAAAATGTAATTTTCAACATGTCTCGTGCTCAAAATGGCCTAGGCTTGGTTCCTTTAGTTTGTGTAGCTTTCTTATGTCCTATTATGACTATTGAAACTTGTGTATGGGGTCCAGGTATGGTGGTACACTATTTTAGTATTCATTGTTCTATAAATCTTATTTTCATTGATTTTTAAGCAAGAATTTGCACAACACACCATGTAGACCTTAACTAACTTAGGGAACCATTTTTACATGTTATCTATAGGCAATGTATGCACTCCTCACTTTCTAACAACACCAGTCACACAAGTTGGCCATAACAGTCCCTTATAGGCACAGTTTTTGGCTACCAAATCCCCAACAGTCCACAATAGAACACATATGGTCTTTAAGCATTCCTATAAACGTTAAATCACCATGAAAACTCATAAGCACATACTCTAGTATGTTTGAAAACTGGGTTCAATCTTTCCATACCCAAAACAGCCTTTATCTAAGCATTATAAGCATGAATTAGATTCATTTCACCAAAACAGTTCCAAACATTCAAGTATATGCATTATTATAACATGAACCTACTATATACCATATGTTTAAGGTTTAAAATATCTAAATGTAAGATCTCTAGCTTTAGTTCAAAACAAAACTTAAACATGCCCAATCATAGCAGTTTTTTTAACTTTTTTCCAACTTTACCCTCTTTCGCTAAAATTGTCATAACTTTTTCGCTTCAAAACATTTTGGAGCGATTCTTGAGCCCACGCGAAGCTAACTTCTGGGGCTACAACTTTCATTCTTTGACCATTTCTAAATTCAAAACACAGAATTCCAGAATTTCGTGCAAAGGGGACTGGTCGGAATTGGTTGGACAGTTTTGACGCGACTACTTTGAATGGTCGTAACTTTTTACTCCGAAGTCGGAATTAGTTCGTTTTGGAGTCTATGGAAAGCTTATTCAGTGTACTATAATACCCCAAAAGCCCAGAATTTTCTAGATACATATACTGTCCTCGAATTTATGTTTTAGGGTCAGCAGTAACACAATCTTTTGAACTTTTCATTTTGATTTCCAATTGCTTTTCGCTTTAACTTAGTATGCTAAATCTCTTTAATTATCATCATATATGGTGTGTGTGTGTGTGTGTGTGTGTGTGTGTGTGTGTGTGTATATATATAGCCCAAGCTTTAGTTTCGTCTAATTTTTGATTTTTAAACAAAATCATTCATTGGAAAATTTTATCAAACAACTAGTAAGCGCTGTTTTAAAACGCCATTTTCTTAGCCATTTGTTTGTGTTATTAACCCATTTTTGCTTTCTTATATCACTACACAACAACACTAAACCCCATTATGCTAATATCCCAAATGAAAGTGTTCAATAAAAATGCCCCCATTGCAACCATTATGGAACTGAAACATGTGCATGTATGTAATCTAAAAACCTTTAAAGCATAAAAGTACCCACTAGGCTATTCAGATGGAAAAGCAAAATATTAATTTATACAAATAATATGAACAACCAATCACATATAATTCCAAGCTTAAGAATCCTTTCCTGTTTTCTTTTCCTTTTCAACACAAGCCACATAATCTTTAAATTATTTAATTCATGTATATTCAACCTTAGATGTAAACTATGATTGATAATGCCTAAACATGGGATTAGTTATGGATCATTCAAAGCACATCAATTCTTTTCAAAGAACTTAATATTATTTCCCTAAAAAGTATATTAGCTCAATATAGGAAATCTACTTAATGTTTGCTAAATATCAAGTATTCATTTATGTAATATTCTCATGGATTTTCCACACTTTATATTTGTATTTACAACTTATAAAGCATAGCAAATCTATCTTATATGAGAACGCATTTAGAAAAATAGATCTTGTTAATTTTAGTTCAATTAAGACTTTTATCATACACTTGGTATGCAATACTTTAAATCACCAAATTAACAACACACAACACTTAATCTCCTTCATAAAAATTCCCCTTATTCCTACTAGATCCTTCTTGATCCCACAAATCATTCAACCAGACTCCTACAACCAAATCAATAGGAATTAAAACTAAATTAAAAACAAATTCCTTAAATTACGAGTTGAAATTGTTTTACCTTTTAGTTGAGGTTTGATTGATAAAACCTTGCACCATCTTCGATTTGGGCTGGCTTATATCTCCTTTTTGATGAATAGTTTCCAAAATCTTCTAATTCCAGCTTGGAACAAATTTTCTTTCATTTATTTTGGTAAGATTTTTGGGTAGAATTTGGAATTCTTTTGCGTTGGACAGCTAAGGGACTGTGATGTACCTTGCTATCTTAGAGAATGAAGGTGTTGATCTTGCTTAGCTTGCGCCTTCCATTCCGAGCTCTTTATCTCTCCCTATATGATACTGTTTTAATTTGAAACTTAGCAAAGTGATGTAGCAATCTGAACTTGGGTGCAATGAGCTGCCATGTATAGATGATCTTATCCTCTCTCATCAATCTACTTGGCCCCTAAGCTACAATCCATCATTGCCTCTATTCTTCCCCTACAAGACTTTTATCTGCTCTCCCTCTTACCTCTATCCAGCCCCCTACTAAGGTCATTGCCAACACTTCCAATCCAGCTATGCAACCTCTAGAGAACAATCATAACATAACCTCCCAAATGAGCTTAACCCCTAACTACTTGCCAACTAATCTGCTAACTGAACTAGCTATTATAACCAATCCAATTCAGCTCTATATGTCCCTATGTGGCTGCCGGTTTGGGACACAAAAGGGGTTAAGCATGGGCTTTAATTTAGGCTTACTTACTACTCTAATTATAGCAAAATCCATAACTAAAAATGGAGGAGACCTGCAAGATAGCAGGCTGCTCATTCTAATAACTAAACAGTCCCCTTGTAACCCACAATGAGGCTGTCGAATTGGGTATATGAAAGGGCTGGGCTGTGATGCCCCCAAAATAGGTATACAACACCCATTCTGAGTCGCCAAATACATGGTACAAAAAGCAAACTACAACTTCAATAATACAATTGTCGTGCAAAATACGACAACACATACTGTGAGTTTAAATACAAATATTGTCTTCTAGACAATATCCACACTCAAATAAGTCCTCATTATAATTATTCAAACACTATTTTACAGAAATAGTGAGGACAGCTAAAACATCTTTCTAGAACCATCACTCCATACCCCGACTAAATCCTGCTATGTTCTCACCTCCTGAGAAGAAAAATGGAACAAAAAGAAAAAGGGTGAGCTCAACTAGCCCAGTAAAGAATATTATGACTAAGATAATATACAACAAATTATCATTAGTATTGAACAAGAAAAAATCTGATAGAATATAATCGACAACAAATTTTAGATCAACAACTGCAGCGGAAACAGCAAACCATTAGAAGAGTCAAGTAGAGAATGAATTCTACTATCTTCTAAGATTTAAAAGTCCATCATCAATATTTTATCCCTGTAACATCAATTAATAATCATCTTTAACCAAATATTCATCTTTGCACTTCAAGCCAAAGATATTCATTTGTATCACCAGTCAGTCATGTTCATCTCAACACCTGTTCATCTTTGCACTACGGGCCAAAGATATTCATCAGTTAATCATTCATCTTTGCACTACAGACCAAATATATTCAGTAATATCATCATTCAGGACTGAGAATGATGAAAAATATCTTAAAGAGAACGAATCCAGTGAGACAGAAGGATAAATAGTAGGGATTCGTATAACAGTTTATCCAAGATCAATAATACTTCATAATAATCAATTGTGAAGCAGAATTCAAAAATAAAGATCAAAACATGGTTACAATCAAAGATAGTAACCATAATAGACATCTTGGACAAAAAGAAAAAAATTTATTTTTCGGTGAATAGTGCCGTATTCGTGAATAGTGCCGTATACGTGAATAGTAACGTATACGTGAATAGTAACCCCGACACAAAAAGTTTCAAATTTAATAAAAACTCATGTTAATATTTCGGCATAATGATATTGAAGAAAATAATATCATTTAAGAAGAAAATAATATCCCTTACCTCAAAATATTAGTACTTCTGGTTGGAATACCGGTATAAGGCTGAAAGAAACTTGCTCTGATAAATAGAAACTCTCAAAGTATCTAAATACTCACAAAATAAACTCAATAATCTAGAGAGAGAAAGAGAGAAAACTTGTTTCTGGTGTGATTTTCAATTCTAACTTAGCCCTCTATTTATAGGAAAACGTTAGCACGCCGAAGCAGACTTAACCTGCAACCTGATGGCTTTACTTGCTACTATTCTCATCCACCACATTTGAATAAAAATCTCAGCATATTTCTTCACCAACCAAGAGTGGGACCCACCAATTCTAGAATTTTCCACCAAAATGATTAACTCCGAAAATTCAACAATTTCTAAACCAGTCATCTCGTAAAATTCATAATAAATCATACGTTCATTTTTAACGGTTCAAAATTTGTGGACATATACTCAACTTATATACGTATAACATATCCAAAAATTACCACGATCCAACGGTCGGATTAAAAATTATAACTCCCGCAAAATATCTCAAAAATCCTGATTTTTAATACCTCCATTCCGACAAAAATACTGATAAAAACCTCAACATTAACTCCTTCATTTTTAACCACAAAAATATATCCCTCATTTATATCCACATAAAATAAATATTTCCTTATCATATGAATCAATAATTAATTATTCACAAATAATATTACAGAATCACATTTATGACAACCAGGCCGTTCCCAGGAAAGAGGGGGCTTTCCAATAAAGATTTCTCCTTACTGGCGTGCAATTAGATGACCAAACCTCTCCTTAGACAGAACTTTCTAGACATTGCCAATAATGTTATCTAATAATATTATTCAAATAATATGAATTATTGATCTGATAAAGGAAAATACTGTACAGCAACAATTATTGAAACAACAATAATATAAAATATCAACGCAGCAATTATTGAATCAATAAAATATTGAATAATAACTACTGTAATAATTATTGAGTAGTGTCTTCTTACGTAAGAATCAATAATTGGTGCAATACCGTGTGCTACTGTATTTTAACCACCGGGTATTTCAACAGTATTAATGGTAGCAACTACGCCGTTATTTATAAATAACTTATACTTGTCGTTTTCTTCATCCAATCGCTTTCCGTTATGGGGCCCACACATGGCTGCGCCGTCGTACGAATATTCCCCGACCAAACGAATATTCCCCGACAAAATGAATATTTTATAACCACTTGCTTATTTTACAAAATTTGCACATTTCACCCATAACCAAAGTATTATATCAAATTAACCCCTTATTATTCACAATAATATTTAGAGAAAATTTGATTTTATTCATTAATAAGCTGGGGTCTTACATGGGCATTGCTCTTAGTTTGGGCTCAAAAACAGTCCCCTTCTGCACATCATTTGGTTTGTCAGATTGGGTTAAAGAAAAGGATTGATACTGCTTTGCTTTTGGGCTTAATACAATAACCTATAACATTTAAGAAATTAAAAGTCTTGCATGGAAAAATTAAGGTTGCCCATAACAGGGCCTTTCCCTTTTATTCTTTAATTAAAAATACACCCACAGTGAGGTATATAATCGACTCATCACACTTCAACCTTAAACACATATATTATATTTCATGTCTTTAATTAAATATTAATTTAATTTACTAATTTAACACCATTATTCATATATTAGACTAGACATTTAATTTAATGTCTATTAAATCTCTTAATACGGTTTGCTACATTCAATAAGCCTTCTTCATATGGCTTGTCATATTTATTATTACATAATCTCTTTTAATTATTAAATCGTATAGATTTTTAAATAAATCATCTATTTTCACTCTAGGTTTTAAACTTTAACATTTAATTTAATCATTCAAGATCTTCTAAATTTTTGGGTTGTCACAATCAATATGCATAGTCTTATTTCTTTTTGATAATTATAAAGGGGGAGAGATACTTGGGTACTGTGATTTCTATATTATAAATATGATTGTCTTGCTTAATCATACTTGATTTTGTGATGGATATGTTACTGGATATAATGATAGTTTATATGCTCAAATTATTTATTGTTCATTGATATGCATAAATTTAGGGGGAGCCATATAGTTAGAGGAAGCCATATAGTTAGGGGGAGCATGTTAAGAGAGAAAATATATTATTTTATCATCATCAAAAAGGGGGAGAATGTTAGTTTTTGAATTCTTGATGTTTCGAATGATAACAAAATCACGTGTGCTTGCATGGTTTTGCATGGAATTTGTTTTGGACTAATATTGTATGGTTGTATATGTGAACATAATTTAATGGCCATGATTGAATATATTGGGCTATTTATTGAACTTTATATATAAAGAAAAGAAAGTTGGCTAGCATATTTTATGCTGAAAATTTGTCTCTCAATATACTCGATTAACCAAGCTATTAATTTGAGTATATTAAGGAAGTTAGTTATGCTAAACAGATTATTTGAATTTGAATTAATATCCGTTAAGGAATATGCTATAACAGGCTTCTTTCATATCTTTTCATATCTCTTTAAATTAAGTATGTTTCAAAATTTTCATATCTTTGACTTCTAAATTCTGAATTATAGGAGATTATTATAGATGTTACTCTTATCTGATTTTGTTGAAAATTCTAACTCTTTCAATCATTTAAGGATTTCATGGATTCGTTATTCACTTAGTCGTTGGACATTGACGTATATATATTCGTCTTGCTCGGTTGTTAAAGTGATGACTTGGAAAAAGTTTCAATCGATCTTATACAGTTTATCCAATAGCTTTTCTAAGTTTTTCCAGCGATATTTTTTAGTGTTGGAACATTAATATTTCGTGTAATCAAAATCCTTATCCTGAGTGTAAGCCGTGTGTGGCTTGGTCTATCTAGTAGAAGATAGGATCTGTTCTTAGAGAGCTTTCAAGGTTGCAGTGGTGCAAAGGTCTCAGTGGTGAGAAAGGTTGTAGAGGTGCAAAGGGGCAGTGGTGTCCATAAGTGGAAAGCTTTCTTTGAACAGGAAAGTTTTTGTATTGTGTATTAAAAAGTTTATTTAATAAAAAGAGTCTCCAATACTAGTTGGTATTGGACGTGGATTAGGCCATTAGATTAGAGGATAGGGGTTGAACCATGTAAAAATCTTTGCGTGATTTACTGTTCTGTTCTTTTCTTTTCTTTTATTTGCTTTAGTATTTTACATATTCAGTTTTAGTTCGTGCTTGAACATATACTAAAACATACAGGGATTAGCTGTCCGATTATAACAGACGAAAAACATATACTAAAACAGACAGGGTTAACCTGTCCGATTATAAGTTGTAGATCGAATATTTAAAAATTGATCATTGTAAATCAAATTTGGGTAGTTACACATATTCAACCCCCCCTCTAGGTGTGCTTATTTATATAATTACATAAATAACAATTATTAAGATATGGTAAGTAAAAGGAAGATTGATTAGAGGATAGCAAACAAAAGCTAATATTACAAAGACTGATAGAGTTAATGTAATCTAATGGACTTTAGTGTGAATATGTATGACTGATGGATGTATATGCATTATTATACGCTGTGTAGGATTCGCAAAGCATAGGTAGCTATAAGCTATAATCTACGTGCAAGACTTGTTATATGAACTTGACATGATTACATGGATTACATAATATACTTGCGGAATGATGAAGGTCAACTGTTGACTAAAATTGATTGAGTTTTTAAAACTCGGTCTTGACTTGATATTTGATATGCATGTGTTACATATGTTACTTAAACTGTAATAATCTTGAGATATGATTTGAGCATGATAATATGTGTTAGGTGCAGCATGAAAAACTGCTAGATTTGCTGAGCTGTCGAGCTCAATCTTGCAAAAATAATCTTTTTGCATGTTCAAGGTTCAATGCTATAATATATGCTATCTGGACAATAAGAAAAATAAGGCATACCAAGAAATAATGTTTTCTTATTTGAAATAGAACGTATATGGTATTTGTGACGAACGAGACATTTGTAATTAATTTTTAAATATATATTATATTAAATAAATATATATTTTGTTGATTTATTTATTGAGTTAAATAATTATTTGATGGAGTTGTAGTAAATTAATTTAATTAAGTGTATCACATTAATTAAATTAATATGGAATAATTTTATAGATTAAAGTGAGAATTTAATTGAGATAATTAAATTAAATGAGTTGTTAAATAATTTTAATGTTGTTCTAATTAATTAAATAATTAATTAGAGATTTATTGATTTGTTATAAATAATAAATGAGAATTTTAATTATATGATGATCTGATTTAATAAGTAATATTGCCTTTTTATTTAATTAAATTTAAATAACATTATTTGATTAATTAAAGTGTGACAAATAAATTATATAATAAATGAATTAATTAAAATAATGGGAATGGGCCCTTATGAATGTTGCGTCCTTAAATCTGGGAACTTTTTACCTCAAATCTGGTACATTACGATACGTTATTTCTATAACTTTTGTGGAAGATATAAACATAAATTATTTATACAATATAAACCTTTACAACATAATCCCCAAGGTCTACAACCTTAACTTAATACATACCTTCAATATCTTAAAGGTTTACAATATTATTTTCATCAGAAAATTTAATAGTTCACTACAAGAAAAAGGTTTATCAGCGATCGCATATCAGCGACCGCAACCGGTCGCTGGTATCTTTCAGCGACTTAATGCGGTCGCTGATAGTCGTCACATAAAATCTGGTCGCTGGGATGCACACCAGCGACCACTATTAGCGACCGACATTTTGCGACCGAAATGACAAATTCGATCGCTAAGCTGAGTCAGCATGGTCCAGGGCCAAAGCTGACGTGGTCCACGTGTCAGCGACCACTATCAGCGACCGCATGCGGTCGTTGATACCCTCAAATGTTTAGCTGTCGCTAATAACTACCAGCGACCGCATGCGGTCGCTGATATGAAAAAATTGAACACCTGATTTTTGCTGTTTTGCAGAATTCCCAAAAAGCTGTACCTGTTTTGTACCTGCTTTATCCCAACACATATACACAACAAGATAAACAACATACACAACAATATAAACATCCATCGTCCACCAACACATACACCAAACTAGTATATAAACCTTTAAAACCCAATATGATTTGAATAAATATAATAACATTTCAAAACTTGTTTAAGTAACATACAGACATCCAAAGAATGAATTTACTATAACTACAAAACTGATCTAAAGCAGGTACGTCAAGCATCATCGCCTCCTTGATCACCCTGTAATTAACAAAATAATAAAATAAGTCACAAATATATACTAACTATGTTAATATTGGTATATTACGACAATATATACAACAAATTGATTTTATACCTCGTCGCCATCCCCATGTTGTGATGTTGCTGCTGCTACTGCTTCAGCTAACTCCTCAGGACTCAGAGCCCCCAGATGCTCGCCTAGTATCTTCAGAAGATCTCGATCTTGACATATAGCTCTCACACAGTCAGCCAGAGTATGAACAGTTGGATGGCTCGATGACTGTTTAGACTGGATAGAAGAGCAGCCTGAGCCACTGAAGGATGGGCGTCGTCCTTATCCTTGACCTTTAATGTAGTTCTTCTTCATAACAGACGCCCTCTCCCATAACTCTTGATCAATAGGCGGACGTGGGGTGCCTTCAGGATAGCGCTCATTTAATAAACGCTTATAAGTATCCTGTATCATGTTAACAATTAAATAGTTAAAAATAAATTAATTCTGTAAGCATTGATAAACAAGATCAAGTTGTTAAAATTTATTACCGTTATCTGGATAGCATCAGGCAGACCATCACGGGTGACCACGTACACATCCAGCCAATCGATAGGCTAACCTTGAGACTGAGACTCCTATACAAAAAATAACACAATATTACTAAGTAAAAATTTGATATATTTTCTACAATTCATGATTGTAAACATATTAAAACTTGTAAATACGTACCCTGGCAGTGATATACTGCAACTGTGAAATACTGCCGCCCTTGTATGCCCCTTTAGCCTTTTCGCCATTGGGTACACCCGAGGATCTGTTGGTAGCGGCAGTCTTTCGTCTTTTCACCCAGCTCTCAGCTCTCCATTGGGCACACATCTCAGCCCATATGGACTGGGTGCACCACCAGGGGCTATGCTCGTGCCTGTAATCCTCTCCCTGGCTTGGATGGTCGATCTCGGCATTGTGAAGGGCTTTTTGTCTTTCTTTGTTTAAATTATCTTTGGTGCGGACCGCGCACTTTTGCCAGAATAATGTCTGTATCACTGAAGCCTGCGCGTCCTCCCATCTATACCATTTCTGTAAATAAAATAACAATAATAACATTAGTAAACAATTATCCTTTGAATATTATATTATCTGTCATAATTAAAAAAAATATACCTGAAATTCAGCCCAAACAGCATCCTTGTGGGCGATAGGTGTGCTCGCCCATGTAATCACAGGTGTAGGCCAATTCTGTAAACACAGCTATGATATGCACTTGACGATCTTATTATCTGAAAATCACTATAATATACAACAATTTACATCAACGATAAGTAGATATATTAAAGCAATTTACATCTAAGTTATAATACTTATGAACATTTTTCAAACTTATATTATAATACTTAAAAAAAATTGCCAGAGTCTCCCCTACAATACAGACTAGCCACATGCACGACGGCATGCATATATGGATATTTCTAGGAACCCAAGACACAAACCAAGAGAAATATACAAATTTTCAATACAATAAGACCAAAACAATAACGATTGAATGCAAATTAAAGCAGTAAAAAATTCAGACCCATATACATTACCAATATAATATCAATCAAAACATTACCAATATACAATTATACATAAACTTCTTTGAACCTTCTTTTTGATTGAATTATGGATAAACTTAATTCCTAGTTATGTTTTATGTCATACTCATGTTCATGGTTTTGTTGATCTTGACGATCTTATTATTTGAAAAATCACTATAATATACAACAATTTACATCAACGATAAGTAGATATATTAAAGCAATTTACATCTAAGTTCTATATATCTTGTATAAATGGAATCTTAAATGCTTATATATAAATGATATATGCGGGACGTACGTGCTATACGGAGGAGGGCGAATCTGAATAAGAATCCAATCATCCGAATTAGTAGGGGCCTTAGGCACATGATTAGGCCCCCTATCCAAGCCGTGCTTTTTCTGCGCTGCTTCAGAAGCCATCTGTATATTACAAATTTCAAGATGTTATTATGAGTCATATTTGATTACATGTATATATGACAATAAACATGACAGAGATATAAACATATATATATATATATATATATATATATATATATATATATATATATATATATATATGAATATAAAATGACAATAAACAAAAGTTGCATTTAAATAGTTTAGTACATAAACATGACAATGATATAAACATGTATATATATGAATATAAAATGACAATAAATAAATGTTGCATTTAAATAGTTTAGTACATAAACATGACAATGATATAAAAAACATGTAATGCTAAATATACATTTCATTTGTTCAAGTGTCAATGTCTGATTCAGAATCATCTTGTATACGTGTTGCAGATTCATAACCATCATCTGCTTCAGATTCAGTGTCAGATTCAGTTAATAACTCTTCCTCTTCAGTATAAATGTCATCTGACACAAGTATTGACTCAGGATCTAATTCATGTGGTTCATCTCCACCATCTAACTGGATTACTTCACTGTCGTCCTCCACATTTATTATAGTTTGACTATGAAGCATCTGTTCTTGGTAAATCTCCACATCAACTACTTCTACACGACTACGCGCGGGAGTATGAATTATGACTTGCCAATCTGTAGGCGGTCTATCCCTTTTCCTAACAGGACTAGGAGTGTAGTATACTTGTACTGTTTGAGTTTGTAAAACAAACAGTTCGATGGAGTACGCAGACCTATGGAGGTCAATATCGACGATTCCATGTCTGTCAACACGTATTCCTTTTTCTGAATCAAACCAACGGCACTTGAACAAGTGAATATGACCCCGTATATGCCCTTGTACGACAACTCTACGATTTCCTCCAATTCCCCATAAAAGGGACGACCAAGCTCATTGTAACAATCTCCATGGACACACACTTTAGAGTTCGTTATTCTTTTACCGCGCCCATATGCCTTTGTATAAAATTCACAACTATTTATTTTGTAACCATTGCGGCTAACTTGGTCCCTGTCTGGTCCCATAGCTAGGACTTGTACATTAGCCGGAATCGTTGATCCCGCAGTCAAAGCCTACAAAAACTCCATCTTATTAAATGACATCATAGTTAACATAGAGTATAAATATATGTTGTGCTTAAAAAATTGAACTTACTTTGTCCTTTAGCCAAAGTGCAAATTTTTTATCACGATTGATTTGAATTTTTTTATCAGTTATGCCGGGATGCTTCACTTTTAAGTCGTCATTGTACAATCTATACCATGTTATAAACATTAACATATTGGAATAATTAATTTTTAACTTAAAAGATAAATTATCAAGTTTACATGTGTACCTCACAAATTCGTCAATCTCCTCGCAATTGAGAAGAATGTAAGAATGTGCACATGTAACTCTTGCTCAAAGAGGAATATGCGCTTCCCTTTTCCATAAGCTCGACCCAATAGACCAAATACAGAGAGCCAACCATTTAGTTCAACATTTCCCCCATCATCATGTCTCGATACTCGATTGGCCTTTGTCAAGACTTCATCCGAAAAATAGTCTGAGACAAACGTAGATATCTCATCGAAATTGTATGCCTCACATATCGACCCCTCGACATAAGCTCTATTCTTCACCTTCCTCTTAAGGTTTCTCATCACCCTCTTGAAAGGGTACATCCATCTATATTGAAATGAACCCCCAACATGAGCTTCATAGGGAAGATGGATTTGCAAATGCTCCATGGAGTTAAAAAAACCAGGTGGGAATATTTTTTCCACTTTACACGTGATCTCTATGATGTTCTTCTCAAGTATAGACATGTCCTTCTCATTTAATGATTTTGAACATTAGTCTTTGAAGAAACGACTAAGATCCGTCAAAGCATCCCATATTGGTTTATCAAGCAGATCCCAAAATGCTATGGGCATGAGTCTCTCCATGAACACATGACAGTCATGACTCTTCATCCCTTGCAATTTCCCACCCGTAACACACCTTGCAATGTTTGACACATATCCATCTGGTAGTTTCAGAGACTTAACCCCTGTGCACACATCTTCAACTTGCTTTTTGGACAATGTGTACCTTGCATACGGTTTGACAATCTTACCATTAGGAGATTCATAAAGTTCTAATCCAGGACGCTTACAAATATCTTTCATGTCCAAACATGCCTTATCGTTATCTTTTGTCTTCCTCGTAACATTCATCACGGTGTTAAACACATTGTCAAACACATTCTTCTCAATATGCATCACATCTAGATTATGACAAATCAAATTTGTAGACTAATAAGGCAGTTCCCAAAAGATGCTTCTCCGAACCCAGTTATAAGATTCACCAAACCCATTGATTATGTTTGTGGCATCAATCTTACCAAATGGGATAACCGGCAATCTCATCACACGATCTCGCATCTCCGTTCCCGACAATCGCGGTGCAGGCATATCATTGTCTACTTTCTCTTTCCTGAAGTGTTCTCTATTTCTTCAAAACGGGTGATCTACTGGCAAGAACCGACGATGACAGTCAAACCAACAAGGCTTTCGACCTTTTGATAGATTAAACGACTTTGTATGCTCCATACAATACAGACAAGCCAACTTCTCGTGTGTACTCCATCCAGCTAACATACCATAAGCTGGGAAGTCACTTATAGTCCACATAACCGCTGCCCTAAGGTTGAAATTTATTTTCATTGCAACATCCCAAGTCTATACTCCATCCTCCCATAATACCTTCAACTCATCTATAAGAGGTCTCAAGTAAACATCTAAGTTCTTTCCAGGACTCTTAGGACCAGGAACCACGAGTGAAAGAAATAAGTATGGCTATTTTATACACATCCAAGGAGGAAAGTTTTATGGAGCAAGAATCACAGGCCAACATGAATACAGAACAGTTGAGTGGCCAAACGGATTGAAACCATCGGTGGACAATCCAAGCCTCACATTTCTAGGTTCCAATGCAAACCAAGGATGTGCTAAATTGAAATCTTTCCAAGCCTGCCCATTTGCGGGATGATTTAGTTCTCCATCTTTAGCTGGAGATTTCGCATGACAACTCATATGTTCAGCTGTTCTTGAAGACATGTACAATCTTTTTAGCCGATGTGTTATTAAAAAATACCTTAGAATCTTAAACGGTATACTTGATTTTTTTTGTAGTCACACCCTCTTTATTAGGCCTAAACTAATCATGACTGCAAAATGTGCACCTTGTCATCTGTTCATTTTCCTTATAAAATAACATGCAATTGTTGGGACATGCATCGATCTTTTGGTATCCAAGACCCAACTTCTTCACCATTTTCTTACAACAGTAATAGTTACCAGGTAATTTCTCACCGTCAGGCAACATACTCTTAATGGCCTTCAAGAGAGACTCAAAACACTCATGGCTCATGTTATGATCAGCCTTGATGTTAAGTAATGTCGCCACTGCAGACAATGTACTGTGTTTAGTGCAACCATGCCACAATGGCTCGCTACCCTCGTCTAACAACTTAAAGAAGTCTTTGGCATCAGAATTCATAGGTTGCTCTCTGCCTTATTCCCAATCAAAATCTGGCCCTACAATATCATGAACCATTTCATTCATTCGATGAGTACTACTGCCTGAATTGTGTACTTCTGTGATGCCACCATCTCTTCTCTGCCCATGTGCCCACCAGCATTCTTAGTAATTTTTTATGAACCCAGAAATAAGTAAATGATAGTTTACCATGTCTCTGTCCATATAATTTATATTCTTACACTTTAAACATGGGCATCGTATCTGCGACTTACCATTCATACATTCTGGGTGACTATACGTATACTCCAAAAACACTTGGCAACCAGCTCTAAATTCAGCTGTAGCACCTATCTGGGCACTTGACTTTCGTCGTGCCATCCAACTACGGTCTGAATAGAGGTCCATGATTCCACGGTACCTACTACAGATAACATGAGCTTATTAAGGTATAGCATGATTGTAAGATTATGACTTGAGTATACTTGTAACCATATGACTGGAGCATACTTGTAAGCATATGATTAACATTTAAGCATACTTGTAAGCATATGACTTGAGCATATATACTTGTAACCATATGACTTGAGCATACTTGTAAGCATATGATTAACATTTAAGCCATACTTATAAGCATATGACTTAAGCATACTAGCTAGTAAGCATATGACTTGAGCTCGTTAATATTATAAATGTTCGCAATTACCCGACCAACAAAATTTTTTTGCTAAAGTCTCCCCTATAATATGGACTAGCCACATACGCGACGACATGTATATATGGTCATTTCTAGGCACCCAAGACACAAACCAAGAGAAATATACAAATTCTCAATATAAATGGATCAATCCACTATTTGTACAAAATGGCAGAATTAATTAGCATGTCTTAAGTGTATTTGTTCATAAGTGTACTGTTGGGGGCATGCATTATAATTGAATTTCTTGCCAGTCCTCTACAATTCTATAGTATAGACTTGACATGGTACTCAAGTATATGAACATGGTTTTGGTTGTTATATTTGCCCTCAAGTACAAGACAGAGGGAATACTTAGCTTTGCTTTGTTATATTTGCCCTCAATTCTACAATGTTTTTTTCTTTTAATTTTTTCACGCACCACACTCACACACCTAAGAATCAAACCTCACTAAAAGTCTCTTTACGTGTAACACATATTTTCTCTTCTTATTTCGGAATGTAAATTTTCTATTCAAAGCATCGTCGGCAAGTTTTCAACATGAATACATACATACATATATGTTTTCATATTTTGTCGGCACGTTAAATAAAGATCAAATTCACTTCTAGAGAAGTTATCTAAGCTCAATCTCATATGATTTTTACATAAATACATACATACATACATATAGTGTGTGTGTGTGTGTGTGTGTGTGTGTTTAGACTAACTTTCGTTCACCAAACGCTGGATTCCTAGATTAAAATTCTAATTTGCATTGATGTTTTCACTTGTATATCACTTCTTTAAAGAAAAACAATAATAAAAATGAATCCAGGAGTGAGAAAGAAGGAAAGAAAAAAAAAGACTCCTACTTTCTTTGTAATTTCTATCGCAAAAAAGGGGAATTCTTTTTTACCGGAGGACAGAGGTAGTACATGTATTAATATACATTGACATGCATATATATTATATACACGTGGAATAATAAGAACATGACAGTAGTCTGAAATATGAAATATGCCATAATTTTTGCCCCAATTTTCGTAGCAGCTTTTGTAATGGGGGCATAATGGCATGAGTTAGCAATTATGTCAATGTGGCATGTATATGAAATAAATTACATACTAACAATAAGGTAGAATACCCAAACTCGAAGAAAAATGAATTGGGGAAAAAGTTCAATAACACCCAATCTATATCCAATTCAGAAATAAAGAGAATTAGGGTTACCTGTGGCGGCGGCGATGGCAGTGGACAGTGGCGGCGAGCGGCGGCGTTCAATTTCTCCCTCCCTCTTCTCTTCTCCTCCTTCTCCCTCCTCTCCCTATTCTGTTCTCCCTCGTTTTCTTCTCTCGTCTGCTGAAAGAATGAATGCCTGAGTCTGATTAAGTTTTAGACGATCAGTGACCGCCTTCTGCGACCGCATGCGATCGCTGATTTTTTATGAAGTGGACGATTCAGCGACTGTTAGCGGTTGCTGAAACATATTGGTCACAAAAAATAAACGCGTCAACTTTTCACACCAATTTTTGGGAGGGAAATTCATTTCAGCGACCGATCAGCGACCGCTGATATTAAATAGCGACTATATTAAATAACAATCGCTGATGTCGGTCGCTATTAGTATTATCCGCGACCGGACATGCGGTCGCTGATAGTCTTGGTCGCTATTAGGCCTTTTTCTTGTAGTGGTTCTAACTGCCTAATAATTTAATCTTGGACTTTGCTTTTGTCTGTCTTTATTCGAGCTTTCCTCTTAATCTGAAAATTTTATCATGATATAGCAACGGTGAGCAACAAATTTATTCGACAAGTTTTAAGCACAATAAAGATATATCATGATTGGAAGAAAGAATAAGCTTTCAAGTTTTCAACAATATAATAATTTTGAAATAACATGAATCGAATTTCAATACATGAATGATTTAATTAATAACGCTGAGTAGTCAACAATGACCATGAATAAATACTTTGGAAATGAAGGTGATCAGCCTTTCATACCTGATAAACATATGCAATGTGCACTAAGTGCGAATCAATAATCATAGATGTGGAATAATTATCAATAATTAAACTACTAGCATTCTTAAAAATTATTAACTCGAGTTTGAGTTAGAAAACTTGCATGTACTATTGATTACCGCTAAGCAATCTAATTTAATCTCTTATAAAAGACCTATCATTAATAAGATCGATCCTCCAATTAGCATAATGCATTTTATCTTACAACATTATTATTCAAATAATAAATTAGCTAACATTTAGCCACATAATCAAACATTGAATAATCCTTTAACTCACTAGTAATATTATCATCATTTGATAATATTATTATCACATAACCATCATCTTAAATTCTCGTCTAATATTATTAATTTTTTCATAATATTTTATTTAGTTCTCAATTTCTTAGTAATATCTTAATCATTTATAAATATTATTAATCATTTAATAATATTTTAATCACCTTCTAATATTACTAACCATTTAATAATATTCAAATCATTTACTAATATTATTAATTATTTAATAATATTTTAATTATTATCTAATATTATTAATCATGTAATAATATTTTACTTGTTTCATAAATAATAAAGGTCTCACACATTTTAAGATGCAAACCAAACTGTTTTTAATCGAAACCACTGACAGAACCAAGAACCAACCGGATGGCTCTGATACCATATAACAGCGGATAAGTTTTTAAAAGAAAAACTTAAACATAAAAGAAAAGATTAAGAAGATGACCGGTTAATCGGTAAAGTAATCTCTTTCTTTTATTTATAAACAGTTGAGGAAGGATTACATTAATTCATATACTAACTGTTTGAGGAAGATCGAAGTATGAAAGACTTCGACTTCATCTTCTGACTAAGAAGATCGAAGATGGAAGCTTCGTCTCCGGCTAACTCTAGAGAGAAGGGAGAGAGCGGACCTCAGGTGAGGTTTTCTTACAAAAGAAAAGCCTGAAGAACTCTAACACTTCGAGTTCTTTAAATAGAAAACTAAAAGTAAATTACTAAGAACCAACCGGATGGCTCTGATACCATATAACAGCGAATAAGTTTTTAATAAGAAAAACTTAAACAGAAAAGAAAAGATTAAGAAGATGACCGGTTAATCGGTAAAGTAATCTCTTTCTTTTATTTATAAACAGTTGAGGAAGGATTATATTAATTCCTATACTAACTGTTTGAGGAAGATCGAAGTATGAAAGACTTCGACTTCATCTTCTGATTAAGAAGATCGAAGCTGGAAGTTTCGTCTCCGGCTAACTCTAGAGAGAAGGGAGAGAGCGTACCTCAGGTGAGGTTTTCTTTCAAAAGAAAAGCCTGAGTAACTCTAACACTTCGAGTTACTTAAATAGAAAACTGAAAAGTAAATTACTATTTGATTCACGCAGGAATCACTATTTTAATGACTGGAGTAAAAGTAATTTACTTAAGTAAAAGTAAAACGTAAGAAACATTTTACATTTACTTTTACATGGGTAAATGTAAGAAACATTTAACTTAAAGTAAAAGCAAAAGTTATTCTTTTACTTTTACTTTTACATTTACTAAGGTAAAAGACTTTTGTTTTACGGAAAGCAAAAGCTGATCTGATGGCTGTCGGCCATCAGTGCTGACTAAAGATGCCTCTGGCGTCTTCGTTGACTGACCGGCGGCGACTGTTGCGTCGTCTTCTCCGGCGGCTTCTCCAGTTGACTGGTCCGTCTCCTACGGTGCCGGATGGAACTGCTGATCGTCTTCTCCGACGAGTCATCACCTCCATACATTTCCACCTAAAAATTTTTATCCAGGAAATAACCCTGACTGACCGGCGACGACTGTTGCGTCGTCTTCTCCGGTGGCTTCTCCGGTTGATTTGTTCGTCTCCTCCGGTGCCGGATGGAACTGTTGATCGTCTTCTCCGACGAGTCATCACCTCCATACATTTCCACCTCAAAATTTTTATCCAGGAAATAACCATATTTTTAAACCTATTTTTTGAATATAACTGATTATGTCACCATAAGTGAGATTATCATAATCAATATATCCTAAGTTTTTACTCAACTCTTCTCTAACTTTATGAGCGAACAATGAAGGCAAACCATTTACAAACTTTTCTTTCCAGAAAGGCTTGTTGCTATCATTTCGCAGCATAACTCTAGAGGTAAACACATCCTTGTACCACCTGAAGTCACTAAGAGTGGGACAAGTGAGATTATTGAGTTGATCGTGAATTCTTTCTGTTATGTTACTAGGGGTTCCTATAAAATGTTTTATTATGGTAAAAATTAAAGTATTTACTCCATCTGGCGGACTAACACCGACATCTTCATCAAAGATGGGAATATAAGATTCCCTGGATTCTCCGATGGGAATACAACATTCAAAACCCCACCAGTGAAATCAGTCACAATGCTTCCCCTACATCTCCGTCGGTAGATCCTTTTCCCCTTGTCACTCGCCAATGGTTTGTCAAATAGTGGGATAAATTTGGCGTCAATAGAATTGTAGGTCAAGTCCAGTAAGAATTCCCTGCTTCTCTCAAGGTTCTCCCAATCTCTACAGCATAACCTTCTAGTCAAAAATCAAAAGAGTCAAGTGTCAGTAAAAAATCAAAAATTGTTAATAGATGGAAACGATTCATAAAAAATGAAAAAATAAACATTACCTTTTATGACTGGTATGATCAATACCAAAGTAAGTGTAATGTTATAACAAAAAGTCAATGGGTAAAAGAAGATAAGTCTAAGGTCTGTTCTAGTCATCCCCCACTAGAAACGATCTTTATCCCAATTAAAAACACATCTGTTGTTGCCAGTCCGTTTAAAATTTCTGATGGCAATAAAGATGATAAAAAAATTATTGAACAATTAAATTTTAGTAATCAATATCTAGCAACTGTTGGAAGACAGCTCGACAGAATTGAAGAAAAATTTGAAGAAACAAGTATTAAAAAACCAGATGCAAAAATTGAACATCCTTTGATTAATTTACATGAAAATCGAAGTAAATTAAGGCCCCCTTCAGCTAAGGAATTCAAAGAACATTTGATTCCTACTAAGGCCAGGCCTATTCAAATGAATCATGAATAAATGGAGTTATGTAAGAAGGAAATTAATTATCTCCTTAGTAAAAAATTAATTAGACCCAGTAAATCCCCTTGGTCATGTCCTGCCTTTTATGTTAACAATGAAGCAGAAAAGGAAAGAGGTGTTCCCAGGTTAGTTATCAACTACAAGCCATTAAACAAAGTCCTAGATTGGATTAGATATCCCCTGCCTAATAAAGATGACCTCATTAACCGATTGAGTAATGCCACCATCTTTAGTAAATTTGACCTCAAATCTGGTTTCTGGCAAATTGCCATTCACCCAGAAGACAGATATAAAACTGCATTCACCACTCCATTTGGTAATTATGAATGGAATGTCCAAGCTTTTGGCTTAAAAAATGCTCCCAACGAATTCCAAAATATCCTCAATGACATTTTGAACCCTTTCAGTCATTTTATTGTTGTGTATATTGATGATATTCTCATTTTTTCCTATTCCATTGAAGAACATGTCAAACATTTGAAATCGTTTTTCAAAACAGTCAAAGACAATGGACTTGTTCTTTCACTTTCCAAATGCAGGTTGTTTCAAGCGAAAGTTCAGTTTCTTGGATTAATTATATATCGCGGACTCATACGGCCAATTGATAGAGCTATTCCATTCGCCGACAGATTCCCAGATAAAATTACCAATAAAACCCAACTGCAGAGGTTTCTGGGCTCGCTCAATTATATTGGCAAGTTCTACAAAAACCTCAGGAAAATTTGAAAACCTCTCTTTCAGCGTTTGCTAGACCATCCTCCCCCCATGGACTGACATTCATACTTCTGTCGTCCAACAAGTCAAAAAATACGTCAAGACATTGCCCTGTCTTGGTATTTCAAATGATTCTGCATTTAAGATTGTTGAAACTGACGCCTCAGAAATTGGTTTCGGAGGTATTCTCAAACAAAAATTAACTCCAGATTCCCCAGAACAAATCGTCCGTTTTCATTCCGGTGCATGGAATAGTACACAGTTAAATTACAGTACTATTAAAAAAGAAATACTTTCTCTTGTATTATGTATTAAAAAATTTCAAATTGATTTATTAAATCAAAAATTTTTAGTTCGAATTGACTGCAAATCTGCAAAATATGTGTTAGAGAAAGATGTTGAAAACATAGCTTCTAAACACTCCTTTGCTAGATGGCAAGCCCTTTTAAGTATCTTTGATTTCGATATTGAGTACATTAAAGGTAGTAACAATTTTATTCCTGATTTTCTCACTCGAAAATTTATTAACACAGGTACCGTGCATCCTTCATGAGTATCCGCGGTGCATCAACCTCTCGTGGTCCGGGTCGCCCTACTGGCCCTAGTAATCAGCCAAGAGGGACCTTGGTTCCTCATCCAGTTAACCCAATTTATCAAACCAGTAACAAGTTCACTGTCCTTGGGACAATGCCCAAGCCCTATAGTTCAGCTTTAGCTAGTAACCCAATTCCCATCGACCCCTTTCAGTCAAAAGCCTCTAGTTCAAATCCCAGTAATCCTACCTCTGAGTACATGCTTAGATGGACCAATCTCTTATTTCATAATGAGCCTCACATGAAACCCAGAAATGACCCAGTAAAATTGACCTCCCAATTTTTCCCTTCTGGTTGGCATTTCATGCCTCTTGCTCCTTATAAATCCCTTGTGTATTATAAGGACATTCTTGTCGAAACAGAGTCAATTTTTATTAAGCCCATTTATGCCAACAATGATAAAGCCAAAGTTCTTTACCATTCGTTGTATATTAAACAGTTTATTCAGATGTCCGAATGGGGAAAACATCCCTCTGATCTTATGCAGCTTTCGAATCAGGATAACTCTTTTTGTTATTATGATTATATGGAAGCTTGGTATAAAGTTTTCCTCCATCAAAATGAGTCACACAGTCATTCTTGGTTTGTTCAATTTGACCATAAATTCAAAAGTCATTTCCCATATTGGTTTTCCCATTGGTGGTCGAGATTTGGTTCTACCTATGACCTTCTTCCCGATCCTCTGAAAGTCCAACTCAATCATTTTTGCAATCACAAAAAATTAGATTCAGCATATGAAGGTGTCCCAGTCCTTCTTCAGTTTGTAAGTAAAATATAAGATTCCCTGGATTCTCCGATGGGAATACAGCATTCAAAACCCCACCAGTGAAATCAGTCACAATGCTTCCCCTACATCTCCGTCGGCAGATCCTTTTCCCCTTGTCACTCGCTAATGGTTTGTCAAATGGTGGGATAAATTTGACGTCAATAGAATTGTAGGTCAAGTCCAGTTAGAATTCCCTGCTTCTCTCAAGGTTCTCCCAGTCTCTACAGCAGAACCTTCTAGTCAAAAATCAAAAGAGTCAAGTGTCATTAAAAAATCAAAAGAGTCCAGAGTCAGTCCCACTGGTTCGACTTGTTCCCGTAGCATTTCTGATTTTAAAGATTGTTCCGGAAAAGAGTTAAAATTAATTACCCAGGCATTAAATAAAAGAATTGATGAACTACATGAGGATGCCTCTACAGGTTCTTCATCAGCTTCCCACAGTCAGTATGATGAAGATGATGACCCTTACGGCACCATCAATCAACAGGATGCTCAGGACCTATTTGCCTGACATTTCTTCTCAGTCACATGCACCTGCTCCCTGTAGCCAGTCAAAAGATGCCCTCAGCCGAAAGCAGATTCGTCTTTTCCACCGAAAGCAGCTCCTTTCCACCGAAAGCATCTCTCAAGTCAAAAGTTGTGGCCACTTTGTCAAAAGTTGCCAGACGCGTCAATGAATAGTAAAAAAGTCAGCATTGTTCATGAATAGTAACTTTTGTCTGTAATCATTTATTTTGTAATAGTAACTTTGTAATAGTTCTTTCCTTATTCTATAAAAGGAAACCGAACTTAGTTATTGAGGCAGACTTCGAAAGACTCTGAGATCCTTCTCAGATGAATCTTTAGCCTCTACCGCTGTTAAGCCTTTCCTAGCCCCTCTTTCTACTATTCTCCATTTCTTAAATGTTCTCAGTAAGTTAAGTCAATTCAATTTGTAATTTGTAAACCGTTTGTACATTTGTAAACAACTTTATTTTCAATCAATAAAATTATATGTTTTAGTAATAGAACTGTTATATTATTCGCACCTCTGATTCACTATAATTCATACTATCTGCTTCCGCCCCAAATGGTATCAGAGCCATGTAGTTTCTGTTCTAGTTGCCAGTAAGATATTTACAACTGTTCATCTGCAACCGTTTTCAAAATTTCTCTTTTATTCTTATTCAGAAGTCAACTGATTTACTGTAGTCCACCTTGTTCTTGTCAAACCTTTGTAAGTCTCTTGGGTGAGCAGTGTTGGTTTTTGAACATAGGTATGAGTCTGCTTAAGGTAATAGGGTATGAATGGAAGAATAATGAATAAAAATTTATTTTGAACTTGGTAAAAATGAATAGATTGTTTAGATCTAACTCCTCAACTTGTAACCGGTCGACTTTGCCTCCTGTCCCAGACATAGTTAACCAGGAAATTCACAGTTATGAAAATATCAGTCAAGCCTTGCACAATTGGAATATACCTAGGGTCTCCCCTAAGGAAATTTATCAGTCAACATTTTTGGACAATTTTAAAATAGATTATAATGTCAAAACTGTTGAAAAGGTTTATGCCATTAATAAAGAATACGAAAATTGTAGTCTTTTGGATCCCGTAGTCATTAAAAAAACATAAAAAGAAAGGTTATAATTTTATTCACATTGGATTAGTTCAAGTGGCTGTTAAACCATTAAACATTAAAGGAATTAATTCAAGTATTTATCTCTGCCTTAGAGATGCACGATTCTTGAATTATTATCCTAGCATGATCGGCGCAATGGAATCTAGTCTGCATAATGGACCTATCCATTTCAATTGCTTTCCTGATTTCACATTGAGCCTAAGTGATAAAAATTTATTAAAAGCCTTGACATTAAATATTAAAACTGCTGGAGAAATTACTCAAATGATTGAGGGTTCTCAGCCGATAGCTTTGATTTTTCGGATTTATTATAAGACCATGAAAACTAACCTAAACGTTCATGCTCTCAATAAAAGTCCGAAAGATCAAACTGTCTTAATTCAAAGTTCAACTAGTGATGCTAATATTCAAATTCCGAGAACCATTCTCTGAAAAGATATTACTCTCCCTAGTCAATGGACTTTACCTAGTGAAATACCTGAACAACCTGTAGTTAACAATCTAATAAACCTTGAAAATGTTAGACAATTTTCTGATGGAACCGTAAAAATAAGTTTTGAACGCAGTAAAAGACCGATTATTATTGAAGACTCCGCTAGTACAATAGCATCTTCAAGAAGAGACACTGAAATTCTTAATAACCCTTCTTTAAGAGATCTTAAATTAAAATGTATTTTAAATCAAGGTCAAGCTAGTCACCCATGTTATACTCAAAAGGATCTAGTAGAAGAAGAGAGTTCTTCCTCTCCTACTCCTTTTGAGCTTCCCACTCAGTCTGATTTTGAAATTTCGATTAACAATCAGTTAAGAGTTATTAAAAAAGATTTTATTCTTGATTGGGATAATCTTGTAAAAGATTTTGATTCCAAAAGTAATAAAGATAAAAGACATTTATTTCGTTCAAATCATCCAACAGAAAAGGAGCGAGATAAAATTGTTAATAGATGGAAACGATTCATAAAAAATGAAAAAATAAACATTACCTTTTATGACTGGTATGATCAATACCAAAGTAAGTGTAATGTTATAACAAAAAGTCAATGGGTAAAAGAAGATAAGTCTAAGGTCTGTTCTAGTCATCCCCCGCTAGAAACGATCCTTATCCCAGTTAAAAACACATCTGTTGTTGCCAGTCTGTTTAAAATTTTTGATGGCAATAAAGATGATAAAAAAATTATTGAACAATTAAATTTTAGTAATCAATATCTAGCAACTGCTGGAAGATAGCTTGATAGAATTGAAGAAAAATTTGAAGAAACAAGTATTAAAAAAACAGATGCAAAAATTGAACATCCTTTGATTAATTTACTTGAAAATCGAAGTAAATTAGGTTTACCTAATGACGATAGCAACCTAATTAAATCTATTGATAAGTTATTCAAAAAACTAAAAACTAAACCTGGGCCAAGTGGTACTGTTTCTACTTCGGATCAAGTTGAGACTGAAGTTGAAAGTCAAACTGACTATTCTGATTCTACTTCAATCCCAGATTTTAATGATCAATTGAACAAGTTAACAATCAACAACACCAGTCTAACCGGAATTGGTATTCTAGACCTACTCCTCCGGATCTGCAATTCGAAGAGAGAAACTTAGATAAACAATTCTCTGTTTCAGCCAATAAAATTTATGAATGGAACATTGATGGTCTTAGTGAACAAGAAATTTTAAACAAACTAAATCACATGTCTATGGTAGCAACAGCTATATCACTAAATTCAACAATCTGACACAACCAGAAATTGTTGAGTTAATAGCTAGTGGATTCACTGGTATTCTAAGATCTTGGTGGGAAAGACATCTCACGGAAGATACTAGACTATCTATTGTTCATGCTATCCAGTTAGACGATGACGGCAACCCCATCTTTGATGAAGATGTCGGTGTTGGTCCGCCAGATGGAGTAAATACTTTAATTTTTAAATTAGAGATTTCCTTTTTAAGTTTATTAACTTCTTGATTTAACTCTGGAAGGGTTATTAAGAATTTCAGTGTCTCTTCTTGAAGATGCTATTGTACTAGCAGAGTCTTCAATAATAATCGGTCTTTTACTGCGTTCAAAACTTATTTTTACGGTTCCATCAGAAAATTGTCTAACATTTTCAAGGTTTATTAGATTGTTAACTACAGGTTGTTCAGGTATTTCACTAGGTAAAGTCCATTGACTAGGGAGAGTAATATCTTTCCAGAGAATGGTTCTCAGAATTTGAATATTAGCATCAGTAGTTGAACTTTGAATTAAGACAGTTTGATCTTTCGGACTTTTATTGAGAGCATGAATGTTTAGGTTAGTTTTCATGGTCTTATAATAAATCCGGTAAATCAAAGCTATCGGCTGAGAACCCTCAATCATTTGAGTAATTTCTCCAGCTGTTTTAATATTTAATGTCAAGGCTTTTAATAAATTTTTATCACTTAGGCTCAATGTGAAATCAAGAAAGCAATTGAAATGGATAGGTCCATTATGCAGACTAGATTCCATTGCGCCGATCATGCTAGGATAATAATTCAAGAATCGTGCATCTCTAAGGCAGAGATAAATACTTGAATTAATTCCTTTAATGTTTAATGGTTTAACAGCCACTTGAACTAATCCAATGTGAATAAAATTATAACCTTTCTTTTTATGTTTTTTAATGACTTCGGGATCCAAAAGACTATAATTTTCGTATTCTTTATTAATGGCATAAACCTTTTCAACAGTTTTGACATTATAATCTGTTTTAAAATTGTCCAAAAATGTTGACTGATAAATTTCCTTAGGGGAGACCCTAGGTATATTCCAATTGTGCAAGGCTTGACTGATATTTTCATAACTGTGAATTTCCTGGTTAACAATGTCTGGGACAGGAGGAAAAGTCGACCGGTTACTAGTTGAGGAGTTAGATCTAAACAATCTATTCATTTTTACCAAGTTCAAAATAAATTTTTATTCATTATTCTTCCATTCATACCCTATTACGTTAAGCAGACTCATACCTATGTTCAAAAACCAACACTGCTCACCCAAGAGACTTACAAAGGTTTGACAAGAACAAGGTGGACTACAGTAAATCAGGTGACTTCTGAATAAGAATAAAAGAGAAATTTTGAAAACGGTTGCAGATGAACAGTTATAAATATCTTACTGGCAACTAGAACAAAAACAACATGGCTCTGATACCATTTGGGGCGGAAGCAGATAGTATGAATTATAGTGAATCAGAGGTGCAAATAATATAACAGTTCAATTACTAAAACATATAATTTTATTGATTGAAAATAAAGTTGTTTACAAATGTACAAACGGTTTACAAATTACAAATTGAATTGACTTAACTTACTCAAAACATTAAGAAATGGAGAATAGTAGAAAGAGGGGCTAGGAAAGGCTTAACATCGGTAGAGGCTAAAGATTCGTCTGAGAAGGATCTCAAAGTCTTTCGAAGTCTGTCTCAATAACTAAGTTCGGTTTCCTTTTATAGAATAAGGAAAGAACTATTACAAAGTTACTATTACAAAATAAATGATTACAGACAAAAGTTACTATTCATGAACAGTGCTGACTTTTTTACTATTCAGTGTATGGGAATGTTTGTTTTAAAATGAGAATGTATTTTGGTGATTGTTTGTATGTAGAATTATACAGGTAGAACATCCATATAAAAGATGATAAGCATTGGTACTTGAACTTTCATAGTTCACTTGCTTTGCTAATACAAGGGATCATAAAGGTTGCGATTCAAGGAACACAAGAAAGAAAGAAGAAAATTTTAATAATCCGCATTTTCAGCCGATATTCCATCTATTTATGATGTAAGGCTAAACTTAGATAATATCGACTTTATTTTGAATTAAGTTGGTCTCGATTTTGGGGGCGTCACATCTACTATGAAAATAATATGGAGAATACAAACTCTCGACTAAGAAATAAACTAACTGTTTATTTTCTCTCTACACCCTCACAATCTATTTACTCTCACTGAGCTTCTCTAATTCGTTGTTGTGGTGTGTCATTCTTGCAAACTAAATTTTCTATTTATACTTGAACTAGAGGGAGCATTATTCTATGAATCTTGGGACAAAGTCAATAAGCAAAATCTGCAGCACACAAATTAAATTTTGCGCTTGTCTGCTAACTATTAATTATACTCATTTTGACCAATGAGGGGGCCACCATCTGACAAAATATGAGACAATTTTCAACACATTTAGCTCTATCCCACAATAGATGGATACGAAGGAGAATTCTTATCAGGTTCATTTTAAAGTCCATTAACCAAACTCATCTTATTCTCTGCAGAAAATACAATTTATCATACATAGCTATCAATACCAGTAAGTTTCTTATTAACTAACACCAAGCCAGGATAATCATTATTGTGAATGAATAATGGATGCATATTGGAGTCTATTGAAAATTTTAGGGTTTGTGATTAAGTAGAAGTAGAAGCAGCTGCACTAGTCATGATAAATATAGAGATTTCAGAAAACACAATTCTCAATACAGACAGAAATAATAGAGTTTCATAAGTATGAAAACCCTAAACAAGTATGCAAGTGAAATCTCGCACAAGAATTGATGAAAAAAACAAAGTGAAGATTAAAACACAATCACATCAAACTCTTTAACTCAAATCATTGACAATAAATATATAAAACCGTCTATTAAAATTATATATTAAGTTACAAATCTTAATTACCTAATGAATAACATTTCATTACAAGTTTAACTTTTTTTTAAATAAGCAGATTTATAATAATCCCTGTGAATTGTGGACAACTAGATTCTAATTACTAGTTGTTGGGCCATAATACTTTATGCATTTGGGCCTGACCAATTGGACTCCTCCCTCAGGCCATGATACTTTACACGAGTGGACCGGACCGAATGGACCCATTCCATAGGCTATATTTATTGTGTCTTAAATGTATTGGGCCTATGATTTGGGCTGATCCATTAGGCAAATAATATCTAAATATCATCTTTGGCAGGTAATGATTAAAAAGATAACAGCTGACTGTTATCTCTGCCATGCATTAATGTGGATGGGATCTAGTCGGCCGGAGGCAGCAAACATGGAAAGGATGGAGCAGGTGAGCTGCCTGTATTCGGCTGAGATGACTAGGAGTGGGGGAATGTGTTAGTGGGGAGTGGGTGGCACGAAAAATTGGACAGAGTGTATATGAGAAGGATCACACATTAAAGAAAAGGTAACTGAATTATTCTCTCTCTCAAGCACTAGATATTTTTATCCTCCATTATTAACCTTGTGATCGTCGGTACTGACTCTTACGCCGGAGTTATCCCCCGACGGTCAATCCATCAAGCTTTTAGTGATTATCGTGTTTACTGTGCAGGATAGAGACGCATCTTACGTGATTGGGACGTAAGGAAAGATCTTGGCGTTAACATTGGCGCTAGGAGGGGTGAATTCTAGTGTCCTTGAAATTTTCAATCACAAATCTTAGTTGTTTTACGTCGAAATCCATGGTGAAGAGTAGAACAGTTACACCTGAAGGACAACAAATGGCTGTTAGTTCGTCTACACCACGAGTATCTACCAAGGACCGATTGGGTCCTGCTAACAGTGCTCATGCCAGCACGGCTTCCAAACGTGCATCTGAAGGTTGTCGCCCGAGGGTCGTGGGTAATGTTAAAAGAAGATTGGTTTTCACGGCCGAGAAATGACCTGATCATGGTTAGAAATGGGTAGAAGGAACACCGCCTAGAACCCTACACCGAGATGATCAGGATGATAAGACCTCCAGGTTAGCTAAGCTGGCAGACGAAGCAGACAAGGCTATGGAGGTGCTTTTGAAATAAAGACAAGATATAGCCAAACAGATGCTTCGGATGGCAGAGTTAAAGGACGAAGCGTCTAGCTATGCCCAGTCCGAAGGTCACAGTGGGCATACAGGTAGAAGACAGAGGAAAGGAAAGGAGCATGCCTATTCGGGTCATGAGTCTCGAGGCCAACCTCGGGAACGGAGAAGATCAAGAAGCCCTACTCCCCATGGATCAAAGAGGGTACTCCACCCTATCGGTTCTAGGGAACAGGGTCGAAGCAGACAAAAAAGCAGATCCAGGGAGTACACGCCCGAGAATACAAAGAAGGCACCTCGCTTTGAGTGTTCTCGCCACAGCGACAGAGCCCAGAGGCGGAGCAGCTCTAGAGGTCGCACTCCTGAGAGTCCACTGAGGGTACACCACCCTGTGGACACTTGTCGTGAGAAAAGTCCCTCGGAGGTTGGGGGTTCCATTGATAAAGGCCGACCTACTCAAAAGAGGAGAGAGACACCGGAGAAAGAAGTCTCATCCCAACCAGAAGGAGTAGATTTTCTGGTTAAAGAGTTAAAGGAGCTTCGAAAACAGCATGTCGAAGTCCAACAAGTAAAGGATACTTCGGGAAAGAAGGCATCTCCTTTTTTCCGCAGAGATTCTCAAAGAAAAAGCTAACCCCAACAAGAAGTTACCCCATATGGAAAGCTATAATGGATCTGGAGATCCTTATGACCACAGTCAGGCGTTCGACAGACTAATGGATTATTATGACTTTAGCGATGCTGATAAGTGTCATACTTTTGTTACAACGCTCCGAAAAGATGTCAAACAGTGGATGGGGACTATACCTTCTGATTCAGTCTCATCATGGATAGATTTGTGTAGCAAGTTCCATGCTCGTTTTGGGAGCAACAAAATGAGGGGAAAACCAACCGACTCATTGGCCTAGGTTCGACAATATTCGAACGAGTCTTTGAGCCAACATATGAAGCGATTTCGGGAAGCAGTCAGCCAGGTGATCGACCTGAATGATCTTCAACCCATTGGATTGTTCCAAAATGGTTTGGACCTGGTGAAGTCCAAAAAATTGGTGAAGAAGCTGATGTTTCACCACCCGAAGAGTCTTACTAAAGCGTTCAATAAGGCAGAAGGCTATATAGTGGTAGAGGAGGCTATGAATAGCCTGAAATGTTCGTTTTCAGATAGGCTGAAGGAGATAGATCGGGACAAAACTGAAAGTAGCCAGAAGAAGAATGAAGGAAATAATGACCGCTATGATGGAGGGTCGAAGAAATATAACAACAACTGGAGACAGGGAGGAGGTCGTTCATCCGCTCCTACCCAAAAAGTGAATAGGACGTACACTCAAATGAATACTGATAGGGCTGTCATCTTAGACCAGATAAAAAATCAACCTATCTATGAACCACCTCGAGACAACCTTAAACCCGGAGCAGGTAACTCTCGTAAATATTATGACTATCATCAAGCATCGGGTCATGATACAAATGACTGTGCCAGTCTGAAGGACTTCATCGAGAGGAAGGTTCAAGGGGGTTCCCTGGTTCAGTATGTCGCAGCGAGGATAACTCAGCAAGCCCAGCAGAGGGAAAGAGAACCTGTTCAGGCAGCTCAGCCTGCATTAACAGTTCCTGGATAGCCAGCCAGGCATGTGGTCGACGTCATCACTGGGGGGACTTCTGGCAAACTTGTGGGGAAGAAGCGCCGAGGATACCTGGATTCAGTCATGTCAGTGGCGGGTACACTCCCGAGGACTGATAGGCCTTACCCAGGTACGATAATCTCCTTCACTGATGAGGATTACCCTTCAGAAACCATCAAACCACATGAGGGATGATCGACAACAGGTGGATTGTGGATATTCTATACGCCCATGCTTATCAGAGGATGAATCTGGATGGGCAGAAGATAGAGATCGGGTAGGAGGCTCCTTTGTACGACTTCAGTAATGATCCAGTCAAGGTGGCTGGATGTGCATGTAGATTCTGCCTACAATGCCATTCTGGGGAGGCCCACTTTGACTGCTCTGCAAGCTGTGACCTCAATTCCACATTTTAAAATCAAATTTCCAACGACTTATGGAGTTGGAGAGGTGAAAGGGGATCTAGATTTGGTCAGACGATGCTATAGAAATGTAGTGATTACTTCGGGAGTAGAGGTGTCGAAGCAGAAGTAGGCTATGGCGATAGAGATCGAGCCCTTCATTGAAAGCAGTTCAGAAACACTGGTCATGCCAGCAGGGGAGACAGAGGTGTTCGAACTTATTCCTAGCAAGAAGGACAAGACTGTGAAAATAGGTTCAGGTCTGTCGGAACCTCTTTGGACGAACCTTATGGAGCTCCTATGGTGTTATGCAGATATCTTTGCATGGGAGTCTCAGGATATGCCAGGGGTGAGTAGGAAGATAGTAGAGCATCGGCTGGAGGTGGATCCATTCAAAAAGCCAGTTCGGCAGAAGAGGAAAATTTTTGCACCGGAGCGCCAACGAATCATTGATGAGGAGATTGCAAAGCTGCTGGCTGCAGACTTCATCTTTGAAATTGACTACTCAGAATGGATGGCAAATGTGGTGCTGGTCCAGAAATAGAATGGGAAGTGGCGAGTCTACATCGACTATATGGATTTGAACAAAGCCTGCCCAAAGGACTTTTATCCTTACCCCACATCGATCAGCTCATCGACGCAACTTTGGGGTATGCATTACTAAGCTTTATGGATGCTTTCTCTGGTTACAATCAGATTTCCATGTGCAAAGAGGATATACTGAAGACGGCATTCATTACGCATCGTTCGATATATGCCTATAAGAAGATGACCTTTGGCTTGATCAATGTGGGAGCCACTTACCAAAGAATGATGAACTTCGTCTTCAGACATCAGCTGGGCAGGAATATAGAGGTGTACATTGATGACATGATTGTTAAGAGCATGTTTGTTCAGAAGCACTTAGATAATTTAGAAGAATGCTTTCAGACGGTCCGTCATCACAACTTGAGGTTAAATCCGACGAAATGCATCTTCGGTCTTGGTGCTGGTAAATTTTTGGGTTATCTTGTTAGTCAGAGAGGTATCGAAGCCATCCCAGAGAAAATCCAGGTAATTTTGAATATGAAGACTCCCCAGTCATTTAAAGATGTCCAACGTCTGACTGGAAGGATTGCAGCTTTGAGGAGGTTCATGTCTAAGTCGACAGAAAGGTGTTTGTCGTTCTTTGACACGTTGAAAGGGCCAAAGAATGCGAAGACATTCCAATGGACTTCGAAATATGAAGACGCCTTCCAGAGTATAAAGATCTATTTGTCTTCAGCGCCTTTGTTGGTGAAGCCTGCTCCTGCTGAGCCCTTATATTTGTACTTAACAGCTAGTTCATTGGCGGTGGGAGTAGTTTTTGTGCGAGAAGTTGGGGGTAAGTAGCACCCAGTTTACTATGTAAGTCATGTCCTTAGGGATGCAGAAACAAAGTACCCAAATATTGAAAAATTTGCCTTTACTTTGATGGTAGCTAGTCGAAAGCTTAGGCAATACTTTCAGGGTAGGTTATTGGTGGTATATACTGATCAGCCTCTGAAGAAGGTTCTGGGCAAACCTAAAGTTTCGGGGAGATTAGCTGCATGGACGATGGAATTATCCCAATTTTTTATTGAATATCATCCCCGAACAGCTATAAATGGACATGTCTTGGCTGATTTCATGGTTGAATGTTCGTTTTCTGAGACCGATGATGGTTTGGCAGAAGCTGAAGGGTCTGACCGAGCAGTTACAGTTCTTCAACAGCAGAAGCAGAGTTCGTGGACGCTGTTTACAGATGGGTCTTCTACTTCGAACATCAGTGGAGCGGGGATCATCTTAACCAGTCTGGAGGGATTCAAAGTGCAGCAGGCCATCAGATACGGATTCAGGGAAACGAACAACGAGGCAGAATATGAGGCAGTGCTAGCGGGATTACGACTGGCTAAGAGTCTCGAAGTGCATAGGATAGTCATCTTCAGTGATTCTCAGTTGGTCGTCAAGCAAGTCTCGGGGGAATACGAAGCTCGAGGTGCGAGAATGGTCAACTACCTGGCAGAGTTGAAGGATCGACTTCAGTATTTCTCGTCATATGAATTTCAAGGGGTTGAACGTAACAATAATTCCATTGCCGATGCACTCTCAAAGCTGGCCACTTCGGATGCTAATATTTTTGATGGATCTGTTTACTTGAAAATTTTACAGCATCCTAGTATCTAACTTGAATCGGTAATATATATTGATCGTACCAACTGCTGGTTGACTCCATATCTGGAGTATTTGGCAGATGGTGTTCTTCCTTCGGATCAGATGCTGGCCAAGAAAGTCAAGTATAAGAGTGCTAACTTCATCCTGATAGATGGGGATCTGTTTTGAAGGGCCTTTTTGTCTCCATTGCTGAAGTGTTTGACTCCGTTCAAAGTTGATTATGTTCTTCGAGAAGTTCACGAGGGCATCTGTGGGGACCATATAGCTTATAAGTCATTAGCATACAAAGTACTTCGTCAGGAGTACTATTGGCCTATAATCTTTAAAGAAGCTATGGAATACGTGAAGAAGTGTGAGAAGTATCAACTCAACAGTCCGATCCCACATCAGCCACCAGAAGAACTATACTCGATCTTATCTCCTATACCCTTTGCTGTCTGGGGGGTTGATATACTAGGTCCATTGTCGAAAGCTAAAGGTTAAATCAGTTTCGTTATAGTCGCTATTGATTATATGACCAAATGGGTTGAAGCGAAGCCACTTAGGTTGATAACAGAACAAGAATGTTTGAAATTCATGAAGGAGTCAGTAGTGTTTTGTTTCGGAATTCCTAAGGTGGTGATATCGGACAACGGACGCCAATTAGTGGGATCGAAGTTTGAAGAATTTTTGAAGGAATTAGGGGTTCAGCACAGAAAGACTTCAGTAGCTCATCCACAGTCGAATGGGCAGGTCGAAGTGACCAACAGAACACTGCTAAATAGGATCAAGCGAAGACTGGATGAAGCTAAAGGAAGATGGCCAGAGGAGCTGCTCAGTGTGTTATGGGCTTATCGGACTACGATGAGGACTACAACAGGAGATTCATCTTTCAGGCTGACCTATGGTACTGATGCCTTAGCCCCAGTTGAAATTGGATCTCCAAGTCTTCGGGTCAGTCAATTCAAAGAGATATACAATGAAGAAGGGCTGAAAGTCAATCTGGATTTGCTCGAAGAGGTCAGAGAAACAACTTTGATTAGACTGGCAGCATATCAGCGAAGAGTGGCTAAACATTACAATAAAGGGGTAAAGCTTCACAGATTTGAAGTGGGAGATTTTGTTCTCCGGGAAGTCGAAGCATCTAAGCCTCAGGATTTGGGAAAGTTGATGCCGAACTGGGAAGGACCATATGAAGTTGTTGAAGTACCGAAGCCAGGGACTTATCGGTTGAGAGCATTGGACGGATCAGAGATCAAGAATACTTGGCATGCTGGCAGGCTTCGAAAGTACTTTCAATAGATATAGTGTCAGTATACGGGAAGTCTGTAAATTTTCGAATCATCATCAATAAAAGATTCTTTTTCTCGTTGAGTCTTCTGTTCGTTGCTGTTAACTTCTTCGGTGTAAGGAGGTTCGGGTGGACTCGCTGGCCATTTGATGGTAGCCTTTTCGGCAGGTGGTCCTTATGAATTTGTTAGGCCCTTCGTGGTAGGCAAACTTCATCAGGGTAAGGAGGTTCGGTGGACTCGCTGGCCATTCGATGGTAGCCTTTTCGACAGGTGGTCCTTATGAATTTGTCTGGCCCTTCGTGGAAGGCAAACTTCATCGGTGTAAGGAGGTTCGGGTGGACTCGCTGGCCATTCGATGGTAGCTTTTTTGTCAGGCCCTTCGTGGTAGGCAAACTTCATCGGTGTAAGGAGGTTCGGGTGGACTCGCTGGCCATTCGATGGTAGCCTTTTTGGCAGGTGGTCCTTATGAATTTGTCAAGCCCTTCGTGGTAGGCAAATTTCATCCGTGTAAGGAGGTTCGGGTGGACTCGCTGACCATTCGATGGTAGCCTATCTGGTTGGTGGAATCCTATGGTTTTGTTAGGCCCTTCGTGGTAAACAAATTCCCTATAACGCAGATCTACCTCACACTTCAGTAACGAATAAGTATTACATTACTTTATTACCTGATTTTGTCTAAGTGTTGAGTTCGGATTGCCTTATTACTTAACTTGATCTTATCTGTTATATGACTTGTTTAGTTATCTACTAACAGTTCAAAGTTAAGTTCAAAAAGAGCTCACACATTTTTCAAGTTAACCGATGATAAATTATTGATAAATTCAAAGAAGTAATAAAGAACGAAGCCAATTTTTCATTGATATAACACTGATTATTAAAAGACAGAAATTTTTACAGAAATCCTACAACTAAAGGAAATCATCTTCAGGCTTCATCTTCATCTTCGGAAGAGTCAAGTATGGCTGGATCAACCTTAACGGGGACAAGTCTTGTCTTGTCCTTTCTTCGACATTCATCATACCCATCAGAGAACATCTGAACGATCTTCTCATTCAACTCAGCCGACCTCCGATACTCCTCTTGGATTTTTTTATGAAGATCTTCGGTCAGGGGAGGACCTAGATCTCTCAGGGCACGAAGCTCCCGAAACTCTTCTTCAAAAGTCATTCGTTCCTTCGCTCGTTCCTTCATAGTCTGCGACTCCTTAGCCTCGAGCTCATTTACTTGCAATGCCAGACTCTTTTGGGTTTTCACAAGTGTCTCGTTCTCCTCAACGAGGATTTCATTTCTACGGACCAGGTCCACGTTCATATCAGTGATGGCACGGTGATTGGCCTCAGCTGTTCGGTGGATGGCCTCTGTTGTCTCCATTTTCTCCTTTAATTTATTCAGATCTTTTTGGAGGCATTCATTATTGTAGAGAGCAGTACCATGGTCACTTTTCTCTTTATTCAAGGCTGACTTCAGAATAGCATTCTCTTGTCTGCCTGCGTCTTCTTCGGCTTCGATTTTTTTATATTTAGGACGAAAACGTCCGAAGACAGCATTTGCCTGCACGTATTCAGTATCAGTTAAAAATTTCCACAGAATAAAACAAAAGTATAAATGATTAAAGTTACCTTGGCCTAGTACATCATCCCTTTGTCAATCAGGTCTGCAAGAGAACTATTCCCGAACCGATGATCATCGGTATCCCTGACAAATGAGTCAAATAGTTGGAAGGGAAAGTTTCTATTGAATTCAGGCCATACCGTAGGAGATGCCCTCGCTTCACGCCTGAATTCTGAAGAAGAAGGTTGTGATGGAGAGTGTTCAGGTGAACCAGAAGAAGGCAGAGGCTGAACAAGAGTAGGTCCTGTGAGAGGTGGCGATTGTTCATCCGAAGGCTGTTTTCTTTTGCATGACAGAGTTGAAGACTCGGTTTGTTCTTCAGGCTCTTCATCAGAGACTTGTATTTCCATTGGGGTGACGGTGGGAGGATCAGCTTCGGGAGGAGGAACCCGGAGTTTGTCAGTAGACAGGGGGGTTATTTTGGTTTTCCTCTTTTTGACACGAAGAGCCTGCATTCGTTCGTCCAGAGGCATGTCGATCAGACTCAAGGTGGAGGTTGGTTGAGATTCTTGAGATATAGATCTCGGCTTTTGACTAGCCCTCTTCTTCCTACGAGGTCGAAGGGTTTCCTCTGTAATTTCTAGTTTTACAGGTAGGACCTCAGCGTCTTGGGCATCAGAAGCCGGAATCTCTTCATGGGGAATTTCAGTGGTTGGTGATGAAGATTTATCCGAAAGGAATTTCTCTAAGTCCCTTCGGTCGATTGACGTCGGCTTAATCAAAGATACTGCAACATTATTTTAGATCAGTTCATTAAAGGGAAATTTAACACATTATGTATCAGTGTGAGTTCGAAACTTACATTTATGGTCATACAACCATGTCTGCTTACTCAGGAGTCCGAAGCTCCATTCTTTCAAGGGAATCTTCTCTATAATGCTCATCATTTCTTTCACACGTTCCTCTGAAATGTCTCTGAAGTCCGCAGAGATCCGCTCAGAGGTGGTCCATTCTGGAATAGAAGAGATTTCATGTAAGACCCCAAATTTTATGAAATAAAAGTATTCAATTTTTCTTATAATTACTATTCAGTAAATGGTTAAATTGATAAATGTTAAATTTAAGGGTGATATATGAATTTTTTTTCAAAATACACAAGTGGTTATAAAATATTCATTGTTGTCGGGGAATATTCATTTGGTCGTGGAACATTCTTTCTGTCGAGGAATATTCGTACGACGGCGCAGCCTTGTGTGGGCCCCATAATGAAAAGAAATTGGATAAAAAAAACGACAAGTATAAATTGTTTATAAATAACGGCGTAGTTGTTACCGTTAATACTGTTGGAATACCTGGTGGTTAAAATACAGTAATACGCATAGTTGCACAGTAGCACACGGTATTGCACAGTATTTTTTTCAATTCTTGATTCTTACGTGAGAAGACACTACTCAATAATTGTTACAGTAATTACTGTTCAATATTTTATTTTATTGATTTAATAATTGTTGCGTTGATATTTTATATTATTGTTGTTTTAATAATTGTTGTTGCACAGTATTTTCCATTATCAGATCAATAATTCATATTATTTGAATAATATTATTAGATAGCATTATTGACAATGTCTAGAAAATTCTGTCTAAGGAGAGGTTTGGTCATCTAATTGCGCGCCAATAAGGAGAAATCCTTATCGGAAAGCCCCCTCTTTCATGGGAACTGCCTGGTTGTCATTATTGTGATTCTGTAATATTATTTGTGAATAATTAATTATTAATTTATATGATAATGAAATATTTATTTGATGTGGATATAAATGATGGATTTATTTATGTGGCTATAAATGAAAGAATTAATGTTGAGGTGTTTTATCAGTATTTTTGTCGGAACGGAGGTATTAAAAATCAAATTAGGGTTTTTGAGATATTTTGCGGGGGTTATAATTTTTAATCCGACCGTTGGATCATTGTGATTTTTGGATATGTTATACATATATAAGTTGAGTATATGTCCACAAATTTTGAACCGTTAAAAATGAACGTATGATTTGTTATGAATTTTACGAGATGACTGGTTCAGAAATTGTTGAATTTTCTGAGTTTATTATTTTGGTGAAAAATTCTAGAATTGGTGGGCCCCACTCTTGGTTGGTGAAGAAATGTGCTGAGATTTTTATTCAAATGTGGTGGGTGAGTATAGTAGTAGGTAAAGCCATCAGGTTGCAGGTTAAGTCTGCTTCGGCGTGCTAACATTTTCCTATAAATAGAGGGCTAAATTAGAATTGAAAATCACACCAGAAAGATAAGCTTTCTCTCTTTCTCTCTCTATATTATGAAGCATATTTTGTGAGTATTTAGATACTTTGAGAGTTGCTATTCAGTGCAAGTTTCCTTCGGCTTTACATTCCAGTCAGAAATACTGCACTTTTGAGGTAAGGGATAGTAAGGGATTTTAAGGGTTATTATGTTTTTCAGTTCGTAATTCTTCTGACCTTCAGAAAATTCTGGAAAAATTTGAAATGATAATTTGATGAGTTTTCTTGATTGTGTCCAAAAATGACGATTTTTGGATGTATAAATTAAGAGTTATGAATTTTACGAGGAAAGACTATTTTAAAAGTAACCGCTTATAACTCCTTGCGGTTAACTCCAAAATTGATGAAATTTTTATTAGAAGTATATCTATATAATATCAGTGTATTCTGTGAATTTCAGAATTTTTGGATAAAAGTACAATTTATGATAAATATCTAAATATTCGGCGGTTTTGGCCATATGAAAAATAGTAAATGAGTTTTAAAAATTCTGAGAAAAATATATGTTCAATATGGGACTATATTCTGCTAAATCCCAGAAAAAAAATATTTTTGGAACTGATTTGGTATTTTTCATAAAAATGGACTAGTTATGAGTAAATAAATTAAATATGTTATGTGAAGTAAGAAAATTGAAAAATAGGATTTTATGGCTTAAGAATCCTATATGAGGTATATGCAGATTTTTGATAAGGGTTTTGGTTATTGGTGATGAAATCTTAAGAGTTTGGCATTTTATGATGATTAAATGTATTATTTAATAAAGTGTAAACAATTTTTGATAAGCGTTCCGGTGCAACTATGGTTAAAATTTTTATCATCTACCATATGTTTTAAATCTCTGATTTATTACTGATGAAGACTATTGATAATTTATTTATCTTTAGTCATGATATTCTTTACTGGGCTAGTTATGCTCACTCTTTTGTTTCACAATTCCTTTCAGGTAATAAGAGTGTAGCTGGGTCGAGCGAGGGTAACGGAAAAATAGAACGGTGGTCTCTAGCTGTGGAGGTTCTCCCGAAGTAGTATAGAAAAGTTCATTTAGTAGTTTTATTTGGTGAATCCAATAGGGTAAGGTGTACCCAACGTTGGAAGGGTGTTTTGCCACTATCATACAAGATGTCTAACGACATACAATCTCGTGTCATCATAAGACAAGATTGTGTTCATCCACTTGCTGAGTATATTTACGAGCACTACCTATATAATCTTGGTGTTTGTTTGAAGTATAATTCTCAATTAGAGACAGTGGAGATAATGATAAGTCAAGAGAAGACTCACCATTGGGAAGAATATGATAGTAAACTTCTCGTTTTTCTTTGGGGTCTATTGGGTCAACCAAGGATAATTCTGTGGCCATATGATATCTATCATAACCTAGAAGCATGACCTCCCATGTACGAAGGTTTCCTTGAGCACTTCCAAAAGATTCTAATTTCTAAAATAGTTTTTGACTATACCTTTATGTAAGGTGTCATTGTGAGGTGCTGTCCACTAATGAGACATTTGGCACAGTTGGTGTCTATTTGTATCCAAACTCACAGCATATGTGTTGTTGTATTTCGTACGACAATTGTTGTAATAAAGTTGTAGTTGTTTTCTGTACCATGTATTTGGTAACTCAGAATGGGTTGGATGGAATGGACCTATTTTGGGGACGTCACATTTCAGGTCCCTTCACAAAGAACCATTCTTTATGCCACCCTTTATTGCTCGAAGGAGTATCCATCAAAGGTCATTTTTCAAACTTGGCATTGGGCTTGGGAGGCTATTTGCTCAGCATTTTAAAGCCTCGTTCCCGAGATTTTTCGGCAGAGAAGAGGGTGAAGAAGGAATCAACTGTAGGAGGTACCCCTAGCTCATAGCAGAACGTTATGAAAGTTAGAATGTGGATGTACGAATTCGACACCAATTGGGCAAACCCCACCCCAATAAACCCTAGGAGCGTAACCAGAAAGGAGTGAAGGGGGAATCGAATCCCCTTCTCTAGAAGAGTCACCGGTACGGCGGTTCAGCCATCCGGTCGCTGGTACATTTGTTCATGCGAGGCCGGGGATCTCACCAGATGGGTATCCAGAATCTGGTAGCGAGCTCTAATGTTGCGCAACTCAATCTCAATAATAATGGAGGGGATATTGGCGTGGGGATATTGTTCTTCATTCTAGAAAAACTCTGAGGGATTGGGTAATGGGTTTGATGGTGGATTCCTGGCAAGATTAACAGCAGTTTAAGGGTTTGAGTCCGAACCCATTTTGGTAGGGCTTGGACTGGGAGGAATGGTAGAAATCGAAACTGCAAGGATGGGGTCGAAGTTGTCTAAATTTTGAGATACCATTGCTGAGATTTTGCAGATAAAGGAGAAATCGAGGGGAAGGAGAGAGCAGTATGTGTGCAAAATTCAAATTGGGCCAGTAAAATCGTCAGAATTGGGGAAAGTTGACTTTTACAGTAGGCGGTCTTTTCAACTCTCCACGAGACTCGAGGGCGGCACATTAAATGCCAGCAATGATAGTGAATTCGAATGGGTAGCATCCTATTTAAGTTTCCATTATTAATCGGATTGGGCTTCTCAAATGGGCCTCTTGTTTTAGTTGAACTGATGACTGATATTTTTTTGTTGGGCCTCGGTAAGATCCTTCTTGGACCCTTTTGATCTTATAACGATTCATTTCATTATGAATCTATAATATTTACAGTCTTTCATTAAACCTCCTGTTTAATAAAAGACTGTGGGGCAATGTTGGGCCATAATACTTTATGCATTTGGGCCTGACCAATTGGACTCCTCCCTCAAGCCGTGATACTTTACACGAGTGGACCGGACCGAATGGACCCATTCCATAGGCTATATTTATTGTGTCTTAAATGTATTGGGCCTATAATTTGGGCTGATCCATTAGGCAAATAATATCTAAATATCATCTTTGACCGGTAATGATTAAAAAGATAACAGTTGACTGTTATCTCTGCCATGCATTAATGTGGATGAAATCTAGTCGGCCGGAGGCAGCAAATAGGGAAAGGATGGAGCAGGTGAGCTGCCTGTATTCGGCTGAGGTGACTAGGAGTGGAGGACTGTGTTAGTGGGGAGTGGGTGGCACGAAAAATCGGACAGAGTGTATATGAGAAGGATCACACATTAAAGAAAAGATAACTGAATTATTCTCTCTCTCAAGCACTAGATATTTTTATCTTCCATTGTTAACCTTGTGATCGCCGGTACTGACTCTCACGCCGGAGCTATTCACAGACGGTCAAGTCCTCAAACTTTTGGTGATTGTCTTGTTTACTGTGCAGGATAGAGACGCGTCTTACGTGATTGAGACGTAAGGAAAGATCTTGGCGTTAACACTAGTAATGCAGTTTACTATAAATAATTGTGAATTAGGTTATTATTTTTATTTTTTTCACTAATAAAGTAGTGCTTTTCTAATTTCTCTCAATATATTATTTAGTATTTACCATGTCATTAATAATATTATTTATAAAGTTTTACGAAAAAGATATTCTGCAATACACATGGAGTCTGACACTAGATTATACATTATTATGCCTTTGACAAAGAGAAAGAAACAAAAGTATTTTTGTTGGCGACTTTTCAGATTTTTTTAATCATACTGTCGGCCGTATGTAGTCCATCTTTTTAAAAGCATAAAATGTGGTTATGACATCTTCATTCGGATTTCTAATCGTTCGTCCTCACAAATCTTTTGCAGAAAAAAAACAAGGTGGTAATGCCATCTAATTACTGCATTCGGATTTCTAGTCATTAATTTTCTAAAGTTGGAATCATTATGCCCTTCATTCCAAAATTAGGGAAATAATTTAATTTTTGAAATCAAACGACGACATATTAAATCTTCATTTCAAAATTAGAGATACAATTTGATTTTTTAAGTCAAACAATGACATATTAAACTTCAAAATTAGTATGAGTTATAAAAATTTATTTCATGTAATTAATAATTTTTGTTATATGTTATACAATTTTAATTATTGTATCAACTAAAATTAAATAAATTTATATTAATTTTGAAATTTAATATGTCGTCGTTTAACCTCAAAAGTCAAATTATATCTCTAATTTTAGAATGGATATGGAGTAATATAGTTATATTGATAAATAGTTTAATATATATATATATATATATATATATATATATATATATATATATATATATATATATATATATATATATATATATTATCAGGGATATTTTGGTTATTATATTTTATTTCATTCCATTCTGATACAATGTTTAAGTAATATAACAAACGCATGAATAAATGTTCGATTAGATTGAAGGAATGGTACTATTAAAAAGTGTATTTGGTGATCATTTCTTATGATAAATCATACCTAGAATAAAAATTCATTCAATTCCCTTGATTTTCATTTCATGTGTGAAATTGTGAATTGAGATCCATTGCAATAGAATGAATGTATTTGACAATTGTATCATCTTATCACCCCACCCACCACTTATCACCATCAACGACTAAACATATTTTTGAAAATTTTAAGTTTCTATCTAATTTTCTTGTATTTGAGTTTCCTAAAGATTAAAAAAGGATAAAAAAGTAGATCAATTTTGTTTGTAAAAGTTTTTGTCCAAAATATAAATTTGAATTGAATAATAAATAATATAAGTAATATAAAAAGTATACCAAATTTATTAATTGTTAAAAGTTCTTTTTTATAAATTGAACTTTTATTTAATAGGATAGAAGGAGTAATATAAATGGAGTCCTGCTATATATTGCGAAAATTTTCATCCGAATTATAATTGTGACGTATGTGCATACATGAGATAGGTAGGAATTAAGAAGTGTCCCGCTTTAATTTATTTTATCTTATCGCATACATTTTCACGTTGGTCGCAATCCAACTTCATCAAATATTAAAATGTTTAAAATATAAAATTCAAATGTTATATAGTCTATTTTGTCCTTAAAATATTAAAGTGACCTTCACTACTTTTAGTGGTCAAAAAGAAATACTCCTTCCACCCCGTAAAAATTGGTTTAGTTTAACTTTTTTAATTAAATTGAACATTTTTAATCAAATTTTATACTATTTTTATATAAATAAAAGTATAGAAACTATAATCATAAAAAAACTATGTAGAATTTACTATTCCTTTCAATTTTCATAAATTTAAAAATATTAGTAAATGTAATTATTCCTTAATTTTAAAATTGGTCAATTTAATAAAATAAAAAATCAAATTAAACCAATTTTTAAGGCACGGACACGGACGAAGGTGTGGTATTTATATCGGGGTTAGTACTTATGTATGGGATCACTGAGCACTTATTTATATTTTTTTCTCTATTTTTAAATATTTTATTAAATTAAATGATAAGTTTACTTGAAATATTTTATGAGACCAAGAGAGTATAAATTTTATAATGACTTTTTTATGAGATAGGAAAAGTAATATAATATCTCATAGACGGAGGTAGAGAGAGAATGAGATACTCAGAAGTAGAACATCTTAAGGGGGAATTCTCAGGCCAAAATACAGCAAATGAAGATAGAAAAGAGAAAGGCATGGAGAGTAAACGAGGTGGCTGGACAGCCTTCCCCTTTATCACAGGTATTCTCTCCTCTCTCCCATTAACTCTAAAAACAATATATATATAGGACCGATCCATAACTAACATTGTAAAAAAGAAAGTATCCTTACAACACATTGTTACCCTCAATCTCAAGATCTAACGGTTTAATAGAACTTCCGTCTGCAGTTTAGTTTCTAGTATTCCGCAGACGCCAGTTTTTCAATTCTCAAAACGCAATTCATCATCTTCTTTTTCCAAGAACAAAACCCAACCCATTTCACAACATGAAAAACCCATCAAAATCCAAGAATTCAATTACAGTAATCTTGAAGCAGCCAACAACAAATTCTCTCCCTAGAAGCTCCGAGGCAGAGGAAGCCATGGCTTAGTCTATGAAGTTGTTTTGAAGAATGGTCGGCATGTTGATGTGAAAAGACCCTCTAGAGTACCCATTCTAAGCCTTGATTTTCTTCTTCTTTGACACCTGAAAACCCAAATAAAGTTGAGAATGAAATCGATATTTTGTCGAAAATTCATAGTCCTAGACTTGTTATACAGTTGAAGGCATGAGATTTTTATTTGGAGGAGACTTCGGATCATTTGTCGAAGTCTGGAGAGACCTTGCCGAAGTGGTCCGAAGTGAACGTAGCCCGACTTCGAATCTTTTGCCGAACTCTTTTTTCTTCTTCTGCTGAAGTTCTATAGGGTCGGAGTTCACATCGAACTGCAATGTATTGTTGTGCTTGATACATCTAACAAAGGAAGAAGATTAGAAGGCTTCGACCCATTCGTCACCACAATTCCCAGATCTCACTAATCCAAATACATGTATCAGCAGAATAAACGAGTTAGGAAAGAAAATATATTTTAGGCTCCGCATTTTAATACTGCGGATGGCAATGTTTTTTTTTATAGTACAAGGATGTGTATTTTGGACATTTGTCTTGTAATGTACCGAAACCACAGCTTTGATACCAACTATAGTAACCCCAGATCCTGGTCCTAATCACCACAGATCTGGTATACTAATTCTATATTATTGCGGAAGATATAAACATAAATTGTTTATACATTAAACTTACACACTATCCCCAAGGTCGAGAACCTTCACGTAATACATCTATTCCATATATATCCGACAGATAATGTCACTGGCTTCTCCTGTATCCGACGTATTCGTCTTAATTTGCAATGTTTATCACGATATAGCAAGGGTGAGCAACAAGTTTGCCCAACAAGTTTAAGTTTAATTGAGGATATATCATGATTGATAGAATTGTACAATAAGCTGACTAACATTCAACAATATAGTTATGAACTAGCATGAACAAATTTCATAATTGAACGATGAATAACATAAACAATTCAACTGAACCAGATGGTAATGGAGATGATCAGCCTTTCATACCTGATGAACACATGCAATATGCACATAATGCGAATCAATAATTCATAGACATGGTAATCAGCAATGATTAACCATAAGCATATTTGAATGAACAACTCGAGGTCGAGTTAGAGAAAACTTGCCTGAATCACCGACTTCTGCTACGCAGTCAATATAGCTTTATCCGAAGACCTAATATTGATAATATTGATCTCCAAATATTACAATAATATCATCACAGTTTAATAATGTTAATTAAAGTTATAAAATAACTTAAACACATTATCATATAATCCTATCAGTCCACAAACTACCTAAGACTCGATATCAAGTCAAACTATTTCAGTCTGAGTTGAATCTGGCACAATTCTGACATCCCGACAGCCTAGTCGGATAATTCTCGAGCCTAATATCCATAAGACTCTGCCTAAACTGGCTCACAATTATCTTAGATAATTTATTATCTAGCCAAAATATTTTTTAAAGACTCATAATAATTTTCAAGTAATTATTACCATTTATCATGATTTTTCAATCATTAATATCATATTTATATGATTTAATTACCCCAATATTCTCTTATCATTAATATTTATTTAATTTCAAATATTAATGAAATACATAACATAATATTATAATATATTTATAATATCTCAAAGTATTTTTAATACCTTAATACCACATTTAAATGTTTTTTAAACATTTAAATCCATTATCAAATAACTGCCATTAATATTAAAATATTAATTTATTTATTGACAAATTAAATATCAAAAGTTATATTTTATAACTTAAAATATTTTTATAACCCTTAAATCATTTTTATATGATTTTTAAAGCATTAAAACTAATTAATTTTTCATAATTTATTTAATATATTTATTAAATAAATCAATTACCATTAATATTAATTTATTAATAAAATTCATCACAAAATATTAAAAGTCATTAAAAATAACTTAAAATATTTTCTTATACCATAATATAATTTCAAATGATTTTTCATGTATTAAAATCATTTTAAAGTAATTTATTTAATATAATAATTAAATAAATTAAATATCATTAATATTCCAAAAATATTAAATATTAATGAAATATATTCAAAATTATTAAAAACCCATTTTTAAGCTTTAAAATAATTTTTAGGAATTTATTATGAATTTTTAATAATTAAAAACTATTTTTTTCTATTTATTTAATCAAAATAATTAATTTAGTAATTAAGGTGTCATTAAAGGGGCCTATAGCGACAAAACTGTCGCTATAAGTGTTCTTGAACATGCAAAGACAATTAACAAGTTGCTAGGTTTGACCACATGTAGATCTTAGATCATTAAGTTTCTGGGCTTGTAATAGTGTCAAGGTTATAGTATTGATGTAATACTTCAACCTCCAACAACTTTCATGGCCAATACACATCATAACAGAGAGATCTAAGCCTTAGAAAAACTTGTCAGAGCTGTTCTTCATTTCTGGTTTTCCAGAAATGAAGAACAGTTGCAGGGTCCTACTTTCCAGCCTTTGAATCTTGGATTTTGGACTTAATTTGTGTGATCTAATTGTTCTATCTTGTAGTCCTGATGTCAGGGTACAATTCTATATCATCAGATCAGTCTAACAACATCACTAATTTAATATTTGAGCCGGTCAAAGTATGTCAGAAAACATGTTCTTGAACTTTCTGGATTTTCCAGAAATGTTCATAAGGCTGGTGGTCAACTCATGTTTGACCACGATTATCTGTCATCATGGTCATGATCTGAGTATTCTAAAGGCATGGATGTGTAGTCCTTATGTCAGTCTACAACATCAAAACAACAACATGGCCTAACTATCAAACAGGTGCAAGATCAAAGCCCTCAAAAATGACTGTCAGGCTTTCTGGGTTTCTAGGTTGCCCAGAAACTCAGTTTTCGTGATCGGTCAACTAGGTTTGACCACTTTTAACTTGAGATCTAGACATTGTATGGAGGTGATTCCACTTCTAGTCTACTCTCCTCGTGACAGAGAACAAGTCTATAACTTAAAACACAACAAATCATTAACATACAAGGATCTAGAGGCCCTGACATATGGCTGCCAGGCCTTAAAATTAGGGTTCTTGGTCAGTTTGAAAACTTGATTTTCTAGGATCTAGATGTTATGGATTCTTGATGTAACATCTTAGATCACTAAATAACATCATTATACACAACTCTAAACATCTAACAACAATATATAACATGAATCATAGGATTTTTAAAGATTAGGGTTTTATACCTTTTAAAGCTTTGATCTTGAATCTGATCCTTGGATTTTGTTGTTGGAAAGCTAAAGTTTGTTCTTGGCTTAACTTATCTTCCCTTTTCACTCCAAGTTTCGAAATTCGAAATTTGAAGAGAGAAAAAAGGTTTGCTAGAATGCTAAGTAAAGTAAACTTTTTCTTACGTTTTAATCTTTTTAATCTTTGATCCATGGTTGTAAATGTGTCTAGGTGGCACTTGATATCTGATCTTGGAGATTTTAGACACATGGCATATCAAATATAGTGACTCACCAAGATTTGTAGAAATCTTTTACTTAAAAAGTAAGTAAAAGGTTATTTTTGTCTTTTCGCACTCACTAAGGGCAATTTGGTAATTTTCCCTACAATTTGAAGGGCAATTTGAACATTTCCCATTAATCCCATAACTTTAAACACTTAAGCTTTTATACTTAGCTTTTGGGCTCCCAAATTAGGATTTTGATATTCCGAATTAGGGTTTTAGATTCTTGGAACTATAATTAGGGTTTCTGATCATATCGTTAGGGTTCCTAACCAGTCGTTAGGGTTTACTAACTTAACATTGGCATTCTCAATATAATTTTAGGGTTTGCTAATGTTACCCTTATCCGATCATACCTTGATCCTTATCCACAATCTGAACACATAAATAATCACTATACACCTATATGATCATATACACCAATTCATATACCGTCGTATACTTAACCTTAATAATCTTCACCAAAAGATTTTAAATCCACCAAAATCCTTCACAGAATTTTGAAATCCTTAAAATTCCTTCACAGAAATGTCAAATCCATACACTTATTTTCTATCTAGGTCTACTATTCAACCTTTAATCCATCATTTAAGATTTTAATAATCTGTCTAAATTCTCGGGTTGTCACATGTCACGTCCACAGAATTAAACTACGAACGAGAGATTAATTACACCGTTAGATATGCGATTGAGCGATCACTATTTGTTGTAAGGATAATCTTCAGTTGACACCGTTTACTATGGATCGGTCCCCATATATATATATATATATATATATATATATATATATATATATATATATATATATATATATAGGAATCCAATCCATGACAACTGGTTGTCAGATCACTATTCATGGCAATCAAGTTGCAACACCATGTAGCGGCTTGCACATTGAGTATATTATTTTATTTTACATTCTTTCTATTGTCCCGTTATTATTATTATTATTATTATTATTATTATTATTATTATTATTATTATTATTATTATTATTATTATTATTATTATTATTATTATTATTATTATTATCGGATTATATTAAAAAAAAAAAGGACCGCTACATGGTGTAGCGGCTTTGCAACATCACTTGCTTTGATTCTCTTTGATTCACTTGCTTTGCTTTTGGTCACTTTATTAAGCTTGGTGCTTTACTTTTGGTCACTTTATTAAGCTTGGTTCAGTTGTAGTTGCACCGCTACACCATGTAGCGGCTTGCACATTAAGTATATTATTTTATTTTATATTCATTCCATTATCCCATTACTAAGTCACTTGTTGTTAGAAAAAAATGTTTCTTTTTTAAAAAATAATCCCATTATTATGTTTCTTATTATTATTATTATTATTAAAGTCGGATTATTTTTTTAAAAAGAAATATTTTTTTCTAACAACAAGTGACTTAATAATGGGGCAATGGAAGGAATACAAAATAAAATAATATACTCAATGTGCAAGTCGCTACATGGTGTAGCGGTGCAACTACAACTGGAACCAATTAAGCTTAATTAAGTGACCAAAAGGAAAGCACCAAGCTTAATTATAAAGTGACCAAAAGCAAAGCAAGTGAATCAAAGCAAGTGATGTTGCAAAGCCGCTACACTATGTAGCGGTCCTATTTTTTTTTAATATAATCTAACAATAATATTATTAATAATAATAATAAATGGGACAATGGAAGGAATGTAAAATAAAATAATATACTCAATGTGCAAGCCGCTACATGGTGTAGCGGTGCAACTAGAACCAAAGTGAATGAATTACATGGTATTGCAACTTGGTTGTCATGAATAGTGATCCGATAACCGGTTACCATGGATTAGATCCATATATATATATATATTACTCGCGTAAGAATTTATAAATAAATATATATAGATATAGTGGCCAGAATTATATCTATAACCACTGTTCGCTATAAATCAGTTAGTTATATATATATATATATATATATATATATATATATATATATATATATATATATATATTGTTGAAATAATTAGGAAGAGAATATATTTTTAAGGAAAAAGTGAAATATAACTTTGGAGAATATAAGAACACTTTGATTTCAATTAATTAAAATGACTCAAGTACAAGCTATTTATATGACTCATAGGATACTTCTAGAGCCACATTAATAATTACCACATTCATGTACATGAACCTAACACTTGAACACATTCATGAACATACATGTATCATGTACTTGGATATCACCAATTCATGTACTAATATTAATTGTGACGCCCCCAAAATAGGTATACATCACCCATTCTGAGTCGCCAAATACATGGTACAGAAAACAACTACAACTTCATTATTATAATTGTCGTGCAAAATACGACAACACATATACTGTGAGTTTAAATATAAATATTGTCTTCTAGACAATATCCACACTTAAATAAGTCATCATTACAATTATTGATATACTATTTTATAAAATAGTGAGGACTACTAAAATAACTGCTTTGAAATATCACTCCACATCCCGACTAGTTCCCGTTATATTCACGCTTACTGAGAAGAAAAATGGAACAAAAAAGAAAAGGGTGAGCTCAACTAGCCTAGTAAAGAATATTATGACTAAGATAATGTAGAACAAATTATCCTTAGTCCTCAATAGGGAAAAATCTGATATAATGCAATAGACAACAAGTTTTAGATCAACAACTACAGCGGAAACAACAATTCATTAGAAGAATTAAGTAGAGAACGAAGTCTACTATCTTCTATGATTTAAAAGTCCATCATTAATATTTTATCCCTATAACATCAATTAATATACATCTTGAATCAAATATTCATCTTTGCACTACGGGCCAAAGATATTCATTTGTATCATCAGTTGGTCATGTTCATCTCAGCACATGTCCATCTTTACACTATGGGTCATAGATATTCATCAGGTAATCATTCATTTTTGCACTATAGGCCAAAGATATTCATCAAGTATCACCATTTAAGACTGAGGATGATGAAAACTATTTTAAAGAACGAATCTAGTGAGATAAAAGACACGATTAGGGATTCGTAATTTAGTTTATTCAAGTTCAAAAATACTCCATAATAAACCATAGTGGAGTAAAATTCAAGAATGAAGATCAAAACATGGATACAATCAAAGATAGTAACCATAATAGACATCTTAGACAAAGAAGAGAAAATTTTATTTTTTGGTGAATAGTGTCGTATTCGTGAATAGTGCCGTATACGTGAATAGTAATCCCGACACGAAAAGATAGAAATTTCACAAGAAAAATCATACTTCGTGAATAGTGTCGTATACGTGAATAGTAATCTCGACACGAAAAGGTAAAAATTTCATAATAAAATTTATACCAATATTTCGGTATAATGATATTGAAAGAATAACATCATTTACGAAAAAAATAACATCCCTTACCTCAAAAGAATAGTACTTCTGCCAGAAATATCGGATATAACGCTGAAGTAAACTTGCACTGAATAGCAACTCTCAAAGTATCTAAATACTCACAAAATACGCTCGATAATATAGAGAGAGAAAGCTTATGATTCTGGTGTGATTTTTAATTCTAACCTAAGCACCCTATTTATAGGAAAATTCTAGAAGGCCAAAGAAGACTTAACTTGCTACTTGATAGCTTTACCAGCTACTATTCACGCACACCACTTTTGAAATAAAATTTCAGCACATTTCTCACCAATCAAAAGTGACACCCACCCATTCTAGAAAATTTCCAAAATGTTTTAAATTTAAACAATAATCAGCAACTTTAATAATTCATAATAAATAGCCCTTTTTCTCAAAAAAATACGAATTTTATGTCCATTCCGTAGGAAATTTAATTTTCTATAACTTTGTAGAAGAAAGTTTTTTCAAATTCCAAACAAAAAATGTCCGTATTCCACATACAAACGATTTTTAATACCTCCATTCCGACAAAATACTGATAAAATACCTCTGCATTAATTTCTTCTTTTTTATCCACATAAAAATAAATATTTCGTTATCAAATAGATTAATAATTAATTATTCACAAATAATATTACAGAATCATAATTATGACAACCAGGTCGTTCTTAGGAAAAAGAGGGGGCTTTCCAAAAAGAATTTCTCCTTACTGGCGCGCAATTAGGTAAACAAACCCCTTTCCTAGACAGAACTTCCTTAGACATTGCCAATAATGCTATCTAATAATATTCTTAAAATAATATGAATTATTGTTCTGATAATGGAAAATATTGTGCAGTGACAATTATTGAACAATAATAATATAAAATATCAACGTAGCAATTATTGAATCAATAAAATAAAATATTGAACAGTAATTACTGTAAAATTATTGAGTAGTGCCTTCTTACGTAAGAATCAATAATTCAAAAATAATGTGCAATACCGTGTGCTACTGTGCAACCACGCGTATTACTGTATTTTAACCACTAGGTATCCCAACAGTGTTAACGGTAACAACTACGCTGTTATTTATAAAAAAAACTCATACTTGTCATTTTCTTCATCCGACAGTTTTCCGTTATGAGGCCCACAAATGGATGCGCCGTCGTACGAATATTCCCCGACACCAAGAATATTCCACGACCAAACGAATATTCCCCGACAACAATGAATATTTTATAACCACTTGCTTATTTTAAAAAATTTACATATATCACTCTTAACTTTAAACTTTTTATCAATTTAACCATTTACTGAATAATAATTATAAGAAAAATTGAATACTTCTATTTCATAAAATTCAGGGTCTTACAATCTCCCCTCCTTATGAAATTCCATCCCCAAAATTTACGTACGTACCTGGTGTTTCGAAAAGGTGAGGGTACCTCGCTTTCATTTCTGATTCCAACTCTCAGGTCATTTCCTCAATAGCATGGTTCCTCCACAAAACTTTAACTTGTGGTATAACCTTTGTGCGTAGGACATGCTCCTTCCTATCAAGATCTTGACAGGTACGATCCATGATCTTGACAGGTACCTCCTCGTACATTAAATCTTAGGCTATCTCGTCTAGTTCTTACTCAATAATGTGATTTGGGTCGTCCACATATTTACGTAACATTGATACGTGAAAAACGTTATGAACATGCGACATACTTGGCGGTAAAGCGAGTCTATAGGCTACAGTTCCTATTCGGTCAAGGATGTCAAATAGACTAATAAAATTGAGGGTTGAGATTTTCTCTCTTCATCGACTCTTGCTTCTAGAATAACTTATTCTTGTACTTTCGTCTTCATATTCAACAGCTCCGGGTCTGTAGCTTGAGCAGCCTTAACTTTAACGATTAAAATCGGTTCTACGCGTATATTTGACATCATCACGTGGGTCCCTAGAGTCTTTAACTCTATCTCTATCATTTGTAAATTATACAAAATGGGTCTTCGTGTTAAAAATATCACACTCGTAACCGCATATGATCTTTTACTTAACACGTCAGCTACCGCGTTCGTTTTTTCAAGATGGTATGGTCAGAACATGTGCCGAAATGAGTCTCCTCTTAAGTTCTTGGAAGCCATTCTCACATGTATCTTTTCGAGTTAGCTGAGTTAATGGAGTAGCGATTCGAGAAAATCCTTCCACGAATCTCCGATAATAACCAGCTAAGCCTAGAAAGCTACATATTTTGATTACTGACTTAGGTTGCTCTCAACTGTGACTCATATCCTAATCTTGAATAGAACATCACAATGACACCTATCAGTTTACCACTGCACGAATATGGCGTCCCCTACGGAGAGTCTGGCTTCGATGCATTCCACAATTAAAGTCACCAGCGAGAGGCTTGGGTACCAACCCCTGTAGTTGAGGTTTTAACTCCTGAAGTTCAATAGGAGCCATTTTATATGGGGTTTTGGAAATGAGTTTTGTACCAGGTTCAAAGTCGATACAAAATTCAATATCACGCTCTGGGGGTAGGCCAGGAAGTTCTTCAAGAAATACGTCAGGAAATTCATTAACAACAGAAATATTATTCAAATCTGACGTATTTTTGTTCAAGTCCATGACATGGGCTAAGAAAGGTTGACATCTGTTTTTCAATAAACAAATGGCTTTATGGCTTGATATGACAGTGTTTAACTTTAGTGGTTTGGTTGCTTGAATTCGTATAACAGGTTGGTTAGGAATATGAGAACTAACAACCTTACGAAAATAATCAATTTTAGCATAATGAATAGTTAACCAGTCGATTCCTAAAATCACATCAAAGGCAAGTATCTTTAAAGAGATAAGATCAACAAATAATGTGATGGCGCCAACTTGGATAAAGCAAGATTTATAAACAGTGGATATAATGAAAGTTTCTCCTAACGGAGTAACAACAGATAGGTCAAAGCCTAATTTCTCCGGAGTCAAGTTCAAACGTTGAGCAGAAGCAGGAGAGATAAAAGAATGGGTAGAACCGATATCTAATAAGGTATACATTTTGCAAGACTTTATGATTAAATAATCCGTGATAACTTCGTTCGGTTCCTCGTCACGAAAAAAAGCTCTCCCTTAAACTACCGACTTTGTTTTGTCCGTATCTGCCTTTGGTGCCACCGTCCCAACTGGACTTGATTTCGCTATAGGAAAAAATTGAGCTATGTAACCGTCCTTTTCACAACTAAAACATACCTTGGAATGCTGTGAACAGTTTGGAATTATGTGTCCCTCCTCTCCGCATCTATAGCATTTAACTGGCGGTCATTCTCCTCCTCTAGAATTTGTTGTTGGTGCTGGTGCTACTACCGATGTCTTCCCGTCATTGTTGAATCTTCTCTTTTTGAAGTTTTCACTTGACTCACCTCTCCTATTATCTTGGCCATGATTACCACCGAAGTGATTACCATTTTTGGCATGATAATTCCTCTACAATGGTTATCATTGTTCTGATGACCGTTGCCACCGGTACGATTATTATCGTGTTTTTGGTCGTTATCTTTTGGTTGAGTTGACTCATTATCGTGCTCTAATAACTGAACCCTATTCACAACATCTAAATACAAATAAAGTTTGTGAGAAATGAGGTAATGACGTATTTCGGGTTTCAAATCTCACAGAAACATTCGCGTCATTCTCTCCTTATTATCAGCCAAATGGGATGTAAACCGGGACAACACGGCAAACTTAGCTTTGTACTATGACACGATCATATTGTTTTGCTCCAACTTGATGAACTCTACCTCCTTCATGTGACGAATACTTTTGGGAAAGTACTTGTCGTTGAATAATTCTTGGAACTTCTCTCAAGACATCTTGAGTGCGGCAAGCTGAGTACGCTTTACAGATTTCCACCAGTAATCTACCTCTCCTCGCAATATGAAGGTGGCAAAGGAAACCTTTTTCTCCTCGGAGCATCTCAAGACATCAAATATCTTGGTGATCTGCTTTATCCACGTCTCTGCCGTAAGTGGATCTGGCTTTCCTAAAAACTCTGGTGGTCCCAGCTCCTTGAACTGCTTAGCGGTGACCATCCGTGAGTTGTCAGTGTTTTCACCTGTATTTTGCACATGAGTCTCTCTTACCTGATGTTGCATGAATTACAGAAAGCCTTTGAACATCCCATCGTTCATCATTTGGTTGGTGTTGTCGTTTACTTGAGGATTATTGCCTTCCTGATGCACGTTATCCTGGTTATTGATCAGCGGTGATTCAACGGTCTCATGTGCTCTATTGTTCACCTCAACATTTTACGATGCCATTTCTCAAATACTGCCATAAAACAATGGTTAATTGATATGCCATATATTATCCCTATATTCTGACCGACCAATTAAATACCAAATAAGCTTAGGTAGGACACACTAGCGAAGGATTTACTTGTCTCTTCCCTCCTAGTTCTATTCCGTGATCTCTGCTAAAGATCATATCCCTAAGCTCTGATACCAACTATGACACCCCCTAAATAGGTATACATCACCCATTCTGAGTTGCCAAATACATGGTAAAGAAAACAACTATAACTTCATTATTACAATTATCGTGCAAAATACGACAACACATATATTGTGAGTTTAAATATAAATATTGTCTTTTAGACAATAGCTGCACTCAAATAAGTCCTCATTACAATTATTGATACACTATTTTAAAAAATAATGAGGACTACTAAAACAATTGCTTTGAAACATCACTCCACACCCCGACTAGTTCGCGTTATATTCTCGCCTCATGAGAAGAAGAATGGAACAAAAAGAAAAAGGGTGAGCTCAACTAGCCTAGTAAAGAATATTATGACTAATATAATGTAGAACAAATTATCCTTATTCCTCAACAGGGAAAAATCTGATAGAATACAATAGACAACAAGTTTTAGATCAACAACTACAGCGGAAACAACAATTCATTAGAAGAGTTAAGTAGAGAATGAAGTTTACTATCTTCTATGATTTAAAAGTCCATCATCAATATTTTATCCCTATAACATCAATCAATATACATCTTGAATCAAATATTCATCTTTACACTACGGGCCAAAGATATTCATTTGTATCACCAGTTGGTCATGTTCATCTCAACACCTGTCCATCTTTGCACTACGGGTCAAAGATATTCATCAGGTAATCATCCATCTTTACACTACAAGCCAAAGATTTTCATCAAGTATCACCATTTAAGACTGAGGATGATGAAAAATATTTTAAAGAATGAATCCAGTGAGATAAAAGACACGATTAGGGATTCGTAATTTAGTTTATCTAAGTTCAAAAATACTCCATAATAAACCATAGTAGAGTAAAATTCAAGAATGAAAATCAAAACATGGATACAATCAAAGATAGTAACCATAATAGACATCTTGGATAAAGAAGAGAAAATTTTATTTTTTGGTGAATAGTGTTGTATTCGTGAATAGTGTTGTATTCATGAATAGTAACCCTGACACGAAAAGGTAGAAATTCTACAAGAAAAATCATACTTCGTGAATAGTGTCGTATACGTGAATAGTAATCTCGACACGAAAAGGTAAAAATTTCATAATAAAATTTATACCAACATTTCGGTATAATGATATTGAAAGAATAACATCATTTACGAAAAAAATAACATCCCTTACCTCAAAAGAATAGTACTTCTGCCAGAAATATCGGATATAACGTTGAAGTAAACTTGCACTGAATAGCAACTCTCAAAGTATCTAAATACTCACAAAATACGCTCGATAATATAGAGAGAGAAAGCTTATGATTCTGGTGTGATTTTTAATTCTAACCTAAGCACCCTATTTATAGGAAAATTCTAGAAGGCCAAAGAAGACTTAACTTGCTACTTGATAGCTTTACCAGCTACTATTCACGCACACCACTTTTGAAATAAAATTTCAGCACATTTCTCACCAATCAAAAGTGACACCCACCCATTCTAGAAAATTTCCAAAATGTTTTAAATTTAAACAATAATCAGCAACTTTAATAATTCATAATAAATAGCCCTTTTTCTCAAAAAAATATGAATTTTATGTCCATTCCGTAGGAAATTTAATTTTCTATAACTTTGTAGAAGAAAGTTTTTTCAAATTCCAAACAAAAAATGTCCGTATTCCACATACAAACGATTTTTAATACCTCCATTCCGACAAAATACTGATAAAATACCTCTGCATTAATTCTTTCATTTATATCTATATAAAAGTAAATATTTTCTTATTATATAGATTAATAATTAATTATTCATAAATAACATTACAGAATCACAATTATGACAACCAGGTCGTTCCCAAAAAAAAGAGGAGGCTTTCCAATAAGGATTTCTCCTTACTGGCGCGCAATTAGGTGAACAAACCCCTTTTCTAGACAGAACTTTCTTAGACATTGCCAATAATACTATCTAATAATAATATTCAAATAATATGAATTATTGATTTGATAATAGAAAATACTGTGCAGTGACAATTATTGAATAATAATAATATAAAATATCAACGTAGCAATTATTGAATCAATAAAATAAAATATTGAACAGTAATTACTGTAACAATTATTGAGTAGTGTCTTCTTACGTAAGAATCAATAATTCAAAAATACTGTGCAATACCGTGTGCTACTGTACAACCACGCGTATTACTATATTTTAACCACCGGGTATTCTAACAGTGTTAACGGTAACAACTACACCGTTATTTATAAAAAACTTATACTTGTCGTTTTCTTCATCCGACAGTTTTCCGTTATGGGGCCCACAAATGGATGCGCCATCGTACGAATATTCCCCAACAACAAGAATATTCCACGACAAAACGAATATTCCCCGACAATAATGAATATTTTATAACCACTTACTTATTTTGAAAATTTTATATATATCACCCTTAACTTTAAACTTTTTATCAATTTAACCATTCACTGAATACTAATTATAAGAAAAATTGAATACTTCTATTTCATAAAATTCGAGGTCTTACATTAATTATAATAATTCTTGAATAATTTAGAATATATTTGGTTTAGTTAACAAGGCCTCCCGTAAACCAAATTTATTCTTCACTCTGAGCTTAACGATTTGCGTCTTGAATACTTCTCCAGAAACTGGCTTTGTAAAAATGTCAGCTAGCTGCTCCTCAGATTTACAATACTTGATATTAATAATTCCATCATTAACAAGTTCCCTTAAGAAATGATATCGAATGCGAATATGCTTTGTCTTTTCATGAAGAACTGGATTTTTGGTAACTGAAATTGTTGAAGTGTTATCACAAAATAAAGTTGGATCAGCTTCTTGTTTTTGCTTGAGATACTTCAAAATTCCTTCTAACCAAACTCCTGTAAATAGTTGGATCCACAAGCTTTCCTTCACCTTTCTTTCTTAACTTAAGTCCAGTAGCACATGGAGTTGAAACATAATTAGCATTCTCCATATTGACTTTTTCAAAATTTCCCTTGCATATCTCCCTTGAGAAATAAAATTTCCCTTACTGGACTGACTAACTTCAATACCCAAAAAATGATGTAACTCTCCCAAATCAGTCATGTCAAACTCTTGTTTCATTGAAGCTTTGAAATCATTAAGCGTCTCCATATCATTGCCAGTAAAAATGAGATCATCAACATAGAGACTTACCACCATAAATCTTCCTTTTGAATGATCAATTTTGGTGTATAAAATATGCTCCTGAGGACATTTTTGAAAACCATTCTTCTCAAAGTATGAATTAATGCGGCTATACCAAGCCCTTGGTGATTGCCTCAAACCATATAAAGCCTTCTTTAACTTGTAAACATTTTCTTTTTCACCTTTCTTCATGAAACTGAGTGGTTGATCAACATAGATCTCTTCCTCAAGAAACCCATTTAGAAATGACGATTTGACATCCATTTGGAACAATTTCCAATTGTTTTGAGCAGCAAATGATATAATTAAACGAACAGTATCAAGTCTTGAAACAGGTGTAAATACTTCATTAAAATCTTCTCCTTCCTTCTGTGCATACCCCTTTGCAATGAGCCTTGCTTTGTACTTATTGACGGAGCCATCTGAATTTAATTAACTTTGTCTTAAAAATCCATTTAACTCCAATGGGTAGTTTATTTGGTAGTAAACTGACGAGCTCCCATGTGTCATTCCTTTCGATAGCCATAATTTCTTCATTCATGGATTGTTTCTATTTTTCTTCTTTTGCTGCATCTTCATGGAAGATTGGATCTTTTCCTGTGTAGAAAGCAAAGAAAATAGCACCAACATCTACCGGCTCCGTAGTATCATAAATCTCCTGCAAAGTTCTTGTCTTGATTCCTTCGGAGCTGCTACCAGAAGACACTCCTGTTGAGGATGATGGAAACATCAAGTGAGTTCAAGGATGGATCATCTTCACTTGGCATACTGCTACAACCTTCCAAATCCTCCACGAATAATGGTACCTCATCTGCAGTGTTTATGTCAGCATCATTGAAAAAAGATTTTTCATCAAAGTTTACATCCCTGCTAATGACAATTTTCTTTATTTTTGGATTATACAGCTTGTAGGCTTTTGACCTTTCACTGTATCCAACAAAAATACATTTTTCTGCCTTGTCATCAAGTTTTGTGCTTATTGCATTTGGTATATGAGCAAAAGCTACACTTTCAAAAATCTTCAAGTGTTGGACACTTGGTTTTCTCCCATACCAAGCTTCATGAGGAATACAATTTTTTAAACTTTTTGTTGGTGACCTGGTGATCAAGTAAACCGCACAAGAAACAACTTCTGCCCAAAATTGGTGTGGCAACCTTTTTCTTTTCAGCATGCATCTAACCATGTCCATGATTGTACAATTTTTCCTTTCGCAAACACCATTTTGTTGTGGTGTATAGCGAACTGTCAATTCATGCCTTATGCCATTATCTTTACAAAAATGTTGAAAATCATTTGAAAGATACTCTGACCCTCGATTTGTTCTCAAAGTCTTTATGTGACAACTAGAAAAATTTTCAACTTTTGCTTATTTTTTAAAAGCTTGAAAACTTTCAGATTTTTTATGAAGAAAATAAGTTCACACTTTTCTTGTGTAATCGTCAATAAAAGAAATGAAGTACATGTTACCTCCAAAAGATGACACTGTCATAGGTCCACACAGGTCTGAATGAATAAGTTCAAGTGGTTGCCTTGCACCCCAAGAAGATTTTGAGGGGAATGGATTACGGTGCAACTTTCCCAACTGGCATGCTTCACAAATCTCCTCCATTTTATTAATATGGGGTAATCCATTCACCATTCCTTTCACCGCTAACAATTTTAGGATGTCGAAATTCAAGTGGCCATACCTTTCATGCCATAACTTGGAAACTTCTTCATTAAAACCAATGAAAATTTTCCACTTGGAGAGGAAGTGGAAATAAATTATTCTCTGCCAAGCTAATCTTTGCCACAACCTGATTATTTTTTGACAGAGTACATAATTTATCATGAAAGAATATTATATCAAATCCTTTTCACAAAAGTTATCCAGTACTTAGCAAATTGCTTTTGATGCCTGGAACAAAATAAACATCTGACATTTTTTTAAATTTTCCAGATTTTATTTTGAAAGTGACTTCTCCAACTCCTTTAATTGTATAGGCTATAGCATCTCCAATTTTTATTTGCCCAAAATTTGACTCCACCAGGGTAGAAAATAAATCCTTATTCCATGTCATATGTTCGCTGGCACCACTATCCAAATACCAAACATGATTATTATTTTCTTTACAAGCAATTAATAATGACTCTGAACAATTTTTCTCAACTGATTCATTTTCATGCACCAATCCAGATTCTTTTTTGTTAGATGGTGCAAACTAACATTCACTAATTTTATGAACAGGCCTATGGCAATGAAAACATTCAATATAGCCTTTTCTCCCTCTTTGATTAATAACACGACCTCTTCCTCTTTCTCTTTGAGAATTGTTTGAATACTCGAATGACTCTTCCTTAAAATTATTATTATTACCTTGTGATCCTCTTCCATTGCCACGAAAATATGAGCCTCTACCTCTGTTTCCTTGGAAGCCACCTCTTCCACGTCCACGACCTCCTCCACCGTCGCGACCACGGGGAGCACTTCGGCCTCCCATAATTTCAGACTTGAGAGCTTGATCATTTGAAGGTGAATTTCTTTGATTAACACGGAACTCATGTGCCTTTAAAGAAGCCTGCAAATCTTCCAAAGACAATTTTGACACGTCTTTGGACTCTTCGATAGCTACCACGATAAAATCAAACTTTTGTGGTAAGCTCCGAAGAATTTTCTCAACAACGTTTTGATCTTGCAAAACTTCTCCATTAGTTGCCATTTGATTTACAATTGAAGTAACTCTTGAAAAATAATCAGCAATAGTTTCACTTTCTTGCATTTGTAATTTCTCAAATTCTAAACGCAAAGATTGGAGTCGTACATTTTTTACCTTTTCTTCACCTTTATATATTGATTGCAAAATATCCCAAGCTTCCTTTGAAATTTCTGCCTTCGAAATTCTAAAAATTGGCCTTTCAATTGCTTGATAAATTTGAAAGAGTGTCTTGTTATCCTTCTCCCTTTTCTCATTCAGGCTATTTTTCTGGGCTTGTGACAAACCCTCCTCAGTTTCTGGTTCTTCATAGCCATCTTCAACAATGCTCCACAACTTAAAGGACTTTAATAGTACTTTCATATTATGGCTCCAATAATCAAAATCTTCTCTGTTAAAACGAGTAATTAGAGAGACTAAATTGTTTGAATTTGCGATCACCACGTTGCTTTGAAAAAAAATCAACAATTATTCCGAGTTTTCACTTTGCACACCAGGTGAATTTTTTTTTAAATTAGGCGGTACCTGCTGAAAGACTTCTCTGGACAAAAAAAATAATAATAATCACTTGTTCACTTTAGTTAACATATATATGTATCTATGTGACTATGTCTCTGTGTATAAGTACATGTATATGTTTGTTGATTTTTTGAGTATGCAGGAACTGAGTTAGGATTGTCCCTTGCGGCTGGAGGGTGGTCATCCAACCTGCTTGTTTACCTGATAACTAAGTTCAATTTGAAGAGCATCCATGCTACTCAGATCAGTAATACTGTCGCCGGCTGCAACAATCTCTTTCCGGTTGCCGGAGCTATCATCGCCGACTCTTACTGCGGCTCCTTCGCTGTCATCACCCTCTTCTCATTTATTTCCTTACTGGTAAGGATCGATAATTATTCTTGTTGTCAGAAAGTGAGTTTAGTTTAACCTAATGGAACAAGAATAGAAAGAAAAAAATTATAAATCAAAAGAAATTAGATTACCTGACAGAATATGCAATCACGGCACCTGAATAATATGGATTTATTCGGCTATTAGCATTTGCGGATAATAGCGTTGGAATCTCCAAACACATAGCACGATTTTTAGTGTGTTATTATTGAGTTTCGAACTCTATATTTGTAAATTAAAAATGTTAAATTTAAAATAAACTAATTCAAAGAAACACAATTTTTAAATACATTTAAACTTTCAAACACACTAAGTACTCGTAGTTATTATAACTTTAAATCAAAAATAAGAATAAAAACTTATGCACTAGATTTTTAAACAAAATATAGTAGCCGGCCAACCTATCCATGTACTGAATCCGCCGTAAAATTATAAGTAAATTCCTTCTCAATATATAATTACAATATTAAAGAAAGCGTTTGCAAAAAATAAAGTTATTTCAATTTTTAGCTAGCACTCCATGTTCTTTTTTATTTAACGTTTAAAGAGAAAACAAAACAAAATACAAGTAATGTTTTATTTGATTGATCATTAAAATGAGTATATAGTTTAAATATTACCTTTCAAAATTTATTAGATAAGATAAACTACATAAAATGAAGGATAATTAGTTAAGTCATTTAATGGGATACATTAATATAAAAAAATAAAAGTACATATACTCTCTTTTCTTTACTTTTACTTTTTTTTAATATGTGTGCAAGTTATATTTTGCTCATTCTTTTAAGAACAGATGGAGTATAAAATTTTACAAATTGACGAAAAAAAAAATCAAATCAAATTAAAACAATTTGTCTCATGCTCTACAAATAGTTGTTATTCAAAATTAGGCAAAAGAAAAGTACCTGCTCTCTGCCAGTACGCCACATGTTTACAAAACCAAATAATTGTACAGATATGTAAGAAAGCAAGCATGAAAGAAAACATGCTTGTAAAGATAAAGTGCATAATAATTTTCGTACAATAATTCTCCCGATAAAATTGACACATGTATATATATGGATCAGAAACAAAATGGAAAAAAAAAATACTATTTTCTTGTTGAAGGTACTTCAAATAGTACATGCACGAACAAAGACATTATTATATAGAGTGTTTAGTTTCATATCTTTAGGCGCATTTAAACGTATTTAAAAATTTTGTTCATATATATATGTTGAGATTGTTTTGTACTTCTGCGGGTTCGATTAATAGTCATTACGACAGAATAGTTGGGGGTATTGTTTGATGTGTGAATTATTATATATAGAACGTGTGAGACATCTTATGAATACATCAGACAAGTAGGACTAGCCAAATTAGTGAACCTATATCGTATGTTCTTATTTTCCGTGCTTCATATAATATACGTGTGAGTGTGCTATTATTCGTTCTTAAATTCTATCAGTCTATAATAACTGTTGGAATAATTAGGAAGAAAATATATTTTAGGGAGGAAGTGAAATATAACTCTAGAGAATATAAGAACACTTTGATTTCACTTGATTAAAAATGATTCAAGTACAAGCTATTTATAGGACTCATAGGATAATTCTATAGCCACATTAATAATGACCATATCCATGTACATGAACCTAACACTTGAACACATTCATGAACATACATGTATCATGTACTTGAATATCACCAATTCATGTACTAATATTAATTATGATAATTCTTGAATAATCTAGAACATATTTGGTTTAGTTAATAAGGCCTCCCGTAAACCAAATTTATTCTTCACTCCGAGCTTAGCGATTTGCTTCTTGAATACTTCTCCAAAAACTGGCTCTGTAAAAATGTCAGCTAGCTGCTCCTCAGATTTACAATACTTGATATTAATAATTCCATCATTCACAAGTTCCCATAAGATCGAAATGATATCGAATGTGAATATGCTTTGTCTTTCCATGAAGAACTAGATTTTTGGTAACTGGAATTGTTGAAGTATTATCACAAAATAAAGCTGGATCAGTTTCTTGTTTTTAGTTGAGATACTTCAAAATTCCTTCTAACCAAACTAGATAACATCCAGCATGTGCAACCACTATATATTCAGCTTCAGTTGTTGAAAGAGCAACAATTGGTTGTTTCTTTGAACTCCAAGAAATAACTCCGCTTCCTATATTAAAAACATAACTTGAAGTACTTTTGCTATCATCAATACTACCTCCAAAATCACTGTCTGTGAATCCAGTAAGACTAACTGGAACACCAGCTTCATAAAAAAATTCCATAATCAACTGTGCCTTTCACATATCTCAAAATTCGTTTTGCTGCTTCCCAATGTTCTGAGTGAGGCTTCTCCAGCTAATCATACTAACAACAAACATTAAATCTGGTTTTGTGGCAGTTAAATACATCAAATTTCCAACCAAACTCCTGTAAAATATAGTTGGATCCACAGCCTTTCCTTCACCGTTCTTTCTTAACTTAAGTCCAGCAACACATGGAGTTGAAACAAAATTAGCATTCTCCATATTGAACTTTTTCAAAATTTCCCTTGCATATCTCCCTTGAGAAATAAAAATTCCCTTACTGGACTGACTAACTTCAATGCCCAAAAAATGATGCAACTCTCCCAAATCAGTCATGTCAAACTCTTGTTTCATTGAAACTTTGAAATCATTAAGCATCTCCATATCATTGACGTCTTCCTCTTTGAGAATTGTTTGAATACTCAAATGACTCTTCCTTAAAATTATTATTGTTACCTTGTGATCGTCTTCCATTACCACAAAAATTAGAGCCTCTACCTCCGTTTCCTTGGAAGCCACCTTTTCCACGTCCACGACCTCCTCCACGGCCGCGACCACAGGGAGCACCTCGGCCTCCCGTAATTTCAGACTTGAGAGCTTGATCATTTGAAGGTGGATTTCTTTGATTAACTCGAAACTCATGTGCCTTTAAAGAAGCCTGCAAATCTTCCAAAGACAGTTTTGACACATCTTTGAACTCTTCGATAGCAACCACGATAAAATCAACCTTTTTTGGTAAGCTCCGAAGAATTTTCTCAATAACTTTTTGATCTTGCAAAACTTCTCCATTAGTTGCCATTTGATTAACAATTGAAGTAACTTTTGAAAAATAATCAGCAATAGTCTCATTTTCTTGCATTCGTAACTTCTCAAATTCTAAATGCAAAGATTGGAGTCGTACCTTTTTTTACCTTTTCTTCACCTTTATATATTGATTGCAAAATATCACAGGCTTCTTTTGAAGTTTCTGCCTTCAAAATTCTATCAAAAATTGGCCTTTCAATTACTTGATAAATTTAGAAGAGTGCTTTGTTATTCTTCTCCCTTTTCTCATTCAAAATATTTTTTTGGGCTTGTGACAAACCCTCTTCAGTTTTTGGTTCTTCATAGCCATCTTCAACAATACTCCACAACTTGAAGGACTTCAATAATACTTTCATATTATGGCTCCAATAATCAAAGTCTTCTCCGTTGAAGCGAGTAATTAGAGAGACTAAATTGTTTGAATTTTCCATGATATGAAGCCACCTGACTTACCTTGTGGTGCCTGATGTGATAAAATTATATACTGCAAGTGCACAGTGTCGAATTGAAGAACTAGTAAGTACAGGTCGAACTCACAGAGACTAGATTAATTTAATGTATCCTTAATTTCTATTTTAGGCGAATTAGAAATAAAGATTGAAAATTGATTAACTAGAATATGAAAACTAATAATGAGAAAATAATCTAGGAATCTGAATCCATTAAATAATAAACATAACATATAATTCAATCTCTTCTATTTTTATAACTCAATTATGATTTTGATCTCCCTTCCCTTTAATTTAGTAATTTACAATTAACGTGAGCAAGCATAGAATATGAAAATTTAAATATTAACTATAACATATCAAAACTTCTTTGAGTAAGCATGGATTATGAAAAACTCATATCTTAACAATAATCTATCAAAACCTCTTAATTAATTTAAAATTACATAAGAACTACAAAACGAAGGTATTTCAGTAATAAAACATGAAGACGAAATCAATTAAGCATAAAAGCATAAATAATAGAAGAGATGAAAAAAATTATCATGAATAATTATTTAATTTCATCTTCATCCTAGATAAAAGAAATTAGCTAGACATGGAAAATAATTAAATTAACTAAAATAAAGAAAAGAAGAAAATTAAAAATAAATAAGAAAACTCTCTTTAATTAACGGCCATCCAACGAACGTACAATGAAGATGCAATTTTAATCTACTTCTAGTCCTAACCTAAACTAATACAATACCTCATACTTTTTTCCTCTTTAAAACAAGAGACGTATTTATAGGGAAAATAACTTTGAACCCTAATTTAGATTCATTGAACTTGGACACTTTTGTTCCCTTTCCATGAAAGTTTCAACTTCTCAAAAATATCTTCTAGATAGACTTTCCTTTCTTTTGTTGGATTTGAGTTGCACACCAAGATTGTTCAACATCTTTCCTACTCCTTGCAGGATTCTTCTTGGATATTCCTTATATGAATAAGAGCATTAAATATGGATTGATCACCAAGATTTTGACTTTATTACAACAAATATTAAATCCTACAAAATAAAGTAAAACATATTAATTTAATAAACTAATATAATTAAAATGACAATTAGAAATAATAAAATGTATAAATTATGTGTCTATCATTGCCCAACAAACACTCTTCATAAGGGAGAATATCTCAGATATGGAAGTTGCAGCCAAAAAGTTTGGGCAGGAGGAGATTGTATTACTTGAAGTACAACGTCACTGTAGAAAAGGTGACGACATGTATTTGCTATATATGATGTTTTCAAGAGCAGAATAGAATGGATACACTCCCTATTGCACAATAAGACTTGTGCACAATATCACAATATCACAAAATGAGTCAGCAGTCTACTCCTTTCACGTTAAAGCAAGGAAGAAGAATCATGTTGGTATTGATGATTATGATGATGGGACCACATGTGGATATTGTGGATATTGGCGATACTGTTTAGACCAAAGCTCTGATGCCACTTTGTTGGAATAATTAGGAAGAAAATATATTTTAGGAAGGAAGTGAAATATAACTTTGGAGAATATAAGAACACTTTGATTTCACTTGATTAAAAATGATTCAAGTACAAGCTATTTATAGGACTCATAGGATAATTCTAGAGCCACATTAATAATGATCATGCATATTCATGTTCCTGAAGCTAACACTTAAACACATTCATGAACATACATGTATCATGTACTTGGATATCACCAATTCATGTACTAATATTAATTATGATAATTCTTGAATAATCTAGAATATATTTGGTTTAATTAACAATAACTTATTTCAAACGCAATTTATTTAATTCACATACGCAGTTTTTGAGGCCTAAAACCGGCACACTAAAAATAATACAGTGCATTTAGATATCCAAATACTTCAAACACTATAGCTGCATGCAAATGCTAATAACCAAATAAACCATAGCCCCGTGAATGGCCCAATTCTTGTAAGGTCGATCTCTACAAGAAAACTCAGCATCTAAAACAAAATTTTGGCTATGTACAAGATTCCGTCTCAAATTTAATGACACTTTATCCTAGTTTGAAACTGATTTTCACTATTTTGAGGCAGGCTAAGGATAGGTTGTAAGTCCTCCTGAAAGGAGGGGAAAAAATCAAATGAAATTTATAATTCTCACAATTTCTTGCAATGTTCTTTAGGGTACAATCCTCATGACTCTAACTGCTTCAATCAATTCATTGCACCCTCCACCCTGCCTAAATGCACCAAACACATGTGAGACCTCATCGGAAATTCAACTCACCGCCTTATTCACGGGTATAACCCTAGCTTCCCTTGGCTCAGCAGGGACTAGCTTCACCGTCGCTACAATGGGAGCAGATCAATTTGAAAACCCTAATGATCAGAACATATTCTTTAACTGGTATTTTATCATTTTATACGCCTGTGCAACCGTTAGCTCCACAGTTATTGTGTTCCTTCAAGACAATGTAAGTTGGGGTTTAGGGTTTGGAGTTTGTGTTGCTGCTAATGCCATTGGATTAACTGTGTTCATACTGGGGAAGCGTTATTACCGGCATATTAAGCCTAAGGGGAGCCCTTTTATGAGCATAGCTCGGGTTGTTATTGCAGCTATAAGGAAGAGGAAAGTAATTGGAACAAAAGGTTATTTCTATGGTGATGATGCAGGGATTTCTAGAATAAACAGTGGTCCTACCGATAGTTTCAGGTATGTATGAATTCATAATTAAAGACATGCAAAAATAATATTTTTAACTTCATTAGCATATACATATTAATTGTCTGCATTTATAAGAAAAATGATATTTTCAGTACTCCTATTATTTGTTCAATATAAACGTATAATATTAAATACACATGGTATAAGTATGTGTTGTAGTATTTTCGCTACAAAAATAGGCGTTGGAAATATCAATTTCCCATTTATAATATTTTAAATACTCATATTATATCAACTCTCCATTTATAATTTTAAATATAACTTTAATGTCTTAAAATCAAGGAAATACACATCAAAGGTGTAGGAATTAAAGTGAGATGGAGGTATTTTTAATTAGATTTCATTCGCTAAATATATTATTGCTCTAACAATATCAATAACCGTATTTGTCATTTTATATGCAGCTTCTTAAACAATGCAGCACTGAAATCAGAAGGTTACACTGAATCAGATGCCTTGATCGAAAAAAAATCATGGAACCTATGTACTGTCCAAGAAGTAGAAGACCTCAAAACCCTAATAAAAATAATTCCAATATGGTCCACCAGCATTTTGTTAAGTACTACAATAGGCATCTTCATCAGTTTAACAGTCCTTCAAGCCCTAACAATGGACAGACACCTCACAACAAGTTTCTCAATCCCAGCAGCCTCAATCCTAGTCTTCAACATTTTAGCCACATCCATTTCCCTCTCAATCCTAGACCGCTTAATACTCCCTAGATGGAAAAAATTAACTGGCCACTTGTTGACACCACTTCAACAAATAGGAATCGGCCACGTAATCAACATCCTAGCCCTAGTGGGATCCGCCCTAGTCGAAAATCAACGATTACAAGTTGTTAAGTCTCACCATCTGATGGGTGATGGCTCAGTTGTACCTATGTCAGCAATGTGGCTGGTGGTACCCCTAGTCATTATTGGCATTGCCGGTGCTTTCCATTTTCCGGGACAAGTGGCATTTTATTATCAAGAATTTCCTACATCACTACGTAGCACCTCCACCGCTATGATGTCGTTGATAATCGCGATCGGATTTTATTTAAGCAGCGCGATTGTAGGGTTAGTACGACGAAGCACCAGATGGTTGCCGGATAATATCAATGATGGGAGAGTGGATTATGTGTTTTGGATTATGGCAGGGATAGGAGTGGTGAACTTTGGGTACTACTTAATATGTGCCAACTTGTTTAACTACCATGATGCTGAGAAGGATGGAGGGGATTCTGGTCCTCACTAAATCATGAGATTCAAATTTGCATGTACAATTTCATAAAAATATTCAATACAACAGTGATAACATCCTTAATTTTGATCAGTACTGTTGTAAATGGAAAGTAAGTTGACTAGTATTTCAATAAGTATGTAACAAATGTTGTAAAATGTTTATACTAGTAATGAATTGAATTGTGTCTATTCAATTTCTACTTGTAGCCTTGGCTAGAGATTCACTTTTGATCTCCTTTTTCTATCATAATTGTTTTAGTTATTGTACACCTCCCATCCTCTAACGGGTTCCGTTAGGGACTCCATGCCCTCTCACCCACATTGATAATTAATAAAAGAATTGTAGGGTTTTTTTTAAATATTAATTTTATGTAACCAAACATACACCACAACTTAATTAGGGTTAATATAATTCATAAATTTGTCAAATATTTTATGTACCCAAATATGCAATCGACAAGGTAGACATTCACTAAGCTGCACTTTTGCAAGAAAATGAGTTTGATTAAATTCAGTACTTGGGCTAGATAAGAAGAATGTACGTACGTACAACAGTTAGAATAATTTATTTATTATTTATTCATAAATAAATAAATAAAAATTAATATATAGGGCAAGAGGAGGATATATCAACAAATTAACGTTTCTGCAAATCAAACAATAAAAATGGCAGCAAATTAACCAAGCTGAATGTCTCAAAAAATATTATTTAAATTAAATATTATGATCTCATAAATATTAATAATCAATAAACAATAATAACCGAATAGTAGTTCCATATATAGGAACACACGCGAAGCCAAAGCATACTTGAATTACAACCCTAAACAATAACAAGGCTAGTTTTCAGTACATTAGAAGTTGCTTCCAGGAGAATTTGGTTCCGGTACTGAAGAAGTTGTTGTTGCGTGATTCTTCTTGACATACTTCTTTGCCCAAATATGCTTCCCGTTGATCGAATACTTCGCTTTGGAACCTTGAGGAGCAATTGTAGGAATTATAGAAGACGAACGAGCAACCATGCGCGCATATAGTGGTTGGTCATTCGGTGACACTTGTTGCATGTAGATTGCTTCAATAAAATCCCCAAAAATCCTATAATAAAAATAATCAAACACACAAATTAATAAGATATTCAAAACCCTCAGCATCATCAGCAGGCGAGGTCTACAATAACCACACATATGAAAAAATCTCCACCGCACTTGTGTCGGGATCGAAATTCAGGGATTCTCCATGAGTAACGTGTAGAACGTAGAGTTGTCACCAATCATCCGATATGAAATGAAAATAAAACCCAAACTTTTTTAAAATATTAAAAAAAATACCTTGTGAAGAAATCTCTAATTTCACATTCAGCAATATAATAACCTTTGGAGAATGTCAAGAAGATAGTCCTATCATCCGGTTCCACTCCTTCCTCTTCCTCGCAACCATCTACTAGCTTCATCCCACCAAAAATTTCACTAAGGTCAGTGTTCAGATCATGATGATCTTCCCTAGGAGGAAAAACTCTACCAGCAATACTCGCATAAAAATCAAGAAGATGCCTAAAACGAGGACTCAATATATCCTCAAAAGCCCTAACACAAACACCATCCATAATTTCAGAGACGCCATCAATAACCCCACTCCGATTCTCGTGAAAATGGTAAAAGCTGATGTGGCTCCTACACAACTTTCGAAGCCAAGAGAGACTACTATACACCGTATGAGAGAGTTGGTCGTTCTTTAAACAACTTAAACACACGACGATTTCATTACAAAGCTCATTAAGCAAAAGCAAAGGCCAATCCAGCACTTTCTTCACTGAATTATGACTGTAACGGGCTTTTTCGAGCCATATAAGAAATGCCACAACGCGCATCGACTCATTAACATCGCGGCCAAGGGCGTGGATTAGTCTGCAAAATAGTAGCCGATCGATAGTGTGAAATAGTTTGAATTCTTCGTCAGTGATTTGGATGGAAAATGAATTAGAAAAAGAGAATAAATTAGAATAATTATCCATTTTAATTGGATGTATGTATGTATGGATAGTGTATGATAAAACGGAGGGGATTCATCGGGTTTATATAGAAATGAAGGGGTGCATGTGATTGGTGGGATTTGGGCTGGAAGAAGCACTGTTTCGAAAAGGCGCCATGGATGGAGAATAATGAATAGGAGATTAATTCAAGAGGGAAAACTTGGATTATTAGGGTTTCATATTCAAAGGCAACGGTAATCTTTTGTAACCGTCCCTTAGAATCTTGACGGCCACATCAAATGTTGTACAAAATCTAAATGAAACGCCGACGTTTTCGGTGACCTATTACGAATTTGGTCTGCCGGATCCAACTCTTACGTGAATAATCAAACCATAAATTATGATATGTTGTGTATATATTTATATTATAGAGAGAGGAAAAAGAAGGAACTCCATATCCATGGCATTTTTAGACTATTAATCTAGCTCAGATAGTAGAAAACTTATTTTATTAGTTTTTGAGTTATAAATTTATGCCAATAAGAATTATAAGAAGGTCACACTTATTACATATCTCTCTAAAAAGATTAGCACTAATACTTATGAATGTAATTCATGACAATTAAAAAGTCAACGTACGTAAACATTTGCAATATATATCATTTTTCTTAATTTTTTGGGCAATAAAAGTTGTGTTTTATAAGAAAGTAAAATTAATGAATTAAGAAGCCAACTAACACGAGCAGCATGCGTGGAGGTTATTTTGGTTAATTAATTATTAAAATAATTAATTGGATGTTAATAAGAACCTAGAGCTAGTAGGTTTGGATAATGAAGTATATATTAGATTTTAATTATTTGGGTAATGAACTGAATGTAGTGGCTAGTATTGTTTGAATGTAATAAAAAGAAGTTGCGCGAGGACCTTGGCTCTAATTTTGGTCCAAGGGTTCAAGAGAGACCTAAGATTAGTATTTAGGGTCACGTATGAAGTACTCAGCTTGCTGCAGCTCTCCAACTAATTATAGGTTAGAAAATGGATATGCAATATCAGCATTTTCTCAAGTTGTATAAAAGTTTCATCTATATATTTTCTCAAATTTTATGTGGATAATAAATACCGATGCATGTAGATATATAGGATATGAGATAATTAAGGCGTCTGCCCATATTAATTTATTTTATCTCATCACTTATAGTCGAAGTTGGTTGCAATCCAATTCCGTCATAAAATTTATAGATATAAAAAACTTATTTTTATTTCTTTATTTTCGAGCCGAGAGTAGTAAGAAGATTGCAAAATTGATATCAAAATGAATTTCAATTAGTGGTATTATTGATTTATTGTTTGTTTTTGCAAATGAACTTGATGGAATTTGCGGAAGGTATCATATAAAGAAGGGGAATGGTTAGCATAAAATTAATTTTGGTCAATTGATCAATACAGTGTTGGCACGTAGACCGAAAGGTGATCTCTCTCTGTACGTGTCAGTACCGGATCCATAAAAAAGATTGCAAGATTGATATACAATTTGACTATGATTATATATATTATGTCCGCACAACTATAAATATAGTACATTTTGACTATGATTAATGCATGATGTTCACTTGCATCAGTGGACTGATATTGTGATTGCTATAAGTGTAAGAGGCTGTTTGTTTTCTGTTGAGTGGTCTGAATGACTCAAAATCTGAACGAATCAGTTATTAAGAGTAACGAATCAGTCATTAAAAGTGTGTGTTTTAGAGTTTTAAAATCTGAATGGTTTTTTACCCAAATAATCATCCATCTCTATCTCGATCATCTCCATCTCGATTATTTGTCGACTGTCATCGCACACCCAATACATGTAAGCAAACCCACCTCCATCTTCAAACCCCTAGATTCTCCACCGTCGAAAATCATTCTCCTCCTCCACCACACATCTTCGAAATCCTACCGCCTCAGAGCCAGATTTGTAGTTATATCATGACTAAATTCAGGGTCGGCCTTGAGTTTTTAATGGCCTAAAGCGAAAATAAAAAATTTTAAGCCTATTTCATTGGGTAAATTTTTTGTGATCCTTCAAATTTAAACTGACATAAACTGGTCTCTTTTGTTTGGGTATATATATACTTGGAGTCCTAAAATTTTGTCAATTTTAGTGGGCCTAAAGCCCAAACACCTTGGGCTTTAGCGCAGGACTGGTGCTGACTAAATTACAAAAAGAAAAAAAGAATCAATCCAAAACAAAAACCATGTCTCCTCTCATCCAACAATTATTAATATCCAGATTATTTAGAAGAAAAAAAAGAGGGAAGAAGAAGAAAATGGGAGATTGACGGACCGGAACGGAAAGGGGAAATGGGAAAGGGGAAAAAGGATAAAGGGGACAGGATTACATTTTGTTAAGTTTTTATCTTTAGTTTTTGTTTTTTTAATTATTAATGGTTTGTTATATTTAATTGTTATTTTATTTTGTTTAATTGTTGTTTTGATAACTTATTACTCTTTATTACTATTATGCATTTTTATTTACATAAAATGATAAAAAAAAATATATTGTAGAATGACTAATTTTTAAATTTATTTGAATTATTCAATACTTTGTTTGATAATTTGTTTTAACGATTTATTTTTATATGTTGTACAATGAATGTTGAATTTAATTTTTTTTAGTACATCCTGACAGAATTATATACTTGTTCATCATAGTTTAGAAGGGTAAAATAGTAAAAGATTGTTATTCAAATATTTCAGACGTATCAATTGTCAAATAATTTTTTTCATTCAGATTCAAATTCAGCTTAATTCAGATTCAGATTCATTTAGTTTTTATCAAACAGCCCCTAAGTGTCATTTTAATGCTATGTTTGAATTGGATGAATGAAATTGGTGAACGAATAGAATGGTGAGTGGAATGATTCATTCCATTTCTGACTGGAATGAGTTATTCCATAGCCTTTTCTAAGAATAAAGTTCTCAAATTTAATATAAATGGAAATGGTTCATTCCATTCTAATAGAATAATCAAACACATTTTTTTGTCATTTAATGGAAACGAGTTTTTTCATTCCCACTTTAATTCCTACAAGCAAACATAACATATGTTATTAAAAAAAAAGTCCAACTAATTAAAATATATTAAAATTGTAATCCATTTTAAATGATTGCAATGTTAAAAAAAAACTGAAATAAGTAAATAACATATTAGTCCATTGCCACTACGTTAGGAAGCTCGAAACTTATTTTATGGTCCAAATATACATAAAAAGTCAGAAGGGTCGACCGTACAATAGATTTTAATAAGATGCACTCTAAATTAAACAAATATATGGAATGGCTTTATTATAGAATTAGATAGTATATGTTTGTTTGTAAGAATTAAAATTTGAGATTATATTCTTATGAATTATAATTTTAAAATTATTAATTCAGATTAAATAGTCTTAGTTATATGTTTGTTTTTTATAGGATAACTTAAAATAATCTAATATAATGTTTGTTTTGTCTAAAATTATTTAAATGATTGAATAAAAACTTACTATTTAAACTATTATACTCTTACCACTAATAAATAATAACAAATATATTATATTCTCATTAGTTTGAGTATAGATAGATAGTATATATCGGTTTTTTTAAACAAAGTTAAAGGTTAATTTTTAGTCATAATTGGTAGGGATTATAATACCTATTTGAATATTATATTAAATAATCCTCCTTTTTAAGTTATTTTATTATTCCAAAACTAATATTCTTAAGCCTATTTTTAAAAATAAATATGAGATTTAGAATTAATAGTCAAATCCAAGTGTAATCCTTACAAATAAATATAATTATAATTTTAGGGAGGGGAGGGAGGGAGGGAGGGAATAAGAAAAAGTAAAAAGTATAGTCATTCATCATTAGCAGCATCAGGGAGGATCGAGTCTGTAATGCCCTCAAATCTGGGTCCCTTGAACCACGAACCTGGTGCATTACTATACAACCTTCATATGAATATTTATAATCTTTATTCATAAAATAATGAATACAATCTCACTTTGATACCAATTAATACATTAATTCCTTCTATTTCCAGAATCCGCAACCTTTACAGCCTGGTGTTACACTTTTAAATCGTATTGGTTTAAATTATACATTTCAAGTTATAAATAATCTTTTTCACTTGGATATATTGATTGTAATTATCCATGAACTCACAACTAGACTTAACTATACTTCTATACAATGTTCTTTGACTATGCAATTACATTATGTCATTTGAACGCTATCTAGCATAGTTAGAGCTATATGAACAACTTCAATAAATATTTCTTCATCTTTCCTTTGTCTATCCCGAATCCTTCGATCCGTTTTTGTTTAGCTGAAAACAATTATTCATAACAAGGGTGAACAACTATGTTGCCCATCAAGTTTAACAGTTATCACAAAATACATAGTTCGCATTTTAAACACAACTTAAATTATTCATACTTTGCAGTTTATACATAAATTCATATTTGTCATACATTGCATTTATTCAGGCATCATAATGCTCATACTTAGCAATTATACCTGCTTCATGCTTATTATATACCTCATATCACGAATATAGTAAGTTTCCATAACTCAATCCACATCAATCATTAATTTGATTCAATAGATTTATATCACAGTATAACACATCTCAATTTATTCACAAGGAGTACATATAATACAGGGAGTATGTACACATTACAATTAACAAGTTCACATATAAAAACAAGTTCTGAAAAACTTGCATGTACCGGCGTTTTACCATTATGCTAACCTTTCGTTCCTCTGCATGACCTACACAGTATGTGAGATTGATAATAAACACAATTAGCAGCATCAGGGAGGATCGAGTCTGTAACGCCCCCAAATTCGGGTCCCTTGAATCACGGACCTGGTGCATTACTATACAACCTTCATATGAATATTTTTAATCTTTATTCATAAAATAATGAATTCAATCTCACTTTGATACCAATTAATACATTAATTCCTTCTATTTCCAGAATCCGCAACCTTTATAGCCTGGTGTTACACTTTTAAATTATATTGGTTTAAATTATACATTTCAAGTTATAAATAATCTTTTTCACTTGGATATATTGATTCTAATTATCCATGAACTCACAACTAGACTTAACTATACTTCTACACAATGTTCTTTGACTATGCAATTACATTATGTCATTTGAACGCTATCTAGCATAGTTAGAGCTATACGAACAACTTCAATAAATACTTCTTCATCTTTCCTTTGTCTATCCCGAATCCTTCGATCCGTTTTGGTTTAGCTGAAAATAATTATTTATAGCAAAGGTGAGCAACTACGTTGCCCAGCAAGTTTAACAGTTATCACATAACACATAGTTCGCATTTTAAACACAACTTAAATTATTCATACTTCGCAGCTTATACATAAATTCATATTTTTCATACATTGCATTTATTCAGGCATCATAATGCTCATACTCAGCAATTATACCTGCTTCATGCTTATTATATACCTTATATCATATGAATATAGTAAGTTTCCATAACTCAATCCACATCAATCATTAATTTGATTCAATAGATTTATATCACATTATAACACATCTCAATTTATTCACAAGGAGTATATATAATACAGGGAGTATGTACACATTACAATTAACAAGTTCACATATAAAAACAAGTTCTGAAAAACTTTTACGTATCAGCGTTTTACCATTATGCTAACCTTTCGTTCCTCTGCATGACCTACACAGTATGTGAGATTGATAATAAACACAATCAATACTTGATCTCATGGTTAACCTTACTTTAATAACCTAATTTAACTTATATTGTCCTTGTACCACCTTTATATTCAACTTCGTTATTTATATAACTGAGCTTAATTTCCCTTTTCATCGCTACATGTGTTAGCTTATCGCACTTGTAGTTTACTGTGTGTATCACACCACTACAACATACCATATTTTGCTAAACATTACTCATCTAAGTTCCTTAGACTTAGATTAGGCATATAGCCTTCATTCATCACTTTGTGAACATACACACATGGTATATATTGCATACTTATTTCTTATACATTCTCAAAAATACTCATTTTGGTCCAATCATAACATGATAAAAATCATTGGTCATTATACACTTTAAATATCATCTTACGTTATGTTGTGACATTTCTAGGAATCAAATCACATCATTCCATCATAGTTCAAAAATAGAAAATATGATTTTCTAGGGTACTTTGGGGATTTTTATGAATCTTTGTAATGAGCTTTTGACTTCAATGTTTGACCAAGATTTTAGACCATACATCATACTATTTAATTCCATAGTGAGTCAACTAAAACACCTTCTTAAGGCTTCTTAAGATAGTGCCTCAAAATGGATATTTTATATTTCCACTCTACTACCCACTCTACTATCAACTGTAGCAGGACTAAATTTTTAGGCCACTTTGATGATGCTTTTGGACTTTATGAGTTAGCCCATTTAATCTTTTGTTTGTGCAAGTATTTAGATCATATATCATAGTATTTTTCCATGAGTTTGGTTTCTTAAATTCAGTTATGGAAGTTAACCAAAACTAGGCACAAACTAAGGTGTTTACCCATTTTCACTTTACTATTTGCACTCTACTATTTTCAGTACTCTAATATTTTCACTCTACGATTTTCAGAGTCACTCTACTATTTTCACTCTACGATTTTCAAAGCCACTCTACTATTTTCACTCTAATATTTTCACTCTATAATTTTCAGAGTCACTCTACTATTTTCTTTCAACGATTTTCAGAGCCACTCTATTATTTTCACTCTACGATTTTCAGAGCTACTCTACTATCCAACTGTTGCAGAATTGAGTTTACTACCTACTTTGATGATTTGTTGGAATTTCTTAGTTAAGCTTTTGGCTCTACCATCTGGCCCTACTTTTAGACCACATAACAAGGTATTTTAATAAGGGTTTAGGTTCCTCATTCATATTAGTTAGGCCTACTTTAACTGAGGCTCAAACTGGACATTTTAACACATTTTCCCCAAAACTAATTTTGACACTTCTTAAATTTCTTTCAGTTTTGGCTACTTGGACAGTCTAGGCATGTGTATTTTAGTTGTCTAACATTACTTTTATCATCATCTAACTTTGTTTAATCATCTAACCAATTTAGGCCTATGAAAGCTTACTTTAGGCTTGAAAAATAGACCCTAACTTGGTTTTCTTACTAGCTTTGGTCATAGAAATGATTAGAAATCATCACAAGCATGCATTAGCAACTATATATGAGTTCATTACAGCCTTACAAATTCTGGTACTAAAATTTACCCCAAAATAGATCACTTTTGGCCTAAAACGTGATTTTTAACAAGTCCAATATTGAAAACTTAGACTTGGTTTCTTGAACTTGTGTAGCTTACTTATGCCATATTATAGGTATTGAAACTTTCCTACAAGGTTCAGGTGTGGCTTCTCTTCGTTTAAGTGTTAGATGACACTTTAAAGCTTACTTTTCATGGCTCTTAAACATGAAAACTGAGTAGTACTCATTATGGACCTCAACTAAGTTAAGGAACAACTTTTAAATGTTAGTTATGAACATATTATGGTCCCTTTACTGACTTAAAAGTTCAGATACTGACCTTGGCCAAAACAGTCCTCTAATCTAGAGTTTAAGCACAATTTTGGTTATTACTCACAAACAGTCCCCAAGTTATGATTCAAGGGTTATTTAAGCATTCATATAACTTCAAATTATCCTTAAAACCCGTCATCACATACTCAAACAAGCTTGAAACTTTTCTCATGTATCAATACCAAAACAACTCATTTCTAGGCACTATTAGCATGAGTTAGTACTAAAGCACCATAACAGCCTTCAAGCTTTCAAGTACAAGTTTTATCACCACAAGAACTTTCTGTATACTATATGTTCAAGGTTTAATACATCTAAATGCAAGGATTCTATCTCTTGTTCAAAACAGTCCCTAATAGGCTTTTAATTTTTCTTTCATTGGTCAGGGAACATCAATTTACAGTGTTCTAATTTGAGACTCAAAATGGAGGGGGGGTCCGCAGATGACTTTTAAGTTGAGATCTACTATCGCGTAGTTACATTCTACGATCGTGGAGTTGTACTCTACAATCGTGGAGTAAGGTACTCTACTATCTAAAATAAAATTATCATAACATGCAAGTTATACTACAACATGTTATTTTTAAGCATATAAGCATGTTTGAGCATTCATCTCAGTATATGAGTCCGTAGACATGATTTGGACTCTAATTCATAGCTAGCATGCTTTTATACTATAACAGCCCCTACTTGGACATTTAATCAAACAGTTGGTGAACATGATTTTATTTACATGTAACCACAAATTTCTTGTCCATTTTCCCCAGCCTTTTGGCTTTTGATTTATTAAGGGTCTCCATATAATGCCTCAACAACCACACAAAGCTCTAATATTATCATAACAGCCACCACAGTCTTATTGAATACTATAGTCACTATCAGCCCATTCTACTATCAAATATGAAATGGAAAAGGAATGGAAAGAGTCTAAGCTTGCTTACCTTGCTAACTTCTAGAGATTGAAGTAGCTTTGCTGCTCAATCCTTCCTTCTCTTCCAGTCGTAGCTTTGCTACTCTCTCAATCTAATGGACTGCTATTAATATTGCTTTTGGAACTCAGATAAGTATAGAAGTTATTTGTTTTTAGGTGCAGTGTATGGTCATATATGGCTGAGCTTTGTCTCTCTCAATCAGCCTACTTGGCCTATTGCTACTCTCCATCATTATCTCTACCTAGCAGCTCTCTTTAGCTCTTACTCGGCCCCTACATTGGCCTTCATCATTACCACTACACAACCCCCAAAAGGCTTAGTAGCCTCCTACTACTCTTCAGCCTACATGACCCCTATACTGGCCATTATTCAGTCTTCCAGTAGCTACTTGGCTCATGCAATGAACTTGGCTCCTGCAGTCACTCTACACCTTATTGCTACTAACTAAATTGCTAACTAACTGTTAGCTTACTATCTAACCCACAACCATCTCACTGCCCTTTTAATTTGAACTAACAGCTTCTTTTTTCTCCAATATGGCTGCCGAATTGGGTCTAATGCAAGGCTGGGCACAACTTTGCTTTGGGCTCAATGCACTTATATCATATTATTAAAATAAAGAAGGCTTGAATGTCTACATGGAAAAATTAATTTGGCCCAATTTATATAACTTGGACTCTTATTACCCCTCTTTACGTAATGCAATATATGGTTCATAACACTAATTATTTGCAAGTACACCTATCAAATTTGACATGGTCCAATATTTAATATGGACTTATATTACATATTAATATACATGGATTTTTTTATCCACCACAATTCTTTAAGCTAGCAAAATAGCTAGCACATACATGATTAAAAATGATGGCTTTATGTAATTTAAATACTTCATGGTAGTCCCCACCATTTTTCTTACTTGTCACTAAACAATACTTTTGAACGAAATTAATTATATTATAATATAATTATTTCATTGATCTCATATGTGGATTTTTGTCAAGAATATTTCTCAATTATGTCATATTGGTTTCCCTTTTTATTTTGAATAATCAAGGTATACATTTAATAATACCTTTCATTATTACATCTCATAAAATTTATTAAACTCCACATATTACTTTCTTTTTATTATGAGTAAGTAATATTTATATTGTCTCGTACATTCTTAGTTAGAGCCTTTTATATTAAAAGTCTCTATTCCCAATAATTTTATACCCTATGGGCACATAAAAAAAATTAATCCACTCTTTTCACATTTCCTTTATTAATAATTAGGTTAAATCTCTAACCTTTATTTAATCAATTAATATTTCCCTTAAAAGAAATATTACTAATATTCGGGATATCACATATTCAGAGGCCTTAACCAGTTTTAAGTGGTTTTATATAATTATTAAAAGTAGTAAGGTGGATGTTTTTTTCGGCTAATATTTATTATATTCAAAAGAGTCGTATAATATATTGCGATAAATTTAAGTCAAATTATAATTACAAAACTTATCAATACATGTGATTAATAGAAATTATAAGAAAACCTCATTTATTACAAATCTCTCTAAAAAATTAATATTAATATTTCCTATCTAAAATGTCTCATACTTTATTACATAATAATCACAAAACACTGTACTAAACCAATAAAATTATTTCACGTTATTTGAGATAATTTTTTTGACAAAAAATTTAGGAAACTGATATTTTCACACGACTTTTTGATATTTTCACATGAAAATCGTCACTATAGATCCTATAGCGGCGGTTTTTATTGTCGCTATACATCTATAGCGACACTTTTAATGTGAAAATATAAAAAAGTCATGTGAAAATATCAATTTTTAAAATTTAAGACCTATTATTATCCATTATATATACTTTAAAACACCAAATATGATTTTAATTTTAGGGGGGAGGAGGCGGGGAATAAGAAAAAGTTAAAAGTATAGTCATTCATCATTAACAACATCAGGGAGGATCGAGTCAGAAGCCCTAACCAGTTTTAAGTGGTTTTATATAATTATTAAAAGTAGTAATTAGGTGGATGTTTTTTTTCCGGCTAATATTTATTATATTCAAAAGAGTCATATAATTATAATTTTAGGGAGGGAGGGAGGGAGGGAGGGAGGGAGGGGGGGGGAGGGAAGGAGGGGGTGAAATAAGAAAAAGTCAGAAGTATAGTCATTCATCATTAGCAGCATCAGGGAGGATCGAGTAAGAAGCCCTAACCAATTTTAAGTGGTTTTATATAATTATTAAAAGTAGTAAGGTGGATGTTTTTTTCCGGCTAATATTTATTATATTCAAAAGAGTCATATAATATATTGCGATAAATTTAAGTCGAATTATAATTACGAAACTTATCAAATTAATAGAAATTATAAGAAAACATCATTTATTACACATCTCTCTAAAAAAATATTAATATTAATATTTCTTATCTAAAATGTCTCATACTTTATTACATAACAATCACAAAACACTGTACTAAACCAATAAAATTATTTCACGTTATTTGAGACAATTTTTTTGACACTCAATTTACTCTCATCGGGCTTCTCTAATTCATTGTTGTGGTGTGTCATTCTTGCAATCTGTGGGCAAAGAAATCGTGTCTTGCTAGTTAGGGTTTCGTGTTGGCTGAGGAGGAGAGAAATTCACGAAGAGTACGGAATTGATTGATTGATTGAAGAGGGGAGAAGAACAGGTGAGCAATTATTCCAATGACGCGTGACAAAACTCCTAGAATCCGGAAACCTTGTTAGGGTAGCAGCGATTCAAGGAGCCTTCTTGAGTGCTTCGGATTGAGAGAGAATGTCCAAGAACCCTTAGAATTCGGAAACCTTGTTAGGGTAGCAGGGATTCTAAGAGATTCAAGTTTCCAAGTCCAGCAAGAGGTCTCAGCTCCAAAAGTCTAAAGTCCCAAAAGAGTCCCCCTTCATAGAATGGAAGGGGTATTTATAGAGTTTCCTGGAACTTTAAGTAGTCACATGTGCACATGTCTTCAGAAAAATTCCAGAAATATCCTTTAGTCATTAGAATAATGCCCATATCGTCATGTCCTTCTAGCCACCAATTCAATCCCTCAATCCATTCCCAAACATGAGCCGCCTCCATGAACCTTCTGCCTCGAAACACGTAGAGGCTTCTCTCGGGTCTAGTACATTTATTTTTGGCTTTTCCGTATTCATTCAATTAGGTCATACGAACCCTAATTTATACATTTAATGAGACCGTGAAACCCTAATTGTGCATTTAGTTCAATTAGGTCACATGAATCCTACTTTGCACTTGGGCCCACACAAACTAAATTCTCTATTTATACTTGAACTAGAGGGAGTATTATTCCATGAATCTTGGGACAAAGTCAATAAGCAAAATCTGCAGCACACAAATTAGATTTTGCGCTTGTCTGCTGACTATTGTACTCATTTTGACTAATGAGGAGGCCACCATCTGACAAAATATGAGACAATTTTCAACACAATTAGCTCTATCCCACAATATATGGATGCAAAGGAGAATTCTTATCAGGTTCATTTTAAAGTCCATTAACCAAACTCATCTTATTCTTTGTAGAAAATACAATTTGCCATATATAGTTATCAATACCAGTAAGTTTCTTATTAACTAACACCAAGCCAGGATGATCATTATTGTGAATGAATAATGGATGCATATTGGAGTCTATTGAAAATTTTAGGGTTTGTGATTGAGTAGAAGTAGAAGCTGCTGCACTAGTCATGATAAATATAGAGATTTCAGAAAACACAATTCTCAATACAGACAGAAACAATAGAGTTTCGTAAGTATGAAAACCCTAAACAAGTATGCAAGTGAAATCTCGCACAAAAATTGATGAAAAAACAAAGTGAAGATTAAAACACAATCACATCAAACTCTTTAACTCAAATCAATTGACAATAAATAAAACAGTCTATTAAAATTATATATTAAATTACAAATCTTAATTACCCAATGATTCAATGAATAACATTTCATTACAAGTTTAACTTTTTTTAAAATAAGCAGATTTATAATAATCCCTGTGAATTGTGGACAACTAGATTCTAATTACTAGTAATGCAGTTTACTATTAATAATAGTGAATTAGGCTATTATTTTTATTTTTTTCACTAATAAAGTGCTTTTCTAATTTCTCTCACTATATTATTTAGTATTTACCATGTCATTAATAATATTATTAATAAAGTTTTGCGAAAAAGATATTCTGTAAAACACATGGAGTCTGACACTAGAATATACATTATTATGCCTTTGACAAATTAAGAGAAAGTAACGAAAGTATTTTTGTTTGTGACTTTTCAAATTTTTAAACCATACAGTCGGCCGTATGTAGTCCATCTTTTAAAAGCACAAAATGTGGTTATGCCATCTTCATTCGGAAAATCGTTGGTCCTCACAAATCTTTTACAGAAAAAAAATAAGGTGGTAATGCTATCTTACTTCATTCGGATTTCTAGTCATTAATTTTCTAAAGTTGGAATCATTATGTATTACTCTCTTCATTCTAAAATTAGGGATACAGTTTAATTTTTGAGTTCAAACAGCGACATATTAAACCTTCATTCCAAAATTAGATATATAATTTAATTTTTGAGGTCAAACAATGGCATATTAAACTTCAAAATTAGTATGACTTATAAAAATTTATTTCATGTAATTAATAATTTTTGTTATATGTTATATAATTTTAATTATTGTATCAACTAAAATTAAATAAATTTACATCAATTTTAAAATTTAATATGTCGTCGTTTGACCTCAAAAGTCAAATTGTATCTCTAATTTTAGAACGGATATGGAGTAATATAGTTATATTGATAAATAGTTTAATATATATATATATATATATATATATATATATATATATATATATATATTATCAAGGATATTTTGGTTATTACATTCTATTTCATTCCATTCTGATACATTGTTTAAGTAATATAACAAACACATGAATAAAGTGTTCGATTAGATTGAAGGAATGGTACTATTAAAAGGTGTATTTGGTGATCATTTTTTATGATAAATCATACCTAGTGTTAACGTCAAGATCTTTCCACGAGCCTTAATCACGTAAGCGCGTCCAATCCTGCACAATAAACACGTCAATACCAGAAGCTTGACGGCTAGGACCGTCGGGGGAGGGATAGCTCCGGTGTGAGAGTCAGTACAGACAGATACAAGGATAACAATGGAGGTGTATTCTAGTGTTTTGATAAAAGAAAAATATTAGTTACCTCCTTTGTATCTTGTTATGTCCTGATATACTCCAAAGTTTCTCAGCCGACCTCTCTCTTGACACCATCCCACTACCAGCAGCTCACCTGCTCACCTTTTTCTACCACCTGCCGACTCAGTCCCATCCTCATTAATGAACTGCAGAGATAACAATCAATGTTCATCTTTGTCATCATTATCGGTCTAAGCCCAAAGAGAACCATTATTCTTATAATGGACAGGCCCATTAGTCCGGCCCAATACTTTCAAGACCACAGCCCAACATGTCTAAAGTATTATGGCCCAACATTGCCCCCAGTATTTTATTAAATAAAATGTTTAATGAAAAAGTACTCAGGGCCCAATTGGTAAAACTATCTGCGTCCCATCTATTAAGATATTCAAACAAACTAAATCAAAACCGGAAGCCCAATCTGGAAGCCCACTCCAGTTAATATCTCTTCTAATTCATCATCATTCAACTTGAAAAATGTACAAGCTCCTTTTAAACTTAACTTGAACTGTTAGTCGGTAATTGAGCAAACTAAACAACAGATAAGATTAAGTAATAACATAATCCGAACTCAACACTTAAATAAAATTAGGTAATAAAGTAATGTAATACTTATTCATTACCGAAGTGTGAGACAGATCTGCAATAATCCAATTCTCTACCTTTAAGACGAATGACTCCAACCGAACCTCCAAACGCCATAAGAGTTTTGTTTACCAACGCATGGCCTAACAGAAACCTCCAAACGATATGGTTTGCCATCGAATGGTCGAATGAGTCCAACCGAACCTCCGTACACCAATAAAAGTTTTGTTCGCCAACAAAGGGCCAAACAAAAACCTCCAAACAATGTGTTTCGCCATCGAATGGTCGAATGAGTCAAACCGAATCTTCTTACACCAATAAAAGTTTTGTTCGCCAACAAAGGGCTGAACAAAAACCTCCAAGCAATATGTTTCGCCATCGAATGGTCGAATGAGTCCAACCGAACCTCCTTACACCAATAAAAGTTTTGTTTGCCAACAAAGAGCCGAACAAAAACCTCCAAACAATATGTTTCGCCATCAAATGGTCGAATGAGTCCAACCGAACCTCCTTACGCCAATAAAAGTTTTGTTCGCCAACAAAGGGCCGAATAAAAACCTCCAAACAATATGTTTCGCCATCGAATGGTCGAATGAGTCCAACCGAACCTCCTTACACCAATAAAAGTTTTGTTCGCCAACAAAGGGCCGAACAAAAACCTCCAAACAATATGTTTCACCATCAAATAGTTGAATGAGTCCAACCGAACCTTCTTACACCAATAAAAGTTTTGTTCGCCAACAAAGGGCCGAACAAAAACCTCCAAACAATGTGTTTCGCCATCGAATGGTCGAATGAGTCCAACCGAACCTCCTTACACCAATAAAACAGAACAACACTAAAGTAAACATCATTGGAGAAAAAACTTCTTTTATTGATGATGGATGACATATTTACAGACTCTTGTACACTGACATTATCACTACTGAAAATACTTTCGAAGCCTTCCAGCGTGCCAAGTATTCTTGATTTCAGATCCATCCAATGCTCGCAACCGATAAGTCCCTAGCTTCTGTATTTCAATAACTTTATAAGGACCTTCCTAATTTGGCATCAACTTTTCCAAATTCTGAGGCATAGAAGCTTCGACTTCTCTAAGAACGAGATCTCCCACTTCAAACCTCCAAAGCTTTATCCCTTTGTTATAGTGCTTACCCACACGTCGCTAATAGGCTGCCAACTTTATCAAAGTTGTTTCTCTAAGTTCTTCAAGTAAGTCCATGTTGACCTTCAGCCCTTGATCATTATATCTCCTTGAACTGACTGACCCGAAGACTTGTAGATCCAATCTCCACAGGAACTAAGGCATATGTACCATAAGCCAACCTGAAAGGTGAATCTCCCGTTGTAGTCTGTGTAGTAGTACGATAAGCTCATAATACACTGAGCAGCTCTTCTGGCCATCTTCCTTTCGCCTCATCCAGTCTTCGTTTGATTCCATTCAAGAGGGTTCTGTTAGTTACTTTAACCTACCCATTAGATTATGGATGAGCAACTGAAGTCTTTCTGTGCTGAATTTCCAACTCCTTCAAAAATGCTTCAAACTTTGAACCACAAACTGGCGTCCGTTATCTGAAATCACCACCATCGAAATGCCGAAACGAAATACCACCGACTCCTTCAGAAACTTTAACCATTCCTGCTCCGTTATCAATCTAAGTGGCTTCGCCTCCACCCACTTGGTCATGTAATCAATTGCTACTATAACAAAATTGACCTGGCCTTTCACTTTTGGCAATGGACCCAGTATATCTACCCCAAGACAACAAAACGTATAGGAGATAAAATCGAGTATATCTCTTCTGATGGCTAATGTGAGATTGGACTGTTCAATTGGTACTTCTGACACTTCTGACACTTCTTTACGTACTCAGTAGCCTCCTTAAAAATTATGGGCCAATAATACCCCTGCCGAAGTACTTTGTAGGCTAAAGACTTTGCTGCCATATGATCGCCACAGATACCTTCATGAACTTCCCGAAGGGCATATTCAGCCTCAGAAAGAACCAAACATTTCAGCAATGAAGACGAGTAAGCCTTTCAAAAAAGATCTCCATCAATAAGTACAAAATTGGCGCTTTTATACTTTACTTTCTTAGCCAATATTTTATCCGAAGGAAGTACGTTATCTGCTAGATACTCCAAATATGGAGTCATCCAGCAATTAGATCGCTCGACACATATCACTGATTCATGCTGGATACTAGGTTATTGTAGGGTCTCCAAATACACTGATCCATCAAAAGTACTTGAATCTGTAGTAGCCAGCTTTGACAACGCATCGGCAATGGAATTATCATTGCGATCAATTCCCTAAACTTATAAAAAAAAGGAAATACTGAAGCTAATCTTTTAATTCTGGTAGGTACTTGATCATTCTTGACCCTCGAGGTTCATATTCCCCAAAAATCTGCTTGACGACTAACTGAGAGTCATTGTAGATGATTAATCTTTGAACTTCAAGACTCTTTACCAGTCGTACTCCTGCTAGTACCGCTTCATACTCTGCCTCGTTGTTCGTTGAAATTCGAATCTGATAGTCTGCTGCACCTTGAATCCCTCCGGACTCGTCAGAATAATTCCTGCTCCACTGATGTTTGAAGTAGAAGATCCATCTGTATATAACATCCACAAACTCTGCTGCTGCTGAAGTACTGCAACTGCTTTGTCAGACTTTTTAGCTTCTCCCAAACTAGCATCAGCTTCAGAAAATGAACACTCGACCATAAAATCAGCCAAAGCTTGCCCTTTAATAGCCGTCCGAGGATGATACTCTATGAAGAATTGAGACAACTTCAATGTTCCAAGCAGAAAGTCTCCCCATAACTTCAGGCTTCCCTAGCACCTTCTTTAACGGCTGGTCTGTATATGCTATTATCAACCGACCCTGGAAATATTGCCAAAGCTTTCGACTAGCTATGATCAAAGCAAAGGCAAATTTCTCAAGGTTTGGATACCTTGTTTCAGCATCCCTAAGGACATGGCTTACATAGTAAACCGGGTGCTGCTTACCCCCCAACTTCACGCACCAAAACTGCTTCTACTACCAACGAACTAGCTGCCAAATACAAGTATAATGGTTCAGCAGGAGCGGGCTTAACCAGCAAGGGTGCCAAAGATAAATACATCTTTATTCCCTGGAAGGCGTCTTCACATTCCGAAGTCCGCTGGAATGTCTTTGCATTCTTTGGCCCTTTCAACGTATCAAAGAACGGTAAACATCTTTCTACCGACTTAGATATGAATCGCCTCAAAGGTGCTATTCTTCCCGTTAAGCGTTGAACATCTTTATAGGATTGAGGAGATTTCATGTTTAAGATATATAGCCTGGATTTTTTCTAGATTGGCTTCGATACCCTGCTTGCTAACCAGATAACCCAAAAATTTACCTACACCCAGTCCAAAGGTACATTTGGTTGGATTCAGCTTCAGATTGTAATGACGAACTGTCTTGAAAACACTCCTCTAAATCGTCAAAATGTCCTTGCACTGTCATGCTCTTTACAATCATATCATCGACGTAGACCTCCATATTTCTCCCCAACTGTCTTATGAAAACAAAATTTATCATCCGTTGGTATGTGGCCCCCGCATTTATCAAACCAAACTTCATCTTCTTGTAAGCATATACCGACCAATGTGTAATGAACGCCGTCTTCGGTATATCTTCTTTACACATAGAAATCTGATGATAACCCAAGAACGCATCCATAAAGCTAAGCAAGGCATGTGACATCCCTAAATCGGGGTACTTTTTACCTCACATTTGGTAAATCATTTCTATAACTATTGCGAAAGATATAAATATAAATTATTTATACAGTAAACTTTTACACATAATCCCCAAGGTCTGTAACCTTAACTTAATACATGCATTCAGTATTCTACACGATTTATAATGTCATTTGCATCCAAAAATTTAATAATTCTAACTGCATAATAATCCAATTCTGGAATTTGCCTTTGCCTCTATCTTTATTCAAGCCTTCGTCTTAATCTGAAAATTTTATCATGATAGAGCAAGGGTGAACAACTATTTTTCCCAGCAAGTTTAAGTACAATGAAAATATATCATGATTGAAAAGGAATAAGCTTTCAAGTTTTCAACAATATAATGGTTGTGAAATAACATGAATCAAATTTCAATACATAGATGATTGAATTTATAACGCTGAGTGGTCAACAACGACCATGAACAAATACTTTGGTAATGAAGGTGATCAGCCTTTCATACCTAATAAACATATGCAATGTGTACTAAATGTGAATCAATAATCATGGATGTGAAATAATTGTCAATAATTATACCACTAGCATTCTGGAAAATTATTAACTCGAGTTTGAGTTAGAATATTTGCATGTACCGTTGATTACCGTTAAGCAATCTAATTTAATCTCTTATAAAAGATATATCATTAATAAGATCGATCCTCCAATTAGCATAATACATTTTATCTCACAACACTATTACTCAAATAATAAATTAGCTAACCTTTAGTGACATAATTAAACATTGAATAAATCTTTAACTCATTAGTAATATTATTATCTCTTAATAATATTACTATCACTTAACCATTATCTTAAACTTTTGTCTAATATTTTTAATCATTTAATAGAATATTTATCATTCACAAATATTATTAATCATTTAATAATATTTAAATCCTTAACTAATATTATTAATTATTTAATAATATTTGAATCACCTTCTAATATTATTAATCATGTAATAATATTTTACTTGTTTCATAAATAATAAAGGTCTCACACATTTTAAGATGAAAATATTTTACATCTTGAAGCTTAAACCATTTAAATTTCATTTCAAAAATATCTTTTACATTTACTCGCAAATTCGGAGTGTAAACAGCTAATGCATAGCTTTTATAGTAAAACTCAATTTACTATATTATTTCTTTAATTTAAATAATTTTTACATCAGTTTGCCCGTTCATGAGTCAACACTGACTGTTGCCTCATATATAAATATTTTATCTCGCTAGCACATTCGCTTTATTTTTCATTTTACGATTATTCGTATTTTCGTTTCATATATATATATATATATATATATATATATATATACGTTACATAAATCTCAGCTCAAAAACTTCATTTTGAGTACCAAAAACCTCAAAATATCTTTTTTATGATTAATACAATTTTTCAAAGGTTTTACATTCTTTGTTGCACCACAAAATAATTTTATAGGCAACTATATTTTTTTACTTCACTTAAATATGTAATTTATATTTATTACATATTTTTATTACTTTATTTATGCATGAAAGAAAGTTTCTCGGCATAAAATATCACTTATAGTCAAATCTCGTCCGTTAGGACTTTATTAGAATTAATATGACTTATATTTTGCCGGAACGTCGAACGTCAAAGTCGCTCGACGCACCGACGCTCGTCGTTCGCTTATTTACAAGTTCTGACATGCATATTCGCTCATTTTTAATTCTCAAATCATGAGTCATATAACAACGAAATTTCGGGCGTATTATAGACCTCATGACATAGTATTTTAGAAAAATATCACACCGCGAAAATGGATCACGGAAACTAATCAAAACAGTGCGCGAAAAGCATGTCAGGCAGCTGCCCAGCAGTGCAGCGCAGCGCCGCACGCTGCTGCCCAGCGCGAAAAGCATGAGGTTCGATGGGCTTAGAAGGGTAATCCTCATCGGTAAAGGAAATTACCGTACCTGGATAAGGTCTTTCAGTCTTCGAGAGTGTACCCGCCACTAACATGACCGAATCCAGATATCCTCGACACTTCTTCCTGATAAGCTTACCAGCAGTACCTCCAGTAATTACATCAACAACATGCCTTGTTGGCTGGTTAGGAGCTGGTAACGCAGGTTAAACCGGTTGAGCAACCTGAACAAGCCTCATATCCCTCTGCTGATCTCGTTGAGGCTCTCTTCCTGCCACATACTGAACTAACGTATCACTCTGGATATTCTTTTCAATGAATTCCTTCAAACTCCTACACTAATTAGTTCAATGCCCAGATGCCTGATGATAATCACAATACCTTTGAGAGTTACCAAACCCAGGCTTAAGGTTGTCATGAGGGGTTTCAAAATAGGGTTGGTCTTTGATCCAATCCAAGATGGTGGCTCTATCCGTGTTCAGCTGAGTGTACACTTTGTTCACCTTCTGGTCTAGAACAGGCGGACGACCTCCTCCCTGACGCCAGTTATTGTTGTACCTCTTAGAATCCCCCCTCTGAACGATCATTATTCCCACCGTTCTTCTTCTGATCGCCCTCAGCTTTGTCTTTGTCCTTCTCTTTCAGTCTGTCCGAAGAAGGATGTTTCAAACTGTTCATAGTTTCTTCCACCATAATATAGCCCTCTGCTTTATCAAAGGCTTCAGCTAAATTCTTCGGATGGTGGAACATCAGCTTCTTCACCAGCTTTTCAGACTTCACCAGGTCTAGGCCATTTTGAAATAATCCAACAGCCTAAAAATCATTGATATCAGAGACTTGGCCAACGGCTTCTCTGAATCTCTTTACATACTGGCTCAAAGACTCATTCGAATATTGGCAAACTTGAGCCAATGAGCCAGTAGGCTTTCCTCTCCTCTTGTTGCTTCTAAAACATGCATGGAATTTACTACATAAACCAACCCAAGATGAAATGGAATCTGAAGGTAAAGTACCTATCCACTGCCTAGCATCTTTTCTTAATGTCGTCACAAAGGTCTGACACTTGGCGGCATCTGAAAAGTCATAGTAATCCATCAGCCTATCAAAAGCTTGGTTGTGGTCATATGAATCTCCAGAACCATCATAACTCTCCATGTAAGGAAGCTTTTTCGTAGGGTCAGCCTTCTCCTTAAGAATCTCTGAGGAAAAAGGAGACGCCTTTTTATCCAAAGTGTCCTTTACTTGCTGGACTTTGGTCAACTGTCTCCGAAGCTCCTTCAGTTCCTTCACCAAAAATTGCATTCCTTCCGGCTATGGAGAGGCTTCCTTCTTCAGGGAGCTTCCTTTTTCTGAACAGACTGGCCTTTCCCAACTGAACCTGCAGCTTTAGACGGACTTCTCCGATGATGAGTATCCGTAGGGCGGTGTACCTTCTTCAGATGCTCAGGAGTATGGCTTCTGGATATGCTTCGGCGTCGAGCTCTTTCACTATGGCGAGAATACTCAAGGAGGGGTGCCTTCTTTGTATTCTCGAGGGTGTGTCCTATTGACTTGCTCCTCTGCTTACTTCGACCATATTCTCGAGAATCCATACGGCGGTGTACCCTCCTCGGATCTTCGGGAGTATGGTTCTTTGATCTTCTTCGGTCCTGCGAGCGACTTCGAGATATTCCCCCAGAGTGCATAAGCTCTTTTCCTCTTCTAGAGCGTCTCTCTAAAGATCTACCCCATTCTTTAGGTTGAGTATGGCTAGACGCTTCATCCTTCATTTTAGTCAAATAAACCATCTGTTCAGCAATTTCTTCCCTCTACTTCAGAAGAACTTCTAAAGCTTTGTCAACGTCTTCGGCCATCTTGGCCAACTTGGATGCTCTATCAACCTGACCACTTCGGTGCTGGGTTCTAGGCGGTGTGCCTTCTACCCTTTTCCGATCTTGATCAGGTCTTTTATCAGTAGTATAAACAAATCTTCTTTTGACATCACCATAGACCTTTGCATGAGAACCTTCAGAAACTTCTCGTGATGCAGTACTATCATGTTTGCTTTTTGAAGGACCCAGCCTGTCCTTAACAGAGACTAGTTGTATAGACGAACTCACAACCATCGGTTGTCCTTCAGGGGTAACTATTATACTCCTCACCATAACTTCCGATGTAAAACAGTTGAAATGTGTGATTGAAATCCAAAAACACTAGACAGCCCTCCTTCTAGCGCCAATGTTAACGCCAAGATCTTTCCACGCGCCTCAATCACGTAAAAGCGCATCCAATCCTGCACAGTAAGCACGTCAATACCAGAAGCTTGACGGCTAGGACCGTCGGGGGATAGCTCTGGCGTGAGAGTCAGTACAGGCAGATACAAGGATAACAATGGAGGTGTATAACTCTAGCGTTTTGATAAAAGAAAAATATCAGTTACCTCCTTTGTATCTTGTTATGTCCTGATAGACTCCAAAGTTTCTCAGCCGACCTCCCTCCTGACATCATCTATGATGCCCCCAAAATAGGTATACATCACCTATTCTGAGTCGTCAAATACATGGTACAAAATACAAATTAAAACTTAATTATACAACTGTCGTGTAAAATACGACAAAACATAAGCTGTGAGTTTTAATACAACATTGTCTTCTAAACAGTATTCAAACTCAAAATAAGTCCTCAATACATTTATTTTCACACTATTTCATAGAATAGTGAGGACTACTAATGCTATCATCTGAACTGTCACTCCGTTCCCCGACTAGTCCCCGCTACATTCTCATTTCCTGAAGAGAACAATGAAAGAAAGGGGTGAGCTCAACTAGCCCAGTAAGAAATATTATGACTGAGATAATGCAGAATAAATTATCATTAGCCTTCAACAGTGTTAAACTGATAAAATATAACAAACGTCAAGTTCAACTGCAGCGGAACAAGCAATCCATTAAAACAGTCAAGTAGAAAATAAAATCTACTATCTTTTATGATTTAAAAGGTTTTTCATCACTTTTATCGCTGAGACTCAACTTAATAAATAATCCACATCATCCCTGCACTACGGCCAAGGATATTCATTAGTATCACAATCACAAATTATCCATGCAGTACGGGCCAAGGATATTCATGTATTCATCAATGGTCATGATCATGCCAACAACTGTCCATCAATGCACTACGGACCAAATGAGGACTTTTACAACATTATTTGTAACATTACGGTCATGATTACATCGAATAATCCCTGGTCATAATCATACCAAGTCCATCTATGCACTACAGGCCACAGATGACTTTCAACAAAATATAAACATGAGGATGATGACAATGATATAAGAATTCAATAAAACAAGTTCAAGAATTAATTTATCCAGGAATCAATAACGTCCAAATTGTCAACATGATACTGCTTTGTAGAGTAAAATTCAAGAATGCTCAGAAGAATATTTCCATGAAAAGATACTGGATGAAGCGCAAATATCAAGGATATTCCACTAATTTCATGGAGTATAAAAGTCAAAACTTTAACCAACTGAGTATAATAACGAATGGAATAACAAAAGAAATTACCATGCATGTGATACTTCGCATAAACAGGTTATTCCAACAGAATAATAAGTAACGGAGCCAGGTCAGGCGTAATACGCACCGACAGAATATTCTAATAGAATAATAATAAAGACGGAACCAGGTCCGGCATAAAACGCACAGACAGGATATTCCAACAGAATAATAAAGAATGAAATAACAGAAGAATTTCACCAAGTATAGGGTATCCCGCGTATACAGGTTATTCCAACAAAATAATAAAGAATGGAATAACAGAAGTTCTCTTCAAGAATAAGAAAGAAAGAATACCCCTTATGAGTACAACAAATAATATTTCCTACCGTAAAAGAAAAGTATTCTGACTGGTAGGGTGAGGATATTCTTTAAGAAAACTTGCACTACGCTTAAAGCTTCTTAAAACTCTAAAGAAATACGCTCAAGATTATAGAAGAGAATTCTTTGGATTTCTGGTGTGATTTTTGATTCTAAATAAGCATCCTATTTATAGGAGGATGGAAGGGGTAATGTTTTATAATAAAAAAAACACGGACGCAACAGCTGTGAAATTCACAAATGAAATTTTGATAACTTACGGATGGAAAAATCAAGCCTCCCTCCAATCAAAACAAATCAAACAAATAATATATATATATATATATATATATATATATATATATATATATATATATATATATATATATATATATAAACCCACACATGCTTAAAAGGAAAAAAAATGCACCCACCCGTGAATAACTTTGCAACTTGTCTGCCAATTAGTCAAATTTTATATATATGTAGACATATAATACAATATAGTACTCCTTCCCTTCAAGCCATTTCCCCACCCCTTTTTGACAATTCCCATAATGCATATATAATATAACCCCACACCACTTGATAATGTAAATCCCCACCAAAACCCACTAACACACACACACTCTTACACACACGAAAACACACACACACACACATGTCATATATATATATATATATATATATATATATATATATATATATATATTATAACTTCCTTCCGATAATTTTGAAAAATGGGTAAATAGGAATCCAAATAATAAGCAAAACTGAGTGACTTCTCACATAAGCATCAATAATCAATACAGTGTGCTACTATGCAACCACGCGTATTACTGTACTTTTACTACCGAGTAGTTCAACAGTATTAACGGTAAAACTTCCGCCGTTATTTTCAATAAAAATATTTTTGTCGTTTTCTCAATCCGACAATAATTTCGTTGTGGGGTCCACCAATGATTGCGCTGTTGTACAAATATTCCCTGCTAAAACGAATATTCCCCGACCAATCGAATATAATACAACAACTTGTATATTTTGCAAAATTTATAAATACTACCCACAACTATAACATTATATCAAATCCACACCATAATTAATATTTAAAAAAAATATTTTAAGAAATTTAAATATTTATTCATAAAATTTGGGGTCTCACAATCTCCCTTCCTTATAGAATTTCGCCCTCGAAATTTACGTACGTACCTGGTATGCCGAACAGATGAGGACACTTTGTCAGATTCTAACTCTTGAAGGTATAACCTTTAAGTGTAGAATATATTCCAGGATTTTAACAGGTACATCTTCATACGTTAAATCATCCGCTATTTCATCTGGTTCTAACTCAATAATATGGTTCGGGTCTTTCACATATTTACGTAACATGGATATGTGAAAAATATTATGAACACGAGACATACTTGGCGGTAAAGCGAGTCTATAGGCCACAGTTCCTACTCGATCGAGGATTAAAAATGAGCCGATGAATCAAGGATTGAGCTTTCCTCTCTTTCCAAATCTCGTAACTCTTTTCCATGGAGCAACACGTAACAACACATGATCTCCTATATCGAATTCCACGTCCTTTCGATGAAGATCAGCATAACTCTTTTGTCGATCTTGTGAGGTTTTTATACGTTGCCGGATCGTTTAAATCTTTTCCGTAGTCATACGTACCAACTCTGGTCCCAACAACGTTGCTTCACCAACCTCATCCCAGCATACTGGAGAACGACACTTTCTTCCATACAACGCCTCAAATGGAGCCATGCCAATACTTGCTTGATAGTTGCTGTTGTAGGAAAACTCCACCAATGGTAAGAACTTGTCCCAACTTCCCTTGAAGTCAAGGACATAGAGTCTTAATAAATCTTCAAGAGTTTGAATAGTCCTCTCTGATTGTCCGTCCGTCTGAGGATGATATGCCAAACTAAATCGTAAGTATGTGCCCATAGCTTTTTGCAAACTAACCCAAAATCGTAAAGTGAATCTTGGGTCTCTATCAGAAACTATGGATACTGGCATACCATACAGTCTTACAATCTCGTTTATGTACACACGAGCAAGACATTCAAGTGTATAAGTTTCTCGTATAGGTAAGAAGTGAGCAGAATTGGTCAATCTATTAACAATAACCCAAATTGCATCTATGCCTTAAGAAACCTTGGGAAGACCAGTAACGAAATCTATGGTAATGTGCTCCCACTTCCATCTGAAATTTCAAGTGGTTACAATGGACCTTTTGAAACTTGATGCTCCGCCTTGTCTCGTTGACAAGTTAGACACCTTGAGATAAACAGTGCTATCTCTCTCTTCATATTGCTCCACCAAAATATATGACGAAGATCACGATACATTTCGGTACTCCCAGGATGGATTGCAAACGGTGTGTCATGCCTCCATCATAATTTTATACTTTAACTCAGGATCGTTAGGAATATAAAGTCTGGAGTTGACTCGAAGTATTCCTCCATCATCGACTCTTGCTTCTAGAATAACGCCCTCTTGAACATTCTTCATTCATCTGCTCTGAGTATGTAGCTTGAGCGACTTTAACTTTTTGGATTAAAGTCGATTCTATTCGTTATCTTTACGTGGGTTTATATATTCGTACTTATAAATGCATATGATCTTCTACTCAACGCATCAGCTACCACGTTCGCTTTTCCACGATGATATTAAATGGTACGATCGTAATCTTTAACAGCTCGAGTCAACGTCTTTGGCTCATGATACGTTCGTTTTAGGTAAAGAAATATTTGAGGATTTAAGAAATGGGTTTTGAACTGGGGTCAATACAAAATTCAATTTCACGCTCTGGGGTAGGCTAAAAAGTCTTCAAGAATACGTCAAGAAATTTATTAACAATAGAAATATCGTTCAAAACTGTGACCCTCATCCAAGACTTGGATAGCACGTCACATTGATACCTACTCAACTTGCCATCATCATTCACGACGTCGCATACAGAAAGTCTGGTTTCGGTGCATTCCACACAAGGAAGTCACCAGATAAAGGCTCAGGGATCTTTACTTATGGCTTCATATGACAATGATTGACTTTAGTGGTTTGGTTACTTTGAATTCACATAATAGGTTGGTTAGGAGTATGAAAGCTAACAACCTTACAAAAAAAACATGATGAGTAGTTAACCAATCGATTCCTAAAGTCACATCAAAGGTAAGTATTTTCAAAGAAATACGAATGACAGGTAACGTGAAAGTGTTGATTTGAATCAAACAAGATTTATAAATAGTGGAGGTAACGAAGGTTTCGTCTAATAGAGTTTCAACAGATAAGTCAAAGTTTAATTTCTTAAGAGTCAAGTTTAAACGTTGAACACAACTAGGTGAAATACAAGAGTGGGTGGAATCGGTATCGAATAAGGTACAAACTTCGCAAGGGTTTATGATTAGCTTACCCGCGATAACTTCATTTGGGTTCCTCACTTGTTGGGAAGTTATGACAACCGCTCTCCCTTGAACTACCCGGCTTTGACTCGTCTGGGACAGTATTTAGTGTCATCACTACCATTGGAATTAACTTTTCTATAGGACATATTCCACCCTCAACTGCTTCATCGTATTCCTGATTCATGATCTGAATCATCAATCTTCGATCCATATCGAATTGAGATTGACCACTCTGTACAGGGTAACTCAAAACTCGATGTTGGGTTCTTCCTATTGCTGTCCAAAAAGAGAAATGTATATCATCTATTTTAGCCTTTTTGGATCGGACGTCTCTTTCTACAATATCAACATGTCGTGCGGCTTTTACCCATGCATCCTTCATTCTCACTCGTTCAGTTGTTTCTTCTTTCAGCTGAACCTTGATATTTGAATTCTCAGATTCCAACCTTAATATCTTACACTCTGCCAAAGCGTGATTTTGTTCAAGCATCACATATCGGACAACATAATTTTAAATTGTTGCATCCCTTTGTTCCACGACCGATTGCCGTTCTTCAACATGTTCTTCTAACTCATGAACACGATTCTGTAATTCTAAGTTTTGATCATAAACTTCTTCTAACCAATTCTCCTCAGGTTCCTCTTCTTCCTCTTCTTCCTCTTCTTCATCACTCTCAGCTGCTACCTCTGCAACTAGCTCTAGTGTAACTATTAGTTCCTCACTTACCACATAGATATCTCTAATTTCTTCTTCGCCTGATATTACATTATCCTGATTGGTGATTAGAGGTGTCTCCACGGTCTCATTCACTCCATTGTTGACATTTTCAGCTGCCATTTTCAAATACTGCCACAAAACAAGGGTTAATTAGCATGTCACATATTATCAATATACTCTGACCAACCAATTAAATAACAAATAAACTTAGGTAAGTCATACTAGCGAAGGAATTCCCCGTCTCTCCCCTCCTAGTTCTAGTCTCACATCTCAGCCAGGGATCATATCCCTAAGCTCTGATATCAACTGTGACGCCCCCAAAATAGGTATACATCACCTATTCTGAGTCGTCAAATACATGGTACAAAATACAAATAAAAACTTAATTATACAACTGTCGTGTAAAATATGACAAAACATAAGCTGTGAGTTTTAATACAACATTGTCTTCTAAACAGTATTCAAACTCAAAATAAGTCCTCAATACATTTATTTGCACACTATTTCATAGAATAGTGAGGACTACTAATGTAAGACCCCAATTTTTATAAATAAAGATAAATTTTCTATAAATATCATTTTGAATATTATGGAGTTAATTTGATATAATGTTATAGTTGTGGGTAATATTTATAAATTTTGCAAAGTACGTAAGTTGTTATATAATATTCGATTGGTTCGGAAATATTCGTTTTAACAGGGAATATTCGTACAACGGCACAATCATTGGTGGACCCCACAACGGAATTATTGTAGGATTGAGAAAACGACAAAAATATTTTATTAAAAATAACGGCGAAAGTTTTACCATTGATACTGTTGAACTACTCGGTAGTAAAAGTACAATAATACGTGTGGTTACATAGTAGCACACGGTATTGATTATTAATGCTTATGTGAGAAGTCACTCAATTTGATTCAATTATTGTCAGTTAATAATATGAATTATTTAGCGATAATAAAGTTTTGTTTTATTCGTATTATTAACGTAATAAAACAGAAACATATTTTTATATAAAACAGAATACTTTATTAAAGTTATTCTATAAATAGAATATATTTTATTTTATTTAAAAGATTTTTCTTTAAATATGGACCGTCAGATTAAAGTAATCAATCTGGACCGTTCATGGATTAGTAACTATGCATTCTATTTTTCTATAAATAACAGCTCATTCCTTCATTATTTCTTACGAATTCACTGAACTCTAGAGAGAGAAACTATAGAGAGAGAGAAGAAAAGTATTCTGCTACTTAACTACTTCCTTATTTCAGTTATTCTTTAAAACGGTAAGGGGTGATATTCTTTCTTATTCATAAAGAGAACTGTTTTTATTCTATTTCTTATTATTCTGTTGGAATAACCTGTATACGCGGTCTACCCTATACTTGGTGACATTCTTCTGTTATTCTGTTGGAATATCCTGTCTGTGTGTTTTACACCGGACTTGGTTCCGTTTTTATTATTATTCTGTTGGAACATCCTGTCTGTGTGTTTTACACCGGACCTGGTTCCATTATTTATTATTCTGTCGAAATATCCTATCTGTGCGTTTACGCCGGACCTGGTTCCATTATTTATTATTCTGTCGGAATATCCTGTCTGTGCGTTTACGTCGGACCTGGTTCCATTATTTATTATTCTGTTGGAATAACCTGTCTGTGCGGTCTATCGCATGTCGGGTGATTTCTTTTGTTATTCCATTCTTTATTATACTCAGTTGGTTAAGTTTTAACTTCTATACTCCATGAAATTAGTGGAATATCCTTGATAATTGCGGTTCATCCAGTATCTTTTCATAAAAATATTCTTCTAAGCATTCTTAAATTTTACTCCACAAAGCAGTATCATGTTGACAATTTGGACATTGTTAATTCTTGGATAAATTAATTCTTGAACTTGTTTTATTGAATTCTTATATCATTGTCATCATCCTCATGTTTATAAAATGTTGAAATTCATCTATGGCATGTAATGCATAGATGGACTTGGTATGATTATAACCAGGGATTATTCGGTGTAATCATGACCGTAATGTTATAAATGATGTGGTAAAAGTCCTCATTGGCCCGTAGTGCATTGATGGACAGTTGTTGGCATGATCATGACCATTAATGAATACACGAATATCCTTGGCCGTAGTGCAGGGGTGATTCGATGATGTGGATTATTTTATTAAGCTGAGTCCCAACGATAACAGTGTTGAAAAACCTTTTAAATCATAGAAGATAGTAGATTTTATTCTCTACTTGACTCTTTTAATGGATTGCTTGTTCCGCTGCAGTTAAACTTGATGTTCGTTATATTTTATCAGTTTAACACTGTTGAAGGCTAATGATAATTTATTCTGCATTATCTTAGTCATAATATTTCTTACTGGGCTAGTTGAGCTCACCTTTTCTTTCACTGTTCTCTTCAAGAAATGAGAATATAGCTGGGACGAGTCGGGGAACGGAGTGATGGACCAGATGATAGTATTAGTAGTCCTCACTATTCTATTAAATAGTGTGACAATAATTGTAATGAGGACTCCTTTTGAGTTTGTATAGTCTCTAGTAGACAATAATTGTATTCAAACTCACAGTTATGTTTTGTCGTATTGTACACGACAGTTGTATTAGTAAGTTGTATTTGTATTCTGTACCATGAATCTGACGACCCAAGATGGGTGATGTATACCTAATTTTGGGGGTGTCACAGTTGGTATCAGAGCTTAGGGATATGATCCCTGGCTAAGATGTGGGAATAGAACTAGGAGGGGAGAGACGGGGAATTCCTTCGCTAGTTTGACCTACCTAAGTTTATTTGCATGGTATTTAATTGGTCGGTCATAATGTAAGGATAATATATGACATATCAATTAACTTTTGTGGTAGTATCTGAAAATGGCATCTGAGAATGTTGAGAATAGCAATGGAGCACAGGAGACCGTTGAGGTTCCACATATCAATAATCAGGATAATGTGCATTAAGAAGGCGACAATCCTCATGCAAACAACAACACTAACCAAATGATGAATGATGGAATGTTCAGAGGCTTTATGCAATTCATGCAACATCAAGTGAGAGAGACTCCTGTCCAAAATATAGGTGAAAACACTGAAAACTCTCGGACGGTCACCGCTAAGTAGTTCAAGGAGCTGGGACCACCGGAGTTTAAGGGAGAGCCAAAACCACTTAAGGCGGAAACATGGATCAAGTAGATCACCAAGATATTTGATGTATTGGGATGCGCCGAGGAGCAAAAGGTTCCCTTTGCCGCCTTTATGTTGCGAGGAGAGGCAGATTACTGGTGGGAATCGATTAAGCGTACTCAACCTGCCGCACTGAAGATGTCTTGGGAGAAGTTCCAAGAGCTGTTCAATGACAAATACTTTCCCGAAAGTGTTCGTCACATGAAGGAGGTGGAGTTCATCAAATTGGAGCAGAATAATATGATCGTGTCGCAGTATGAGGCTAAATTTGCTGAGTTATCCCGGTTTGCGTCCCACTTGGTGGATAATGAAGAGCGAATGACGCGAATATTTTTGCGAGGTTTGAAACCTGAGATACGTTAACATCTTATTTCTCATAAACTATGTTTGTATTCAGATGTTGTTAATAGGGCTCAGTTAGTGGAGCGCGATAACGAGTCAACGCAACCAAAAGAGAGCAGTCGGCAAAATGATAATACCAGTGAGAGCAGTCATCGAAGCGGTGACAACAAGCGTGGAGGGAATCAACAGGCCAAAAATGGTAACCACTTCGGTGGTAATCAGGGCCAAAATAATAAGAATGGTCATTTCAAGAAGAGGAGATTCAACAATGATGGAAAGACGTCAGCACCAGCACCCGTTGTTAAGGAAGGAGAACGACCACCTATCATATGTTTCAAATGCGGAGGGGAGGGGCACATCAGTCCAAACTGCGCGATGCCGTCGAAAGCATGTTATAATTATGGAAGAGAAGGTCATTTAGCTCGATTTTGTCGTTTACCAAAAATAAGTTCAGCCAAGATGGAGACACCAAAGGCCGTCCTAGAAAAGTCAAAACCGGTAGTACAAGAGAGAGCGTTTGTTGTGACCTCCCAGAAAGCAAGGAACCCGAATGAGGTCATCACGGGTAAGCTTATCATAAACTCTAACGAAGTCTATACTTTATTTGATACCGGTTCTACCCATTCTTTTATTTCTCCTACTTGCGCTCATCGATTAAATTTGACTCCGGAAAAATTAGACTTTGACTTATCTGTTGAAACTCCATTGGGAGAAACCTTCATTACATCCACGGTTTATAAGTCTTGTTTGGTTCAAGTTGGTACCCACACATTACCTGTCGATCTGATTTCATTAAAAATACTTGCATTTGACGTGATTCTAGGGATTGATTGGTTAACTACTCATCATGCAAAAAATGATTGTTTTCGTAAGGTTGTTAGCTTTCATATTCCTAATCGACCTATTATGCGAATTCAAGCAACCAAACCATTAAAATCAATCGCTGTCATCTCAAGCCATAAAGCTATTCGTTTATTAAAAAACGGATGTCAAGCTTTCTTAGCTCATGTCACGGATCTAAACAAAAATACGTCAGTTTTGAATGATATTTCTATTGTTAATAAATTCCCTGACGTATTCCCTGAAGAACTTCCTGGCCTACCCCCAGAGCGTGAAATTGAATTTTATATCGACCTTGAACCCGGTACAAAACCCATTTCCAAAGCCCCATATCGAATGGCTCCTATTGAACTTCAGGAGTTAAAGATCCAACTGCAGGAATTGTTAGACATTGGCTTTATTCATCCTAGTACTTCTCCTTGGGGTGCTCCTGTGCTATTCGTGAAGAAGAAAGATGGAAGTATGCGACTTTGTATTGATTATCGGGAGTTGAATCATGTCACCATCAAAAACAGGTACCCATTGCCACGTATTGATGACCTGTTTGACCAGTTGCAAGGAGCACAATTCTTTTCAAAGATCGATCTTCGTTCTGGATATCATCAGCTGAAGGTTAGAACTGAGGATATTCCAAAGACGACTTTTAGAACTCGGTACGGGCATTATGAATTCCTAGTCATGTCCTTTGGATTGACTAATGCTCCTGCTGCCTTCATGGATATGATGAACCGGGTATTCAAGGAATATTTGGATCACTTTGTGGTCGTTTTTATTGATGACATCCTTATTTATTCCAAAAGCCGTGAAGATCATGAGCAACACTTGAGGCTGGTACTCCAAAAGCTTCGTGAATACAAGCTTTATGCCAAGTTGAAGAAATGCGAGTTCTGGCTGGAGGAGGTAGCATTCCTTGGGCACGTAGTATCAAGTCGTGGAATATCGGTTGACCCGGCAAAGATTGAAGCTATTCAAAGCTGGGAGCAACCTAAATCAGTGACCGAAGTACGTAGCTTTCTTGGTTTAGCTGGTTATTATCGGAGATTCGTGGAAGGATTTTCTCGAATCGCTACTCCATTAACTCAGCTGACTCGGAAAGATACAAAGTTCGGTTGGAGCGAAGAATGTGAGAAGAGTTTTCAAGAACTCAAGAGGAGACTCATTTCAGCACCTGTTCTAACAATACCATTTGGCTCGGAGGAATTTGTCATCTACAGTGATGCTTCGAGCAAAGGGTTGGGATGCGTTCTCATGCAACATGGAAAAGTCATAGCCTATGCATCAAGACAACTCAAGGAATATGAGAGGAATTATCCTACTCATGATCTAGAGTTGGCAGCTGTTGTCTTTGCACTTAAAATTTGGAGGCATTACTTGTATGGGGAGAAGGTGGAGATCTTTACGGATCATAAAAGCCTCAAATATTTCTTCACTCAAAAGGAACTCAACATGCGACAACGACGTTGGCTTGAACTGTTGAAAGATTATGATCATACCATTCAATACCATCCTGGAAAAGCGAACGTGGTAGCTGACGCATTGAGTAGAAGATCATATGCAAGTACGAGTGCGATATTGTCAACACAAAGGCCCATTTTGTGTGACTTGCAAAGGATGGAGATAGAGTTAAAGACTCCAGGGACCCATGTGATGATGGCGAATATACGAGTAGAACCAACTTTAATCGATAAAGTTAAAGCTGCTCAAGCTACAGACCTGGAGCTGATGCGTATGAGGAAGAAAGTGCAAGAAGGTGCTATGCCAAAAGCAAGAATCGATGAAGAAGGAATACTTCGAGTCAACTCCAGACTTTGTGTTCCTAACAACCCTGATTTAAAGTATGAAATCATGATGGAGGCGCACAACACACCATTTGCAATCCATCCTGGAAGTACCAAAATGTATCATGATCTTCGTCATACATTTTGGTGGAGCAATATGAAGAGAGAGATAGCGCTGTTTATCTCAAGGTGTCTAACTTGTCAACGAGTCAAAGTGGAGCATCAAGTACCAAAAGGTCCATTGCAACCACTTGAAATTCCAGAATGGAAGTGGGAGCACATTACCATGGATTTCGTTACCGGTCTTCCTAAGGTTTCTCAAGGTATAGATGCGATTTGGGTCATTGTTGATAGATTGACCAAGTCTGCTCATTTCTTACCGATACGAGAAACTTATACACTTGAACGTCTTGCTCGTATGTACATAAACGAGATTGTAAGACTGCATGGTATGCCAGTATCCATAGTTTCTGATCGAGACCCAAGATTCACTTCACGATTTTGGGTTAGTTTACAAAAAGCTATGGGCACGGATTTACGATTTAGTTCGGCATATCATCCTCAGACGGACGGACAATCAGAGAGGACTATTCAAACTCTAGAAGATTTATTAAGACTCTGTGTCCTTGACTTCAAAGGAAGTTGGGACAAGTTCTTACCATTGGTGGAGTTTTCCTACAACAACAGTTATCAAGCAAGTATTGGCATGGCTCCATTCGAAGCATTGTATGGAAGAAAATGTCGTTCTCCAGTATGCTGGGATGAGGTTGGTGAAGCAACGTTGTTGGGACCGGAGTTGGTACGTATGACTACAGAAAAGATTCAAACGATCCGACAACGTATAAAAACCTCACAAGATCGACAAAAGAGTTATGCTGATCTTCATCGAAAGGACGTGGAATTTGATATAGGAGATCATGTGTTCTTACGTGTTGCTCCATGGAAAGGAGTTACGAGATTTGGAAAGAGAGGAAAGCTCAATCCTCGATTCATCGGTCCATTTTTAATCCTCGATCGAGTAGGAACTGTGGCTTATAGACTCGCTTTACCGCCAAGTATGTCTCGTGTTCATAACGTTTTTCATATATCCATGTTACGTAAATATGTGGAAGACCCGAACCACATTATTGAGTTAGAACCGGACGAAATAGCGGAAGATTTGACGTATGAAGAAGTTCCTGTTCAAATCTTGGATAAAAAGGAACATATTCTACGCTCCAAGGTTATACCTCAAGTCAAAGTTTTGTGGAGAAACCACGATGTTGAGGAAATGACTTGGGAGTTAGAATCTGAAATGAAATCAAGGTATCCTTACCTCTTCGACATACCAGGTACGTACCCTAATTTCGAGGGCAAAATTTTATAAGAAGGGGAGGTTGTAAGACCCCAACTTTTATAAATAAAGATGAATTTTCTATAAATATCATTTTTGAATATTATGGAGTTAATTTGATATAATGTTATAGTTGTGGGTAATATTTATAAATTTTGCAAAGTACGCAAGTTGTTATATAATATTCGATTGGTCGGGGAATATTCGTTTTAACAGGGAATATTCGTACAACGGCACAATCATTGGTGGACCCCACAACGGAATTATTGTCGGATTGAGAAAACGACAAAAATATTTTATTAAAAATAACGGCGGAAGTTTTACCATTGATACTGTTGAACTACTCGGTAGTAAAAGTACAGTAATACGTGTGGTTGCATAGTAGCACACGGTATTGATTATTAATGCTTATGTGAGAAGTCACTCAGTTTGATTCAATTATTGTCAGTTAATAATATGAATTATTTAGCGATAATGAAGTTTTGTTTTATTCGTATTATTAACGTAATAAAACATAAACATCTTTTTATATAAAACAGAATACTTTATTAAAGTTATTCTATAAATAGAATATATTATATTTTATTTAAAAGATTTTTCTTTAAATATGGGCCGTCAGATTAAAGTAATCAATCTGGACCGTTCATGGATTAGTTACTATGCATTCCATTTTTCTATAAATAGCAGCTCAGTCCTTCATTATTTCTTACGAATTCACTGAACTCTAGAGAGAAACTATAGAGAGACAGAAGAAAAGTATTCTGCTACTTAACTACTTTCTTATTTCAGTTCTTCTTTAAAATGGTAAGGGGTGTTATTCTTTCTTATTCATGAAGAGAACTGTTGTTATTCCATTTCTTATTATTCTGTTGGAATAACCTGTATACGCGGTCTACCCTATACATGGTGATATTCTTCTGTTATTCTGTTGGAACATCCTGTCTGTGTGTTTTACACCGGACCTGGTTCCGTTTTTATTATTATTCTGTTGGAACATCCTGTCTGTGTGTTTTACACCGGACCTGGTTCCATTATTTATTATTCTGTCGGAATATCTTATCTGTGTGTTTACGCCGGACCTGGTTCCATTATTTATTATTCTGTCGGAATATCCTGTCTGTGCGTTTACGCCGGACCTGGTTCCATTATTTATTATTCTGTTGGAATAACCTGTCTGTGCGGTCTATCGCATGTCGGGTGATTTCTTTTGTTATTCCATTCTTTACTATACTCAGTTGGTTAAGTTTTAACTTCTATACTCCATGAAATTAGTGGAATATCCTTAATAATTGCGGTTCATCCAGTATCTTTTCATGAAAATATTCTTCTAAGTATTCTTGAATTTTACTCCACAAAGCAGTATCATGTTGACAATTTGGACGTTGTTAATTCTTGGATAAATTAATTCTTGAACTTGTTTTATTGAATTCTTATATCATTGTCATCATCCTCATGTTTATAAAATGTTGAAAGTCATCTATGGCTGTAATGCATAGATGGACTTGGTATGATTATAACCAGGGATTATTCGGTGTAATCATGACCGTAATGTTATAAATGATGTGGTAAAAGTCCTCATTGGCCCGTAGTGCATTGATGGATAGTTGTTGGCATGATCATTACCATTAATGAATACACGAATATCCTTGGCCGTAGTGCAGGGGTGATTCGATGATGTGGATTATTTTATTAAGCTGAGTCCCAGCAATAACAGTGTTGAAAAACCTTTTAAATCATAGAAGATAGTAGATTTTATTCTCTACTTGACTCTTTTAATGGATTGCTTGTTCCGCTGCAGTTAAACTTGATGTTCGTTATATTTTATCAGTTTAACACTGTTGAAGGCTAATGATAATTTATTCTGCATTATCTTAGTCATAATATTTCTTACTGGGCTAGTTGAGCTCACCCTTTCTTTCATTGTTCTCTTCAGGAAATGAGAATATAGTTGAGACGAGTCGGGGAACGGAGTGATGGACCAGATGATAGTATTAGTAGTCCTCACTATTCTATTAAATAGTGTGACAATAATTGTAATGAGGACTCCTTTTGAGTTTGTATAGTCTCTAGTAGACAATAATTATATTCAAACTCACAGTTATGTTTTGTCGTATTGTACACGACAGTTGTATTAGTAAGTTATATTTGTATTCTATACCATGAATCTGACGACCCAAGATGGGTGATGTATACCTAATTTTGGGGGTGTCACAACTAATGCTATCATCTGAACTGTCACTTCGTTCCCCGACTAGTCCCCGCTACGTTCTCATTTTCTGAAGAGAACAATGAAAGAAAGGGGTGAGCTCAACTAGTCCAGTAAGAAATATTATGACTAAGATAATGCAGAATAAATTATCATTAGCCTTCAACAGTGTTAAACTGATAAAATATAATAAACATCAAGTTTAACTGCAGCGGAACAAGCAATCCATTAAAAGAGTCAAGTAGAAAATAAAATCTACTATCTTTTATGATTTAAAAGGTTTTTCATCACTTTTATCGCTGGGACTCAACTTAATAAATAATCCACATCATCCCTGCACTACGGCCAAGGATATTCATTAGTATCACAACCACAAATTATCCATGCACTACGGGCCAAGGATATTCGTGTATTCATCAATGGTCATGATCATGCCAACAACTGTCCATCAATGCACTACGGGCCAATGAGGACTTTTACCACATCATTTGTAACATTACGGTCATGATTACACCGAATAATCCCTGGTCATAATCATACCAAGTCCATCTATGCACTACAGGCCACGGATGACTTTCAACAAAATATAAACACGAGGATGATGAAAATGATATAAGAATTCAATAAAATAAGTTCAAAAATTAATTTATCCAAGAATCAATAACGTCCAAATTGTCAACATGATACTGTTTTGTAGAGTATAATTCAAGAATGCTCAGAAGAATATTTTCATGAAAAGATACTGGATAAAGCGCAAATATCAAGGATATTCCACTAATTTCATAGAGTATAAAAGTCAAAACTTTAACCAACTGAGTATAATAACGAATGGAATAACAAAAGAAATCACCATGCATGCGGTACTTCGCATAGACAGGTTATTCCAACAGAATAATAAGTAACGGAACCAGGTCAGGCGTAATACGCACCGACAGGATATTCCAACAGAATAATAATAAAGACGGAACCAGGTCCGGCGTAAAACGCACATACAGGATAATCTAACAGAATAATAAAGAATGAAATAACAGAAGAATTTCACCAAGTATAGGGTATCCCGCGTATACAGGTTATTCCAACAGAATAATAAAGAATGGAATAATAGAAGTTCTCTTCATGAATAAGAAAGAAAGAATACCCCTTATGAGTACAACAAATAATATTCCCTACCGTAAAAGAAAAGTATTCCGACTGGTAGGGTGAGGATAGTCTTTAAGAAAACTTGCACTACGCTTAAAGCTTCTTAAAACTTTAAAGAAATACGCTCAAGATTATAGAAGAGAATTCTCTGGATTTCTGGTGTGATTTTTGATTCTAAATAAGCATCCTATTTATAGGAGGATGGAAGGGGTAATGTTTTAAAAAAAAAACACGGACGCAACAGCTGTGAAATTCACGGATGAAATTTTGATAACTTACGGACGGAAAAATCAAGCCTCCCTCCAATCAAAACAAATCAAACAAATATATATATATATATATATATATATATATATATATATATATATATATATATATATATATAAACCCACACATGCTTAAAAGGAAAAAAAAATGCACCCACCCGTGAATAACTTTGCAACTTGTCTGCCAATTAATCAAACTTTATATATATGTAGACATATAATACAATATAGTACTCCTTCCCTTCAATCCATCTCCCCACCCCTTTTTGACAATTCCCATAATGCATATATAATATAACCCCACACCACTTGATAATGTAAATCCCCACCAAAACCCACTAACACACACACACTCTTACACTCAAGAAAACACACACACACATGTCATATATAACACACACACACACACACACACACACACACACACACACACACACACACACACACACACATATATATATATATATATATATATATATATATATATTATAACTTCCCTCCGATAATTTTGAAAAATGGGTAAATAGGAATCCAAATAATAAGCAAAACTGAGTGACTTCTCACATAAGCATCAATAATCAATACCGTGTGCTACTATGCAACCACGCGTATTACTGTACTTTTACTACCGAGTAGTTCAACAGTATTAACGGTAAAACTTTCGCCGTTATTTTTAATAAAAATATTTTTGTCGTTTTCTCAATCCGACAATAATTCCGTTGTGGGGTCCACCAATGATTGCGCCGTTGTACGAATATTTCCTGCTAAAACGAATATTCTCCGGCCAATCGAATATAATACAACAACTTGCATATTTTGGAAAATTTATAAATACTACCCACAACTATAACATTATATCAAATCTACACCATAATATTCAAAAAAAATATTTTAAAAAATTTAAATATTTATTCATAAAATCTGGGGTCTCACATCATCCCATTACCAGCAGCTCCCCTGCTTACCTTTTTTCACCGCCGGTTGACTCAATCTCATCCTCATTAATGAACTGCATAGATAAAAGTTAATGTTCATCTTTGTCATCATTACCGGTTCAAGCCCAAAGAGAACCATTATTCTTATAATGGACAAGCCCATTGGTCTGGCCCAATACTTTCAAGACCACAGCCTAACATGTCTAAAGTATTATGGATCAACACCTAGAATGAAAATTCATTCAATTCCCTTGATTTTCATTTCATTTGTGAGATTGTGAAATGAGATCCATTGCAATAGAATGAATGTATTTGACAATTCTATCATCTTATCACACCACCCATCACTAACCACCATCGACAACTAAACATATCTTTGAAAATTTTAAGTTTCTATCTAATTTCTTGTATTTGAGTTTCCTAAAGAATAAAAAAGTAGATCAATTTTTTTAAAAAAAGTTTTTGTTCAAAATATAAATTTGAACTGAAAAATAAATAATATAAGTAATATAAAAAGTAGACCAATTTTATTAATTGTTAAAAGTTCTTTTTTATAAATTGATCTTTTATTTAATAGGATAGGAGTAATATAAATGGAGTCCTGCTATATATTGCGAATATTTTCATCCGGATTATAATTGCGACATATGTATATACATGGGATATGTAGGAATTAAGAAGTGTCCTGCTTTAATTTATTTTATCTTATTGCATACATTTCTACATTGGTCGCAACCCAACTTCATCAAATATTAAAATGTTTAAAATATACAATTCAAATGTTATATAAAGTCTATTTTGTCCTTAAAAATATTAAAGTGATTTTCACTACTTTTAGTAGTTAAAAAGAAATACTCATTCCACCCCGTAAAAACTAGTTTAGTTTAACTTTTTCAGTTAAATTGACCATTTTTTTAATCAAATTTTATACCATTTTTATATAAATAAAAGTATAGAAACTATAATCATAAAAAAACTATGTAGAATTTATTATCACTTCCAATTTTTATAAATTTAAAAATATTAGTAAATGTAATTAATCCTTAATTTTAAAATTGGTCAATTTAATAAAATAAAAAATCAAATTAAACCAATTTTTAAGGCACGGACGAAGCTGTGGTATTTATGTGGGGGTTAGAACTTATGTATGGGATCACTGAGCACTTATTTATATTTTTTTCTCTAATTTTAAATATTTTATTAAATTAAATGATAAGTTTACTTGAGATATTTTATGAAGACCGAGAGAGTATAAATTTTATAATGACTTTTTTATGAGATAGGGAAAGTAATATAATATCTCATAGACGGAGGTAGAGAGAGAATGAGATGCTCAGAAGTAGAACATCTTAAGGGGGAATTCTCAGGCCAAAATACAGCAAATGAAGATAGAAGAGAGAAAGGCATGGAGAGTAAACGAGGTGGCTGAACAGCCTTCCCCTTCATCACAGGTAATCTCTCCTCTCTCCCATTAACTCTAAAAACAATATATATAAAAACAATAAATGAAGATAGAAGAGAGAAAGGCATGGAGAGTAAACGAGGTGGTCCGAAGTGATCGTAGCCCGACTTCGGATTTTTTGCCGAACTCTTTTTTCTTCTTCGGCTGAAGTTCTGAAGGGCCGAAATTCACACCGAACTGCAATGTATTGTTGTGCTTAGAAGATTAGAAGGCTTCCATTCGTCACCACAGTTCCAAAGGAAGAAGATTAGAAGGCTTCCATTCGTCACCACAATTCCCAGATCTCACTAATCCAAATACATGTATCACCAGAATAAGCGGGTTGGGAAAGAAATGATATTTCAGGCTCTGCAGTTTAATAGTGTGGATGCCAAAGTTTTTTTTAGTACAAGAAGTGGTATTTTGGACATTTGTCTCGTCCACAAAATTAAATTGCGGACGGAAAATTAATTACACCGTTAGATTTACGATTAAACGGTCACGATTTGTTGTAAGGATAATCTTAAATTGACACTGTTGGATCGATTCCCATATATATATAACTGGCGTAAGATGTGTTGGTCATATACAGTTATATAAAGTTATAGCGGATGAAGAATTTATAAATAAATATAGATATAGTGGCCAGAATTATATCTATTACCACCGTTCACTATAAATCAGTTAGTTATATATATATATATATATATATATATATATATATATATATATATATATATATATATATATATAAGTACATGTATATGTTTGTTGATTTTTTAAGTATGCAGGAACTGAGTTAGGATTGTCCCTTGCGGCTGGAGGGTGGTCATCCAACCTGCTTGTTTACCTGATAACTAAGTTCAATTTGAAGAGCATCCATGCTACTCAGATCAGTAATACTGTCGCCGGCTGCAACAATCTCTTTCCGGTTGCCGGAGCTATCATCGCCGACTCTTACTTCGGCTCCTTCTCTGTCATCGCCCTCTTCTCATTTATTTCCTTACTGGTAAGGATCGATAATTATTCTTGTTGCCAGAAAGTGAGTTTAGTTTAACCTAATGGAACAAGAGAATAGAAAGAAAAAAATTATAAATCAAAAGAAATTAGAATACCTGACAGAAAATGCAATCACGGCACCTGAATAATTGCGGATAGTAGCGTTGGAATCTCCAAACAAATCGCACAATTATTAGTGTGTTATAATTGAGTTTCCAACTTTATATTTGTAAATTAAAAAAGTTAAATTTAAAATAAACTAATTCAAAGAAACGCAATTTTTAAATACATTTAAACTTTCAAACACACCAAGTACTCATAGTTATTATGACTTTAAATAAAAAATAAGAATAAAAACTTGTGCACTAGATGTTTAAACAAAGTATAGTAGCCGACCAACCTATCCATGTACTGAATCCGCCGTAAAATTATAAGTAAATTCCTTCTCAATATATAATTACAATATTAAAGAAAGCGTTTGCAAAAAATAAATCAAATCAACCTATCATGTTCTTTTTTACTTAATGAGTATATAGTTTAAATATTACCTTTCAAAATTTATTAGATGAGATAAATTACATAAAATGAAGGATAATTAATTAAGAACAGATGGAGTATAAAATTTTACAAATTGACAAAAAAAATCAAATCAAATTAAAAGAATTTGTCCCATGCTCTACAAAAAGTTGTTATTCAAAATTAGACAAAAGAAAAGTACCTGCTTTCTGCCAGTACACCACATGTTTACAAAACCAAATAATTGTACAGATATGTAACAAAGCAAGCATGAAAGAGAATATGCTTGTAAAGATCAAATGAAATTTATAATTCTCACAATTTCTTGCAATGTTCTTTAGGGTACAATCCTCATGACTCTAACTGCTTCAATCAATTCATTGCACCCTCCACCCTGCCTAAAAGCACCAAACACATGTGAGACCCCATCGGAAATTCAACTCACCGCCTTATTCACAGTTATAACCCTAGCTTCCCTTGGCTCAGCAGGGACCAGCTTCACCGTCGCTACAATTGGAGCAGATCAATTTGAAAACCCTAATGATCAGAACATATTCTTTAACTGGTATTTTATCATTTTATAGGCTTGTGCAACCGTTAGCTCCACTGTTATTGTGTTCCTTCAAGACAATGTAAGTTGGGGTTTAGGGTTTGGAGTTTGTGTTGCTGCTAATGCCATTGGATTAATTGTGTTCATACTGGGGAAGCGTTATTACCGCCATATTAAGCCTAAGGGGAGCCCTTTTATGAGCATAGCTCGGGTTGTTACTGCAGCTATAAGGAAGAGGAAAGTAATTGGAACAAAAGGTTATTTCTATGGTGATGATGCAGGGATTTCTAGAATAAACAATGGTCCTACCGATAGTTTCAGGTATGTATGAATTCATAAAGACATGCAAAAATAATATTTTTAACTTTCATTAGCATATACATATTAATTATCTGCATTTATAAAGAAAATGATATTTTCAGTGTTTCTATTATTTGTTTAATATAAACGTATAGTATTAAATACACATGCTATAAGTATGTGTTGTAGTATTTTTGCTGCCAAAAAAGGAAAAAAAAGGCCTTGGAAATATCAACTTCCCATTTATAATATTTTAAATACTCATATCATCTCAACTCTCCATTTATAATATTTAAATATAATTTTAATGTCTTAAAATCAAGGAAATACACATCAAAGGTGTAGGAATTAAAATGAGATGGAGGTATTTTTAATTAGATTTCATTCGCTAAATATATTATTGCTCTAACAATATCAATAACCGTATTTGTCATTTTATATGCAGCTTCTTAAACAATGCAGCACTGAAATCAGAAGGTTACACTGAATCAGATGCCTTGATCGAAAAAAAATTATGGAACCTATGTACCGTCCAAGAAGTAGAAGACCTCAAAACCCTAATAAAAATAATTCCAATATGGTCCACCAGCATTTTGTTAAGTACTACAATAGGCACCTTCATCAGTTTAACAGTCCTTCAAGCCCTAACAATGGACAGACACCTCACAACAAGTTTCTCAATCCCAGCAGCCTCAATCCTAGTCTTCAACATTTTAGCCACATCCATTTCCCTCTCAATCCTAGACCGCTTAATACTCCCTAGATGGAAAAAATTAACTGGCCACTTGTTGACACCACTTCAACAACTAGGAATCGGCCACGTAATCAACATCCTAGCCCTAGTGGGATCCGCCCTAGTTGAAAATCAACGATTACAAGTTGTTAAGTCTCACCATCTGATGGGTGATGGCTCAGTTGTACCTATGTCAGCAATGTGGCTGGTGGTACCCCTAGTCATTATTGGCATTGCCGGTGCTTTCCATTTTCCGGGACAAGTGGCATTTTATTATCAAGAATTTCCTACATCACTACGTAGCACCTCCACCGCTATGATGTCGTTGATAATCGCTATCGGATTTTATTTAAGTAGCGCAATTGTAGGGTTAGTACGACGAAGCACCAGATGGTTGCCGGATAATATCAATGATGGGAGAGTGGATTATGTGTTTTGGATTATGGCAGGGATAGGAGTGGTGAACTTTGGGTACTACTTAATATGTGCCAACTTGTTTAACTACCATGATGCTGAGAAGGATGGAGGGGATTCTGGTCCTCACTAAATCATGAGATTCAAATTTGCATGTACAATTTCATAAAAATATTCAATACAACAGTGATAAGATCCTTAATTTTGATCAGTACTGTTGTAAATGGAAAGTAAGTTGACTAGTATTTCAATAAGTATGTAACAAATGTTGTAAAATGTTTATACTAGTAATGAATTGAATTGTGTCTATTCAATTTCTACTTGTAGCCTTGGCTAGAGATTCACTTTTGATCTCCTTTTTCTATCATAATTGTTTTAGTTATTGTACACCTCCCATCCTCGAACGGGTTCCGTTAGGGACTCCATGCCCTCTCACCCACATTGATAATTTATAAAAGAATTGTAGGGTTTTTTTTAAATATTAATTTTATGTAACCAAACATGCACCACAACTTAATTAGGGTTAATATAATTCATAAATTTGTCAAATATTTTATGTACCCAAATATGCAATCGACAAGGTAGACATTCACTAAGCTGCACTTTTGCAAGAAAATGAGTTTGATTAAATTCAGTACTTGGGCTAGATAAGAAGAATGTAAGTACGTACAACAGTTAGAATAATTTATTTATTATTTATTCATAAATAAATAAATAAAAATTAATATATAGGGCAAGAGGAGGATATATCAACAAATTAACGTTTCTGCAAATCAAACAATAATAATGGCAGCAAATTAACCAAGCTGAATGTCTTAAAAAAATATTATTTAAATTAAATATTATGATCTCATAAATATTAATAATCAATAAACAATAATAACCGAATAGTAGTTCCATATATAGGAACACACGCGAGCCAAAGCATACTTGAATTACAACCCTAAACAATAACAAGGCTAGTTTTCAGTACATTAGAAGTTGCTTCCAGGAGAATTTGGTTCCGGTACTGAAGAAGTTGTTGTTGAGTGATTCTTCTTGACATACTTCTTTGCCCAAATATGCTTCCCGTTGATCGAATACTTTGCTTTGGAACTTTGAGGAGCAATTGCAGGAATTATAGAAGACGAACGAGCAACCATGCGCGCATATAGTGGTTGGTCATTCGGTGACACTTGTTGCATGTAGATTGCTTCAATAAAATCCCCAAAAATCCTATAACAAAAATAATCAAACACACAAATTAATAAGATATTCAAAACCCTCAGCATCATCTGCAGGCGAGGTCTACAATAACCACACATATGAAAAAATCTCCACCGCACTTATGTCGGGATCGAAATTCAGGGAGTAACGTGTAGAACATAGAGTTGTCACCAACATCCGATATGAAATGAAAATAAAACCCAAACTTTTTTAAAATATTAAAAAAAATACCTTGTGAAGAAATCTCTAATTTCACATTCAGCAATATAATAACCTTTGGAGAATGTCAAGAAGATAGTCCTATCATCCGGTTCCACTCCTTCCTCTTCCTCGCAACCATCTACTAGCTTCATCCCACCAAAAATTTCACTAAGGTCAGTGTTCAGATCATGATGATCTTCCCTAGGAGGAAAAACTCTACCAGCAATACTCGCATAAAAATCAAGAAGATGCCCAAAACGAGGACTCAATATATCGTCAAAAGCCCTAACACAAACACCATCCATAATTTCAGAGACGCCATCAATAACCCCACTCCGATTCTCGTCAAAATGGTAAAAGCTGATGTGGCTTCTACACAACTTTCGAAGCCAAGAGAGACTACTATACACCGTATGAGAGAGTTGGTCGTTCTTTAAAAAACTTAAACACACGGCGATCTCATTACAAAGCTCATTAAGCAAAAGCAAAGGCCAATCCAGCACTTTCTTCACTGAATTATGACTGTAACGGGCTTTTTCGAGCCATATAAGAAATGCCACGACGCGCATCGACTCATTAACATCGTGGCCAAGGGCGTGGATTAGTCTGCAAAATAGTAGCCGATCGATAGTGTGAAATAGTTTGAATTCTTCGTCAGTGATTTGGATGGAAAATAAATTAGAATAATTATCCATTTTAATTGTAGGTATGTATGGATTGTGTATGATAAAACGGAGGGGATTCATCGGGTTTATATAGAAATGAAGGGCTGCATGTGATTGGTGGGATTTGGGCGGGAAGTAGCACTGTTTCGAAAAGGCGCCATGGATGGAGAATAATGAAAAGGAGATTAATTCAAGAGGGAACACTTGGATTATTAGGGTTTCATATTCAAAGGCAACGGTAATCTTTTGTACGGCTCGAATCCTAACCGTCCCTTAGAATCTTGACGGCCACATCAAATGTTGTACAAAATCTAAATGAAACGCCGACGTTTTCGGTGACCTATTATGAATTTGGTCTGCCGGATCCAACTCTTACGTGAATAATATTAACCATAAATTATGATATGTTGTGTATATATTTATATTATAGAGAGAGGAAAAAGAAGGAACTCCATATCCATGGCATTTTTAGACTATTAATCTAGCTCAGATAGTAGAAAACTTATTTTATTAGTTTTTGAGTTATAAATTTATGCCAATAAGAATTATAAGAAGGCCACACTTATTACATATCTCTCTAAAAAGATTAGCACTAATACTTATGAACGTAATTCATGACAATTAAAAAGTTGACGTACGTAAACATTTGCAATATATATCATTTTTCTTAATTTTTTGGGCAATAAAAGTTGTGTTTTATAAGAAAGTAAAATTAATGAATTAAGAAGCCAGCTAACACGAGCAGCATGCGTGGAGGTTATTTTGGTTAATTAATTATTAAAATAATTAATTGGATGTTAATAAGAACCTAGAGCTAGTAGGTTTGGATAATGAAGTATATATTAGATTTTAATTATTTGGATAATGAACTGAATGTAGTGGCTAGTATTGTTTGAATGTAATAAAAAGAAATTGCACGAGGACCTTGGCTCTAATTTTGGTCCAAGGGTTCAAGAGAGACCTAAGATTAGTATTTAGGGTCACGTATGAATTACTCAGCTTGCTGCAGCTCTCCAACTAATTATAGGTTAGAAAATGGATATGCAATATCAGCATTTTCTCAAGTTGTATAAAAAGTTTCATCTATATATTTTCTCAAATTTTATGTCAATAATAAATACCGATGTATGTAGATATATAGGATGTGAATTAATTAAGGTGTCTGCCCATATTAATTTATTTTATCTTATCACTTAGAGTTGATGTTAGTTGCAATCCAATTCCGTCATAAAATTTATAGATATAAAAAAATTATTTTTATTTCTTTATTTATCTAGTCGAGAGTAGTAAAAAGATTGCAAAATTGATATCAAAATGAATTTCAATTGGTGGTATTGTTGATTTATTGTTTGTTTTTGCAAATGAACTTGATGGCATTTGCAGAATGTATCATATAAAAAAGAGGAATGGTTAGCATGAAATTAATTTTGGTTAATTGATCAATACAGTGTCAGTACGTAGACCGGAAGGTGATCTCTCTTTGTACGTGTCAGCGCCAGATTCATAAAAAAGATTGCAAGATTGATATACAATTTGATTATGATTATAATATTATGTCCACACAACTATATATAAATCTAGTACAATTTGACTATGATTAATGCATGATGTTCACTTGCATCAGTGGACTGATATTGTGATTGCTATAAGTGTAAGTGGTTGTTTGTTTTCTGTTGAATGGGTCTGAATGACCTAAAATCTGAACGAGTTAGTCATTAAGAGTGTTTGTTTTAGAGTTTTAAAATCTGAATGAGGCTGAATAGCACTAAGCGATTATTTTTAAAAACTTTGGTTGAATCGACTGAATCAGTCTGAATGATGGTTTCTTACCCAAACAATCATCCATCTCCATCTCGATCATTCATCGACTGTCATCGCACACCCAATACATGCAAGCAAAACCACCTCCATCTTCAAACCCCTAGATTCACCACCGTCGAAAATTCTTCTCCTCCTCCTCCACCACCCATCTTCAAAATCCTACCATCTCAGAGTCAGATCTGTAGTTATATCATGACTAAATTACAAAAAGAAAAAGAAAAAAAGAATCAACCCAAAATAAAAACCATGTCTTCTCTCATCCAACAATTACTAATATCCAGATTATTTAGAAGAAAAAAAGAGAAGAAAAAGAAATTGGGGGATTGACGGACTAGAACGAAAAAAATAAAGGGGAAAGGGGAAAGGGGAAAGGGGAGAGGAGGGAAAATGAGAAAGGACAAAATGGATAAAGGGGAAGGGGTTACATTTTGTTAAGTTTTTATCTTTGGTTTTTGTTTTTTGAATTATTAATGTTTTGTTTTATTTAATTGTTATTTTATTTTGTTTAATTGTTGTTTTGATAACTTATTATTCTTTATAACTATTATGCATTTTTATTTACAAAAAATGATAAATAAAAATTGTAGAATGACTCATTTTTAAATTTGTTTGAATTATTCAATATTTTGTTTGATAATGTGTTTTAACTATTTATTTTTATATGTTGTACGTGAATGTTGTATTTAATTTTTTTTAGTACGTCCAGATAGAATTATATACTTGTTCATCATAATTTAGAGGGGTAAAATAGTAAAAAACTGTTATTCAGATGTTTCAGACGTATCAATTGTCAAACAACTTTTTTCATTCAGATTCAACTCAATTCAGATTCATATTCAGATTCATTCAGCTTTTATCAAACAACCCCTAAGTGTCATTTTAATGCTATGTTTGAATTGGATGAATGAAATTGGTGAACGAATTATAGAATGGTGAGTGAAATGATTTATTCCATAACTGACTGAAATGAGTTATTCAATATCCTTTTCTAAATAATAAAGTTCTCAAATTTAGTATAAATGGAAATGGTTCATTTCATTCTAATAGAATAATCGAACACATTTTTTTATCATTTCATGGGAATGAGTTTTTTCATTCCCACTGTTGAGATGTAATTATTTGGGTCTAGCTAATGTGTAGCCCAATTTATTTAATGGACCGGATTCGGAGTTGGCCCATATATTTATTTTTACAATGGGAGAATCCTTATTGAAGTAAGATTGTGTTTTCTTATTTTGTGGGATAAGAAGATCTAACTTGGGAAGGAAGTGGTCAATCATAAGGTGATTTTGAAAAGGACTTCTACTCTTAATTGGATTCAGGTGTACATTTCATCTATAAATACAACAATAAGAAAGGGATGGAGGAGATACAAAACACAATATCATATGACACAAATAAATATTTTGTACTCTTCATATTATTATAGTGAATTTCTCTCTCTCTTTGTGGTTTTTTTTCAATTGGGCTTCTACGTAACTTCTTGAGTTCATATTTTATATCTTTTTGTTTATGTTTATGTGAGTGTATTTCGTGAGTTTAATTTCACAACAATACAATCAACTTGTTAGCACGATTTTAGCATGTTGTTTTGGTGATTTCGTCAAGCGTACAAAATTTGGTGTTAACATTGGCGCCGTCTGTGGGAAATAAGACACTTCTTCCAGTGTCAAATTAAAATCACCGAATTTAATTGGAGGGCTTACATATAAAGCTAAGTTGCCTATCTCTTACCAATATATATATATATATGTGTGTGTGTGTGTGTGTGTGTGTGTGTGTGTGTGTGTGTGTGTGTGTGATTTAGTATATATGTGGTATCTATTGTATTGTTCATGCAAAAAATCCTTGAACTAGTGGGTTAATTCTGTTTGCAACAGTATGACTGATGTTCAACTACAATTATTTTTACATGTGCTTATACATATGCAATATGTGTCCATCTAGTAAAAGTCTTGTCTTATTCAATGTAGGATTCACCTCTTATATCCACTTACGTTTAATAATCAATGCATGTGCGTGTAATTATTATAATATAATTATAATACCCATGTGATATCTACATGCATATTCACCTCGAAAAGCAAAAAGGAGTAGTGCGTAGAACCGTGCTTCTTACTTTTATTTACGCAATACATCGAAAAAGTTAGAATAAAGAAAAACAATTGTGGTCATCCATGTACTTCTGTTACTTTTGCATCGCCTCAATTTTATACGAGTAATGTTCGTTTTTGTTGCAAGTTGAAACAGATTCTGGAGTTGGGTAGTTAATCTACCATTATAATTTGGGACGTGGAAACAGGGGATCGTCTTCTCAACATACTAACATGTGCTTCACTACCCAACTCATCTGGGCCAAACCAAAGTTCCTTGAGGCGTTTAATCCATCAACAGAAACACCATTGGATATGATCACCTGCCGCGCCAATAATTTGAAGACTTTCAGTTTATATAAAAGAGATTTAACTATTACATGTTGCTGCAGAGATTACAGTTGTGATTGGGCAGAGGTCGAAAGAGCTTCCTCTGGAGCAGTGCCAAACTTGAACACGAAAGCGATTCTGATGATGATTTCCTGGAAGATAAAATTGATACACATGACAAAGAGAAAAGCTAAACTGAAAAGACCGAGCCTAAACTAAATAGAGTATGGTCGATTCGGGTCCGACGTGATCGATGATGAGCAGTTCAAAGGACGAGGTAAGAAGTTGAGGCTGTGATTACGAAAGGAATTGAGGAAGAAATTGACAGAGCGACTAGAAAATATTGTTTGAGAAATTAAAAGTTTAGTTCGCTCATATTTGGAGAACCGATTGTAGGCAAGCCTGAGACGCAGAGTTTTAGAGAGTGGAAGCGGTGATTCGAGCAATTGGGGGGTCCTTTAAAAGGGCAAGACTATTGTGCAGATACAGAGAGTTACACCAAATTCCCCACACATAAATCTCAGTTCCGGCGGTGTTTTTTGATATGTTCTAGTTCGTGACATCAAGCGGGTCATCAGGAAAGTGCAGAGCTTATATGAGGTGGAAAAGTTCAGAAGCAATTCCACCGTAGACAACGGGATTAAGTTGATCCAGTTGAGTTGTGGGTCGATGATTGGTTTTGATGTTGACAAGTTTGACCCGAAGAATTTGTTAGTTGGTTTTCTGGAACACATTCCGATGAATTTGAATGGATGGGCGCATTACATAATGCCATTGGGGTGCTATTAGGTGAAATTGATCAGACAACAAAAGAGGTTCTTGCAACGCGTGGACATGTATAGAAGGGTGGATACACGGGCATCCCGAAGGGCTATAACAAAGAAGGAGATATGAAACAGGTTGAAGAAAGGGGCCCTGGATATATGGATGAAAATCATCAGCTATCCCTTGGCATAGCTTCGGCACGTCAACTGTTATTGAAGGAGAAAATAGTTTTGGTTGGAATTTGTTTGTCGTTATATTTCGTATTTCTCCTCTTGCATGTTTAGGTTAAATTGACTGGGGGCAGGATTCACAAGCTGGATGTAAACTTCAATGGTCCGAGTTGTTCACTTATAACACTTCGGGCAACAATAACTCACTACGGGCAACAACAACTCGCTTCGGATAATCGTAGTACATTTCGGATTACGTCATATTAGCTTCATTCTAACTTCGGCTATCTACTTTGGTGTTTTTGGCGGTTCGGTTGGATCTGTTCATCATAAAGATGATGAATAGAGTCTTGATTCGTCCTAACGATAGCGAACATGATTATTGGCAGTTCGATTGGATCTGTTCATCCAAAAGATGGTGAACAGAGTCCTGATTCGTCCTAAAGATGGCGAACAGGATTATTGGTGGTTCAGTTGGATCTGTTCATCCTAAAGATGGTGAACAGAGTCCTGATTCGTCCTAAAGATGGCGAACAGGATTGTTGGAGGTTCGGTTGATCTGTTCATCCTAAAGATGGCGAACATGATTGTTGGGAGGTTCGGTTGGATCTGTTCATCCTAAAGATGGTGAACAGAACCTGATTCATCCTAAAGATGGCAAACAGGATTATTGGGAGGTTCAGTTGGAGCTGTTCATTCTTATGATGGTGAACAGGGTTTGTTCGTCCTTATAATGGCGAACAAGATTAATTGGTGTTTGGTTGGATGTTCAGTTCTTTGGAACGAAATTTATTGGTGGGTTATTTATCTATCTTCGGTTACTATAAGGTTGGTTTGGTTGTGATAAGGTTGGCTCGATTATTTATGTATTCGGTCGTGATAAGGATAGTCTTTTATATCTTCGGTAGTAATAAGGTTGGTTCGGTTGCTATAAGGTTGGTTCAGTTGTGATAAGGTTGGCTCGATTATCTGTGTATTCGGCCGTGATAAGGATGGTTTTTTATATTTTCGGTAGTGATAAGGTTGGTTCGGTTGGTATAAGGTTGGTTTGGTTGGTATAAGGTTGGATCTTTATATCTTCAGTAGTGATAAGGTTGGTTCGGTTGGTATAAGGTTGGTTCTTTATATCTTCAGTAGTGATAAAGTTGGTTCGGTTGGTATAAGGTTGGTTCTTTATATCTTCGGTAGTGATAAGGGCAATTGTTTATCTATCTTAGGAGTGAACAGGAGGAGTGAGGCGGCGATATTGGGGACCAAATGTAGCGTCTGTGACGCCCCCAAAATTAGGTATACATCACCCATCTTGGGTCGTCAAATACAAAGTACAGAATACAAATACAACTTACTAATACAACTGTCGTGTACAATACGACAAAATATAAACTGCGAGTTTGAATACAAATATTATCTTCTAGAGAGTATTCATACTCAAAAGGAGTCCTCATTACATTTATTAACACACTATTACATAGAATAGTGAGGACTACTAACTAATACTATCATTCGAACCATCACTCCGTTCCCCGACTTGCCCCAGCTACGTTCTCATTTCCTGAAGAGAACAGTGAAAGAAAGGGTGAGCTCAACTAGCCCAGTAAGAAATATTATGACTAAGATAATGCAGAATAAATTATCATTAGCCTTCAACAATGTTAAACTGATAAAATATAATAGACATCAAGTTTAACTGTAGCGGAACAAGCAATCCATTAAAAGAGTCAAGTAGAAAATAAACTCTACTATCTTTTATGATTTAAAAGGTTTTTCAACACTGTTATCGCTGGGACTCAGCTTAATAAAATAATCCACATCATCGAATCACCCCTGCACTACGGCCAAGGATATTCGTGTATTCATTAATGGTCATGATCATGCCAACAACTGTCCATCAATGCACTACGGGCCAATGAGGACTTTTACCACATCATTTGTAACATTACGGTCATGATTATACCGAATAATCCCTGGTCATAATCATACCAAGTCCATCTATGCACTACAGGCCACAGATGACTTTCAACATTTTATAAACATGAGGATGATGACAATGATATAAGAATTCAATAAAACAAGTTCAAGAATTAATTTATCCAAGAATTAACAACGTCCAAATTGTCAACATGATACTGCTTTGTGGAGTAAAATTCAAGAATGCTTAGAAGAATATTTTCATGAAAAGATACTGGATGAAACGCAATTATCAAGGATATTCCACAAATTTCATGGAGTATAGAAGTCAAAACTTAACCAACTGAGTACAATAAAGAATGGAATAACAAAAGAAATCACCATGCATGCGATAGACTGCACAGACAGGTTATTCTAACAGAATAATAAATAATGGAACCAGGTCCGGCGTAAACGCACAGACAGGATATTCCGACAGAATAATAAATAATGGGGATATTCCGACAGAATAATAAATAATGGAACCAGGTCCAGCGTAAACGCACAGACAGGATATTCCGACAGAATAAATAATGGAACCAGGTCCGGTGTAAAACACACAGACAGGATGTTCCAACAGAATAATAACAAGACGGAACCAGGTCCGGTGTAAAACACACAGACAGGATGTTCCAACAGAATAATAATAAAAACGAAACCAGGTCCGGTGTAAAACACACAGACAGGATGTTCCAACAGAATAATAGAAGAATATCACCAAGTATAGGGTAGACCGCGTATACAGGTTATTCCAACAGAATAATAAGAAATGGAATAACAAAGTTCTCTTCATGAATAAGAAAGAATAACACCCCTTACCGTTTTAAAGAAGAGCTGAAATAAGGAAGTAGTTAAGTAGCAGAATACTCTTCTTCTTTCTCTCTATAGTTTCTCTCTCTAGAGTTCAGTGAATTCGTAAGAAATAATGAAGGAATGAGCTGCTATTTATAGAAAAATAGAATGCATAGTAACTAATCCATGAACGGTCCAGATTGATTACTTTAATCTGACGGTCCATATTTAAAGAAAAATCTTTTAAATAAAATATAATATATTCTATTTATAGAATAACTTTAATAAAGTATTTTGTTTTATATAAAAAGATGTTTCTGTTTTATTACGTTAATAATACGAATAAAACAAAACGTCATTATCGCTAAATAATTCATATTATTAACTGACAATAATTGAATCAAACTGAGTGACTTCTCACATAAGCATTAATAATCAATACCGTGTGCTACTATGCAACCACACGTATTACTGTACTTTTACTACCGAGTAGTTCAACAGTAACAATGGTAAAACTTCCGCCGTTATTTTTAATAAAATATTTTTGTCGTTTTCTCAATCCGACAATAATTCCGTTGTGGGGTCCACCAATGATTGTGCCGTTGTACGAATATTTCCTGTTAAAACGAATATTCCCCGACCAATCGAATATTATATAACAACTTGCGTACTTTGCAAAATTTATAAATATTACCCACAACTATAACATTATATCAAATTAACTCCATAATATTCAAAAATGATATTTATAGAAAATTCATCTTTATTTATAAAAGTTGGGGTCTTACAACCTCCCCTTCTTATGAAATTTCGCCCTCGAAATTAGGGTACGTACCTGGTATGTCGAAGAGGTAAGGATACCTTGATTTCATTTCAGATTCTAACTCCCAAGTCATTTCCTCAACATCGTGGTTTCTCCACAAAACTTTGACTTGAGGTATAACCTTGGAGCGTAGAATATGTTCCTTCTTATCCAAGATTTGAACAGGAACTTCTTCATACGTCAAATCCTCCGCTATTTCGTCCGGTTCTAACTCAATAATGTGGTTCGGGTCTTCCACATATTTGCGTAACATGGATATGTGAAAAACGTTATGAACACGAGACATACTTGGCGGTAAAGCGAGTCTATAAGCCACAGTTCCTACTCGATCGAGGATTAAAAATGGACCGATGAATCGAGGATTGAGCTTTCCTCTCTTTTCAAATCTCGTAACTCCTTTCCATGGAGCAACACGTAAGAACACATGATCTCCTACATCAAATTCCACGTCCTTTCGATGAAGATCAGCATAACTCTTTTGTCGATCTTGTGAGGTTTTTATACGTTGTCGGATCGTTTGAATCTTTTCTGTAGTCATACGTACCAACTCCGGTCCCAACAACGTTGCTTCACCCACCTCATCCCAGCATACTGGAGAACGACATTTTCTTCCATACAATGCTTCGAATGGAGCCATGCCAATACTTGCTTGATAACTGTTGTTGTAGGAAAACTCCACCAATGGTAAGAACTTGTCCCAACTTCCCTTGAAGTCAAAGACACAGAGTCTTAATAGATCTTCAAGAGTTTGAATAGTCCTCTCTGATTGTCCGTCCGTCTGAGGATGATATGCTGAACTAAATCGTAACTCCGTGCCCATAGCTTTTTGTAAACTAACCCAAAATCGTGAAGTGAATCTTGGGTCTCGATCAGAAACTATGGATACTGGCATACCATGCAGTCTTACAATCTCGTTTATGTACATACGAGCAAGACGTTCAAGTGTATAAGTTTCTCGTATCGGTAAGAAATGAGCAGACTTGGTCAATCTATCAACAATGACCCAAATCGCATCAATACCTTGAGAAACCCTAGGAAGACCGGTAACGAAATCCATGGTAATGTGCTCCCACTTCCATTCTGGAATTTCAAGTGGTTGCAATGGACCTTTTGGTACTTGATGCTCCGCTTTGACTCGTTGACAAGTTAGACACCTTGAGATAAACAACGCTATCTCTCTCTTCATATTGCTCCACCAAAATGTATGACGAAGATCATGATACATTTTGGTACTTCCAGGATGGATTGCAAACGGTGTGTTGTGCGCCTCCATCATGATTTCATACTTTAAATCAGGGTTGTTAGGAACACAAAGTCTGGAGTTGACTCGAAGTATTCCTTCTTCATCGATTCTTGCTTCCGGCATAGCACCTTCTTGCACTTTCTTCCTCATACGCATCAGCTCCAGGTCTGTAGCTTGAGCAGCTTTAACTTTATCGATTAAAGTCGGTTCTACTCGTATATTCGCCATCATCACATGGGTCCCTGGAGTCTTTAACTCTATCTCCATCCTTTGCAAGTCACACAAAATGGGCCTTTGTGTTGACAATATCGCACTCGTACTTGCATATGATCTTCTACTCAATGCGTCAGCTACCACGTTCGCTTTTTCAGGATGGTATTGAATGGTATGATCATAATCTTTCAACAGTTCAAGCCAACGTCGTTGTCGCATGTTGAGTTCCTTTTGAGTGAAGAAATATTTGAGGCTTTTATGATCCGTAAAGATCTCCACCTTCTCCCCATACAAGTAATGCCTCCAAATTTTAAGTGCAAAGACAACAGCTGCCAACTCTAGATCATGAGTAGGATAATTCCTCTCATATTCCTTGAGTTGTCTTGATGCATAGGCTATGACTTTTCCATGTTGCATGAGAACGCATCCCAACCCTTTGCTCGAAGCATCACTGTAGATGACAAATCCCTCCGAGCCAGATGGTATTGTTAGAACAGGTGCTGAAATGAGTCTCCTCTTGAGTTCTTGAAAACTCTTCTCACATTCTTCGCTCCAACCAAACTTTGTATCTTTTCGAGTCAGCTGAGTTAATGGAGTAGCGATTCGAGAAAATCCTTCCACGAATCTCCGATAATAACCAGCTAAACCAAGAAAGCTACGTACTTCGGTCACTGATTTAGGTTGCTCCCAGCTTTGAATAGCTTCAATCTTTGCCGGGTCAACCGATATTCCACGACTTGATACTACGTGCCCAAGGAATGCTACCTCCTCCAGCCAGAACTCGCATTTCTTCAACTTGGCATAAAGCTTGTATTCACGAAGCTTTTGGAGTACCAGCCTCAAGTGTTGCTCATGATCTTCACGGCTTTTGGAATAAATAAGGATGTCATCAATAAAGACGACCACAAAGTGATCCAAATATTCCTTGAATACCCGGTTCATCATATCCATGAAGGCAGCAGGAGCATTAGTCAATCCAAAGGACATGACTAGGAATTCATAATGCCCGTACCGAGTTCTAAAAGCCGTCTTTGGAATATCCTCAGTTCTAACCTTCAGCTGATGATATCCAGAACGAAGATCGATCTTTGAAAAGAATTGTGCTCCTTGCAACTGGTCAAACAGGTCATCAATACGTGGCAATGGGTACCTGTTTTTGATGGTGACATGATTCAACTCCCGATAATCAATACAAAGTCGCATACTTCCATCTTTCTTCTTCACGAATAGCACAGGAGCACCCCAAGGAGAAGTACTAGGACGAATAAAGCCAATGTCTAACAATTCCTGCAGTTGGATCTTTAACTCCTGAAGTTCAATAGGAGCCATTCGATATGGGGCTTTGGAAATGGGTTTTGTACCGGGTTCAAGGTCGATACAAAATTCAATTTCACGCTCTGGGGGTAGGCCAGGAAGTTCTTCAGGGAATACGTCAGGGAATTTATTAACAATAGAAATATCATTCAAAACTGACGTATTTTTGTTTAGATCCGTGACATGAGCTAAGAAAGCTTGACATCCGTTTTTCAATAAACGAATAGCTTTATGGCTTGAGATGACAGCGATTGATTTTAATGGTTTGGTTGCTTGAATTCGCATAATAGGTCGATTAGGAATATGAAAGCTAACAACCTTACGAAAACAATCAATTTTTGCATGATGAGTAGTTAACCAATCAATCCCTAGAATCACGTCAAATGCAAGTATTTTTAATGAAATCAGATCGACAGGTAATGTGTGGGTACCAACTTGAACCAAACAAGACTTATAAACCGTGGATGTAATGAAGGTTTCTCCCAATGGAGTTTCAACAGATAAGTCAAAGTCTAATTTCTCCGGAATCAAATTTAATCGATGAGCGCAAGTAGGAGAAATAAAAGAATGGGTAGAACCGGTATCAAATAAAGTATAGACTTCGTTAGAGTTTATGATAAGCTTACCCGTGATGACCTCATTCGGGTTCCTTGCTTTCTGGGAGGTCACAACAAACGCTCTCCCTTGCACTACCGGTTTTGACTTTTCTGGGACGGCCTTTGGTGTCTCCATCTTGGCTGAACTTGTTTTTGGTAAACGACAAAATCGAGCTAAATGACCTTCTCTTCCACAATTATAACATGCTTTAGACGGCATCGCGCAGTTTGGACTGATGTGCCCCTCCCCTCCGCATTTGAAACATATGATAGGTGGTCGTTCTCCTTCCTTAACAACGGGTGCTGGTGCTGACGTCTTTCCATCATTGTTGAATCTCCTCTTCTTGAAATGACCATTCTTATTGTTTTGGCCCTGATTACCACCGAAGTGGTTACCATTTCTGGCCTGTTGATTCCCTCCACGCTTGTTGTCACCGCTTCGATGACTGCTCTCACTGGTATTATCATTTTGCCGACTGCTCTCTTTTGGTTGCGTTGACTCGTTATCGCGCTCCACTAACTGAGCCCTATTCACAACATCTGAATACAAACACAGTTTATGAGAAATAAGATGTTGACGTATCTCAGGTTTCAAACCTCGCAAAAACATTCGCGTCATTCGCTCTTCATTATCCACCAAGTGGGACGCAAACCGGGACAACTCAGCAAATTTGCCTCGTACTGCGACACGGTCATATTATTTTGCTCCAATTTGATGAACTCCACCTCCTTCATGTAACGAATACTTTCAGGAAATTGGAACTTCTCCCAAGACATCTTCAGTGCGGCAGGTTGAGTACGCTTAATCGATTCCCACCAGTAATCTGCCTCTCCTCGCAACATAAAGGCAGCAAAGAGAACCTTTTGCTCCTCGGAGCATCCCAAGACATCAAATATCTTGGTAATCTGCTTTATCCATGTTTCCGCTATAAGTGGTTTTGGCTCTCCCTTAAACTCTGGTGGTCCCAGCTCCTTGAACTGTTTAGCGGTGACCGTCCGAGAGTTTTCAGTGTTTCCACCTATATTTTGGACAGGAGCCGCTCTCGCCTGCTGTTGCATGAACTGCATAAAGTTTCTGAACATTCCATCATTCATCATCTGGTCAGTGTTGTTGTTTGCATGAGGATTGTCACCTTCCTGATGCACATTATCCTGATTATTGATATGTGGTGAATCAACAGTCGCCTGTGCTCCATTGCTATTCTCAACATTCTCAGATGCCATTTTCAGATACTGCCACAAAATAAAAGTTAATTGATATGTCATATATTATCCTTATATTATGACCGACCAATTAAATACCATGCAAATAAACTTAGGTAGGTCATACTAGCGAAGGAATTCCCCGTCTCTCCCCTCCTAGTTCTATTCTCACATCTTAGCCAGGGATCATATCCCTAAGCTCTGATACCAACTGTGACGCCCCCAAAATTAGGTATACATCACCCATCTTGGGTCGTCAGATACATAGTACAGAATACAAATACAACTTACTAATACAACTGTCGTGTACAATACGACAAAACATAAACTGTGAGTTTGAATACAAATATTATCTTCTAGAGAGTATTCATACACAAAAGGAGTCCTCATTACATTTATTACACACTATTACATAGAATAGTGAGGACTACTAACTAATACTATCATTCGAACCATCACTCCGTTCCCCGACTTGCCCCAGCTACGTTCTCATTTCCTGAAGAGAACAGTGAAAGAAAGGGTGAGCTCAACTAGCCCAGTAAGAAATATTATGACTAAGATAATGCAGAATAAATTATCATTAGCCTTCAACAATGTTAAACTGATAAAATATAATAGACATCAAGTTTAACTGCAGCGGAACAAGCAATCCATTAAAAGAGTCAAGTAGAAAATAAACTCTACTATCTTTTATGATTTAAAAGGTTTTTCAACACTGTTATCGCTGGGACTCAGCTTAATAAAATAATCCACATCATCGAATCACCCCTGCACTACGGCCAAGGATATTCGTGTATTCATTAATGGTCATGATCATGCCAACAACTGTCCATCAATGCACTACGGGCCAATGAGGACTTTTACCACATCATTTGTAACATTACGGTCATGATTATACCGAATAATCCCTGGTCATAATCATACCAAGTCCATCTATGCACTACAGGCCACAGATGACTTTCAACATTTTATAAACATGAGGATGATGACAATGATATAAGAATTCAATAAAACAAGTTCAAGAATTAATTTATCCAAGAATTAACAACGTCCAAATTGTCAACATGATACTGCTTTGTGGAGTAAAATTCAAGAATGCTTAGAAGAATATTTTCATGAAAAGATACTGGATGAAACGCAATTATCAAGGATATTCCACAAATTTCATGGAGTATAGAAGTCAAAACTTAACCAACTGAGTACAATAAAGAATGGAATAACAAAAGAAATCACCATGCATGCGATAGACCGCACAGACAGGTTATTCCAACAGAATAATAAATAATGGAACCAGGTCCGGCGTAAACGCACAGACAGGATATTCCGACAGAATAATAAATAATGGAACCAGGTCCGGCGTAAACGCACAGACAGGATATTCCGACAGAATAAATAATGGAACCAGGTCCGGTGTAAAACACACAGACAGGATGTTCCAACAGAATAATAACAAGACGGAACCAGGTCCGGTGTAAAACACACAGACAGGATGTTCCAACAGAATAATAATAAAAACGGAACCAGGTCCGGTGTAAAACACACAGACAGGATGTTCCAACAGAATAATAGAAGAATGTCACCAAGTATAGGGTAGATCGCGTATACAGGTTATTCCAACAGAATAATAAAAAATGGAATAACAAAAGTTCTCTTCATGAATAAGAAAGAATAACACCCCTTACCGTTTTAAAGAAGAGCTGAAATAAGGAAGTAGTTAAGTAGCAGAATACTCTTCTTCTTTCTCTCTATAGTTTCTCTCTCTAGAGTTCAGTGAATTCGTAAGAAATAATGAAGGAATGAGCTGCTATTTATAGAAAAATAGAATGCATAGTAACTAATCCATGAACGGTCCAGATTGATTACTTTAATCTGACGGTCCATATTTAAAGAAAAATCTTTTAAATAAAATATAATATATTCTATTTATAGAATAACTTTAATAAAGTATTCTGTTTTATATAAAAAGATGTTTCTGTTTTATTACGTTAATAATACGAATAAAACAAAACGTCATTATCGCTAAATAATTCATATTATTAACTGACAATAATTGAATCAAACTGAGTGACTTCTCACATAAGCATTAATAATCAATACCGTGTGCTACTATGCAACCACACGTATTACTGTACTTTTACTACCGAGTAGTTCAACAGTAACAATGGTAAAACTTCCGCCGTTATTTTTAATAAAATATTTTTGTCGTTTTCTCAATCCGACAATAATTCCGTTGTGGGGTCCACCAATGATTGTGCCGTTGTACGAATATTCCCTGTTAAAATGAATATTCCCCGACCAATCGAATATTATATAACAACTTGCGTACTTTGCAAAATTTATAAATATTACCCACAACTATAACATTATATCAAATTAACTCCATAATATTCAAAAATGATATTTATAGAAAATTCATCTTTATTTATAAAAGTTGGGGTCTTACAGCGTCCCCAAATCCGGGTACTAATCACAACGAATCTGGTACACTAATTCTATAACTATTGCAAAAGATATAAACATAAATTATTTATACATTATACTTTACACATAATCCCCAAGGTCGATAACCTTAACTTATTACCTTAATACAATATCCTATCTGACATACAATGTCACTTGTCTTCGCCTGTATCTGAAGTATTCGTTTAAATCTGCAATATTTATCATGATATAGCAAGGGTGAGCAACAAGTTTGCCCAGCAAGTTTAAGTTCAAGAAAAGATATATCATGATTGAAAGAATAAACAATAAGCTAACGAACTTTCAACAATATAATCATTGTGAAAGAACATGAATCAATTTACATAGCTGAATGACCAAGACAATAAAAATAAATGGTCAACAATGAACATGAATAAATCAACTGGACCAAATGGTAATGGAGGTGATCAGCCTTTCATACCTAATGAACACATGTAATATGCACAACGTGCGATCCAATAAATTATAGACGTGATATAATCAACAAGGATTAACCACTAGCATAATTGAAGAATCATAACTCAAGGTTGAGTTTAAAAAAAACTTGCCTTTATCGCCGACTATTGCTACGCAGTCTATTTAGCTTTGTCTGAAGACCTAAGATTGATAATATTGATCTCCCAAGTTAGAATAGTATATTCACAATAACTATTTTTAATTACAGTTATAATATAACCTAAACACATTAACACATATTCTTAACAGTCAATAAACACATAAGACCTAGTATCAAGTCAAACTATTTCAGTCTGAGTTGAGTTCGGTACTATTTTGACATCCCGATTGCCTAATCGGATAAATATCGAGCCTAATATCAATAGGATTCTACCTAAACGCTTCACAATTATCTTAGATAATTTATTATTCAGCCAAAGTATTTTTCACAAGCTCATAATAATTTTTTAAGTAATTATTACCATTTATAATGATTTTTCAATCATTAAATATCATATTAATATGATTTAAATATTACATAATTCCATTATCATTAATATTTATTTAATATCAAATATTAATGAAATACATGACATAATATTATAAATTATTTATAATATCTCAAAGTATTTTTTTTAATACTTTTATATCACATTTAAATGATTTTAAATTATTTAAAACCATTATTAAATAACTGCCATTAATATTAAAATATTAATGTATTTCATGACAAAATATCAAAAGTTATATTTTATAACTTAAAATATGTTTATAACCTTTAATCATTTTTATATGATTTTTAAAGCATTAACACTATTTTTTTACGGGTTAAATACATTTTTTTCCACTTTACTCGACCTCGGTTTATAAATGAATCATTGAACTAAATTTTTTTTTATTTGACTCACTGAACTACAATTTTTTTACGAACCGTTACAAATTCTGTTAAATTGTTTGACTTTGGACGGAAAAATTATACGAGTTGCCACGTGAAAGAGAGAAATCCTACATGTCAGATATTTTTCTTTGTGGCATGCCTAGATGGAAACTTATATAAATTTAATGCTAAATTAATCTAATATCAAATAAATAAAATAAAATAATACATTCAAAATAAAACTACAATAAAAATAATTTTTTTAAAATTTATTTTAATCATTAATATTTGTACAATTTAAAATAAATTATATAAATTACATATAATTATATAATTTTCTTTTAATTTAAATAACTCATTAAATTCATTAATTTAATTAATCTCTCTTCAGATAAAACTAAACTTAGTAATATAACATATAAATGTCTGACATGTTATTGTATTAAGATATATTACATATATTATTAAAATAAGAAAATTTTGGATAAATTTTGAATTTGAGTAATGTCTTTAACATTATTCATAAGTATTTTATAATAAGCACAAATTAAAAAATAAAATTTATAAATATAAATTCAAACTTCAAAAATATAACTAAAATTTTGAAAATTAATTATTATTTTTATTTTTGAAAACTAAAATAATTATTATTTATATTATGAAATCATTAAATAATTAAATATTAAATATTAAATTTATTATGAGTCTGTTTTTGAGGTGGAGATGGCAAGAGTTTCCATTGACCTGCTGTGTATCTTGGTCTCTTTGGATTACTCACACCAGTACCAGTACCACCTAATTCAAATTGTTGTTGTTCAAAGGAAGAAGCTGTAGTTGGTACATGAGTGGGAATATAAAGAGGAGGAGGTCCTGCAGTGACCCCGACAACCACAACTGGTGAATCTATAGTGGATTATTGAACTAATATTGCTGGTGCTGGGTGGTCTTTAGGAGAAGAAGATGATGAAGATGCTGTTAAATGTCGTTGATTCTTTTTAGATTCTCCTCCACCTCCTTTGTTTTCACCCCCCATTTCTCGAATGAATGGATAGATGGACCCAAAATTGCAAGAGCCAGATTTGACAGACAAAACCCTAGAGTTTACCGACCACCATTACTCTCGGACTAGCTTGCTTCGTTTTATACCCACATTCTTCGTTCTCTTTTTTCTACCAACTCATTCCAGATTAATTGATTTTTAAAATATAAAAGAACTCCTACAGAATTTTAGGTCAGGTAAATTATGTGACGCCCCCAAAATAGGTATACAACACCCATTCTGAGTCGCCAAATACATGGTACAGAAAGCAAACTACAACTTCAATAATACAATTGTCGTGCAAAATACGACAACACATACTGTGAGTTTAAATACAAATATTGTCTTCTGGACAATATCCACACTCAAATAAATTCTCATTACAATTATTCAAACACTATTTTACAGAAATAGTGAGGACTGCTAAAACATCTTTCTAGAACCATCACTCCATACCCCGACTAGATCCTGCTATGTTCTCACCTCCTGAGAAGAAAAATGGAACAAAAAGGAAAAGGGTGAGCTCAACTAGCCCAGTAAATAATATTATGACTAAGATAATATACAACAAATTATCGTTAGTCTTCAACAGGGAAAAATCTGATAAAATATAATCGACAACAAGTTTTAGATCAACAACTGCAGCGGAAACAGCAAACCATTAGAAGAGTCAAGTAGAGAAAGAATTCTACTATCTTCTAAGATTTAAAAGTCCATCATCAATATTTTATCCCTGTAACATCAATTAATAATCATCTTTAACCAAATATTCATCTTTGCACTACAGGCCAAAGATATTCATTTGTATCATCAGTCGGTCATGTTCATCTCAACACCTGTTCATCTTTGCACTACAGGCCAAAGATATTCATCAAGTAATTATACATCTTTGCACTACAGGCCAAAGATATTCAGTAATATCATCATTTAGGACTGAGGATGATGAAAAATATCTTAAAGAGAACGAATCCAGTGAGACAGAAGGACAAATATTAGGGATTCGTATAACAGTTTATCCAAGATCAATAATACTTCATAATAATTAATTGTGAAGAAGAATTCAAAAATAAAGATCAAAACATGGATACAATCAAAGATAGTAACCATAATAGACATCTTGGACAAAAAGGGAAAATTTTATTTTTCGGTGAATAGTGCCGTATTCGTGAATAGTGCCGTATACGTGAATAGTAACCCCCGACACAAAAAGTTCCAAATTTGATAAAAACTCATATCAATATTTCAGCATAATGATATTGAAGAAAATAATATCATTTAAGAAGAAAATAATATCCCTTACCTCAAAATATCAGTACTTCTGGTCGAAATACCGGTATAAGGCTGAAAGAAACTTGCTCTGATGAATAGAAACTCTCAAAGTATCTAAATACTCACAAAATACACTCAATAATCTTAAGAGAGAAAGAGAGAAAACTTGTTTCTGGTGTGATTTTCAATTCTAACTTAGCCCTCTATTTATAGGAAAATTTTGGTAGGTTTGACCTGCAACCTGATGGCTTTACCTGCTACTATTCCCACCCACCACATTTGAAATATAATTCAGCACATTTCTTCACCAACCACAAGTGGGGCCCACCAATTCTAGAATTTTCCACCAAAATGATAAACTCCGAAAATTCAACAATTTCTGAACCAGTCATCTTGTAAAATTCGTAATAAATCATACGTTCATTTTTAACGGTTCAAAATTTGTGGACATATACTCAACTTATATATGTATAACATATCCAAAAATTACCACGATCCAACGGTCGGATTAAAAATTATAACCCCCGCAAACTATCTCAAAAACCCTGATTTTTAATACCTCCATTCCGACAAAAATACTGACAAAAACCTCAACATTAACTCCTTCATTTTTAACCACAAAAATATATCCCTCATTTATATCCACATAAAATAAATATTTCCTTATCATATGAATCAATAATTAATTATTCACAAATAATATTACAGAATCACATTTATGACAACCAGGCCGTTCCCAGGAAAGAGGGGGCTTTCCAATAAGGATTTCTCTTTACTGGCGCGCAATTAGATGACCAAACATCTCCTTAGAAAGAACTTTCTAGACATTGCCAATAATGTTATCTAATAATATTATTCAAATAATATGAATTATTGATCTGATAAATGAAAATACTGTGCAGCAACAATTATTGAAACAACAATAATATAAAATATCAACGCAACAATTATTAAATCAATAAAATAAAATATTGAATAATAACTACTGTAACAATTATTGAGTAGTGCCTTCTTACGTAAGAATCAATAATTGGTGCAATACCGTGTGCTACTGTATTTTAACCACCGGGTATTCCAACAGTATTAACGGTAACAACTACGCCGTTATTTATAAACAACTTATACTTGTCGTTTTCTTCATCCAATCGCTTTCCGTTATGGGGCCCACACAAGGCTGCGTCGTCGTACGAATATTCCCCGACAGCAAGAATATTCCACGACCAACCGAATATTCACCGACCAAAAATAAATATTTTATAACCACTTACTTATTTTGCAAAATTTGCACATTTCACCCATAATCAAAGTATTATATCAAATTAACCCCTTATTATTCACAATAATATTTAGAGAAAATTTGATTTTATTCATTAATAAGTTGGGGTCTTACAAATTACGTCCAAAGTCCCTCAATTTTTATAATAAACAAGATAACTCAAATATGCTGGTGGATCAGTGGAAATCAAAAGTTTAGATCTGGATCTGAGTTGTTCAAATCTAGATCTGAATAAACCTAATTAAAAGAAGCCTCTCCCTCTATTCCGTTCTTCAAATCATTCTTCTAATCAATGGTGTTCAAGCACCAATGGACGGACCTAGCTAGGTTGTGGTAAAGAAGATGATGAAGTAGATTTGGATTTCGCCAACAATTTCGACTACGGATCTGGGTTGATTTGATTTCGAATTAATTATTTTAAATTTTGAATCTGGGTTGTGGTGAAGAAAAAGAAGATTGAGTAGTTTCAGAAATAATTTGTATTCATTAAGTAGTTAAAAATTAAAAAAAATAATATGTATTCATTAATTTTATATAAATAAATTTTTATAAAAATTATATATTAATATATTTTTTATTAATTAATATATTTATTTTATTAATTTAATTATTTGTTATTTAAAAAAAAAAAGAGAATTCAAGTTTGAAAATCAAGAAAAATTAAACTAAAGTTATTTTGTTATTATTATTAAAAATAAATCCACGGTGGGTGTAAGACCCCAAATTATTAATAAATGAAATTTAATTTCCTCTATTTATTATTCTGAAATAGTAAGGGTTAATTTGATTAATGTGGTTAGTTATGGGTAAAATGCACAAATATTTTAAATAAGCAAGTGGTTATAAAATATTCATTGTTGTCGGGGAATATTCGCTTGGTCATGGAATATTCTTACTGTCAGAGAATATTCGTACGACGGCGCAGTCTTGTGTGAGCCCCATAACGGAAAGTGATTGGATGAAGAAAACGACAAAAATAAGTGGTTTATAAATAACGGCATAGTTGTTACCGTTAATACTGTTGGAATACCCGGTGATTAAAACACAGTAATACGCGTTGTTGCACACTAACACACGGTATTGCACCAATTATTGATTCTTACGTAAGAAGGCACTACTCAATAATTGTTACAGTAATTATTGTTCAATATTGTATTTTATTGATTCAATAATTGCTGCGTTGATATTTTATATTACTGTTGTTTTAATAATTGTCACTACACAGTATTTTCTATTATCGGAACAATAATTCATATTATCTGAATAATATTATTAGATAACATTATTGGCAATGTCTAGAAAGTTCTGTCTAAAGAGAGGTTTGGTCATCTAATTGCGCGCCAGTAAGGAGAGATCCTTATTGGAAAGCCCCCTCTTTCCTGGGAACGGCCTGGTTGCCAGTACTGTGGTTCTGTAATATTATTTGTGCATAATTAATTATTGATTTATATGACGAGAAAAATATTGATTTTATGTGGATATAGATGGAGAAAATTTTTAATGTGACAATTGTTGAAAATTAATATTTTATCTTTTTCTGATAAAATAATTCATTTAAATATATTATTTTAATAATATATTGATGATGATATTTTTATAATAAATGTGGGATATATGAGTATATGAGGAGGAAGAGTATTTTTGTGGCATTAAATGATTAACACATGTTTTGTGTGTTGGTAGACACAATTCTTGACCGAAAATTTATTATTGACTGTAAAATCGCCCATTTGTGAATTTCGGTCAATTTCTGTTTGGAATTTGGGAAAACTTTCTTCTGCAAAGTTGTAGAGAATTGAATTTCCTATAAAAACACGCGAGATTCGAATTTTCTGATAAAAGGGCTATTTATTATGAATTATTGAAGTTCTAAAGTTCCGAAATAATTGATTTTTGGAAGTTTTAATTATTATTTTTAAGAAAAACGTTTTTTTCAATTGAGGGGCATGTGTTAAATGGTTGAAATCAGCTGGTGGTGTGCTTAGGAATTTTGTTTATAAATAATATTATTATATTCAATTTTCTGCTTTGGTGTTCTAAGCATTTTCCTATAAATAGGGTGCTTAGGTTAGAATTGAAAATCACACCAGAAACACAAGTTTCTCTCTATTTCTCTCTCTATATCGAGCGTATTCTTGTGAGTATTTGATACTTTGAGTGTTGCAATACGATGCAAGTTTCCTTCAGCACTATATCTAGTATTCCAGTCAGAAGTACCGTCTTTCCGAGGTAAGGGATGTTATTTCTTCTTAAATGATATTATTTTCTTCAATATCATTATGCCGAAGTATTGATCTGAATTTTTATCAAATTTAGAACTTTTCATGTCGGGGTTACTATTCACGAGTTACTATTCACGAGTTACTATTCACCGAAAAATGAAATTTCTTTCTTTTCGTCCAAATATCTATTCTGGATACTAGCTTTGATTGTATCCATGTTTTGATCATTCTTGAATTTTACTTCACTATGATAAGGTATTTTTGGACATGGATAAATCGAAATACGAATCCTTAATATTTGTTATTTTGCTTCACTGGATTCGTTTCCTTAAAAAAAATATTTTTCATCATCCTCAGTCCTAAATGATGACATAAATGAATATCTTTGGCCTGTAGTGCAAAGATTAATGATTTCTGATGAATATCTTTGGCCCGTAGTGCAAAGATGAACAGGTGTTGAGGTGAACATGACCAACTGATGGATATCTTTGGCCTGTAGTGCAAAGATGACTATTTGATTCAAGATATTTATTGATTGTTGTTACAGGGATAAAATGTTGATGATGGGCTTTTAAATTCATAGATAATCGTAGATTTCATTCTCTACGTAACTTCTCTATGAATTATTATTTTCCGCTGCGAATATTGAATTAAAACTTGTTGTCTATTGTATTCTATTAAATTTTTCCCTGTTGAAGACTAACGATAATTTGTTGTATATTATCTTAGTCATAATATTCTTTACTGGGCTAGTTGAGCTCACCCTTTTCTTTGTTGTTCCATTTTCTTCTCAGGAGGCGAGAATGTAGCAGGTACTAGTCGGGGTATGGAATGAAGGTTCTAGGAAGTTGTTTTAGTAGTCCTCACCATTTTTTTTGTAAAATATTGTTCCAATAATTGTAATGAGGACTTATTTGAGTGTGGATATTGTCTAGATGACAATATTTGTATTTACACTCACAGTTTTTATGTTGTATTAATAAAGTTGTAGTTGTTTCTGTACCATGTATTTGGCGACTCAGAATGGGTTGGGTGGATTGGACCTGTTTTGGGGGCGTCACAGTTGGTATCAGAGCTATAAGTAAAGAGCCCCGAGCCTCTCGCTGGTGACTTCCTGTTGATGGGGGATGCACCGAAGCCAGACTCTCCGTAGGGGACGCCGTTCTGCGGTGGCAAACTGATAGGTACCATTGTGAGGTGCTGTGGTTGAAGCACCATGAGAGTCACAGTTGGTATCAGAGCTTAGGGATATGATCTCTGGCGGAGATCGGGGAATAGAACTAGGAGGGGAGAGACGAGTAAATCCTTCGCTAGTGTGTCCTACCCAAGCTTATTTGTTGGTCGGTCATAATATAGGGGTATTATGTGATTTGTTAATTTGTTAAATTAACCCTTGTTTATGGCAGTATTTGAGAATGTCGATTGAGAATGTTAACAGTGGAGTAAATGAGACCGTGGAGACACATTTGCTCACCAACGAGGAGAACGTGCAACAGGTTGGCAATATTCCTCCTGTAAAGAACACCACTGTGCAGACGATGAAGGACGGGATGTTAAGGAGTTTTTTTCAGTTCATGCAAAATCAGACGAGGGAGACTCGTGTACAGAATACGGGTGAAAATGATAGCAATGCGCGGCTTGTCACAGCCAAGCAGTTCAAAGAGTTCGGACCACCCGAATTTAAGGGAAAGCCGGATCCGATCATGGCGGAAACGTGGGTCAAGCAAATTACCAAGATATTCGATGTCTTGGGATGCACGGAGGAACAGAAGGTTCCATTCGCCACCTTTATGTTCCGTGGCGAGGCAGACTACTGGTGGGAGTCTGTGAAGCGTACCCATCTAGCCGCATTCAGAATGTCTTGGGAGACATTTCAGAAACTGTTCAATGACAAGTACTTTCCTGAAAGTATTCGTCATATGAAGGAGGTAGAGTTTATTAGACTAGAGCAGAATAACATGACGGTGTCCCAGTACGAGGCGAAGTTTGCAGAGTTGTCCAGGTTTGCACCTCATTTGGTGGAGAATGAGGAACGTATGACGCGGATGTTTCTGAGAGGTTTGAAACCCGACATACGTCAATATCTCATTTCTCATAAATTTTCTCTCTATTCAGATGTTGTCAACAGGGCTCAATTATTAGAGCGAGATAACGAGTACGGTCAATCGAGGGACCACAACCAGGATCATACCGGTGACAACAGTCATCAGAACAATGATAACCAGCGGAGAAAGAAGAATACGGACAAGAGCGGCAACCACTCTGGTGGTAATCGTGACCATGAGAATAGAAGAAGCGAGTCGGGAGGAGATTTTAAAAAGAGGAGATTCAACGATGACAATGTGAAGACGTCAGCACCAGCAGCAACTGGTTCCAAGGGAGGAGAGCGACCACCGGTTATATGCTATAAGTGCGGAAAAGAAGGACATATCAGCCCAAACTGCCCACAACAGTTTAAGGTATGTTATAATTGTGGAAAGGAAGGACATATCGCTCGAGATTGCACTGTAGCGAAATTAAGTCCAGCGGGGGTGGTGACTTAAAAAGCTGTCCCAGAAAAGTCAAAGTCAGCGGTTCCTGGAAGAGCGTTTTTTGTGACTGGTCAGAATGCGAGGAACCCGAACGAAGTTAGCACGGGTTAGTTAATTATAAATTTTTGCGAAGTCTATACCTTATTAGATACCGGTTCTACCCATTCATTTATTTCTCCTGCTTGTGCTCAACGTTTAAACTTGACTCCGGAGAAATTAGACTTTGACTTATCTGTTAAAACTCCGTTAGGAGAAACTTTCGTTACATCCACTGTTTATAAATCTTGTTTGATCCAAGTTGGCACCATCACATTACTTGTTGATCTTATCTCTTTAAAGATGCTTGCTTTTGATGTGATTTTAGGAATTGATTGGTTAACTACTCATCATGCCAAAATTGATTGCTTTCGTAAGGTTGTTAGTTTTCATATTCCTAAGCAACCTGTTATTCAAATTCAAGCAACCAAACCATTGAAGTCAAACTCTTTCATATCAAGCCATAAAGTCATTCGTTTATTGAAAAACGGATGTCAAGCTTTCTTAGCCCATGTCATGGACTTGAACAAAAATACGTCAGATTTGAGTGATATTTCTGTTGTTTGTTTCCTGACGTATTTCCTGAAGAATTTCTTGGCTTACTCTCAAAGCGTGATATTGAATTTTGTATCGACTTTGAACCCGGTACAAAACCCATTTCTAAAATCTCATATCGAATGGCTCCTATTGAACTTCAGGAGTTAAAAACTTAACTGTAGAAGTTTGTACCCGAGCCTCTATCTGGTGACTTCCTTTGTGGAATACATTGAAGCTAAACTCTCCGTAGGGGATGCCATATTCGTATGGTAGTAAACTGATAGGTGCCATTGTGACGTGCTATCCAAGATTGGGATATGAGTCACAGTTGAGAGCAACCTAAGTCAGTAATCGAAATACGTAGATTTCTAGTTATTATCGGAGATTCGTAAAAGGATTTTTTCGAATCGCTACTCCATTAACTCAGCTGACTCGAAAAGATACAAACTTCGAATGGACCGAGGAATGCGAGAAGAGCTTCCAAGAATTCAACATGCGACACCGACGTTGGCTCGAGCTGTTGAAAGATTTCGATCACACCATCCAATACTATCCTAGAAAAGTAAATGTGGTAGCTGACGCATTGATCGTATGCGAGTACGAGTGTGATATTATTGAACACAAAGACTTATTTTGTATAATTTATAAATGATAGAGATAGAGTTAATGACTCTAGGGACCCACGTGATGATATACGAGTAAAATTGACTTTAATCGATAACGTTAAAGTCACTCAAGCTACATACCTGGAGCTGATGAATATAAAGAAGAAGGTGCAAGAGTGTGTTATTCTAGAAGTAAGAGTCGATGAAGAGAAGAAAGCTCAAGCCTTCGATTTATTTGAAATCCTCGATCGAGTAGAAACTGTGGCCTATAGACTCGCTTTACAGCCAAGTATGACGCGTGTTCATAACGTTTTTCACGTATCGAAGTTACGAAATTATGTGGACGACCCCAACCATGTTATTGAGTTAGAACCAGATGAGATAGCTGAAGACTTAACGTACGAAGAGGTACCTGTCAAGATCTTGGATAGGAAGGAGCATGTCCTACGCACAAAGGTCATACCACAAGTCAAAGTTTTGTGGAGGAACCATGCTATTGAAGAAATGACCTGGGTGTTGGAAACGAAAATGAAAGCGAGGTATCCTCATCTTTCGAAACACCAGGTACGTATGTCAATTTTGAGGACGAAATTTCATAAGGAGTGGAGGTTGTAAGACCCCAAATTATTAATAAATAAAATTTAATTTCCTCTATTTATTATTCTGAAATAGTAAGGGTTAATTTGATTAAAGTGGTTAGTTATGGGTAAAATGCGCAAATATTTTAAATAAGCAAGTGGTTATAAAATATTCATTGTTGTCGGGGAATATTCGCTTGGTCATGGAATATTCTTACTGTCGAAGAATATTCGTACGACGGCGCAGTCTTGTGTGACCCCCATAACGGAAAGCGATTGGATGAAGAAAACGACAAAAATAAGTGGTTTATAAATAACGGCATAGTTGTTACCGTTAATACTGTTGGAATACCCGGTGGTTAAAACACAGTAATACGCGTTGTTGCATACTAGCACACGGTATTGCACTAATTATTGATTCTTACGTAAGAAGGCACTACTCAATAATTGTTACAGTAATTATTGTTCAATATTGTATTTTATTGATTCAATAATTGCTGCGTTGATATTTTATATTACTGTTATTTTAATAATTGTCACTACATAGTATTTTCTATTATCGGAACAATAATTCATATTATCTGAATAATATTATTAGATAACATTATTGGCAATGTCTAGAAAGTTCTGTCTAAGGAGAGGTTTGGTCATCTAATTGCACGCCAGTAAGGAGAGATCCTTATTGGAAAGCCCCCTCTTTCCTGGGAACGGCCTGGTTGCCAGTACTGTGGTTCTGTAATATTATTTGTGTATAATTAATTATTGATTTATATGACGAGGAAAATATTGATTTTATGTGGATATAGATGGAGAAAATTTTTAATGTGACAATTATTGAAAATTAATATTTTATCTTTTTCTGATAAAATAATTCATTTAAATATATTATTTTAATAATATATTGATGATGATATTTTTACAATGAATGTGGGATATATGAGTATATGAGGAGGAAGAGTATTTTTGTGGCATTAAATGATTAACACATGTTTTGTGTGTTGGTGGACACAATTCTTGACCGAAAATTTATTATTGACTGTAAAATCGCCCATTTGTGGATTTCGGTCAATTTCTGTTTGGAATTTGGAAAAACTTTCTTCTGCAAAGTTGTAGAGAATTGAATTTCCTATAAAAACACGCGAGATTCGAATTTTCTGATAAAAGGGCTATTTATTATGAATTATTGAAGTTCTAAAGTTCCGAAATAATTGATTTTTGGAAGTTTTAATTATTATTTTTAAGAAAAACGTTTTTTTCAATTGAGGGGCATGTGTTAAATGGTTGAAATCAGATGGTGGTGTGCTTAGGAATTTTGTTTATAAATAATATTATTATATTCAATTTTCTGCTTTGGTGTTCTAAGCATTTTCCTATAAATAGGGTGCTTAGGTTAGAATTGAAAATCACACCAGAAACACAAGTTTCTCTCTATTTCTCTCTCTATATCGAGCGTATTCTTGTGAGTATTTGATACTTTGAGTGTTGCTATACGGTGCAAGTTTCCTTCAGCACTATATCTAGTATTCCAGTCAGAAGTACCGACTTTCCGAGGTAAGGGATGTTATTTCTTCTTAAATGATATTATTTTCTTCAATATCATTATGCCGAAGTATTGATCTGAATTTTTATCAAATTTGGAACTTTTCATGTCGGGATTACTATTCATGAGTTACTATTCACGAGTTACTATTCACGAGTTACTATTTACCGAAAAATGAAATTTCCTTCTTTTCGTCCAAATATCTATTCTGGATACTAGCTTTGATTGTATCCATGTTTTGATCATTCTTGAATTTTACTTCACTATGATAAGGTATTTTTGGACATGGATAAATCGAAATACGAATCCTTAATATTTGTTATTTTACTTCACTGGATTCGTTTCCTTAAAAAAAATATTTTTCATCATCCTCAGTCCTAAATGATGACATAAATGAATATCTTTGGCCTGTAGTGCAAAGATTAATGATTTCTGATGAATATCTTTGGCCCGTAGTGCAAAGATGAACAGGTGTTGAGGTAAACATGACCAACTGATGGATATCTTTGGCCTGTAGTGCAAAGATGACTATTTGATTCAAGATATTTATTGATTGTTGTTACAGGGATAAAATGTTGATGATGGGCTTTTAAATTCATAGATAATCGTAGATTTCATTCTCTACGTAACTTCTCTATGAATTATTATTTTTCGCTGCGAATATTGAATTAAAACTTGTTGTCTATTGTATTCTATTAAATTTTTCCCTATTGAAGACTAACGATAATTTGTTGTATATTATCTTAGTCATAATATTCTTTACTGGGCTAGTTGAGCTCACCCTTTTCTTTGTTGTTCCATTTTCTTCTCAGGAGGCGAGAATGTAGCAGGTACTAGTCGGGGTATGGAGTGAAGGTTCTAGGAAGTTGTTTTAGTAGTCCTCACCATTTTTTTTTGTAAAATATTGTTCCAATAATTGTAATGAGGACTTATTTGAGTGTGGTTATTGTCTAGATGACAATATTTGTATTTACACTCACAGTTTTTATGTTGTATTAATAAAGTTGTAGTTGTTTCTGTACCATGTATTTGGCGACTCAGAATGGGTTGGGTGGATTGGACCTGTTTTTGGGGCGTCACAGTGGGTCTTATATTACACATAAGCGTTGCCATGTAGACTTTCTGTTAACTTTTAACACTTTTAAACAGAAATTTTAATTTTTGTAAAAAAATTATAGTTCAATGAGTTGACCGTAAAAAAATTCAGTTCAGTGATGCATTTGTAAACCGAGATCCAATAGAGTGGGCAAAAATATATTTAACCTATTTTTTCACAATTTATTTAATACATTTAGTAAATAAATCAATTATCATTAATATTAAGATATTAATGAAATTCATCACAAAATATTAAAAGTCATTCAAAATAATTTAAAATATTTTCTAACACTTTAATATAATTTCACATGATTTTTAAAGTATTGAAATTATTTTTACGTAATCTATTTAATATAATAATTAAATAAATTAAAAATCATTAATATTTAAAAATATTAAAATATTAATGAAATATATTCCAAATTATTACAAATCAATTTTCAGGCTTTAAAATAATTTTTAGAAATAAATTATGTATTTTTCATAATAAAAAATTATTTTTCTCTAATTATTTATTCAAAATAATTAAATTATATACAAACTGTCGCTAAAGGTGGCTATAGTGACAAAACTGTCACTATAGGTGTTCTTCAGTGTTCAAGAACACTCATGTTAGTGTTCAAGGTGCTTATTTTGACCAGTTCAAATTCATGGATCCTGATTTTTTCTGGGAAGTCTAAGATGTTAGACATGTAGTATTTATGTAATACTACACACACAAATCAATTGCAGGGTCAAACAACCACACAACAGTGAGATATAATTAAGCTCTCAAATATATTGTCAGATCTGTTCTTCATTTCTGGGTTACCTAGAAAATGAAGGCAGTTGCAAGGTGCTACTTTCCAAGCCTTGAATCTTAAATTCTGGGCTTGCTCAGTGTGATTTAAGGGTTCAATCGTGTAGTCTTGATGTCAAGGAACAAAAGTACTACACTTTTGTAGCTTAACAACATCACATGTGAGAGATCTAATCCGGTCAAACCATGTCAGAACCGTGTTCTTCATGAATTTGGGTTTTTCAGAAATGGAACCCAGACAGTTGGTCAACCCATGTTTGACCATGATTATCTTTCATTTTGTTAATGATCTAAGTGTTCTAAAGGCATGATTGTGTAGTCTATATGTCAAACTACAACATCTATACATCAACATGGTCTAACTACTTAACATCAGCAAGAACAGAGACCTTAAAAAGCTTGCCAGACAAAAATCTAGGAAATTTGGGTTACCCAGAATTCAGTTTCCATGATCGGTCAACCTTGTTTGACCACTTATATCTTGAGATCTAGACATGGTAAAGACTCGATTCCACTTCCAGTCTACTCTCCTCATAGCAAAGAACAAGTCTATAACATCTAACAGGTAGAGATCTATGGGCCCTGACATATAGTTGTCAGACCACAAATTAGGGTTCTTGGTCAATTCTAAAAATGCTATTTTCTTACATCTAGATGTTATGGATCCTTGATGTAACATCTTAGATCACTAAATAACATCATATAACATAACTCTAAACACATAAACACATCATATAACATAACTCACAAGGATTTAGAAAATTTAGGGTTTATACCTTTTATGTTTCAAATCTTGAATCTGATCCTTGTTTCTGATCTTGGAAAGCTATGAAGTGATATTAGCTTAACTTTTCACTCACTCTCACTCCCATATTTCAAAATTAGAGAGAGAGAATAGGTTGGCTAGTATGTTAAGTAAAGTAAGCTCTTTACTTAACTTTTTAACTTTCAATCTTGGATTCAATGTATCAATTATTGCTAGGTGGCACTAAATATCAGATATGGGAAGATTTTGAGCACATGGAAATATCCAAGTGATGAGTCACCAAGATTCGGTGTCGTCTTTTACTTAAAGTTTAAATAAAAGGGCATTTTAATCATTTCGCACTCACTAAGGGTATTTTGGTAATTTCTCCTATAATTTGAAGGGCAAAATAGTCTTTTCACATATATCCCATAAATATTACACCTTAGAGTTTTATACTTAGCATTTGAGCTCCCAATTTAGGGTTTATAAATTTTGAATTAGGGTTTTAAATTTTCGAAACTGAAATTAGGGTTTCCAGAGCCGATATTAGGGTTTCTAATAGTTCGTTGGGGTTAGTAACTGAACGTCAATATTCTTAACATAATTTTAGGGTTTACTAAAGTTACAACTTATCTGATCAATAATTGTTCCTTCACCACAAACTGTACACATAAAATCAGTATATACATAATCTTATACACACATATACTTAACCCTATAAGTTTTTAATGAGTAGGTTTTATACATATGAATCCGATATTATTAAACTTAATTATTGCTATCTTTAATTATTTTTTAGTATCTTTTATGTGTTTTTGTGTTTATTTCTTGTAGGTTGGAGCTAGAGGGACAAATTAGTCATTTGTGAGAAGAAAAAGATCAAAAATCATTAAAATTAGAGCTGAGTGGCATTTTTATAATTACGTGGTCATGGTCAAGCGCCTAGGCGCATGGAAATGACTTGGGTTGAGCGCCTAGGCGCTCATGTGTGGCTAAAGAGGGATTTTTCTAGGACATTGCATATGTTAAGTTTGGGGGTGCATTCCTCCAGTTTCATTGCAGTCATTTAGTTGCATTCATTTAGTATAACTTATTCATTTTATAGTTTTTCATGTAATTTTCATTCTAATTTCTTTTTAAAAAAATTCAAGTATTTGCATGTTTCCAGCTGTTAGATAGTTTAAGTCTGTTTTGGCCAATGATGAGATTGAAATTGAGTAGACAAGTATAGTATTGACTGTTAAGACTTTGATGTGATTTCTTGTCATGATTTGAATCTTTACCTGTTTAAAACTGATATAATAAGGATAGCACAGTAAAAATAACTATGTTGACTGATTGAGTCTAAATTGACACATAATGGAATTCTTAAGGATAATGCTAGTTTGAATGAAAGAAACTCATGAATATGTAGTGATGGCTAAAGTTAGACAAGAACCTAAGTTTGGAGAATTGAAAATTTGGGATATATAAGCTATATAAAAAAACAGTGGCTAGTCTTGTTTCGAGGCCTTTGTTACTTGAGTAAGTACGCCCGAGGGGATTGTCTCTACACCTAGCGCCCTAAAACCTGAATGGTTTGAGAGTCGTTGGTTGAAAGCTCTCTAAGGGATAGCACTGTTAGCCTAAGGGAATAAGACATTGTACAGCCATGAGTAAAAAATTTCAATGAAAAAAAAAGAGAATAAAACGAAAAATAAGAGCAAAAAGCCCCCGTAAGTGAAAAATAAAGCATAAGTATCCCATCTTGACCTTTGAATTTCGTTGGTGTTTGATTTTAGCTGGATCTAGCCATTTTTGGATTTCTTAAGTTTACACTGTATGATGTCTTCAAAGAGACCTATTATATGTTAAATTTGATTTTATATCAGTTAGCATGGTTGTTGAGCACACACGCACTATATCAGTAATAACAGGGTAAGATTTGATGATTGATTGGGAAATTATTGATATGTCTTGGTATGATGTACTAGCATGTTTATTGTGATTTCTCTAAGGCTTGGTGAATAAATTTTATTCTGTTTGACTACTGGACTCGTAGGCATGTAGATAGCTGCATTTGCATTGCATATTTAGTTATTGCATTGTGTTTTGTTGCTTGGGGACAAGCAATTGGTTAAGTTTGGGGGTATTTAATGAGTAGGTTTTATACCTATGAATCTGATATTATTAAACTTAATTATTGCTATCTTTAATTATTTTTAGTATCTTTTATGTGTTTTTGTGTTTATTTCTTGTAGATTAGAGCTGGAGGGACAAATTGGTCATTTGGGAGAAGAAAAAGATCAAAAATCATTAAAATTAGAGCGAAGTGGCATTTTTGTAATTATGTGGTCCTGGTCAAGCGCCTAGGCGCTTGGAAATGACCTGGGTTGAGCGCCTAGGCGCTCATGTGCAGCTAAAGAGGGATTTTTCTACTGCTGAGTGGGTTTTTGAAGACAAAAGGGAATCTAAATGAAGGTTGAGACCAATACAAATAGGAGAAGACTTTAGAAAAGACGTATCACTCAATTTTTCAAGAGATTTGCAGAGATAACAAGAAAAATACGAAGAAGAATTGCAAGGGCTGAAGATCAAAGAGAGAGTATTGGAGCAAATTCAGAGTTTCTTCTTCTCTTCTCTAGTTTTATCTTTTATAATTATCTGGGATGTTTGGATTATTAATCTGGATGATGTTTTTCTTTATTATTATTATTAACTAAATTTTCATTAAGATTGCAACGGAACTTGGTATGTAGTTTAAATTAAATCTTCTCATTGAATGAAAGTTGATTTTTATTGAATTGTTTGTTATATCTTTTGCTTATTGATTAATTGTTTGGCCAGCAATTATTGTGATAATCTATATAAAATTGGAAGATGGAGTATAGATTGAGATCTGGATATAATAACATATGTTCATATAATCTGAATAAGGTTAATATGATTAGCATGTAGGATAGGAATATACCTATGTGACTTTTGTATCCATTGAAAGAATTTGTGCGTAAAACCCTAATTAACTTGATTCACATAGGAAGATCGGATTTAGGAGGATTTGTTCACGTATCTTTGGAAGAAGTGTGTGAGCACTATAAAACATTCTTGGATAATGATTCATATTAATTAATTGATTTAAATGGGAAGTAAATTGATTTAAATAAAATACCAAGGGAAGTTGTAATCTTAACCTGCTAAATCTGTAATTATTCTTGTGAAATTCTGATTTTAATTATTAGTTTTGTTAAGTTTAATTTTTAAATCACAAATAATATTTCGTAGTTTAAAATAGGGCTATTTGCATTGGAATTAGTAATTAATAAATATTAGTCTATTTCCTCGTGGGAACGATATCCTTGCTTGCTGAATATTACAATTGAACGCGTATACTTGCGTGTTAAAGTGCTATTAAAAAATTAGGCAACAGTCTTCACCAAAAAATTTTAAATTCATAAAAATTCTTCACAGAAATCTTTAAATCCATACCTATTTCCAGTCTAGGTCTTAATATTGAACCTTAATTTAATCAATTAAGATTTTAATAAATTGTCTAAATTCTCGGGTTGTCACATTCATCCCTTCTTTTAAGAATTTTATCCCTGAAATTCACCTTACACCTTACACCTTACACCATTCATTCATATCATCACGTGTTACCCAAAACATCACTCACAAGAGTTAAACTTTTCAAATCATGCTGAAGAGTCATATAGACCATAAACTTTCATTTTTGAAAAGGTTATACAGAAATTCATCTGCAAACCGTCATATCTTACGGACACAAAGGGTAATTAGCCCATTATGCCCTATACTGATTAAGTACTACTTGTCGGAACAATTTTTCCCCGTTCCTCTTATCCGCCTTGGGCGCACAAAATGTTTCCCAATTTTGGGATATTTACCTTAGTCTTTATAGAATTCCGCACCAAAACAATTCAGCTCGGAAAAATTTCAAAGAACGCTTTGAATTTCATAAACGTTGGTCTAGCTGAATCAAATAGCTTAGACTCATACCAATCATTCAATTTCAATCGCAATATTTATATACATGGCCAAAATCCTGTTAGCACTAGTTTATCTTTTAAAATTTTAAAAAGATTTTATGATGTCATGATACCGTACTGTGTTAACAGCCCGTTTGAGGATTCCGTCATTGGGTGACTTTGTCATAACACAACATACAATAATGGGATAACGATATTCAGATCGAATTCAACACTAAGTATTCCTGCATTTACAACTCCATCATATTTTTATCATTTCTGTACCAGGTTACATGATACATTAATGATATAAAATTCATTTTGATATTTCAAATCATTGTCGTCTAGACGAAATAATTAGCATAGACTATTCATTAAACAGTTCAAAAATCTTTAAAAATCAATTTTAGAATCTCAACAGGTAACGATGTGTCAATGTCCCGAAGTCCACACATACATAATTGTCACCGGGAGTTGAGAATAAAAATTCATTTTTTTAAAAGGCACATAGTGCGTATTTAGCTTGACGTCAAAAATTTCGTAATCTAACATAGCTAGAAGATTTGGAATACCTAATCTGCCACTACTGATCCATTACTTAATCATTCTATCTAATCCTATCATCCTCAATTCTCCATTCACACATAGCTATACCCAGTTCTTCAAACTTACCACACGTTATGAGTTCAGGAACTTGCCATAATAATATGAGTTTAAGAACTTCCTAGTCGGACCATAGGCGTCCATTCGCTGAGGGGTTCCAAAACATATCATACAATTATGAGTCATGAACTCACCATAAGTATGAGTTTTAAGAACTCGCAACTAACCTTATATTTCCTACCTATCTTCTACCTATTTGTTATACACATGAGAAAAGAATCACATTCTCCACATGTATATAGCAAACAGCGTGACACAGACATTTCAATGATTATCACTACCAGAAGCTAAGTGATTATCGAACCAAACACAATCCCTTGCCCATACAAAGAATTGGTCAACTCAGCCACTAATCAATATAGGAAGCTAAGCGGTTGTTACACCATGAACAATTCCCCGCCCATATAAAGAATTGTTCAACTTAACCACTAAATCAAGTAGGAAGCTAAGTGGTTCTAAAACCAAGTACAAATTCTCCGCCCATACAAGGAATCATACAACTCAGCTGCCGACATGAGTCCTCAATCCGTACGAATTTTGTTCAATCCGTATTGCATCACCCCAAACCATTTTTCTGAGTTGTCACAGTACCAATTCATAGTACCACTGACACATAGTAATTTTGCTGTAAAACTTTCAATCATTCGATTGATCCTCCTCCCTGCTATGACCTTATCAGATCAAGGGGTGATGTGACGCCCCCAAAATTAGGTATACATCACCCATCTTGGGTCGTCAGATACATAGCACAGAATACAAATACAACTTACTAATACAACTGTCGTGTACAATACGACAAAACATAAACTGTAAGTTTGAATACAAATATTGTCTACTAGAGAGTATCCATACTCAAAAGGAGTCCTCATTACATTTATTAACACACTATTACATAGAATAGTGAGGACTACTAACTAATATTATCATTCGAACCATCACTCCGCTCCCCGACTTGCCCCAGCTACGTTCTCATTTCCTGAATAGAACAGTGAAAGAAAGGGTGAGCTCAACTAGCCCAGTAAGAAATATTATGACTAAGATAATGCAGAATAAATTATCATTAGCCTTCAACAATGTTAAACTGATAAAATATAGTAGACATCAAGTTTAACTGCAGCGGAACAAGCAATCCATTAAAAGAGTCGAGTAGAAAATAAACTCTACTATCTTTTATGATTTAAAAGGTTTTTCAACACTGTTATCGCTGGGACTCAGCTTAATAAAATAATCCACATCATCGAATCACCCCTGCACTACGGCCAAGGATATTCGTGTATTCATTAATGGTCATGATCATGTCAACAACTGTCCATCAATGCACTACGGGCCAATGAGGACTTTTACCACATCATTTGTAACATTACGGTCATGATTATACCGAATAATCCCTGGTCATAATCATACCAAGTCCATCTATGCACTACAGGCCACAGATGACTTTCAACATTTTATAAACATGAGGATGATGGCAATGATATAAGAATTCAATAAAACAAGTTCAAGAATTAATTTATCCAAGAATTAACAACGTCCAAATTGTCAACATGATACTGCTTTGTGGAGTAAAATTCAAGAATGCTTAGAAGAATATTTTCATGAGAAGATACTGGATGAAACGCAATTATCAAGGATATTCCATAAATTTCATGGAGTATAGAAGTCAAAACTTAACCAACTGAGTACAATAAAGAATGGAATAACAAAAGAAATCACCATGCATGCGATAGACTGCACCGACAGGTTATTCCAACAGAATAATAATTAATGGAACCAGGTCCGGCGTAAACGCACAGACAGGATATTCCGACAGAATAATAAATAATGGAACCAGGTCCGGTGTAAAACACACAGACAGGATGTTCCAACAGAATAATAACAAGACAGAACCAGGTCCGGTGTAAAATACACAGACAGGATGTTCCAACAGAATAATAATAAAAACAAAACCAGGTCCGGTGTAAAACACACAGACAGGATGTTCTAACAGAATAATAGAAGAATGTCACCAAGTATGGGGTAGACCGCGTATACAGGTTATTCCAACAGAATAATAAGAAATGGAATAACAACAGTTCTCTTCATGAATAAGAAAGAATAACACCCCTTACCGTTTTAAAGAAGAGCTGAAATAAGGAAGTAGTTAAGTAGCAGAATACTCTTCTTCTCTCTCTCTATAGTTTCTCTCTATAGTTTCTCTCTCTAGAGTTCAGTGAATTCGTAAGAAATAATGAAGGAATGAGCTGCTATTTATAGAAAAATAGAATGCATAGTAACTAATCCATGAACGGTCCAGATTGATTACTTTAATCTGACGGTCCATATTTAAAGAAAAATCTTTTAAATAAAATATAATATATTCTATTTATAGAATAACTTTAATAAAGTATTCTGTTTTATATAAAAAGATGTTTCTGTTTTATTACGTTAATAATACGAATAAAATAAAACGTCATTATCGCTAAATAATTCATATTATTAACTGACAATATTGAATCAAACTGAGTGACTTCTCACATAAGCATTAATAATCAATATCGTGTGCTACTATGCAACCACACGTATTACTGTACTTTTACTACCGAGTAGTTCAACAGTAACAATGGTAAAACTTCCGCCGTTATTTTTAATAAAATATTTTTGTCGTTTTCTCAATCCGACAATAATTCTGTTGTGGGGTCCACCAATGATTGTGTCGTTGTACGAATATTCCCTGTTAAAACGAATATTCTCCGACCAATCGAATATTATATAACAACTTGCATACTTTGCAAAATTTATAAATATTACCCACAACTATAACATTATATCAAATTAACTCCATAATATTCAAAAATGATATTTATAGAAAATTCATCTTTATTTATAAAAGTTGGGGTCTTACAGGTGATCTCATCGTATTATATTACAATTCATTTCAATGTTATGATCGTTTTGTTTTACGATATTCTTTCTCCATATTCGTTTAGTCTTTTAGACTCTATCTATTCATCACCACTATTCATCTTTATTATCAGAGTTAGGTAACTCTGGATCTTTTATAACTTGTCGAGATTCGTCTTTAAATCTTAATGACACACTAACTCTATTTGAGTTAGTCCTTATCCTTATCCTTATCCCACTACGGTTATTAGCCTAAGGTAACCCTACTTAAGATTTATAACTTACAGCTTTGATACCAACTGAAGCATCCCCTAATCCGGGTACTAATCACCACGAATCTGGTACACTAATTATATAACTATTGTAGAAGATATAAACATAAATTATTTATACATTATACTTTACACATAATTCCCAAGGTAGATAACCTTAACTTATTACCTTAATACAATATCCTATCTGACATACAATGTCACTTGTCTTCGCCTGTATCCGAAGTATTCGTTTAAATCTGCAATATTTATCATGATATAGCAAGGGTGAGCAACAAGTTTGCCCAGCAAGTTTAAGTTAAAGAAAATATATATCATGATTGAAAGAATAAACAATAAGCTAACGAACTTTCAATAATATAATCATTGTGAAAGAACATGAATCAATTTACATGGCTGAACGACCAAGACAATAAAAATGAATGGTCAACAATGAACATGAATAAATCAACTGGACCAAATGGTAATGAAGGTGATCAGCCTTTCATACCTGATGAACACATGCAATATGCACATCGTGAGATTCAATAAATTATAGACGTGATATAATCAACAAGGATTAACCACTAGCATAATTGAAGAATCATACCTCAGGGGAGTTAAAGAAAACTTGCATTTATCGCCCTATTTAGCTTTGTCTGAAGACCTAATATTGATCTCCCAAGTTAGAATAATATCATCGCAATAACTATTGCTAATTACAGTTATAATATATCCTAAACACATTAACACATATTCCTAATAGTCAATAAACACATAAGACCTAGTATCAAGTCAAACTATTTCAGTCTGAATTGAGTTTGGTACTATTTCGACATCCCGATTGCCTAATCGGATAAATATCGAGCCTAATATCAATAGAACTCTATCTAAACGCTTCACAATTATCTTAGATAATTTATTATTCAGTCAAAGTATTTTTCACAAGCTCATAATAATTTTTTAAGTAATTATTACCATTTATAATGATTTTTCAATCATTAAATATCATATTAATATGATTTAAATACCACATAATTCCATTATCATTAATATTTATTTAATATCAAATATTAATGAAATACATGACATAATATTATAAATTATTTATAATATCTCAAAGTATTTTTTTTAATACTTTAATATCACATTTAAATAATTTTAAAATATTTAAAACCATTATTAAATAACTGCCATTAATATTAAAATATTACTGTATTTCATGACAAAATATCAAAAGTTATATTTTATAACTTAAAATATTTGTATAACCTTTAAATCATTTTTATATGATTTTAAAGCATTAACACTATTTTTTCACAATTTATTTAATACATTTAGTAAATAAATCAATTATCATTAATATTAAATTATTAATAAAATTCATCACAAAATATTAAAAGTTATTCAAAATAACTTAAAATATTTTCTAACACTTTAATATAATTTCAAATGATTTTTAAAGTATTAAAATCATTTTTACATAATTTATATAATATAATAATTAAATAAATTAAAAATCATTAATATTTAAAAATATTAAAATATTAATGAAATATATTCCAAATTATTACAAATCAATTTTCAGGCTTTAAAATAATTTTTAGAAATTAATTATGTATTTTTCATAATTAAAAATTATTTTTCTCTAATTATTTATTCAAAATAATTAAATTGTATACAAACTGTCGCTAAAGATGACTATAGCGACAAAACTGTCGCTATAGGTGTTCTTCAGTGTTCAAGAACATTCATGTCAGTGTTCAAGGTGCTTAGTTTGACCAATTCAAATTCATGGATCTTGATGTTTTCTGGGCAGTCTAAGATGTTAGGGGTTAAATGCTTTCTAGGTCACAATACTATAGGTCGATTTACAAATGGGTCACTGAACTTTTTTTTTCTTACAGTCAACTCATTGAACTTTAGTTTACTAACAAAAAGTTACAAAAACCGTTAAACTCGTTTGATTGTTAACGAAAAACGGCTGAGTTGTCAAAAAAAACCTATATGGCAGTTAGCATACGACGTGGCAGTAATGATGTGGATTTGTAGGAAAAAATTTATGAAAAAATAAAAAAAAATATTTTAAAGTATAATATAAATTTAAAAAATTAGCCAAAAAAACAAAATAAATAAAAAATATATTTAATTTTTTGGTAATTAATATCAAATTAATTTTTATTTAATTATTTACAAATATAATAATACAAATTAAAAAAATTGGTCAAAAAATAAAAAAATAAATGAAAAATATATTTAATTTTTTTTAATAAATATCAAATGAATTTTTATTTAATTCTTTACCAATATAATAATATAAATTAAAAACACAAAATTCTCCAAATTCACATAATTTCATCTGAATTTTCTCCAGATCTCTTTATCGACATCATCATCTTTTATCTCAAATCCCTCAACTCACTCAAATTCCATCAGTTCATGCAAATCGAAGCACAAAAGAGAACGACAGCAGCAAATCCAAGTCTTGCTGATGGATTTCCTCTCCAATGGCGTCAATCTCAGGCCTCTGTTCATCTCCATTGAAGAACAGAGAACAGAGCAGATTGCTTTGAGTGACAACGGCAGCAGCAGAGAACAGAGCAGAGGGGTGGCGGTAAAAATGTCTTTGACTGCCGATCAATCGACCGGCGAGAGGTGCAACGCGTGAGGCTGAAGTGCGAAGGATGCCATTGAGAGCCATTTTCGAATTTAGCAGAGTGAAGGTCTAGGGTTTTAGGGAAGTTTCAATTAACGGGAATATGAAAATTAAGGGTTTTTAATTTATATTATTACCTCAGACAAATTGCTTTTCTCGGAAAAGAGGGGAAGGATTCCAAAGTTAATGGCAGATTCCATTACGACTCGTGTATTCAGATGGATTAGTGGAGACGAACAAGGGATTGGAGCTCTTGAACAAGAAGCTTTTATTGATGGGTCTTCTGATTTTCATCCCAATTTTGCAGCTGCTGGACTAGAATCCACTCTCAATCATCTGGTTGAAATTATATGAATTTAGAAAATTAAGGGTTTTTAATTTATATTATTATATTGGTAACTAATTAAATAAAAATTCATTTGATATTTATTAAAAAAATATATATATATTTTTCATTAATTTTTTATTAAAATTAAATTTATTTGATATTAATTACAAAAATAATTAAATATATTTTTTATTTATTTTCTTTTTTTGGCTAATTTTTTAAATTTATATTATACTTTAATATATTTGTTTCCATTTTTTCATAAATTTTTTCCTACAAATCCACATCATCGCTGCCACGTCGCATACTAACTGCCACATAGGTTTTTTTTGACAACTCAGCCGTTTTCCGTTAACAGTCAAACGAGTTTAACGGTTTTTGTAGTTTTTTGTTAGTAAACTAAAGTTCAGTGAGTTGACTGTAAGAAAAAAAAATTCAGTGACCTATTTGTAAGTCGACCTATAGTACAGTGACCTAGAAAGCATTTAACCCAAGATGTTAGACATGTAGTATTTATGCAATACTACACACACAAATCAATTGCAGGGTCAAACAACCTCACAACAGTGAGATATAAGCTCTCAAATATGTTGTCAGAGTTGTTCTTGTAACAACCCGAAAATTTAGAGGATCTTGAATGATTAAGTTAAAGGTTAAAGTTTAAAACCTAGAGTGAAAATATAAGAATGATTTAAAATTTTGGAGAAGAACCTATATGGTTTTATATTTGAAAAAGAATTGAGAAAATAAGAGTTTTGAAAATTCAAAACCTAAAAAGAGATTAAGATTATGGCAAGTCAGAATAATATATATGGAAAGCATTATGAAAAAGACTTATTGAATGTAGCAAATTGTATTAAGAGTGTAATAGACGTTAAATTAAATGTCTAGTCTAATATATGAGTATATAAATCATTTTATGATTATAAAGAATATGTATGTTTACACAATATGGTAAATATATTAAAATATATTTGCTATATATAAATAAATTGATATAAATAGTTTATAGTGTGGGAAAATAAAATTTATAAATTATTTTCTATATGTGATGTGTGTATGTTTGGTGTAACTTGTAATTGGGAGTTAATAAATATTATATATATATATATATATATATATATATATATATATATATATACACACACACACACACACACACACACACACACACATTTATTTATTACGCGGGGAAAATAAAATTGTTGGGAACAATTTGTATAATAAAGTAAAAAAAGGCGGGTTAAGCATATAATATTTATATATACTTTATCCAATAGTATTAGAATAAATTCTTATATGAAATTAATTTAATCAAGAAAAGATATTATATCTATCGGAATATCTTAAGGAAGTAAATAAATTCTTAATTGAATTTATGATAATGATGTAAGGATTTAATATTATAATATCATGAGTATGTAAATAATTGTATTTACATAAGAAATTACGTGTAACATATTTATTTTGCAATTATAAAATAAATATATAATTTATGTATGTTATGTTATATTTTATATAATTTATATATCAAAGATGAGTTATGTAAATTATATGATTCCAAGAGGGTAAAATAAATTAAGGAGATTTATGTAGTACCTTATTTGATTAAATTAAGTTACTAAGGTTGGGTAATTAAATTACTCAACAAAAACATTAAAAGAATAATTGAATTAATTATTTAACCAATCTAATAAAGCAATAAATAAATAAATAAAATTTAAAGTAAGGAGGGAGTATAGCCGGATAATTTATGGAGAAAGGAGCTCATGTTTCTTTTTTTTGTACAACAATTGTTGAACAACTCTCCACATACTCTCTCTCTCTCTCTCTCCTAAGTTAATCATTATATCTAAAGAAAAGAAACATTTTCTTTTCCTACTCAAAATCCTTCCCGGGCAATTATAGAGAAATAGAGAGAGAAAGGGATGTTGCCAAAGAAAGAGAAAGAAAGAAAAATATAGAAAGAGTATTAGAGTGAAAGAGGACCGTGGGGTTATGGGAGGAAGAAGGGAAGAAACCCAAGCTCATGCCACCCCACTTCATCTCATGAAAGAAGAAAGGAAAAGAAATCAAGAAGGAAGAAAGGTATAAAAGTCAAACTCTAAATATTTAGTTTATGTATTTTATTTGATTTTGATTTTGTTTATGATGAAATATCAAGCTATGTTTCTTGAACTTTAAAAACTTTAGATCTACATGTTATATAGTATATTTTGTATGGATCTAACCATTTTAGGTGATAAAAATTTGATCCATTGAAAGAAAAGTAAAACCATTTTTAAAACTTAGAAAAAATAGTGGACTGCTGCCCCTAAATAGAAAATTCGGGGTTAGCTAGAGTGCTCTAAAAATTTTGGACTTTTGGTATGTTGTAATACACTGAATAAGCTTTCCATAGACTCCGGAACGGACTAAATCCGACTTCGAAGGAAAGAGTTATGTCATTTTAAAATAGCCGAGTCAAAACTGGAAAATCAACTCGGGTCAGTCACTTTACACGGAATTTCTAAAATTCTGTGTTTAGAATTTGGAAATGGTCAAAGAATAAAAGTTGTAGTCCCGAAAGTTAGCTTCGTGTGGGGTCAAGAATCGCCTAAAAATATTTTAAAACGAAAATGTTATGACTGTTTTAGTGAGAGAGGGTAAAACTGGGAAAAGGTGAAAACCGTAATGAAAGTACACTTTTGGCTAATTATTTGGACCGCTTAATGAACCTGAAATGTAGGTTTCATATTTTTTGAAAATAGTCTCATATGATACGAAAAATATATCCAAAAATGGGATCAATCCGATTAACGAGTAGCGCGTACGAAATTCGCAAATTAGCGGATTTTGTATGCTAGCAGCGGAGCGACAACGCTGCTGGGCAGCAGCGTGCGGCGCCGCGCTGCGTTGCTAGGCAACTGCCTGGCATGCTTTTTAACGCTCTGTTTTGATGGGTTCCTTAATCCGTTTTTGCGGTTAGAAATTTTTCTAAAATACTACGCCATAAGGTCTATAACATGCCCAAAATTTCGCTTTTATATGACACATGATTTGAGAATTAAAAATGAGCAAATAGGCATGTCAGAACTTGTAAATGAACGAACGCCGAGTGTCGGTGCATCGAGCAACTTTGACGTTCAACGTTTCGAATCGCGTTCCGACAAAATAAATCTATTAAAGTCCTACGGAGCGAGATTTGACTATAAGTGATATTTTATGCCGAAAAACTTCCTTTCGGGCATAAATAAAACAATAAAAATATGTAATAAATATAAATTACATATTTAAGTAAAACAAAAAATATAGTTGCCTATAAAATTATTTTGTGGTGCAACAAATAATGTAAAACATTTGAAAATTTGTATTAATCATAAAAATGATATTTTTGATGTTTTCGGTGCTCAAAATATGGTTTTTAAGCTGAGATAAAATATTTATATATGAGGCAACAGTCAGTGTTGACTCATGAACGGACAAACTGATGTAAAAATTATTTAAATTAAAGAAATAATATAGTAAGTTGAGTTTTACTATAAAAGCTATGTATTAGTTGTTTAAACCCCAAATTTGCGAGTAAAAGTAAAAGATATTTTCGAAATAAAATTTAAATGGTTTAAGCTTCAAGATATAAAATATTTATATCTTAAAATGTGTGAGACCTTTATTATTTATGAAACAAGTAAAATATTATTAAATGATTAATAATATTAGATAATGATTAAATTATTATTAAATAATTAATAATATTATTAAATGATTTGAATATTATTAAATGATTAATAATATTAGATAATGATTAAAATACTATTAAATGATTAATAATACCATAAGGTGATTAAAATATTATTAAATGATTACTAATTTTTATAAATGATTAAGATATTACTAAGAAATTGAGAAGTAAATAAAATATTATTAAAAGATTAATAATATTAGACGAGAATTTAAGATGATGGTTATGTGATAATAATATTATCAAATGACGATAATATTACTAGTGAGTTAAAAAACTATTTAACGTTTGATTATGTGGCTAAATGTTAGCTAATTTATTATTTTAGTAATAGTGTTGTGAGATAAAATGTATTATGCTAATTAGAGGATTGATCTTATTAATGATAGGTCTTTCATAAGAGATTAAATTAGATTGCAGAGCGGTAATCAATGGTACAGACAAGTTTCTAACTCAAACTCGAGTTAATAATTTTTTAGAATGCTAGTGGTTTAATTATTGACAATTATTCCACATCTATGATTATTGATTCGCACTTAGTGCACATTGCATATGTTTATCAAGTATGAAGGCTGATCACCTTTATTACCAAAGTATTTGTTCATTGTCATTATTGACTACTCAGTGTTATTAATTCAATCATTCATGTATTGAAATTCAATTCATGCTATTTCACAATTATTATATTGTTAAAAACTTGAAAGCTTATTCTTTCTTTCAATCATGATATATTTTTATTGTACTTAAAACTTCCTGGACAAATTTGTTGATCACCCTTGCTATATCATGATAAAAAATTTAGATTAAGAGGAAAGCTCGAATAAAGACAGAGACAAAATTAAAGTAAAGTCCAAGATTAAATTAGTAGGCAGTTAGAACTATTAAATTTTCTGATGAAAATGATATTGTAAACCTTTAAGATATTGAATGTATGTATTAAGTTAAGGTTGTAGACCTTGGGAATTATGTTATAAAGGTTTATTGTATAACCAATTTATGTTTATATCTTTCGCAAAAGTTATAGAAATGACGTATCGTAACGTACCAGATTTGAGGTAAAAAGTACCCGAATTTGGGGGAACTACAGTTCTTCATTTTTGGGTTACCCAGAAAATGAAGACAGTTGCAAGGTGCTACTTTCCAAGCCTTGAATCTTGGATTCGGGGCTTGTTTAGTGTGATTTAAGGGTTCAATCGTGTAGTCCTGATTTCGAGGAACAAAAGTATTATACTTTTGTAGCTTAACAACATCACATGTGAGAGATCTAATCTGGTCAAACCATGTCAGAACCTTGTTCTTCATGAATATGGGTTTTCCAAAAATGGAACCCAGGCAATTGGTCAACCCATGTTTGACCATAATTATCTTTCATTCTGTTAATGATCTAAGTGTTCTAAAGGCATGATTGTGTAGTCTGTATGTCAGACTACAACATCTATTCATCAACATGGTCTAACTACTTAACATCAGCAAGAACAGAGGCCTTAAAAAACTTGTCAGACAAAAATCTGGGAAACCTGGGTTACCCAGAATTCAGTTTCCATGATCGGTTAACCATGTTTGACCACTTATATCTTGAGATCTAGACATGGTATGGACTTGATTCCACTTCCAGTATACTCTCCTCATGGCATAGAACAAGTCTATAACATCTAACAGGTAAAGATCTATGGGCCCTGACATAAGGATATCAGACCAAATTAGGGTTCTTAGTTAGTTCTAAAAATGTTATTTTCTTACATCTAGATGTTTTGGATCCTTGATGTAACATCTTAGATCACTAAATAACATCATATAACATAACTCTAAACACATAAACACATCATATAACATAACTCACAAGGATTTAGAAAATTTAGGGTTTATACCTTTTATGTTTCAAATCTTGAATATGATCCTTGTTTCTGATCTTGGAAAGTTATGAAGTGATATTAGCTTAACTTTTTACTCACTCTCACTCCCATATTTCGAAATTAGAGAGAGAGAAGAGGTTGGCTAGTATGTTAAGTAAAGTAAGCTTTTTACTTAACTTTTTAACTTTCAATCTTGGATTCAATATATCAATTGTTGCTAGGTGGCACTAAATATTAGATATGGGAAGATTTTGAGCACATGGAAATATCCAAGTGATGAGTCACCAAGATTTGGTGTAATCTTTTACTTAAAGTTTAAGTAAAAAGGTATTTTAGTCATTTCGCACTCACTAAGGGTATTTTGGTAGGTTCCCCTATAATTTAAAGGGCAAATTAGTTTTTTCACATATATCCCACAAGTATTACACCTTAGGGTTTTATACTTATCATTTGAGGTCCCAATTTAGGGTTTACAAATTCTAAATTAGGATTTCGGATTCTCAGAACTGAAATTAGGGTTTTCAGAGCCGGTATTAGGGTTTCTAACAGTTCGTTAGGGTTTCTTAATTAAATATCAATGTTCTTAACATAACTTTAGGGTTTGCTAAAGTTACAATTTATCTGATTAATAATTGATCCTTCACTACAAACTGTACACATAAAATCAGTATATACAGAATCTTATACACACATATACTTAACCTTACAAGTATTCACCAAAAATTTTTAAATTCATAAAAATTCTTCACAGAAATCTTTAAATCCATACCTATTTCCAGTCTAGGTCTTAATATTGAATATTAATTTAATCAATTAAGATTTTAATAATTAAATTGTCTAAATTCCCGGGTTGTCACACCAAAGATATTCATTCGGCGTATGGAGTTCGAGTGTGATAGTTCGTCTTCGATAGATATGAATTTTCGATTGGTATAAATTTGTATACTCTTATTTTAAGTTCCTTATAAATAAGAGACTGTGGGGCAATGTTGAGATGTGATTATTTGGGTCTAGCTAATGTGAAACCCAATTTATTTAATGGACCGGATTCGGAGTTGGCCCATATATTTATTTTTACAGTGGGAGAATCATTATTGAAGTAAGATTGAGTTTCCTTATTTGGTGGGATAAGGAGATCTAACTTAATTGGGAAGGAAGCCATCAATCATAAGGTGACTCTGAAAAGGACTTATACTCCTAATTGGATTCAGGTGGACATGGCATATATAAATACAATAATAAGCAAGGGATGGAGGAGATACATAACACAATATCATATGACACAAATAAACACTTTATACTCTCCATATTATATTAGTAGTGGATTTCTCTCTCTCCGTGTTTTTTTTTCAATTGGGTTTCTACGTAAATTCTTGTGTTCATATTTTATATCTTTTTATTTATGTTTATGCGAGTGTATTTCATGAGTTTGATTTCACAATAATACAATCAACTTATTAGCGCGATTTTGGCCGCCTGTTATTTTTGGTGATTTTATTATGCGTACAAAATTTGACGTTAATATCCACTTTAATTCCTACAAGTAAACATAACAAATGTTTTTTTAAAAAAGTCCAACTTATTAAAAAAAAATATTAAAACTGTAATCCATTTTAAATGATTGCAATGTTAAAAAAAATGAAATAAGTAAATAACATATTAGTCCATTGCCACTACGTTAGGAAGCTCGAAACTTATTTTATGGTCCAAAAATACATATAAAGTCAGAAGGTTCGGCCGTACAATAGATTATAATAAGATGTACTCTAAATTAAACAAATAAAATATATGGAATGGCTATATCATAGAATTAGATACTATATATTTATTTATAAGAATTATAATTTGAGATTATATTTTCATTAATTATAACTCTAAAATAATTAATTCAGATTAAGTAGTCTTAGTCACATATTTATTTTTTATAGGATAATTTAAAATAATCTAATATTATGTTTATTTTGTCTAGAATTATTTAAAAGATTAGATAAAAAACTTACTATTTGAACTATTATACTCTTATCACTAATAAGTAATAATAAAGATATTATATTCTCATTAGTTTGAGTATTGATAGATAGTATACATCGGTTTTTTTAAACAAAATTAAAAGTTAATTTTGTTCACAAATTTTTAGTCTTAACTGGTAGGGATTATAATACCTATTTAAACATGATATTAAATAATCCTCCTTTTTAAGTTATTTTATTATTCCAAAACTAATAATCATAAGTCTATTTTTAAAAATAAATATGAGATTAATAGTCAAATCCAAATGTAATTCTTACAAATACATATAATTATAATTTGGCAGGGGGCGGGGGCGGGGGGCGGGGGGCGGGGAGTGGGCAATAAGAAAAAGTCAAAAGTATAGTCATTCATCATCTGCAGCATCAGAGAGGATCGAGTCAGAAGCTCTACCCAGTTTTAAGTGGTTTTATATAATTATTAAAAGTAGTAAGGTGGATGTTTTTTTTTTCGGCTAATATTTATTATATTCAAAAGAGTCATATAATATATTATAATAAATTTAAGTCGAATTATAATTACGAAACTTATCAATACATGTAATTAATAGAAATTATAAAAAAATCTCATTTATTACACATCTCTCTAAAAAAAATTAATATTAATATTTTCTGTCTAAAATGTCTCATACTTTATTACATATCAATCATCGGCTAATATTTATTATATTCAAAAGAGTCATATAATATATTACAATAAATTTAAGTCGAATTATAATTACGAAACTTATCAATACATGTAATTAATAGAAATTATAAAAAAATCTCATTTATTAAACATCTCTCTAAAAAAAATTAATATTAATATTTTCTGTCTAAAATGTCTCATACTTTATTACATAACAATCACAAAACACTGTACTAAACCAATAAAATTATTTCACGTTATTTGAGACGATTTTTTTGACAAAAAATTTAAAAAATTGATATTTTCACATTACTTTTTGATATTTCCACATGAAAATCATCACTATCTATAAATTCTATAGCGACGATTTTTATTATCGCTATACATCTATAGCGACACTTTTCATGTGAAAATATAAACAAGTCGTGTAAAAATATAAATTTTTAAATTTTAAGACCTATTATTATCCATTATATATACTTTAAAAGACCAAATTTGATTTTAATTCAACTAGTAATACACCCCTAGATGCATGATTTTATTTTTTTAAAAACAAATGGTGTCTTCAGTTGCAAATATAATATCTTTTTACCATGCATTACAGCACAACTCAATAGCACCTTATGTCTTTTTCTCATTCTGGCAAGTAAAAATTTTACAGATTGAGGATAACACTCAGAGAATTTTACTATTAATTCTTAGTCTCTTGTTTATTTTAAAAATTAAACTTGAAACTATTAATCCTAAAATAAATAAATAAATAAATAACTTGAAAAAAAGACTATTTAATACCATCTCTAACCACGTGTAATAGTCCCTACCATTTTGGATTGGACATAATTAACCTTTTCCATTGTTTGAAATGAAATGACCGATGTGTCCTATTTTATCCATTTATACTCAAATTAGTGAGAATATATTATCTTTATTATTAGTGGTAAGGATATAATAGTCTAAATGATAAATTTTTATCCAAACCTTTAAATAATTATGAACAAAACAAACACAACATTAGTCCTAGTCACATGTTTGTTTTGATTGAGATTATTCATGACAAAACTTGAAATAATACTAACAAACAAACATTACCTTGTAGCAATATATGCCAACGAAATAACATTCCACAAATATATCAATACTAATAATTGTACGTACCTGAAGACACGACATAACGAAATTCTCTCTCTGTTTCAACAATCTCACTTTCAATTCCTCTCTCCTCCTTCCTCTCCCACCACTCTTTCCCGCCCAAATCAATTAGAATGAATCTGAATCGTCATTGTATTTTCCCGCCCAAATCAATTAAAATAAATCTAAACCGTTCTTATACTTTCCCGTCCAAATTCAAAATAATTTATATCTTATTAATATAGATCATTTTGAGTCACAGTGGGCATAGAAGGAACTGTTCCTCGAGTGCATGAAAAGAACATAAAAAGAACAGCATCACCACTCATGAGCTACACACAAAAGATACATTTATTACAGTTTTCGCAAAGAAATGGGTAGGGTTAGAGTCGTGTTGCGTATTGCAAAACAATTTTGACCATATTACATCTCTTTTCACGCATAACTGGCAACAAAAAAGAACACATAAAATCGCGAATATGTCATTTCCCAATATGCTACATCTACAATGAAATACCTTATGGGGCTAGGAAATTTTATCAATAAAAACGGCAAATCACCTACTATTTTCAAGCATGAAGCATGCCTCTAGTAACTGCATCTCTGAAGAGAAAAAAATGAGGGAAGAAAAAGGACTTAATTGCCAACAGTAGTTGGCAAGTTAGGTGCTAAATTAGCCAAAAGCATATCTCTACATACATTAACTAATCTATTGTATCAATACTACTTTTCAAACTTGCTTACATAATCAAAAGTTGACTTCAAACTGCACTTATTTGCAACCAAATGTCAACACCATCAATACACCAAATTTGCACAACTCTAAGCAAGTAAATCTCTCGGTATCCACAAATATCATCACATTCAAGAAGATCAAATTACAGAAATTGTGACACCGAGATGAGAAAATGGAGCCTTTCTACAGGTGTACCAGAAGCTAAAAGTTCTAAGCTCCATCTCACAATCTGTGCGCTTGAAGGTTTGTCAGTTGAAGAGATAAAAAGCAAGGAGAACTATAGTTTAAAAGTACAGATAGAATGGAGAATTCCTAAGAAAAGTTACCTGTCCAGAAGAATTGGTGAAAAGAATCACACCTCAAAGCAGTGTATAAACTCCGACGGATGTGTCCATTGGAACGAACACTTTGAGCATAACTGCAAGCTGAAACTGAAGGACTACAAGAGTACCAGACACTGGAAGATCAACCTTGAGCTTCAAGTAAGTTAATAACGTTTGGTAACATAATCAGGTAAATCACATGTGATCCTTAAGTTAGAAGTTAAACTTACATACAAAAACAATATTATCAGGGATTTGATGCAGAATCAAACAGCAAACCTTCAGTTTTAGCCAAACTCAAAGTAAATACTGCTGAATTTGCTGGTCTAACCGAAAGTTCAGAGAAAACTTTCGGACTCCCAATTAAATGCTGCATCGATGAGTCCACAGTCGAGGCCAGACTAATAATAAGGGTAAGGGTAAGCCTGTGTAGTAATAAATAGAAGCTATTCATAATTCTTTGTGCTAAATTGCCTCACCTGAATTTCAGGTGAAACTCAGTTTCCTAGAAATCCAAACCAAACAGATAAATGGCACTGTACACCCTATTTCTCCTACCCGGCTACTACCATCTTTATCAGCTTGTGTCAGCTTCCAGACTCAAACTACGACTCATACTATGACTCAAACTACCAACAACATAGACAGCTCATCTTTGGAATCAGACGACGAGGATGCTGAACAAAGCTACAGAAGCATAACCGCAACAAATATACAGATTGCTGGTCTAATAGATGACAAGGTCGGTCTAGTAGATGACAAGGTCAAACATGTGAAGGATAAGAGCTGGGAGGAAGACCAACCATTCAGTTACCAAGAGACGCACAAACCATCATTAATCAGCCTCAAGTCATGGAACAGTAGAAGGCTTGGATTCAGAGTACCTGATCATCCCCGAGATACGCCACTCTTGAACAAAGCATTTGGGGAAGATGGGGGCGACGATATTGATAATGTCCGCCGCTGCCTTTTATTATCCTTAGGAGCAAGAGAAAGTCAAGTCAAACATGATTACCAGCCATCAGGATTCACGGGCAGTGATCGCTTTGAAGTAGGCAGCTGGGAGAAGAGAAAGTTCATAAGCAGAGATGGGAAGCTGGAACTAGTGACAGAGATGTTCCTGGCTTCTATTGACCAGCGGAGTGACAAAGCATCAGGTGAAGGTGCCTGCACTGTTCTTGCTGCAGTAATTGCTGATTGGCTGCATCAGAACCCAAAATTGCTACCGCTAAAGTGCCAATTTGATAAATTAATCAGAGATGGATCTTTGGAGTGGAGAAACCTATGCAAAGAGGAGACTCATAGGGAAAAGTTTTCAGATCAGCACTTTGACCTTGATACTGTCTTACAAGCGCAAGTTCGACCTTTGATGGTGGTGCCAGAAAAGTCCTATATAGGCTTCTTTGAGCTTCAAAATATGCCAAATCAGTTGGATTTCCTGCAAGGTGCAATGTCCTTTGACAGTATATGGGAGGAGCTCCAACAAAGCGAATCCACTTCAGAAGAGAAAATCTATGTTGTAAGTTGGAATGACCATTTCTTTGTTCTCAAAATAGAAAAGGATGCAATATACACAATTGACACACTAGGAGAGAGGCTATCAGAAGGATGCAATAAAGCATACATACTAAAGTTCAACAGAGAAAGTACGGTCTATAGAGTGGAATCAAAGTCGAGCAACTCAAAGATGGCTTCAGGAGATGAACAAGATACTGAATTATGCAATTCAGGGAAAAATGACAAGAGAAACGGCCATGAACTAATATGTAAAGGCAAGCTATGCTGCAAAGAATTCATTAAAGGATTCCTTGCTGCACTCCCACTTCAAGAACTGCAGTGTAACATCGAAAATGGAATAGCTGACAAAGCTCCACTCCATCGTCTCCTGCAAATTGAGTTCCAATACATGACTCCATGCCATAAGCGCTCACCAAGCATAGAAATAAGGTCCTAATGGATCAACCCTGAAGTAGTAGTGGACAATAACAAGTCTTGCAGTGAAAGAGGGACCAAAAGCTCACAAAAACTATGGTATTTCATCTAGTAATAATGTTCACCATTACCCACCGTGTAATACAATTATACAAAAACTTGTTTCTCATACTGCCATTAAGGCATTAGTCATGCATTATTCTTCTAACATTTTAAAAGTTCTGTAATGAAACCATTGTGACAATGGTTTTTTGTTCTTCATGTAATCCACAGCTGAAACAAAACCAAATATTTTGTGGAGTTTCAAATTCTTCTGTCCTCAATAGAAAAAATAGCAAAATAAATTTGAAAAGAGAAGACAACCAGCATATATGCTACAGCTGCTTCAAGATTCCTCAAGAAACAGGTGTCGGTGAAACTAGAGCAGCTTTCAACCAAACTTTAATTTCAGTGCATAAGCTTTCCCAGGAGGCACGGGATAATCTAATTAACTTCAATCTTTCCATTATTGGTTACATAGGTTAAAAGAATACATTTCCAATACACAGGCACAATTATGGCCAAGTTAAAGCATATGTTAATAAATCACAATTCACGAACAAAAACTTCTCCGTTGATTTGCTTCATGCCTGTAACAGATTAACTGGAATACATATGTACAGCAAATCTGAATGTCATTTAGAACTTAAATTGGTTCCAACTTTAAATATTACTGTTATCTAGTGCTATAAAGAAGGGATTACGGACTTGTGGGCAATATCATACACAGATATGAGAATTTCAGCCCCTATCAAGATAATAATAAGCCACTCCAGAAAATCAGATTTCCTATTTTGAAGAATCTCCTGAAGGAAACGAATATTATGCTGCAAAAGAATAAATTGGAAGTGTCACCACAACAATCAAACTGCCAGAGTTTTCAGTATCAAGTCAAAAGAACTCCACAAAAGGGATACTCTACCTCCACAAATTTCAATTTAAAATCAAGACTTGCAAATCTCTGAGTTAATTCAAATTCATCTCTGAGATATTCCCAAATCTGAGCATATTTAGCATCTTTCCAGGCAATGTCTGATCTGAATTAGAGAAATAACTTTCAATCAGCTAAAAATAAAAGTTCTACTGCAAATTAGATTTGCCACAGTTACTTGGAATGAGTGATTATTACTTAATAGATATAAAGACTGATCTCCAGCAAAAACAAGCTATCATTTGAGCCATAAATTTTTTTAAGCACTTTATATTTAGACTGAATAAACAACATGACAAATAAAATAAAAAATTTATTGGTTTTGGATGCATAGAAACAGAGTCAACCCATAGTTTATCATGAAGTGCCTTGAAAATTCAATAAGCCATATACTTGATATATGAATCTATGTTTTATATGAAACTCTGACGAATCAATCATAACTCACATGAGGAGGAGGCTGGGGAAGAGGAATAACATAATGCCTTTTTAATCTTTCTATTAATATCAAATTGATATTGCAAAGGTGTGCACAAAATTGAAATCCTTGTGTTACAGCATCTCAATCTTTTAATTTGCAGGAGGTAGATCTAGAAAGTGCACTACAAAGTTATTGACAAATGTTGGCATGATGCTATGTTCTTCCAGTGATCGAGTTTGAAGACTAGAGAGACTGGCATCAGTTTGACATCTAAATTCCATGTCATTAACGTTGTATTTACATACTTTTCTGGTGATCGCTTTGCACTTGGGATTTTTGATGTCAATAAACAAGTCGAGCACTTTCGCTGAAATTATGTTTACATTAATGATGGGAACTTGGGGAAGAAAAATGAAGGAGATGAATCTGATGATTTGGAAAAGACAACGAGCATGCACCAAACCCTCATTGAAATTGAAAATGCTGAATTGCATTCTCATGTAGAGTAACTAACTTCTTGCTTGTTTTAGCAAGTGAATGGCACCAAATAAAAATCAAGTTGTTAAATTACAGCTAAGAAACAAAGGTTTGCTATTTTTTGGATAAAATTAGAAATCCTATTAGATGAAAAGAGAGATATAAGCATAGAGGAACAAATTTAAATGTCAGTGCTTCAACCATTTTTTAACTGTCATGACGGTGATATCATTCCTCAAGACAATTAATCCTCCACTCTTATAATTCTAACACACTTGGTGCTACATCTTATATTCCACTAATCCACTGATTTGAACCATTTAACATATGTATAAGATTACAAAAATAATGTTTCGCCTAGGTTTTCTTAATGAATTTGTTCTATTTCTTTATTTTTATTTTTTGATAGTTAAGTTTGACCCAAAGTTAGGGGTTGGAACCAGTAACCTTGAGGTCATGTCATTTCTACCACCCCTTGAGGTTATGAATTTGTTCAACTATTATTGTTCTTCTACAATAGAGAAGTGTGTCTAAGAAAGATGCCACATCAGACAGGTAAATGGGAGAACGTGGTTCTGTCTATGATGGCCACAGAAAATTTACTGAAAGATGCTCACTTAAGAAACTATGTCACAGAAAATTAAGAGATTGAAGTGGTAACCACATTGCAAAAATCTAAAAGCAAAATAAGAATTCCCAATTCTTTAATAACTTCATAAAATGTGTACCTCTCAAAAAGGCCAAGCTTGAGAATTACATCAGCAAGATTTGAATTTGCTTTTCCTACTAACTGAAACAATTTTTTTCTTTCCATTGTAAAGGTTCCAGTTTTTTCCATCCCGCGATTGATATCAGTAAATTCTGCAACCATTCCATCAACCTGAAAGACAAATAATTAAAAATTCAGTTTTAATACAGCTATTATTAAAGTAGAATATTCACATTGCAGAAACTTCATGATACTTACCTGGCGTACATAGTAATCAAGAGCAATACTCTGACCAAGAACACTACCAACGGTACGGATTCCATCGATGTTCAGGTACTGCAACATTAAATAATCTAATCCACCTTGCATCCATGTGTTTAAAGATGGTTTCTCTCTCACCTCATACTCTAATTTTCAAACGCAAGTGAAGTTCAGTCGATTGAAAATTTCAGATAGTAAATTCAAATAAAGGAAAAAAGACTGGAACATTGGTTCATATGAACTGCATCAGTAATGAGTCAAATAATCCTTCAGCCAATAAGAGATACACACAGATAGAGAAGAAAAAAGATCAAAACGACAATAGAAAGAAAAAAAAGAAAAAAAAATACTAGATACAGAGACTAGCCAAAATTAACAAAAAGATGTATAAAAATAATATACAACAAATGTTCAAATTGTTATACAGGGAGGTAGGGGATAACGTAGTTCTACACAATCTAAACAAACTGCAGACCATGTTTGCAACTTAAAGGGAACTAGACATGGGTCACAAAAAGCAAGGTGAAAGTGGACTGAGGACCTCACCTCTGTTCTAAAAATCCCCGCCTAGGCCCGCCTAGGCCCGCCTAGGCGCTAGGCCCCCCCTTGGCGCCCCGCCTAGGCGCTAGGCCCCCCCTTAGCGCCCCGCCTAGGACCTAGGCCCCCCTTGACGCCTCTAAGCCCCCCAAGCGCCTCACCTAGGCTCAAGGCGACAAAAAAATCCTTTTAGAAAATTAGGCGGGTTCTAAGCGGAGAGATTTTTTTTATTTTAATAACTACACAAACCAAATCTTAATATATTTATTTTTCTAATGATTTACCATATTCATAATACAGGTTTTAGCATATCAAATCACAACAAGAAGTGAACAATATCAAGTCAAAATGGATAATTTTATTATAGTTATAATTTTTTGAACTTGTACCAACTTCAAATTATATAAATGAGAATACATTTGTAATATTTAGTTTAATTCAATTTTATAATTCTTAAATTTATGTTTAATTTCTTAAGTTTTAATATTGAATTAAATTCTTGAAATTTTAAATTTTATTATTTAATAGCAATCTTGTTTATAAATAAAACGAATACGTTAAAAATATGTTTAAACTTTGAACAATTACATGTTTGTGTTTGAACTTTGACATTAGCAATATGGATATGTGTTTGAACTTTAAGAAAAGGTCTTTATTATATTTATTATAGATTGTTTTGCTTTATATTATTATTTTATTTGGATAAATGTAAGATAAAATATTAGAATTGCCTTAAAATAAAAAATCCCGCCTAAGCCCCCTAGGCGCTAGGCCCCCCTCGGCCGCCCGACTCCCGCCTAGCGCCTTTTAAAACATTGGACCTCACAAAACCTTGTGAAAGCATTAGGATATTAACAGCCTGACTATGGATGTTAAGGATGTTACAAAATGGATTGGGAAGGGGTGTTACGAGTTCCTCAAAACCTTTAATTGCTAGTTGTCACCTCATCCTTTGCTTCTTCCATCTCAATTAAAATAGAGGCCCTTATTACAGTCCTAATTTGATTATTTTACTAAAGAAGCAATTTCTACAAGCCAGATAAGGTTTTAAGCATTCAGCAGACCAAACTCTTATTCATGTGCCTTCAAGAACACAAAATGACCTAAATAAGCAATTAATGCCTCCCCCTCCTCCCGACAAGCTAATATTCATATCTATTTAATTGTTATTAATTAGGATTGTCAACAATATATATATATATATATATATATATATTTATATGTTTAAATAGGGTTCAGGAGTCTAGAGCATTTGAGAATTTATAGATAAGTTGGGCATAAACAGTTGATATGGTCCCTGGATTTTAATTTAGGTCAGTATCATTTTTGGTTTTATTTTGCTTCTTGGTGAACTAAAAATCCTGAGTTCAAAACTTATTGATTCATAATTCTAATAGTAGGAGGATGAGTAACATATTGTTCTGTATACTTTCTTGAGTCAATTAAAATAAGGAGTATTGAACAAGAGTAGATCATTAGATTAGTGAGTTATTAGAGTTTGAGATAACACATTTCAAAATGTCTTCCTTTAGTTATCCCTTAATCTTGAAACAGTAAAAAATGAATATTTTAATTCTTTTTTCTTTGTTTTTCTGCAACTATAAGCCTATATACGCCAACCAGATTATTAAAACCTTGTGCTTCTCTTCCAAATAACACCCCTAAAGGCACTGAAAACACTGTTTACCATGAGTGTTCACAAAGGCCCTAATTGCCTCGCATCACTCCTTTTTCCTTTCCTAATTAAGCCTCAGGTTTTGCCCAATTCATGCAACTATTAAAGAGAGTAGCTCAACTTACCAATTAACCAAAAACCCAACAATAATCAGCCTAATAGAACCCTTGGGCCTGAATCACATGGACAATATTAGAACACTTTGACCTCTATGACTGTCGGGTCTATCATCAGAACTTGAAGGGAAGTGATCCTTAGCAGTGAATAAAGTATCCACTGTGTTAGAAAAAATAATGTCAGAAAAAGATGTCAATAGGACAAGTCTCCTCAATCCCATGCAAGCACCAAAAATGAGGTCCTAGCTTTCAAATAGTTTCTCTTATTCCGGTTAAGTGATAATCATCAACTAACCCCAAACAATCCCTTACCATGGACACAAGTATCATTAGCAAATTCAGGGGAAATTAGAGCATCTAACTTTCCCAACTTATATTTATTGTTTTTATACCATACTTGTAATCTCTCTTCTCATCCAATAAAAAAATCTTCTTAATCATTTAAGAAAATGAAACTATATTAGAGGTAGAAGGGTAATACAAGAAGAGAATAAGGAGTTCTCTGCTGCAAAAGAATAGGTGAAAAAACAAAGTCCTCAACATAGGCATAATAAAAATTTCAACTTTTATCTTTAAAAAATGAAAATTTATTAGAGATAGAAGGATAATACAAGAAAAGAACAAGGAGTCCTCTGCTGCAAAAAGAATAGGTGAAAAAAACAAAGCCCTCAATGTAGGCAGCCCGCCAACCCCTCTGGATATCAGATATGGAAACCCCCGGAAAATCCCTAAAGTATAAGCTGAAGAGATGCTAAAAAGGCCACTCTCTCCAACAAAAGATCAAAACGCATTAATATGTCCTGAAAAATCTGAGCATTTCTCTCTGCCCCCATAAGCCCATAGAAACAGCAAACATCCACACCACCAAAAATCTCCCAAAATCCCTCTACTTGTTTCAATCAGCCCTAAATTTGTTAAATATTCTCTTGCCACAAGTCTATTGATCTATAATTCCATCTAATATTATTAGTGTATTACATAAAGACCGACTTCAATCCAGGTAATTCACAAGAGTACAATATGGGATAAGGTAGACACTGACTTGTCATGCATTCCATTTTTTGGTGCTCCCTGCATTGCTCTTACAATGACCCTGCTCTTTTACTGAAATTAAATTTGAGAAAATATAATTTGGACAATTAATATTTTTCCCAATCGTTGATTACATTACACCCCACAACATAAAGTAACAGAAATTGCAAAAGGAATTAAGATGAGAACAGCAAAAGCAACCGGCTTAAAAACTATAAAATAACAGCAGAAAACATTACTTATAACAATACAACGTACCAAAATGCTAATTTTGCAGTGACACAAAGAACTTAAAACAGAAAGACCAGTAAATTCCTTTAGGTATATTATAGTTACACAAAGGCATTCCATGTATGGATTGTCCGAGGGTCTAAGAATTGCACAATCAAATCCAGTATTCGCTTTGAAAATGCTACTTGGTGGCTACAACAGTTCGTAAGGTCAATATGCAATAAAAGCTGAACCACTAAAACCTTCTTTAATAAAAGGATATGGCGGCCATTAAAGAGCACAGCAAAGTCTCTCGGAGAACTACATTGAACTCTAACCGCCTCTACAGGGTTTCAAACCTGTGCACCACCAATCTACAAGTTTGTTTCTAGCTATAACTTCATTTGTGGGATATTTGTACAAGCCCCTTTACAAAAACCTTCCACTGACTGAAGAGTTTTTTTAGAATGCTTCAGCGCATCACCTTTCTATTTGTGTAAGGGTGTCAAAAGACTTTGCTTTTGTCCCTGTACATTTTTTAATAAACAGAAATAATATAAAAAGGATAGAGTGGTTCTAAACAAACAAATTAATTATATGTGATGCTAGTTACTGCAGAGTCAATATTTCTGCTAACTAATACACTTCAATAAGGGAATTGTGTTCTTCAAGCATCCAGTATCTTCGGACGCAAGGAAATCCTCTCTTTTAAAATGTCTTATGCTTGTTGTCTAAACCACCTAAGATAGGATCCAGTTGATAGTAGGCTTTACAACTAAAAACTTCCAAGTATTTGAATGTATGTACATAGTCTAAGGAACTTGTGATTCTTTAAGGACTTATTAAAGGAAACATTTTTGCATCTACCTACAAAAGAAACTTTCCCGCAAACAAAAAGGATCACCAGGCTCCTGCCACATATCCAGCCACACTTGAAAGTCCATGGTTTTAAAACCCGGACCGGACCGCCGGTTTAACCGGTTAAAACCAGAACCGGTCGGCACTCCAATCCGGTTTGAACCAATAAATCATTTTTGGTCAAAAACCGGTTGACCCACCAGTCGAACCGGTTATTCAACCGGTTAATTGACCCAGTGAACCGGATTTTAAAAAAAAAATTGTACCAAAAAAAATTTTAATATTAAAATTAATCACTATTAATAATATTATAACTCAACTTTATTATGTTTTAGTTCATAAAAAAAAATAATTTTAAAAAATTTATTAATTGCTAATAATATATTTTTACATATTAATGACATCATTGAGTCAATAATGATTCGACCACTAATTGGACCAGTGACCCATCCACCCGGTACCTTTTCCGATTCGATAACCAGTCCGGGTCTAAAAGTCTTGCTTGAAACAACCTCAATAAGATTAATAGCTACAAAGTTTTAACAATTAGAAAGGGGGTCCATGTGCCTTTTAATTTGTAGGATTACTTAACCCTTCAAGATCAATTACTATTTATTGCAAAATACAGAGCAAATATTATACTTCATATTAAGAGATGATGACAAAGTAGAACCATATGTGTTCTCTTCTATCATCAAAGAATTTTCAATACATTATAAACCCTTTTTACATTATATGCACATTTCATACTATCATTATAACATATCAAACAAAGAATGACAAATGAAAATAAAGATATGTTACTGCATAGCACATGGAAATTAAATGTATATAGACACACACATATGCAATGTTCCTAAAACAAGAGCTCACCATCCTTTCTCATTTCAGGTAGCAATCCTGAAGCATGTCTCTCGACTAGTTTCAGATATCCATCAACTTCGTGATCACGAACGTTAAATAAGACAATTGAGCCATACTGGAAAACTACCATGTAACAGCAGTCACTTCCACATAAACTGGAACCCCAACCCTGAAACAGAGAACGCATATAATATTCAGCAATTACAGGTAGCACAGTATAAGAAAAAGAAGAAAGAGAGAAGAAGAAGCAATATAGCAGGGAATAATAGAGGAAATGAACTTGAAGAAGAGCAGGAAGAGAGAGAGAGATTTAGGCAGAACTCAGAAGATTATTTAACATGGAATTCATAAATACTTAATAATGAGTAACAATACATCAAAGGTCTTTATGTAGGTAATCCAAGACAGATTAAACAACCCCACAAAATAAATGGATTCCTTAAACTTAAGGAATATCTATAGTTTAAGCTGGATAACACAAAGTAAGCCTTAGACCAATTAATTGCGAAGTACATCAAACACAGAATTCCAACCAAAAAGAATGCTACTTTACTAATTATATCGCAATACCAATATAACAAAACCCAGAAAATGAAGATATTAATATATTATGCAAGTTAAGCTATATCAGTTGGACATACAACTACATCTAAGCTTGCATGGACACAAGCTCATTTGCTTGGCACAACAAGCCTTCATGATCTTCATCAAAGATATTATGAACTTTTTGCGATTCAGCACTATAAGTCCACATTTAAAGAACAAAGATAATTGAATCTGTTACCCAACTTATTAAAGAAAACTGATACCCAACACAGGCAAACCAAAAGGGAATAATGTGCCATCAAGATGCGTAAGTTTTGAGTTTCTAAACCTGATCTAATTTGCTGGTTGATGAATGATAGCTACTCAACCTTAACATACCAGCTCTCTCCACCCATTGATTAGTTTAATTAGTAGGTGAGGAGAAGTTAGATCTATAACTGGCAGTTTATTTTCCTTCGTGAAAAAGAGTAGCAAAGTTGTAGCGTTTTGTAGAACTTCTTAACTCGCATCTCAAAGTTCTGATAGGTGCATGTAGTCCTATCCTTCCAAAGAAAACTACAGCCAAGCATATAGGCGACGCTATCCCTTGCACCAACGGCCAAAAGCAGTATAACTCACATCACTTCAAAATGAACATCATACTCCAAATATCCAAGCCACCAGAAGATATTACACATTCTTGTTCAACTTCAGACATACAATGCCACTTGAAGATATTACATTCAATCAACTGACAGTAACAGCACCCCACAAAAGTAAGTGTTAAAAACGAAACAGAAACTTGCCAGGCATTTGGTCACTCGAAATGCATTTCCTATAAAATGCTTCTTCTCTGCCATAAAACCAGCACACTGCACACCCTTCTTAAAATAAAATAAAAATATATTTTTGATAGTTGAGTACTTGAGTTTGGCCCCAAGTATGTGGAGCCTGGAACCAGCCCCCCTTCTTAAAATAATTATGTCACATTCGTTCAGAATTCTGTACACGTATAGCCTGACAGTGGATGTAGTTTGATTAGTTCAATCTAAAACTTCTTGGGCACACGAAGTACTGAGTTCAAATGAACTTATCAAATAACTATACACCATACAGTGCACTGTATCTATAAACTTTATTCTTTTGTTATTCTTTTCAATAGGTGCAGTAAACAGATCCAATTATTCAAAAAGGCAATTAAAACACAATCAAATATGTAATGTAAGATATTAACAATAAGCAAACATAACGCAGAACTTACATTGAGCTCAGGTTTAAGGTTGCCAAACCTCAAAACAACATAATTAGTCATTCGCGATGTAGGTGGAATAAAGTTGGGTTTGTTCTGTTCCACCAAACTTCTCAAATCCACACTGCAACATAAATCAGCAAAGAATTCAAATTGACAATCAACATAATGGTTCAAAAATACTTCAAAGCAGCCAACCAGAAAATATAGAAGCATTTGATAGTTTATGCTTTAAACTATCAAAACTTAGTTCAGGCCCTGGTACTGTCCTTGAACCCTCATTTCTTTTACAAGTTCCTGTCAATTACACCTTCCAACCAATTTCCATAGTCATGGAAATTAAGTGAAAAATGTAATGGAGGGGATCGTATGTATACATATTTTGTGCCAGTTGAAAAAATAAATGGTGAGGTTGCATATCTAACCTCGTAGAGAAGAAATAAGCCCTGACAGGAATAGAGGGCTTAAGGTCATCTTCTGTAAACTCTTCAGCATTCCAATCCAACGTATCAGTCGAAGATATCGAAGAACTGCATCCGGCCACCGCAAAGCTCGAAACAAAGCATACACTTCGAGCAGCTCCCGAACTGGCCGCCTTAGTAAAATGAAAATCCCGGCGGAGAATTAAGGTTCCGGGGAGAAATAAAGAGAAAGAATGTTGTTTATTCGATGATAATAACAGTGATGGTAATTGTGGTGGCGGGAGGAGAGTGGTGGTGCTAGGGTTTGAGAGAGAGAAAAGTGTTCGAAATGCTCGGAGAGCTGTTGATGAAGATGAAGAAGGGGAGGAGAGAGAGGGAAGTGAAATGTTAGAAGACTTCATGCGAGTGTGGAGTGATCGGGGTGGCCGCCACAGCTTCATCGGCGCCTTTTTTTTTAGTTTTCTGATGGATTGGTCGAGTTTGTTCTCTTTACCTCGTTAAACCCATTAACCCTTGTCCATTGTAGTGGGGGTAGTTAGTAATCGCAGGCTAGAAAGGTTAGAAGGAGAAATTAACTTATGACAAGAGAATTGATATTTACAAATTTGAAAAGGGTTACTTTCACACAATACTCTCTCCAGGATGGTGCAAATCTTCCGGTTTTTCCGGTTTTTTCTGTTTTTCGGACAGGATCGAACCGGCCAATTCGGTATAAAAAGGATCGGTCCGGTTTTGATACAAAAAATCGGTATATACCGATTTTTCGGTACCGGTTTCGGTATGGCGTTTTAAGGGTTAAATATTTTTTCAGTCACTGTACTATAGGTCAACTTACAGATGGATAACTGAACTTTTTTTTCTTACAGTCAACTCACTGTACTCGACTTTTCTAACAAAAAGTTAAAAAAATCGTTAAACAACTTTGACTGTTAACGGAAAGTACACATCAGCAGTTGAGTTATCCGTTACAAGCTGATGTGGCACGTTTGTGTGACGTGGTAATGATTATGTGGATTTTTAGGAAAATTTTTATGAAGAAAATGAAAAAAATATTTTAAAGTATAATATAAATTATAAAAATTATAAAATTAAAATTTTTTTCAAATTCGGACATTAAATTTATAATTGAGTCAATTTGGTGATAATTTTTTTTTTCTTTTCTAACTAGGATAAATAAATTTGTACTTTTACATGCAAATAATTTTTATTTTAAAATTATACAAAATTTAAATTTTATAATTTAATTTAATCAAATTTAAGAAATAATTATTTTTATTAAAAAAAAAAAACTGCGTTGTTGTGACGGAGAAGGAGAGACAGAGAGTGTTGTTTGGTTTGTTTTTTTTTTAAAAAAAAAATTTGCGTTTTTTATTTTATTTTTATAAAAAAAACTGCGCTTTTTATTTTATTTTTATAAAAAAAAACTGTTTTTTTATTTTATTTTTATTAAAAAAAACTGGGATTTATTTTTTATTTTTATTAAATAAAACTGTTTTTTTTTTAAAGCAGTTTTTTTTTTATAAAAATAAAATAAAAAACGCAACTTTTTTTTTATAAAAAAAAACGCAGTTTGTTTTAATAAAAATAAAATAAAAAACGCATTTTTTTTAATAAAAATAATAATTATTTTTATTAAAAAAAAAACAAACAAACAATGCTCTCTATCTCTCATTCTCCGTCACAACAACGCAATTTGGTTTTTTTTTTTGAATAAAAATAATTATTTCTTAAATTTGATTAAAATAAATTATAAAATTTATATTTTGTATAATTTGGGAAAAATTATAAATGCCTAAAGCCGGACATGATTTGGATAAAGTTGATAAAAAAAATTGCGTTTTTTATTTTTTTTTATAAAATAAAAAAAAACTGTTTTTTTATTTTATTTTTATTAAAAAAACTGGGTTTTTTATTTTATTTTTATTATAAAAAACTGCGATTTTTTTTATCATTTAGTAGTGACCAAGTTTTTTTTATTTAATAAAAATAAAATAAAAAACCCAATTTTTTTTAATAAAAATAAAATAAAATAAACAGTTTTTTTTTATAAAAATAAAATAAAAAACGCAGTTTTTTTTATAAAAATAAAATAAAAAACACAACATTTTTTTATAAAAAAATATGCAAAAAAAATTTATAAAAAAAACGCAGTTTTTTTTTTTATAAAAATAAAACAAAAAACGCAAAAAAAAATTATAAAAAAATAATTATTTTTATTAAAAAAAAAAACCAAACAACGCTCTCTGTCTCTCCTTCTCCGTCAGAACAACGCAGTTTGGTTTTTTTTTTAATAAAAATAATTATTTCTTAAATTTGATTAAATTAAATTATAAAATTTAAATTTTATATAATTTATTTGATAAAAATTATTTGCATAGAAAAGTATAAATTTTTTTATCCTAGTTAGAAAAGAAAAAAAATTATCACCAAATTGACTCAATTATAAATTTAATGTCCGAATTTGAAAAAAATTTTAATTTTATAATTTTTATAATTTATATTATACTTTAAAATATTTTTTTTATTATATTCATAAAAATTTTTCTAAAAATCCATATAATCACTGTCATGTCACACAAACGCGCCACATCAGCTTGTAACGGACAACTTAGCTGCTGATGTGTACTTTTCGTTAACAGTCAAAGTTGTTTAACGGTTTTTTTAACTTTTTGTTAGAAAAGTCGAGTACAGTGAGTTGACTGTAAGAAAAAAAAGTTCAGTTATCCATCTGTAAGTCGACCTATAGTACAGTGACTGAAAAAGCATTTAACCCGGCGTTTTAATGGTTCGTTATTATCGGACCGGACCGGTATATACCAGTTTTTTAATTTTTTATTATTATTAATAAATAAATAATTATAATAAAATAATGATTATAATAATAATAATATTAATAAAAATAAAAATAATAATTATATTAATTTTTCGATAAAAATCGGTACCAAACTGTTAAACCGGTTCGGTATATCGGTCCAACCGGTATCGATATCAATTTTGGCTAATTTCGATAGCGACTCGGTTCGGTACCGGTCCGATTCGGGCCGGTATTTATTGGTTGCACACCCCTAACTCTCTCACACGAAGTGGACCCCACTTATTATTCATACAAGGAAAAAATTATGAAACTGTCAAATTTATCTGTACAGTGTGGACACGCAGGGCGGAAGGTCCATGAATTTAACTTAATAGTAAGAGAATTGATATTTACAAATTTGAAAGTGTTACTTTCGCACAATACTATCTCACATGAGATGGACTCCACTTATTATTCATATAAAAAAAACTTATGAAATTGTCAAATTCATTTGTGAAAATATCGATTCCCTAGTTATGCGGTTTATTTATTTAGTTTAAAAATAGACTGAATTTTTTTTATAAAAAAAACGAGAAACTTTTAATTTTATTATTATGGTGTTTTTTTATAAATATAAAAATACAAAAGAGATTAACAGAAAGGTTTCTGTCCAAAAATAAATGAATTTAAATAGAAAACTAAATAACATAAGTAAATAATTTGAATCCCTACTATAGAGTTAACATTATAAATACAAACAAACATAATTATATAACACTATATTCCTGAGTTTTTAATGGATAAGAAAATAATAGAAAATTTAAATTTGATGAGGAAAAAAATACTATAATTTTTTTTTCATATTGTTATTGAGTTTATTAAATTAAAGGGAAAAAATAAATTTAAATTACTATTTCATTCTTATATTAATTTTGCTATGTTTATGTTGTAAATGGTACAACAAGGATTACAAAATATTTGCTTGGGTTAATTAGTTTTTTGTTCAAATCTGATCATATTTTTACAGACAGCTTAGATAAGAAAAGTGATCAAATTTTTCGTCCATTTATTTTCTTTTATATTCATTAAAAAACTTAATAACAACATAACTAAAGAGAAATCTTAAATTTTTCATCCTTTTTAAAACTTAATAAGAGTAGGATAGTATTCTAAATTTAAAATTTAAGGTTTATTTATTTTTCCTTCATAAATTCAATAACAACATAAATAAATAAATAAATAAAACTTGCAAGTTTTCAATCCGTTTTTTTATTCATTTTTTATTTTTTATTCTTTTATTTTTCGTTAAAAACTCATAAACATAGTGTTACTGCGAGTTTTACGTTGTGTTTGTGTTTCAAAAAAAACAATATGTTTGCAGGTTTTAAAAAATAAAAAAGAAAATTTAGTGAAGAGATTAAAAGTCCATTATTAGAGAGTTTTTTTTTATTTGGCTCCCCTCCATTACATATTTTTTCCAATTACATCTAATACACAAATTATTTAATTTTAATCATTTTGTTAGTAATGATCAAAATATATTAATAGATAGTTGATGATATTAAGATCAATCCTACAAAAAATTATAATCACAAAAAATATTTCTACCATTAAAAGTAAAAAAAAAAATCATCAAATTGAAATTTTGATAAAAAATCCACATGTTCATCAAATGGTGATTGTGTCAGATTAATTTAATTTTAGAAACAATTATGTTATTCAATATAATACATTAGTTAATCAATATCAATTTTAATTATACTATTCATAATTCTAAAAATATGGTGTATTACATGAAACCATAAGGAATATGTAATGGAGGGGAGCCAAATCCTTTTTATTATGATAGAACGAATAGGAAAGGAAGGTCACGTGCAAAACACAATAAACCTCAAAATAAGTAAACAAAATATTAATAACTTCAAAATATTTAATGATTAATAATCCATAAATTTCAAATTAAATACAATTCTCCAAAAATTTCTACAATAATCAAAACCTAAAATGAAATAAATCTATTAGGTCAAAGGTAGTTAGTTCTCTTCACATGAAACCCTAAACCATCCCTGCAAATCTGTCGGAAGAAAAACACAATATGAGTCAAATGTCCAGTACGAATATAAAAATACACAAATATACTACAGTATATAGTGAAACCAAAAGAGTTAAATGAATGAGTAAATACAAAATATGAATTAATTATGAATATAAATGATGAACATTGTCGAACGGACGATTATAATCTAAAACAAGAAGAAGACTGAATCAAATGTTTATAAGGTGACAATTTCATACTAAGCTCAAATACAAATAGTCAAAGGCTAACAATATACATCTGTACTATGATGTATGCAAATCAAACCGGATATTACGCACGACACATACGTCACTAATCCGCCAATCAAATTAAATATTGGGTCAACCCATACATATCTTGAACAAACATATCAAATGTACAAAGTTTACACCCAAAGTAACATACAAAGGATACGTTGTGAACTGATCAGACCGCCACGGAAGGTGTCATGCCCCAGTGTTAAGAAGACATATCTGTGGGACCCCCACAAGTGGTTAGCTCAAGTATACCCTAAAGATCAACTACAAAATATAAGCCGAAAGGGATTCAAATCATAAGGCTTGCATAGTTATTTTCAAATGATATCGCATTATTCAAAATAGAAACATACTCAATTGTCTCAAGATACCAATATCAAAAGTAACTCTCATATGTCAACGAGAATATATGAAGAAGGTTACAAACGAACAATGTCTCAAAACACAATTTGTCCAAATGGTGAAATATTACCAAAATCGATATAGGAAACAGAACAACGATTAAGAAACAAAGTACGGGATCTGTGACGCCCCCAAAATAGGTATACATTACCTATTCTGAGTTGCCAAATACATGGTACAGAATACAAATACAATCTTTAATATACAACAAGAGAGCTGTGAGTTTTAATACAAATACTGTCTTCTAGACAATATCCACTCTCAGAATAAGTCCTCATTATATTTATTATCACACTATTTAACAGAATAGTGAGGACTACTAATACTATCATCTGGACCATCACTCCGTTCTCCGACTGCCCCCGGCTACGTTCTCATTTCCTGAAGAGAACAGTGAAAGAAAGGGTGAGCTCAACTAGCCCAGTAAGAAATATTATGACTAAGATAATACATAATAAATTATCATTAGCCTTAAACAGTGTTAAACTGATACAATATAACAACCATCAAGTTTAACTCCAGCGGAACAAGCAATCCATTAAAAGAGTCAAGTAGAGAATAAAATCTACTATCTTTTATGATTTAAAAGGTTTTTCATCACTTTTATCACTGGGACTCAGCTTAATAAATAATCCACATCATCGAATCACCCCTGCACTACGGCCAATGATATTCTTTAGTATCACGACCACAATTATTCATGTACTACGGGCCAAGAATATTTGTGTATTCATTAATGGTCATGATTATGCCAAAAACTGTCCATCAATGCACTACGGGCCAATGAGGACTTTTCCACATCATTTGTAATATTACGGTCATGATTACACCGAATAATCCCTAGTCATAATCACACCAAGTCCATCTATACACTATAGGCCACAGATGACTTTCAACAAAATATAAACATGAGGATGATGACAATGATATAAGAATTCAATAAAACAAGTTCAAGAATTAATTTATCCAGGAACCAATAACGTCCAAATTGTCAACATGATACTGCTTTGTAGAGTAAAATTCAAGAATGTTCAGAAGAATATTTTCATGAAAAGATACTGGATGAAGCGCAAATATCAAGGATATTCCACTAATTTCATGGAGTATAGAAGTCAAAAATTTAACCAACTGAGTATAATAAGGAATGGAATAACAAAAGAAATCACCAGGCATGCGATAGACCTCACAGGCAGGTTATTCCAACAGAATAATAATTAACGGAACCAGGTCCGGCGTAAAACGCACAGACAGGATATTCCAACAGAATAATAAAGACGGAATCAGGTCCGGCGTAAAACGCACAGACAGGATATTCAAACAGAATAATAAACACGAAATCAGGTCCGACATAAAACGCACAAACATGATATTCCAACAGAATAATAAAGACGGAATCAGGTGGTCCGGCGTAAAACGCACAGACAGGATATTTCAACAAAATAATAAATAATGGAATAACAGAAGTTCTCTTCATGAATACAAAAGAAATAATACCCCTTACCGTTAAAAAAACTGGATATAAGAGTATTCCGACTGGTAAAGCGAGGATATTCTTGAAGAAAACTTACACTACGCTCAAAGCTTGTTAAAACTCTAAAGAAATACGCTCAAGATTATAGAAGAGAATTTCTATGAATTTCTGGTGTGATTTCAATTCTAACTATGCATCCTATTTATAGGAAAATAGAAGGGGTACTGTTTAGAAAATAATACGGACGCAATAATTTTATAAATCACGGATGTCTGTTGCCATAATCAATGCTTGAATTCAAAACCATTATTGAAAAAAACAAAAATATAATATATATATATATATATATATATATATATATATATATATATATGTAACACATGTTATTAACAAAACCACCCATAATTCATCCACCTATAACTATCATCAGAATACTTTCCCAGCACCACCATTAATTCAACTTACACACACTCTTACACACATTTCTTACTTATCCACCAACATGTCCACATCACACACATCCACATCCACACACATCATTTTCACCATTTTCCACTCACACCCACAACATATACATATATATACACACCTCACATACATATATATATAAAATCCCTCCCCTTTACATATACTCCCTCCCACCCCTATTTTCAAAATCAGTTTTCAACACATATGGGCCCCACATTTGGCCCCCACATGTGGGCCCCACCTTTATTATATAAAAATTTTCTACTGATTATTTTGAAAAATGGGTAAATGGAGGTTCATAAAATAAGCAACATTTACAACAAATACTTCATAAAAAAATCACATTAATAATTTTAACAACATATATCATCATTATTATAATTCACAATATTAATCGACCAGGTCGTTCCCAGGAAAGAGGGGGCTTTCCAATAAGGATTTCTCCCTATTGGCGCGCAATTAGGTGACCAAACCTCTCATTGACAGAAATTCTAGACATCGTTAATATTGCAAATAATAATATTTATAACTTTGTCGTCTCAATTATTGATTTAATAATATATAAAATATTGACAATAATTGAATCAAATAACGTGAGATATTATTCAGCAATTACTGTAGCAATAATTGAACAAAACTGAGTGACTTCTCACGTAAGCATCAATAATCAATACCGTGTGCTGCTGTGCAACTACGCGTATTACTGTACTTTTAATACCGGGTGTTTCAACAGTTAACGGTAAAACCTCCGCTGTTATTTTCATAAAATATTTTTGTCATTTTCTCAATCCGACAATAATTCTGTTGTGGGGTCCGCCAATGATTGTGTCGTCGTACGAATATTCTCTGCTAAAACGAATATTTCCTGACCAATCGAATATTATATATCCACTTGCGTACTTTGAAAAATTTATAAATATTACCCACAACTATAACATTATTTCAAATTTATTCCATAATATTCAAAAATGATATTTATAGAAAATTCATCTTTATTTATAGAAGTTGGGGTCTTACAGAATCCGTATCTAATAATCAAATTCATATATAGCACACTCCAAAAAATCTTAACCTCCAACGTCAACGATATCAAATACGAAATTTAATTCACCACTTAAACATATTCACCTCAAAATAAATATACAATTTAAACTAATAATTCTAAAACACTTTTAACCTATTCAAGATGCCTTTAATTATTTGCCTTAGATTATTCATTAATACCCCAAAGTATACAACATTAATAACAAAAGCCAATAAATCTTAAAATTCTAATATGACAAATTATTCCTAAGATATCAGTCCAATGTATCGATCATATCAATCTGACTCTATAATTATTTTTCAAATTAAATAATTTTAACAGAAAATAGACTTCAAATACTCCAATTTAGTCTCAAAGAGCACCAAAATAAAAAATTATTAAGTTATACATTTTTAAATATTAAAACTTGTTGCTGAAAATTTTGTTATAAAATTCTAGATCAGCCATTTCTTAAAATTCATAACAAATTATACATTAATATTAAACAGTTCAGAATTGGTAAACATATTTTCAACTTATATATATATATATATATATATATATATATATATATATATATATATATATATAACATATCCAAAAATTATAAAAATCCAACGGTCGAATTAAGAGATATAACCCAAGCAATAGAACTTAAAATATAAAAACTCATTTCTAGATTACAATGTTTACATTCAATCAAATTATATTTCTTTATATAAATTTATCACCACTTTTCGATTATCATGACTTCTAATTTCATATCTCTATTTTGATCAAAAATAATCTTTAATTTAAAATCCATCATAACTAAACTTAAAATCAAAATACAAAATAATATTTACATTCTTTGTTCGTCTTTTTTCAATACGCAACAGTAAATAATTTTACTTCCTGGTCTTTTAAAGTCTTCAAAATCTCTTCATGTTTTTACAGAATTGTAGATCTTGAAAAGTTACACAAAATAGGCTCAACAATTAGGGTTGGAAACTATGACGAGAATTGAGACAAGTTGCGGTTTTCATCAATTTAAGATATGAATATGATATCAAATAACTTTTCTTCATTTTTTACATTTGTAAAGGACAAAAAACTGAAGAAACAGACTTTAGATTCACTCAATTTTGACATCGGATAAATTAATTATGATTTTTCTAATAGGTTGTTTACATGAGAATTCTACTCGGGAATTCAACTATCCAAATTAGAATAAGGAGAAAGACCAAAAATGCCCATGATGTTTACCTCAAAGTCCCACTTTCACCCTGAACTTTTTTTTTTCTCAAAAGTACACTTAATGTTAACAATGTAAGGTTAACTGTGCCCCTGCCCCTGCCCCTAATGAACATGCCACCTAGACTAACGTGGCTGACACCTCATCTTATTTTACTGACAAGACATGAAGAGAGAACAAATTTTGTTGACATATGGCAAAAATAATATTTAATAACAAAATATATTATTTTCTCTTTATTTTTTTATTTTCTCTCTCCCTCATCTCCTTACTTATTCTCTCTTTCCTCTATCGCACTTATCAAATTTATCAAAGATCGACCTAATTTGATCGGATCTGATGGATATATAATTTTTAATATGCAGCTCATTAATGACCGTGAGACATGCGCAGATCTAGAGGTTTTAGATTCGTTACCTTCAAGGACGAGAAGTCGATGAGAGACGCCATTGAAGGAATGAACGACCAGGACCTCACAGGGGTAACATCACCGTCAATGAGGCTCAGGCTCATCCTCCTCCCTTCTTCTCTCTTATCTTCCATAGGTAGTATATGTATATAATTCAAACCACACTGCTATTATGCTATAAAAAATCAAATTTATTTTTATGTTTTTTTTCCTTTTTGTGCAGATCAAGTAGGAGTTTTGAACAGAGGATGATGGAGTTTTGGAACAGAGGATGATGGAGGGATGAGAGTACATAAATCGAGGAGTTGTTGCCTCCATGTGTTGAAGGTATTCATTCCCTATTAATGTTCCATCTACAAATTCTTGAAGGCAACTACAAAATTAATATTTTGGATTGCTGCCATTTTTTATCGTAGCTCATGCTCAATATCTTAAATAGAAGTATGTTGCTATTTGAAGTTGGATACATTTGGTTTATTATTTATCTGTTTGTTTTTCCCTCCCCATGTGTACTGTTCAACTGCTCTTAATCTTGGTTGTGTTCCTATAAGAGCTTCCAGAAGCTAAAGGCACAATAATCTCAAAAACTACCACAATCCAAGGAGTCATGAATCCAGTTCTGTTCCCCCTAAATTTTTTGATAACACTACTAACAAAAGAAATCTGACATCACTACCACTCCACTCTGTCAGTCAATCAATTGATGAGATTAGATTTGGAACATAGGATGATGGAGTTTTGATTGATAAACCCATTTTGATTTTGAATTTTATTGATTTTCAATAAAATTTGTTAGGGATTTGATCTTATTATTTCAAATTTGGTGAAGACGACATTGAATTAGGCCTAGGTTTAGGGGTTCATTAGATGCTTAGTAAACGTTTATTGGGCATATAAACCCTCTATTTTCTCTCTCTAAAATTCAACAAAACAAGAGTAAAAGTTTGATTGATAATTTTATGGGGGTTTTCAGTTTGGGTTTTATTTGATTGAAGAGTGTAACAGTAATGGAGGTTCAGGTGGGGAATTGATGAGAATTTGGGGATGAGGTTTGTGGGATTGAAGAATTAAGCAAAAATGTGAGAAAGAAGAGGAAGAGAGAGAAGAAAGAGAAATGAATAAAAAAATTTATTAAACTTTATTTTTGCCACGTGTAAGTCGCCTAGTGAAAGTAGTATACACACAAGCCAATCATGTTTCATGATAAAAATATATACTTTGTAAGAGCATCTCCAAACAACCACTTTGGGATACTCAAATAGGTGAGTCATATCGAAAAAATCATCTCCAACAGCCTCTTCAACTTAAATCATCAAATCTACAAACTCATTCTCACTCTTTAAATCTACAATTAAAGGCTAAAAACATTTATTAGATTTGATGGGTTTAATGTACAACTCATTGAATTGAAAAGACTGATGAGGCACAAAATATGAAAGTGGTAAATAATTCTCTTTAAATTGCCACGTAGGTCAACAAACTTCAATTTGAAGAGTTTTTTTTACTGCTACTACTCTTAGAGATGCTCTAACAATTTTATTCATTTATTAATAAAATAATTGTTTAATTAAAGACTTTTAATTTATCTACATGGTGTTGTTTTATAATATGTGATAAACTCATAGTAGAAAAATAATGACAGTGTTTATATTTTTTATACGGCTTATAAAAGTACCAATTTTAGTGGTCAATTTGTATGTGAAATTGTAAATTGAGTCTTGTTTATGCTAGTTCGTTAAAAAACGAAGAAAATGTAGTTTGAACGAAGTGATTTGGTATAGAACTGAGATTACAGTGATGATTTTTGTGAAGAAACTCAAAAATAGAGTTTTCATATGAAAACATGGAAATTGAGAAATTAAACTAGTTTAAGTTGTTGTTAAATTGTACTAATTGGTTAAATATGTTAGCAAACATGTTTGTGATAGTTCTATACCAATTGTATGTGTTAATATTACTGTTTGGTGGATGAAATTCATGTTAGTTAGGCTAAAAACGGCTATTGTTCACTGTTGTCTCTGTTTCTGTCTGCGCACCAGCGCAGCACTGCGCAGCTGCGCCGGTTCCAAGCCTGTGTATGGCGCAGTTGTGCCATACACTGAGCTGAGGCAGAGATTTTTGCTGCTACTGCAGTTCTGGGATAGCAACATACCTTGGTCTAATGATGTGTTAGTATAATAAACATGTAACAACAAGGTTAAAACAGAGTCGTGTTATGTGGTTAGTAAATTCAAAGTTGTGAGAATAATTAGTAAGTTACAAACGCGTTATGTGATAACTTCGTATACATAATGACTGTTAGACAAGTGTTGTGAAGTCAACACTTGGAATTTCTGAAATGTAAATGGTAATGTAAGACTTGACTGAAATAACAAGTTTAACTAGAAATGCGTGTTATGTTTGAAAGTGAATATTAATATATCTAATAGATATTGTGGTTCTAATACTATGTGTAGGTAAACGTGAGTCTTAATATTATAGCTTACACTCGAGGCAAGTTCTTTAACTCTACGCTTATAATAATTGTGCAAGTATCTAAACTCTCTTTGAGTAAGTTTTCTAACTCTACTCTTTTGTTAAGTTAGTTTGTTTATTATTGTGCAAGTTTACTTGTCCTATTTCAATTATAATTTCGCAAGCTCTTGTATCTAATTTGTTCATGATGATGCAAGTTTTCTAGACCTTATTTTGATGTTGAGCAAGTTATTCTTGTCTTTAACTTGTTAATTAGAATGCAAGTTTATATAATTTGATATATTGATGCTGAATAGTTTTAATTGTTCAAATTGCTATTCGTTATGCATATTTAATATTCAATTCTAAATAACCTTGGCTTAATATTGTTCAAGCAATGTATGTTATAGTTATTCAATATTTTTGCTCTTAGATTATTCCTAAAGTATAACTTTAATATACAATGTTGATTCACTTAAGATTTATTTCATAGCATAATGTGATTACCCTCTTATTCAACTAGTCCTTAGTTGATGTTCGTTGAATTCTAAATTACCTTGAAATGTATCCAAACCAAACTTACTTTGGTGCGGACTTGTAATCTAAATACTGAGATGAACAACCCTATTATTAGGGGTTTACGCTTAGCGTTGAAATGTTTGTGTACAATACATTGTACGAAGTGTTGATCCCCCTAAGTACGAGGAGTCCTTATAGTCTTATGACTGTTAAAGTTTAAGTTGAAAGATTACTTATAACTGTGGACATGGTTCATGGTCATAAGACCCTCAGTTAAATTCCTAAATAACACATAAAGAGAAAACATAAACACCAATTAGTCATATATAGAACTTACGCATTGGTTTACTTAACTTTACTTCTTAGGGTTTGCGTTCTTACAATATAAGTTTACGCGACTAACTTCCTTTACCAGTTTACGGCTTCATGACATACGGAGAAGTCTTACTCAAAACGTTCATCATCTTTAATGGTTTACATTCTTATCTTCTTCTTATTACTTCTCTAGTACTTAGCACACATCGCTTCTCTGCTAGTAGTCCATATGGTACTCTGAGTGGTTTCCCACAAATAACCAACAAACAAGTTCCCATCTCATCTACACTGCCATCACAGTGAGTTAGATCGGTTGCCAGCTTCGTATATACCTTCGCTCTCTAAAGGAATTGTTTAGCCCAGCTCCCATATGTCAACCATCAAAGATTACGATTGTACCACAACCTAACTTATCTTAACTTATTCGAACTATTAAACTATAATGTTCGTTAAGTCAATTCCTTATTCCTTATGGCTTTCTAGCAACTAAATGCCATACCTCAGGATTCATTCTTATACGACTCACCTTTGGCTTTCATTAATCTTATTACCGTTCATTACGGCTTTTTTAATACCATTCGTATCTTACTTAATACTTTTGTTATCCATTACTTGAACCCCATGTTCATTCCTCGTTCTTAGTGTTGAAGCCATATGGATCGTTGTATGCTAAGACCGATCGTTCATCGCAACAGCGTTGCGTTCACAACGTCTATACGCTTACACTTATCTCTCACTATCATGACATAACATCGAAATGTTATTCATTACTTTCGTCACTCAACGTCTAAGGAATCACAATCATAGCAATGTCTCACGTTCGTTTATTGCGACTACGGTCCCTGGATATCGGTTACGTAGTCTACCGCTCAAATTCTCTGTCTTTTAATCTCGTTTAATCTTTCCGTTCAACCTTCATTAAAGGTTTAATTCACTTGCTTAAGTGTTACATTAGTTGGACATTATGTTCTTTATCTTCCCTTACGTTCCCCCAAGAGTTGAACAATTAAAAGCTCATCTCTGGCTTTTCCTTCACACTGGCACTGCGGCACCATTCCTTTCTCTATTTCTCGCGCTGCGGCGCGACCCTATGTCATCTTCTTCTTTAGTTTGGCGCTGCGGCGTCGAGTCCTTCACTAACTCTCGCGCTGCGGCGCCAATTAACAGTGCATGAAGCCCCGAGCTCGCACTGCGGCGTCGCCTCCCAAGGCTCAGCTGGTGCTGCGGCACCAAGCATAAAACCTAGAAAATTTTCTAAGTCTTGAATCAAGTTTTAGACGCGTACTTTACGATCTCGTATCTTCTTCGTTATAACTCGGAATGAGGTCATTTCAAAGCCATTCACTTCCTTATCTTACGCACTTCAATACCCCTCAGATAGAACTTCGTTCTGAATCCGTTAACGTGCCATTCGATTGGCTTGATCTTCACCCTTCATTCATTTTACGTTTTTAACGCTCTTCGTTTGTTCGTCCGTAATTCTGTCATCCGAACTCAGAACTTGTTCGTTCCTTGAGTCCATGACTCACGTTTTTTACGTTTTCTTACTTTCTTATGAAACCCTACACGTTCGGGTTCATTTACTAACTTTCTAATTCTCGTTCGTCTTTTACGAAATTTTCGCCATAACTTCGTTATAGCTAAGTTTTAATCCGTTCTTCATGAATGTTTCTACCGTTCCTAACCAAGTAATAAGCAACTAACTTATAAGCGATGATTTTAAACTTGTCCATCAATGACAATTATCCTACGATGGTTTTAAATTTGTCCATCAACAATGTTCTTCGCGTGTTATTCGTGTTCTTCGTTCGTTCTTCATTTTTAATCGATATTTTGGATTACGATTTCAGTTTTTCTTGGAATTTGATGTTATAGAACACCATTCCTTACTTATTTCACCTATTCATTCATATAATCCACTCGGATCGTTCTAATTCATTACGAATCTTATACTTCCTTAAGAAATTTATAAACTAAACTTCTAATTCTTATTTCTTCGTTTCTTCATGATTTCAACCATATGAAATCATTCTTATCATCTTTTACTTCCTATTCTCGTTAATCTATGTTTTTAACATATAAAACTTAAAGAAAATTTATAGGAGACTAAGTTTCGGATTACCTTTCTTCTTTAATTTCCTTCCGTCGGACAAAGTTTGCTCACGAGCAAGCTTTTCCTCTTCTTTCTCATCCGAAATCTCTCTCTCTCTCTTAAATGTTGTAGGATTTTCAAAATCCTAAACAAATGATTTAAGCTTCCTATTTATAGAAAACCAAGGCTAGGGGCAAAATAGTTATTTTGCCCCCCAAACCTCCTTATTATTCATTACTTAAGCACTAAGTTAACTTACTCACCACTTAACTTAGCCCTTAAGTTTGCTTAGACCACAAGTTTGCTTAGCCCTTAAGTTTTCTTAGCCCTTAAGTTTACTTACTCATCACTATTCCCACCTCCTTAGTTAACCTCCTTACTATTCACGAAACTTAACCTGTAAGTTTCGTGGTTCCATCTTTCGGATTTCATCCGACAGTTTTAAAAACTACGATTCTCGGAATCCAAATATTTTTGGATATTTCTTCTTTCTTTTACCGATCAACTTTTACGTATTCTTCGGATCTTCGAAAAACTGAAAAACACTTTTTGGTGTTAAGCGTTTTCCTTCACGTTTTCCCCTAACGTATCTAAACGAATGAAAAGTACATAACATTACTTTTCGTCGATTTTATTTCGTCCGATTTTTGCACGTTTTTCAAGAAAAACTTTTAGCGGCTTACTTAACTTTTCACGATATATTATCGTCAAATCTTTCGACGAAATATCATTTCGACATACCGAACTCTCGAAAAAGCTTAGGTTATTCAAACCCTAACCCTTAGGGTTTCGTCGGGTGAATAAAGCCTATTTCGTCTTTTTCCCCAGAAATATTTTTGTTCCTGAAAAAAATTTATTTTCATCTTGAAAATTGTTACTCGTTCAGTCTAGCTCGTAGCCAGAATCCTCCCGATTTATAATCATCCAAGGTTATAGAACGATTAATAAACACATAACATAGAATAGTATTAATAAAATTTTATTTTATTAATAACTAATTCTTTAACTTAAATTTTGGACAATCCGGTTTTACTCGGGTTGTCACACTTATTATTAGTATTACTATTATTATTAATTTAATTCCTGAAGAAGTTTGGGAATTAATTAATAAAAGTACTCTCATATAGTCCTAATTGGATTAGGAGCCTAATTAATTACAAGGGTTTAATTAATTAAAATAAAACCCTATTTCTAAACAGTTTAGGAGGGTTCCCTACATTTATAAATAAGAGGAGTCTTATTATGGGTAAGGGTAACACATAAGCTACACACTTTATTCTAAGAGTTGGGATAGTACACATATTCTATAGAGATAGAATTAGGGTTTTGTCAAACACTCATCTTCTTGAATATTTGTTCTTCCTTATTGGATCACCTCTAGGGGCTAAACACTTGGGTGGCTAATGTTGATCAAAGGAAGGAATCAAATCTGATAGATTCAAGTTGAACGTGAAAAGGAATTGGAGGTGAACTCGTACATGAGGAAGCTTGTTTCTACAAGGGTATGAATCTGATCTCCATCTCTTTTCATCTAATTAATAATTGCACATAAAGGATGATCCGAGTATATGGTTCGTAAAATTTTAAACTCCGATTTTCACGCTTTCGCTCTATGTATGTAATTTGTTACATGTTCATGGATATTACAAACCTAACACCTAGTACATCCGTTTGTCTAGCTGGATTTTTTTAACAGGAGGGGCACAGTTGATCTTAAATTTGTAACGTTAAGTGTACTTTTTTAGAAGAAAAAAATGTAGGGGAAAACATCAGGGTCATTTTTGTACATTTGCCCAATTAGAATATGATTATGGTTTCATCCCCACTGTTTAAATATAACAAGGAACAATATGAGTTACCAAAATCCTAATGAAATTTTTAATTTTAATTAAATCAATTAATTAATTATGTTATAAAGAATTTAACTTTCCAAATGAAATATAAAAAAAATAACTTACCTTTTCCAATTCAGTTATAATTTTAGGAATAAATAAATTAATATTTAATTATTAGCAAAGATTCAAGTTATTACATTTTCCCCTTTTAAAAAGAATTCCGTCATCGAAATTCAAATAAAATACATAAAGTTTTATTTTTGATTTTTTTAAATTGCATAATTATTCTTCAACTTTAGTTAAGACATAACATCGCCCTTTGTAATAATCAAAGCTAGTAAGTCCATCGGTCTACACAATTGTCTATATACCAGTAGAAGATTCAGCAACTACTGCATCATGCCTTGGTAAGGTTCCTCGCTTTGCATCAAATTAAACCACATTTTCCACCGCTTGTATGACCCCCATCAATTTCTTTGAGTTTAAGTCTCCCAAACATACTCTTAAGAACATAACTGAAAACACATAATTATCTCTACATCTATGATACAATTCGAATACTCAAAATTTTCAAACTTTTCTTTAATTCGTGAAAACAAAATATTTTTATTAATTTATTTATTTTACATATATTCACGCAAAACTCCAAAGATATCAGATAAACAAAACAACTCTACAAACTATATTATCTGTGACGCCCCCAAAATTAGGTATACATCACCCATCTTGGGTCGTCAGATACATTGTACATAATACAAATACAACTTACTAATACAACTGTCGTGTACAATACGACAAAACATAAACTGTGAGTTTGAATACAAATATTATCTTCTAGAGAGTATTCATACTCAAAAGGAGTCCTCATTACATTTATTAACACACCATTACATAGAATAGTGAGGACTACTAACTAATACTATCATTCAGACCATCACTCCGTTCCCCGACTTGCCCCAGCTACGTTCTCATTTCCTGAAGAGAACAGTGAAAGAAAGGGTGAACTCAACTAGCCCAGTAAGAAATATTATGACTAAGATAATACAGAATAAATTATCATTAGCCTTCAACAATGTTAAACTGATAAAATATAATAGACATCAAGTTTAACTGCAGCAGAACAAGCAATCCATTATAAGAGTCAAGTAGAAAATAAACTCTACTATCTTTTATGATTTAAAAGGTTTTTCAACATTGTGATCGCTGGGACTCAGCTTAATAAAATAATCCACATCATCGAATCACCCCTGCACTACGGCCAAGGATATTCGTGTACTCATTAATGGTCATGATCATGCCAACAATTGTTCATCAATGCATTACTGGCCAATGAGAACTTTTACCACATCATTTGTAACATTACGGTCATGATTATACCGAATAATCCCTGGTCATAATCATACCAAGTCCATCTATGCACTACAGGCCACAGATGACTTTCAACATTTTATAAACATGAGGATGATGACAATGATATAAGAATTCAATAAAACAACTTCAAGAATTAATTTATCCAAGAATTAACAACGTCCAAATTGTTAACATGATACTGCTTTGTGGAGTAAAATTTAAGAATACTTAGAAGAATATTTTCATGAAAAGATACTGGATGAACCGCAATTATCAAGGATATTCCACTAATTTTATGGAGTATAGAAGTCAAAACTTAACCAACTGAGTATAATAAAGAATGGAATAACAAAAGAAATCACCCGGCATGCGATAGACCGCACAGACAGGTTATTCCAACAGAATAATAAATAATGGAACCAGGTCCGGCGTAAACGCACAGACAGGATATTCCGACAGAATAATAAATAATGGAACCAGGTCCGATGTAAAACACACAGATAGGATGTTCCAACAGAATAATAACAAGACGGAACCAGGTCCGGTGTAAAACACACAGACAGGATGTTCCAACAGAATAATAATAAAAACGGAACCAGGTCCAGTGTAAAACACACAGACAGGATGTTCCAACGGAATAATAATAAAAACGGAACCAGGTCCGGTGTAAAACACACAGACAGGATGTTCCAACAGAATAATAGAAGAATGTCACCAAGTATAGGGTAGACCGCGTATACAGGTTATTCCAACAGAATAATAAGAAATGGAATAACAACAGTTCTCTTCATGAATAAGAAAAAATAACACCCCTTACCGTTTTAAAGAAGAGCTAAAATAAGGAAGTAGTTAAGCAGTAGAATACTCTTCTTCTCTCTCTCTCTCTATAGTTTCTCTCTATAGTTTCTCTCTCTAGAGTTCAGTGAATTCGTAAGAAATAATGAAGGAATGAGCTGCTATTTATAGAAAAATAGAATGCATAGTAACTAATCCATGAACGGTCCAGATTGATTACTTTAATCTGACGGTTCATATTTAAAGAAAAATATTTTAAATAAAATATAATATATTCTATTTATAGAATAACTTTAATAAAGTATTTTGTTTTATATAAAAAGATGTTTATGTTTTATTACGTTAATAATACGGATAAAACAAAACGTCATTATCCCTAAATAATTCATATTATTAACTGACAATAATTGAATCAAACTGAGTGACTTCTCACATAAGCATTAATAATCAATACCGTGTGCTACTATACAACCACGCGTATTACTGTACTTTTACTACCGAGTAGTTCAACAGTATCAATGGTAAAACTTCCGCCGTTATTTTTAATAAAATATTTTTGTCGTTTTCTCAATCCGACAATAATTCCGTTGTGGGGTCCACCAATGATTGTGTCGTTGTACGAATATTCCCTGTTAAAACGAATATTCCCCGACCAATCGAATATTATATAACAACTTGCGTACTTTACAAAATTTATAAATATTACCCACAACTATAACATTATATCAAATTAACTCCATAATATTCAAAAATGATATTTATAGAAAATTCATCTCTATTTATAAAAGTTGGGGTCTTACAACCTCCCCTTCTTATGAAATTTCGCCCTCGAAATTAGGGTACGTACCTGGTATGTCGAAGAGGTAAGGATACCTTGATTTCATTTCAGATTCTAACTCCCAAGTCATTTCCTCAACATCGTGGTTTCTCCACAAAACTTTGACTTGAGGTATAACCTTGGAGCGTAGAATATGTTCCTTCTTATCCAAGATTTGAACAGGAACTTCTTCATACGTCAAATCCTCCGCTATTTCGTCCGGTTCTAACTCAATAATGTGGTTCGGGTCTTCCACATATTTGCGTAACATGGATATGTGAAAAACGTTATGAACACGAGACATACTTGGCGGTAAAGCGAGTCTATAAGCCACAGTTCCTACTCGATCGAGGATTAAAAATGGACCGATGAATCGAGGATTGAGCTTTCCTCTCTTTCCAAATCTCGTAACTCCTTTCCATGGAGCAACACGTAAGAACACATGATCTCCTACATCAAATTCCACGTCCTTTCGATGAAGATCAGCATAACTCTTTTGTCTATCTTGTGAGGTTTTTATACGTTGTCGGATCGTTTGAATCTTTTCTGTAGTCATACGTACCAACTCCGGTCCCAACAACGTTGCTTCACCCAGCTCATCCCAGCATACTGGAGAACAACATTTTCTTCCATACAATGCTTCGAATGGAGCCATGCCAATACTTGCTTGATAACTGTTGTTATAGGAAAACTCCACCAATGGTAAGAATTTGTCTCAACTTCCCTTGAAGTCAAAGACACAGAGTCTTAATAAATCTTCTAGAGTTTGAATAGTCCTCTCTGATTGTCCGTCCGTCTGAGGATGATATGCCGAACTAAATCGTAAATTTGTGCCCATAGCTTTTTGTAAACTAACCCAAAATCGTGAAGTGAATCTTGGGTCTCGATCAGAAACTATGGATACTGGCATACCATGCAGTCTTACAATCTCGTTTATGTACATACGAGCAAGACGTTCAAGTGTATAAGTTTCTCGTATCGGTAAGAAATGTGCAGACTTGGTCAATCTATCAACAATGACCCAAATCGCATCTATACCTTGAGAAACCTTAGGAAGACCGGTAACGAAATCCATGGTAATGTGCTCCCACTTCTATTTTGGAATTTCAAGTGGTTGCAATGGACCTTTTGGTACCTGATGCTCCGCTTTGACTCGTTGACAAGTTAAACACCTTGAGATAAACAACGCTATCTCTCTCTTCATATTGCTCCACCAAAATGTATGACGAAGATCATGATACATTTTGGTACTTCCAGGATGGATTGCAAATGGTGTGTTGTGCGCCTCCATCATGATTTCATACTTTAAATCAGGGTTGTTAGGAACACAAAGTCTGGAGTTGACTTGAAGTATTCCTTCTTCATCGATTCTTGCTTCCGGCATAGCACCTTCTTGCACTTTCTTCCTCATACGCATCAGCTCCAGGTCTGTAGCTTGAGCAGCTTTAACTTTATCGATTAAAGTTGGTTCTACTCGTATATTCGTCATCATCACATGGGTCCCTGGAGTCTTTAACTCTATCTCCATCCTTTGCAAGTCACACAAAATGGGCCTTTGTGTTGACAATATCGCACTCGTACTTGCATATGATCTTCTACTCAATGCGTCAGCTACCACGTTCGCTTTTTCAGGATGGTATTGAATGGTATGATCATAATCTTTTAACAGTTCAAGCCAACGTCGTTGTCGCATGTTGAGTTCCTTTTGAGTGAAGAAATATTTGAGGCTTTTATGATCCGTAAAGATCTCCACCTTCTCCCCATACAAGTAATGCCTCCAAATTTTAAGTTCAAAGACAACAGCTGCCAACTCTAGATCATGAGTAGGATAATACCTCTCATATTCCTTGAGTTGTCTTGATGCATAGGCTATGACTTTTCCATGTTGCATGAGAACGCATCCCAACCCTTTGCTCGAAGCATCACTGTAGATGACAAATCCCTCCGAGCCAGATGGTATTGTTAGAACATGTTCTGAAATGAGTCTCCTCTTGAGTTCTTGAAAACTCTTCTCACATTCTTCGCTCCAACCAAACTTTGTATCTTTTCGAGTCAGCTGAGTTAATGGAGTAGCGATTCGAGAAAATCCTTCCACGAATCTCCGATAATAACCAGCTAAACCAAGAAAGCTACGTACTTCGGTCACTGATTTAGGTTTCACCCAGCTTTGAATAGCTTCAATCTTTGCCGGGTCAACAGATATTCCATGTCTTGATACCATGTGCCCAAGGAATGCTACTTCCTCAAGCCAGAACTCACATTTCTTCAACTTGGCATAAAGCTTGTATTCACGAAGCTTTTGGAGTACCAGCCTCAAGTGTTGCTCATGATCTTCACGACTTTTGGAATAAATAAGGATGTCATCAATAAAGACGACCACAAAGTGATCCAAATATTCCTTGAATACCCGGTTCATCATATCCATGAAGGCAGCATGAGCATTAGTCAATCCAAAGGACATGACTAGGAATTCATAATGCCCGTACCAAGTTCTGAAAGCCGTCTTTGGAATATCCTCAGTTCTAACCTTCAGCTGATGATATCCAGAACGAAGATCGATCTTTGAAAAGAATTGTGCTCCTTGCAACTGGTCAAACAGGTCATCAATACGTGGCAATGGGTACCTATTTTTGATGGTGACATGATTCAACTCCCGATAATCAATACAAAGTCGCATACTTCCATCTTTCTTCTTCACGAATAGCACAGGAGCACCCCAAGGAGAAGTACTAGGACGAATAAAGCCAATGTCTAACAATTCCTGCAGTTGGATCTTTAACTCCTAAAGTTCAATAGGAGCCATTCGATATGGGGCTTTGGAAATGGGTTTTGTACCGGGTTCAAGGTCGATACAAAATTCAATTTCACGCTCTGGGGGTAGGCCAGGAAGTTCTTCAGGGAATACGTCAGGGAATTTATTAACAATAGAAATATCATTCAAAACTGACGTATTTTTGTTTAGATCCGTGACATGAGCTAAGAAAGCTTGACATCCGTTTTTCAATAAACGAATAGCTTTATGGCTTGAGATGACAGCGATTGATTTTAATGGTTTGGTTGCTTGAATTCGTATAATAGGTCGATTAGGAATATGAAAGCTAACAACCTTACGAAAACAATCAATTTTTGCATGATGAGTAGTTAACCAATCAATCCCTAGAATCACGTCAAATTCAAGTATTTTTAATAAAATCAGATCGACAGGTAATGTATGGGTACCAACTTGAACCAAACAAGACTTATAAACCATGGATGTAATGAAGGTTTCTCCCAATGGAGTTTCAACAGATAAATCAAAGTCTAATTTCTCCGGAGTCAAATTTAATCGATGAGCGCAAGTAGAAGAAATAAACGCTCTCCCTTGCACTACCGGTTTTGACTTTTCTGGGATGACCTTTGGTGTCTCCATCTTGGCTGAACTTGTTTTTAGTAAACGACAAAATCGAGCTAAATTACCTTCTCTTCCACAATTATAACATGCTTTAGACGGCATCGCGCAGTTTGGACTGATGTGCCCCTCCCCTCCGCATTTGAAACATTTGATAGGTGGTCATTCTCCTTCCTTAACAACGGGTGCTGGTGCTGACGTCTTTCCATCATTGTTGAATCTCTTCTTCTTGAAATGACCATTCTTATTGTTTTGGCCCTGATTACCACCGAAGTGGTTACCATTTCTGGCCTGTTGATTCCCTCCACGCTTGTTGTCACCGCTTCGATGACTGCTCTCACTGTATTATCATTTTACCGACTGCTCTCTTTTGGTTGCGTTGACTCGTTATCGCGCTCCACTAACTGAGCCCTATTCACAACATCTGAATACAAACACAGTTTATGAGAAATAAGATGTTGATGTATCTCAGGTTTCAAACCTCGCAAAAATATTCGCGTCATTCGCTCTTCATTATCCACCAAGTGAAACGCAAACCGGGACAACTCAGCAAATTTAGCCTCATACTGTGACACGGTCATATTATTCTGCTCCAATTTGATGAACTCCACCTCCTTCATGTGACGAACACTTTCGGGAAAGTATTTGTCATTGAACAGCTTTTGAAACTTCTCCCAAGACATCTTCAGTGCGGAAGGTTGAGTACGCTTAATCGATTCCCACCAGTAATCTGCCTCTCCTCGCAACATAAAGGCGGCAAAGGGAACCTTTTGCTCCTCGGAGCATCCCAAGACATCAAATATCTTGGTAATCTGCTTTATCCATGTTTCCGCTATAAGTGGTTTTGGCTCTCCCTTAAACTCTGGTGGTCCCTACTCCTTGAACTGTTTAGCGGTGACCGTCCGAGAGTTTTCAGTGTTTCCACCTATATTTTGGACAGGAGCCGCTCTCGCCTGCTGTTACATGAACTGCATAAAGTTTCTGAACATTCCATCATTCATCATCTGGTCAGTGTTGTTGTTTGCATGAGGATTGTCAGCACATTATCCTGATTATTGATATGTGGTGAATCAACAGTCGCCTGTGCTCCATTGCTATTCTCAACATTCTTAGATGCCATTTTCAGATACTGCCACAAAATAAAAGTTAATTGATATGTCATATATTATCCTTATATTATGACCGACCAATTAAATACCATGCCAATAAACTTAGGTAGGTCATACTAGCGAAGGAATTCCCCGTCTCTCCCCTCCTAGGTCTATTCTCACATCTTAGCCAGGGATCATATCCCTAAGCTCTGATACCAACTGTGACGCCCCCAAAATTAGGTATACATCACCCATCTTGGGTCGTCAGATACATAGTACAGAATACAAATACAACTTACCAATACAACTGTCGTATACAATACGACAAAACATAAACTGTGAGTTTGAATACAAATATTATCTTCTAGAGAGTATTCATACTCAAAAGGAGTCCTCATTACATTTATTAACACACCATTACATAGAATAGTGAGGACTACTAACTAATACTATCATTCGGACCATCACTCCGTTCCCCGACTTGCCCCAGCTACGTTCTCATTTCCTAAAGAGAACAGTGAAAGAAAGGGTGAACTCAACTAGCCCAGTAAGAAATATTATGACTAAGATAATGCAGAATAAATTATCATTAGCCTTCAACAATGTTAAACTGATAAAATATAATAGACATCAAGTTTAACTGCAGCAGAACAAGCAATCCATTATAAGAGTTAAGTAGAAAATAAACTCTACTATCTTTTATGATTTAAAAGGTTTTTCAACATTGTGATCGCTGAGACTCAGCTTAATAAAATAATCCACATCATCGAATCACCCCTGCACTACGGCCAAGGATATTCGTGTACTCATTAATGGTCATGATCATGCCAACAATTGTCCATCAATGCACTACTGGCCAATGAGGACTTTTACCACATCATTTATAATATTACGGTCATGATTATACCGAATAATCCCTGGTCATAATCATACCAAGTCCATCTATGCACTACAGGCCACAGATGACTTTCAATATTTTATAAACATGAGGATGATGACAATGATATAAGAATTCAATAAAACAAGTTCAAGAATTAATTTATCCAAGAATTAACAACGTCCAAATTGTCAACATGATACTGCTTTGTGGAGTAAAATTCAAGAATACTTAGAAGAATATTTTCATGAAAAGATACTGGCTGAACCGCAATTATCAAGGATATTCCACTAATTTCATGGAGTATAGAAGTCAAAACTTAACCAACTGAGTATAATAAAGAATGGAATAACAAAAGAAATCACTAGGCATGCGATAGACCGCACAGACAGGTTATTCCAACAGAATAATAAATAATGGAACCAGGTCCGGCGTAAACGCAGAGACGGGATATTCTGACAGAATAATAAATAATGGAACCAGGTCCGGTGTAAAACACACAGACAGGATGTTCCAACAGAATAATAACAAGACGGAACCAGGTCCGGTGTAAAACACACAGACAGGATGTTCCAACAGAATAATAATAAAAACGGAACCAGGTCCGGTGTAAAACACATAGACAGGATGTTCCAACAGAATAATAATAAAAACGGAACCAGGTCCGGTGTAAAACACAAAGACAGGATGTTCCAACAGAATAATAGAAGAATGTCACCAAGTATAGGGTAGACCGCGTATACAGGTTATTCCAACAGAATAATAAGAAATGGAATAACAACAGTTCTCTTCATGAATAAGAAAGAATAACACCCCTTACCGTTTTAAAGAAGAGCTGAAATAAGGAAGTAGTTAAGTAGTAGAATACTCTTCTTCTCTCTCTTTATAGTTTCTCTCTCTAGAGTTCAGTAAATTCGTAAGAAATAATGACGGAATGAGCTGCTATTTATAAAAAAATAGAATGCATAGTAACTAATCCATGAACGGTCCAGATTGATTACTTTAATATGACGGTCCATATTTAAAGAAAAATCTTTTAAATAAAATATAATATATTCTATTTATAGAATAACTTTAATAAAGTATTTTGTTTTATATAAAAAGATGTTTCTGTTTTATTACGTTAATAATACGAATAAAACAAAACGTCATTATCGCTAAATAATTCATATTATTAACTGACAATAATTGAATCAAACTGAGTGACTTCTCACATAAGCATTAATAATCAATATCGTGTGTTACTATGCAACCACACGTATTACTGTACTTTTACTACCGAGTAGTTCAACAGTATCAATGGTAAAACTTCCGCCGTTATTTTTAATAAAATATTTTTGTCGTTTTCTCAATCCGACAATAATTCCGTTGTGGGGTCCACCAATGATTGTGTCGTTGTACGAATATTTCCTGTTAAAACGAATATTTCCCGACCAATCGAATATTATATAACAACTTGCGTACTTTGCAAAATTTATAAATATTACCCACAACTATAACATTATATCAAATTAACTCCATAATATTCAAAAATGATATTTATAGAAAATTTATCTTTATTTATAAAAGTTGGGGTCTTACATTATCAACTCTCCCTAACACTTTAAGAGCTTCAAAATATCACAATCTCAATCCAAATTAGTTCTCAAATATTATTGCACATTTTAAAAAATATACCACTAAGATCTCTTTATCACCTCCAAGTCACATTTTATTATTTGCATAAGCAATTTGCCTTCCTTTAAAATGTTCAAAGTCTCTCGATATTAATTGAATTTCATCACTTACTCTCTCTGTCTGATAATAAACGTCCTAATTTGACTTTAGTGGTAAAATTGACCATTTTAAAGTTAAATAATTAAAAATATTTATATAGAATTTTTAAATTACGAAACTTGACATTAGTAGTACATTATTCGTAGTTTATTATGATCAAAATCTCTAGGCATATATCTTGATTTTTTTTAAAAAAAATCATTAATTTTAAAAAATAGTCAATTTAATAATGAAAGTCAAAATATAACGTTTATTATGGAACATAGGGAGTATTATCTAGTCATTCAATGAATCAATTCTTCTCTTATTGCAAACCTTAATCTAACAATTCAGATATTTTCTCTTACTATCTAAAAGAAACTTCATACAATATAACTCCAATATCCTACTATAAAATAGCCGCAAAATTGATCATTAGCCTTAAATGATTAATCTAATTACCTCGAATATTTACAACTCAAGTTTACAAAAGATCCTCTATACTCAATAGTTTTCACTTTATCATATTATCTCATCAATACACATACCTCTAGTTATCCACAAGCTTAATAGAAATTAATGCATAACCCAAATCAAACCATCAATTGTAGGATCATAATAAATTGTTACTATAACAAATAATTCTCAAAAACTAAATACCTGCTGATACAAATACTCACATCATAATCGCATTACATGTATGATCATTTCTTAATAGTACAAAATATAGTTTTATTCTCTTTAATGATCCAATCACAATTCTTAACTAATATCATTGCTCTATTGCATGACAATAATAACCTTTGGTAAATTATCTCACCTTCCTCAAATCAACTATAAATCAAAAAGAGATCGACAGTTAATCAAAATGAAGATCAACTAAACAGAAAACCAAATCGAAACAAACTCCTATGTCTACCCGTTACATAAGATTCGAGAAGATCTTATTTGTGAGGTGATGTGATAAAAATATGTAACTGCAAGTACATAATGTTAAATTGAAACTCTGGTAAGTACATGTCGAACCCACATAGACTAGATTAATTTTAATGTATTCTTAATATCTATTTCAGACGAATTAGAAATAAAGATTGAGAATCAGTTAACTATAATTAAATTAATTAGAATATGAAAACTAATAATAAGAAAGCAATTTAGGAATTCGGATCTATTAAACAATAAACATAAAAAGTAATTGAATCTCTTTTGTTTTTATAACTTAACTATGGTTTTGATTTCCCTTCCCTATAATTTAGTAATTTTACAATTAACGTGGGTAAACATAGATTATGAAAATTTAAGGATTAACTATAATCCATCAAAACTTCTTCGAGCAAACATAAATTATGAAAAAACTCATATTTTAACAATAATATATCAAAACCTCTTAGTTAACTTAAAATTACATAAGAACTATAATTCGAATGTATTTCAATAACGAAACATGAAGACAAAATTAATTAAACATAAAAGAATAAATAATAGAATCGATTGAGAATATTATCATGAATAATTATTTAATTTCATCTACATCCTGAATTAAATAAATTAGCTAGACATCAAAAATAAATAAATAAACTAAGATAAAGAAGAAGAAGACTAAAATTAATTAAGAAAAGTCCATTTAATTAACGATAATCCAATAAGCGTACAAAGAAGAAATAATTTACTCATACTCCTACTTCTAACGTCAACTAATACATCAAAAATACTTAATAATCTCCTTTATTTATATGCATAAGGCATTAATTATTTTCCATGTTGGTTTCAACTTCCTAGTGACAATCAACTTCTCAAAGATATCTGATATAGATGGACTTTCGTTTCTCTTGCTGAATTTGACTTGCACACCAAGATTGTTTCACCTCATTTCTTCTCTTGGATATTTTTCTTACATGAATAAGAGAATTAAATATTGTTTGATCATCAAGATTTTGACTTTATCGCAACAAAATATTAAATCCTACAAAACAAAATAAAAAATATTAATTAAATAAACTAATATAATTAAAAAGATAAAATTAGGGATAATAAAATGTATAAATTATATGTCTATCAGATGAATAAGCTGATGCAATTTTAAATCGTCAAAAGCGGGTTATGTGTAGGAAGATAATCTCATTTGTTAAAGTTTTGTGAAAAAATCATCTAGAGCACAAAGCTACTTGGGAGGCGGAGGAGACTATTCGGCATGAGTATCCTCACAACTTTAATGTTAGGTAAATCTTTGTTTCTCTTTTGATTCTGGGTACGAAATCTTTTGTAAGGGGGAGGGGATGTAATATCCAAAAAAAAAAAATAATAATAAGATAATGAAAATAAAAATAATAAAATTAATTGAGACAAACTAATTTCTAATGATTTTAGATTAGGCTTGTAAAACTAATTGGGTCCAATTTTAAAGTGTTGGGATTAAAAACTAAATTAAAATAAGAGTAAGATTAATATATTAGGCTAAGCGTTCCTAATTGTAGAGGATATATTCAACATATGTGAATTTCCAAAAAGGTAATTATTAAATTAAATTTTCTACTGTAACAATAATATTATTTTGTTGTTAAGGAGTATAAATTAATGTTGCATTTGTGAGTTTGGAATGATGGAATGAGAAGGAAAAGTATAGGAGACGAATGTATGAGAATGAATTATAACTTTCCCTTGTAATGTTTGTGAATTTTGGAAAGAAAGGAAATGATGAGATTTTAATTATATTTTTTTTTATTTGTGAGTTTATAAGGAGGGAAGAGACGAAAAAATATTTTTATTTTTAAACTACACTATTACTATATTACTAATACATATTAATGTAATAAATGACATGATTTATTTTGAAATATTACTTTAGATAATATAAAATATTTAATTTTCTCGTCCTTTCTCACCTCTCCAAATCCTCCCATTTTTGGAGGGAAAGTTCTAAAGCAAAAATAAAATCAAATTTACCTCCAAATATCTTCTCTTTCTCCCTAAAAAACTCAAAAATATGAGATTTGGAGATATTTTAATTATTTTTCCTTCCCTTCTCTTTACTTTCCCTAAAAAAAAGAAAAAACAATGATAAAGTGTTATTATGAATTGAATTCGTTATAATTTAAGTGATTGAATTCGTTAATACCGATGTGTGAATTGACTTGTCTGTAATATGTATATGAACCAAGTCTCTGAATCCGTCTATTAGTTATTTAAATTAGTTGGGTCATAATAATATAATATGTTATGTTAATCTTAAGTTGGTTAAATTTGAATTTATGATCTTAAATGGCAAGTCAAGGGATTGTAAATGCTTTCATATAAGTTGATAATTTAAAATTGAAGAGTCAGAATATATTCGTTACTTATAGTTATTGAATATTAATTTAAAACATTTTTATGCAGAAAGCTTTAAAAAAAGAATTAAGGGAGTTAATATAATAACATTATAATATTATAAAATTTAATTACACTATAGTAAAATGTATCTCTTAATTACAGAATGTATAAAATATTATTACATAAAAATTGTTAAATTTAAGAAAATATAAATTTTATAAGTTAGTAATCTAATTTATGGTCTTGTATTAATTTTGTGATTATATAGATCAGATTGAGGAGGTCTAGTGTGTGATATTTGAGTTCGGTGAATTATTTCGGTATTATATTCAAGTACGGATTCCGTACTTCGTTTCTTGATTGTGGTTCTATTTCCTATATCAGTTATGTGATATTTCGTCATTTGGAAAGCTTTGTTTTTGAGACTTTATTCGTTTGTATTCTTCTTTGTATATTTTTGTTCATATTCGGAAGTATTTAGATCTTTGGTATCTTGTGATAGTTAAGTATGGTTGTATTTGAAATAATTCGATATCATTTGAAGATTATCATGTAAGCCTTGTGTTTTGAACCCCTTTTACCTTACATTTTGTAGTTTGAACTTTAAGAAATACTTGAGCTAACAACCTGTGGGGGCACCACAAACATTTCCTCTTGACACCGAGATATGACACCTGGCAGTATGATCAGTCCACTACATATTCTTTTGTATGATACTCTGTGTGTGAGTTTTGATCGTTTGATATGTTTGTTTCGAATACGTAATCGATCCAATATTTGATTTGATATTATTTGTTTGGCGGATTAGTGACGTATTTGTCGTGTGTACTATGTAGTTTGATTCGCATACATCATGGTATCAATGTTTTTTGTTAGCCTTTGATTATTTGTATTTGAGCTCAATTTGAAATTGTCAAAATATAAACATTTGATTCAACCTTCATCTTGCTCGAATCCTTTTAATTATACTTGTTCGATCAATAGTGTTCATCATTTATATCTAGCCTCATTAATTTTGATATATTCATAATTCGTTCATAGTTAGCATTTGTTCATTCATTGGACTCTTTTGGGTACTGATGTGTTAAAATTATGTACTGGAAGTGCACATCTATTGTAAATTTGGCAAATGTATGTCAAACCACAGAGACTAGATCAATTCTTTAATATATCCTTAATTAATATTTTAGGCAAATTAGAAACAAAAATGATAGAGAAGATTAATTAACTTAATTATGCAAACTATTAATTAATAACAGAAAATTTTAATGAGAAAAGATACATAGGAATCAGAATCCACCAAATATTAACATAATAAATAATTTCTTATTTTTTAAATTAATTCCCAAATTATTTTCCCTTCCCTTTAAAAATAATGATTCATATAATTAATATGAGCAAGCATAAGTTATGAAAAATTCACAGATTAATTATAACTTATCAAAACCTCGCAATCAATATAAGAATCATATGCAATTTATGCGAAGAAAAATATTAAGACGAAAATAATTAGGCATTAATTTCGGAACGGAAAGAAAATACTATTATGAAATACCTAATTTCATCATCATCCTAGGTATTAGAAATTTAGTTAGCCATGGAATTAAAAACAAAATCAAATAATATTATTATTACTATCTGCATCAAATAAGAATAATAATTAAAAAGAGAAATTCTATTATATCAATAAACGAAAGTTACAAATACTCCCTGACAATAGTACCACACATGATTGAAAGAAAAGTTAAAAGATCTAAATATCTCACTTCTTTATGCACAAGAGAAAAACTAAAGAAAAGAAAATAAGAAGTGATGCCCTTCTCTATCTAAAACAAGAGACCTATTTATAGAAAAAATAAATTTATGCCCTAATTTAGGTTCTTTGAACTTGGACACTTTTGTTCCTTTTTTTCCTCTTATTTTCTTCTTGACTTCAATCTCTATATGATAATACTTCAAGAGTCCTTTTCCATATTTAAAAGTTGGATATAAATTCTTTATTTGCTCCTCAAGAAAAATAAATGTTATTTCCAACAAAACAAAATAAAATGTATAAGTTAAATAAAATAAGCATATAAAATAATAAATATGGGAAAATTAAAATGTATTAATTATGCATCTATCAAATAACCACATACCTAGCTTTTGCTCGTCCTCGAGTAAAATAAAAAGAAAAATGAAATAAAAAGAAAAATTATGTTACCCCATTTTCGTAGGAAACACGATTGCACTTAGCATGTGTAACAAACTTTTAAATCTCAAGGTTACCCCAAGTGTGGACGAGTTGTGTCTCGTGAAGGTTTACAGTAAATATACCCACAAAATTCAAAAAATAAATAAATTTGGTTTAACAAATTATGAAATTAAAAGAAAACTTCTAAATATTCATGGGTATTATACATAAGAAAGATTAAATTCAAAATCACATTTTCACCTTATCAAAAATATTCAATTTTCATTCTAGATACTATCCTTCATTAAATTATTTCCATGTGATGCATGCATGCGTTTATGATGTAACTCCTAGTAGGGATTTTTACCATGGAAATCAAACAAACTCATTTTTCTTTCTTTTTTTCCTTCTTTTTTTCCATTTTTTCTGATTTTTTTTCTTTACTTTTGCAATGTTTCGTTTTTAGGTTTTTTAGAGTTACCCATATATGTAGCCAGCGTGGGACCAATGAAATTGGAAGAAAACTTCTAAATATCCATTGGCATTATACATATACAAGATTAAATTCAAAATCACACTTTCACCATATCAAAAATATTAAATCTTCATTCTAGATATCATCCTTCATTAAATTAATTCCATGTGATGCATGCATGTGTATATGATGTAACTCTTAGTAGAAATTTTTACCATGAAAATCAAGCAAACTCAATTTTCTTCTTTTTTTCTTCCTTCTCTTTTTTCCCAATTTTTTTTTTATTTTTTGACTTTTGCAATGTCTTAATTTCTTAGGCTTTTCAGAGTTACCCATGTAGCGAGCGTTGGACCAATGACTACCAAATCAGTTGGCTTTAGGGCTTTAGGGCACTAGGTGTGGAGACACCCCTAGGGCTTACTAACTCGAGTAACAAAGGCCACAAAATAAGATTAGTCAAGTTGCGTATATCCATCGCATTTTTCAGTGTGAATATCGATGCTTTCTGAGGCTTGGATATCTAGTTATTTCGTTCAATGGACATTGAAGCAGTTATTTATTTCTTTCAACTTTTTTTTCAATTTTTTCCTTTTTTCTTGAAATTGCTCGATTCTTAGTTTATAACCCACAACTAAGAGTTAATGCAAGCGTGAAGTGCAGAAATGCATAGGAACTTAATTTTACTCAAGATGGTGTTTACAACTAAGATTTTATATCTAATCAAAGGTTCAAGAGTACTTCTAAATCTTTCAATCTTACTTATAAGTTTTAACTCCACAGACACTTATTAGAATATATTCAATCCATAAAAGTCAAACAAAATTTTTCATTTTTTCAACTTTTTTTCAAATTTTTGTTTTAAAAAAATTAATTTTCTTAAAAGAATAAAAAAATAAAAAAAGTAAAATCTAATAATAAAAATGAAAAACTCTCTCATACCTAAATCATGCATTGTCCTCAATGTATGCAAATGAAGAAAATAGAACAAAGATGTGAAATAATTGTACCTTGTACGGTGGGACATTTGTTTTACAAGAAAATGTGGTGAGAAGGAAAACAAATGTACATATCTACAAATTTTATACATCTTGAAATCTATGCGACCGTAAATAAGTGATGCAAACAAACAACTTAAAGTGGATTTCGTAGGATTTTCAAGAGGTCTGGATAATTGGAAATAGTCAAAATTTTCATTGGAAGAACAATTGTGAGCATACCCGGCTGATTCTTTTAAAATTGGGTCAGGGAATGACAAAGAAAAATGATAGTTCCTTTTGAAAAATTCTAACTTCATAAAATCTATCCAAACTTGCCATCCATATTCTTTACAAAGGGGTACTAAAACATTTTCATCATGTTGAATAACTGTTATACCAAGATTTTTAGGCACCACTGGATTGACACATGCATTATCTGAAACGGGAGATATGATCTCATTATCTAAACATGAAAAATTCTCATTGTCCACAACCTTTGGTTCATTTGTTAAATCACATTTAGTGATTCTAGAAAGTGCTTCGGATGCACCTAAGGTAGACTTAGAATGATCACAAAAGGGTTTAAATTCAAAGTCAATGTGATTCTCTTGAAAATGCTCAAAATGTGTCAAACTTGATTAAATTATATGTTTCAATCTAAAGTAAGATTTTTGGACTATGGAGTCCAATATCTCATTGACCTTCATTCAAGTATTCAGTTTCATCCAAATTTTAACCAAAATGATTTAGACAAAAGATAAGAATTTCATCTTCTCCCGTAAGTTCACTTCCCAACATTTTCTCAATCATGTTCACTTCAACGGAGAAGTCAGAAAAATCACTAGGCTGCTCTCCCACAATAAACACATTTAAGTCAATTGTCATGTTTCCAAATGCTAATTTCATTAGTCCATTTCTACAATTGATTAACGCATTAGAGGTTGCTAGAAATGGCCTACCTAACATGATAGGAATTTGACCTTTGAGTTTGGTAACAGGTTGGGTTTCAAGGACAAAAAAGTCAACAGGGAACACAAAATCGCCAACCTTAATAAGTACATCCTCAACTATTCCCTTTGGCACTTTAATAGAACGATCAACAAGTTGGAGTGTGACACTTGTCTTTTTTAACTCCCATAAACCCAAGGTTTGATACATAAAAAATGGTAACTAGTTTACATTAGCTCCTAAATCAAGTAAAGCTTTTTCAATTAATGTGTCACCTATGATGCATAAAATAGTAGGACAACCGGGGTCCTTATACTTCACAGGAACTTGACATGACATGATAAAACTAACATGAGCTGTTAGAAAAGCTTTCTTAGGAACATGAGTGGTTCTTTTGTGTGTGCACAAATTTTTTAGACATTTAGCATATGAGGGAACTTGTTCAATGGCATCTAGAAGATGAATGATAATTTTCACTTGTTTGAACACTTCTAGAATTTTGTCTAACTGGGCTGACTTCTTGTTTGAAATAAGTTTTTGAGGAAATGGGACTTTTGGTTTAAAAACTTATTCATTTGACACAGAAGATGTGGTTTGATTATTCTTATTGGATGGACTTACCACCGACTCAGAGTTAGTGGGATTTTCATGCTGAGCTGACTTTGAAGATGGATTCTTAGATTCAACATTTGAATTTTTCTCTTCTTCATTATCAGTGTCAACATGATTGTTAAAATAATTTCCAGACCTTAAAGAGATTATAGAATTCACATGATTGACTTGGTTGTTTTCAAGAGAATTAGCATGATAAGGTTTTTGATTAGGGACTGGAAATTTTGGATCGATCGCGGGTTGACTAGAAAGCTTACTCTTCTCTCTTTCACTAACTGTTGTGGCCAATTGACTCATTTGGATCTCTAGATGAGATAAGGCTTGATTAATGTTTTGCATGAAATTATTATAAGATTTCATTAAAGTTTCCATTGTAAGACCCCAACTTATTAATGAATAAAATCAAATTTTCTCAAAATATTATTGTGAATAATAAGGAGTTAATTTGATATAATACTTTGGTTATGGGTGAAATATGCAAATTTTACAAAATAAGCAAGTGGTTATAAAATATTCATTTTATCGGGGAATATTCGTTTGGTCGTGGAATATTCTTGTTGTCGGGGAATATTCGTACGACGGCGCAGCCTTGTGTGGGTCCCATAACGGAAAGCGATTGGATGAAGAAAACGACAAAAAATAAGTTGTTTATAATAACGGCGTAGTTGTTACCGTTAATACTGTTGGAATACCCGGTGGTTAAAATACAGTAGCACACGGTATTGCACCAATTATTGATTCTTACGTAAGAAGGCACTACTCAATAATTGTTACAGTAGTTATTGTTCAATATTTTATTTTATTGATTCAATAATTGTTGCATTGATATTTTATATTATTGTTATTTCAATAATTGTTGTTGCACAGTATTTTCCATTATCAGATCAATAATTCATATTATTTGAATAATATTATTAGATAACATTATTGGTAATGTCTAGAAAGTTCTGTCTAAGGAGAGGTTTGGTCATCTAATTGCACGTTAGTAAGGAGAAATCCTTATTGGAAAGTCCCCTCTTTCCTGGGAACGGCCTGGTTGTCATAAATGTGATTCTGTAATGTTATTTATGAATAATTAATTATTGATTCATATGATAAGGAAATATTTATTTTATGTGGATATAAATGAGGGATATATTTTTGTGGTTAAAAATGAAGGAGTTAATGTTGAGGTTTTTATCAGTATTTTTATCGGAATGGAGGTATTAAAAATCAGGGTTTTTGAGATATTTTGCGGGGGTTATAATTTTTAATCCGACCGTTGGATCGTGGTAATTTTTGGATATGTTATACATATATAAGTTGAGTATATGTCCACAAATTTTGAACCGTTAAAAATGAACGTATGATTTATTATGAATTTTACGAGATGACTGGTTCAGAAATTGTTGAATTTTCGGAGTTAATCATTTTGGTGGAAAATTCTAGAATTGGTGGGCCCCACTCTTGGTTGGTGAAGAAATGTGCTGAGATTTTTATTCAAATGTGGTGGGTGGGAATAGTAGCAGGTAAAGCCATCAGGTTGCAGGTTAAGTCTGCTTTGGCGTGCTTACATTTTCCTATAAATAGAAGGCTAAGTTAGAATTGAAAATCACACCAGAAACAAGTTTTCTCTCTTTCTCTCTTAAGATTATTGAGTGTATTTTGTGAGTATTTAGATACTTTGAGAGTTTCTATTCATCAGAGCAAGTTTCTTTCAGCCTTATACCGGTATTTCGACCAGAAGTACTGATATTTTGAGGTAAGGGATATTATTTTCTTCTTAAATGATATTATTTTCTTCAATATCATTATGCTGAAATATTGATATGAGTTTTTTTTATCAAATTTAGAACTTTTTGTGTCGGGATTACTATTCACGTATACGTTACTATTCACGTATACGGCACTATTCACGAATACGGCACTATTCACTGAAAAATAAAATTTTCCCTTTTTGTTCAAGATGTCTATTATGGTTACTATCTTTGATTGTATCCATGTTTTGATCTTTATTTTTAAATTCTGCTTCACAATTGATTATTATGAAGTATTATTGATCTTGGATAAACTGTTATACGAATCCCTAATATTTATCCTTTTGTCTCACTGGATTCGTTTTTTTAAGATATTTTTCATCATCATCAGTCGTAAATGATGATATTACTGAATATCTTTGGCCTGTAGTGCAAAGATGAATGATTAACTGATGAATATCTTTGGCCCGTAGTGCAAAGATGAACAGGTGTTGAGATGAACATGACTGACAGGTGATACAAATGAATATCTTTGGCCTGTAGTGCAAAGATGAATATTTGGTTAAAGATGATTATTAATTGATGTTACAGGGATAAAATATTGATGATAGACTTTTAAATCTTAGAAGATAGTAGAATTCTTTCTCTACTTGACTCTTCTAATGGTTTGCTGTTTCCGCTGCAGTTGTTGATCTAAAACTTGTTGTCGATTATATTCTATCAGATTTTCCCTGTTGAAGACTAATAATAATTTGTTGTATATTATCTTAGTCATAATATTCTTTACTGGGCTAGTTGAGCTCACCCTTTTCCTTTTTGTTCCATTTTTCTTTTCAGGAGGTGAGAATATAGCAGGATCTAGTCGGGGTATGGAGTGATGGTTCTAGAAAGATGTTTTAGCAGTCCTCACTATTTCTGTAAAATAGTGTTTGAATAATTGTAATGAGGATTTATTTGAGTGTGGATATTGTCCAGAAGACAATATTTGTATTTAAACTCACAGTATGTGTTGTCGTATTTTGCACGACAATTGTATTATTGAAGTTGTAGTTTATTTTCTGTACCATGTATTTGGCGACTCAGAATGGGTGTTGTATACCTATTTTGGGGGCGTCACAGTTGGTATCAGAGCTTAGGGATATGATCCCTGGCTGAGATGTGAGACAAGAACTAAGAGGCGAGAGACGGGAAATTCCTTCGCTAGTATGACCTGACTAAGTTTATTTGGTGTTTATTTGGTCGGTCAGAGTATAGGGATAATATATGACATGACTATTAACCCTTGTTTATGGCAGTATTTAAGAATGGCAACTGAGAACGTTAATAATGGAGTAAATCAGACCGTGGAGACACCTTTGATCACCACCCAGGGGAACGTGCAACAGGAAGGCAATATTCCTCCTGTAAACAACGTTACTTGTGACGCCCCCAAAATAGGTATACAACACCCATTCCATCCAACCTATTCTGAGTCGCCAAATACATGGTATAGAAAAAAACTGTAACTTTATTACAACAATTGTCGTGCAAAATACAACAACACATATGCTATAAGTTTGGATACAAATATATACCAAATGTGACTCATGTTCCAACCGTGGACATCACCTCACGATGACACCTTACATAAAGGTATAGTCAAAAACTGTTTTAGAAATTAGAATCTTTGGGAAGTGCTCAAAGAAACCTTCGTACATGGGAGGCCACGCGTCTAGGTTATGATAGATATCATATGGCCACAGAATTATCCTTGGTTGACCCAATAGACCCCAAAGAAAAACGAGAAGATTACTATCATATTCTTCCCAATGGTGAGTCTTCTCTTGACTTATCATTATCTCCACTGTCTCTAATTGAGAATTATACTTCAAACAAACACCAAGATTATATAGGTAGTGCCCATAGATATACTCAGCAAGCGGATGTGCACAATCATGTCTTATGATGACACGAGGTTGTATGTCATTAGACATCTTGTATGATAGTGACAAAACACCCTTCCAACGTTGGGTTCGCCTCACCCTATTTTCTTCACCAAATATAACTACTAAATGATGACCACCGTTCTATTCCCTTGTTACCCCCGCTCGACCCAGCTACACTCTTATTACCTGAAAGGAATTGTGAAGCAAAAGGGTGAGCACAACTAGCTCAGTAAAGAATATCATGACTAAAGATAATTCAATTATCAATAGCCTTCATCAACAATAAATCAGAGATTTAGAACATATGGTAAATGATAAAAATTTCAACCATAGTTGTAGCGGAACGAGCAATCCATTAGAAGAGTCAAATAGACCATAAAGTCTATTATCTCCTCCATGTTAAAAATCCACCAACAATGTTTTATCCCTGTAACATCAATCAACCATTCTGGTCCACAATCATATGAATAACTCATAATCATAACTGTAGTTCTAAATTCCTCTTCTCATCCAGGACGAAGATAATTTTCATCACCTATCTTTACCTGAAACATCAAAGATCATGGTTACACCAAATCACATTTCCTGTTCATAATCATACTAATAACTTCATCTTTGCACTACGGCCAAAGATATTCATTTGTATCACCAGTTGGTCATGTTTATCTCAACATCTGTTCATCTTTGCACTACTGGCCAAAGATATTCAACAACATGTCATCTTTGCACTACGGGCCAAAGATATTCATCAACAATTCATCTTTGCACTACAGGCAAAAGATATTCATCAATATTTCATCTTTGCACTACAGGCCAAAGATATTAATATCTCAAAGAAATATATAATCATTTCAGAATTTATATAAACAATAATTATAACCATGTTGATCAATTCACCTTTGCACTTAAGCTAAAGATATTCACTTATAAATTTAATGGTCATGATCATACCAATCAACGATTCAACTTTGCACTACTGGCCAAAGATAACCCATAGTCATGATCATACCAAAAATTTACCCATCTTTACACTCAAGTCAAAGAGAAATATCATCATTAGGGTTATAAAAACGTTATATATAATAATAAAAATAATATGATCAACATCTAGTTTTAATCTCAAGTGTAATATTCGTAAATCAACTATAATTTGGTTAGAAAAAGAAACCAATTTTGTCGTGAATAGTAACTCATGAATAGTAACTCATGAATAGTAACTCATGAATAGTAACCCCGACATGAAAAAGGTAGAAATTCTACAATAATATACATATCAATATTTCGGTATAATGATATTGAAAGAATAATATTTCTTAAGCTTATAAACAATTTATTTAAATTGTTTACACTTTACTAAATAATGCATTTAATCATCATAAAACGCCAACTCTTAAGATTTCATCATCAATAACTAAAACCCTCATAAAAAATCTGCATATACCTCATATATAGGATTCTCAAGCCATAAAATCCTATTTTCCAATTTTCTTACTTCACATAACATATTTAATTCATTTTCTCATAACTAGATTATTTTCATAAAAAATACCAAATCCGTTCCAAAAATATTTCTTTTCTGGAATTTAGCATAATATAGTCCCATAGTGAACATATATTTTTCTCAGAATTTTTAAAAGTCATTTACTATTTTTCATATGGCCAAAATAGCCGAATATTTAGACATTTATCAAAAATTGTACTTTTGTCTAAAAATTCTGAAATTTACAGAGTATACTTCTATCATATACATGTACTCCCAATAAAAATTTCATCAATTTTGGAGTTAACCACAAGGAATTATAAGCGGTTACTTTTAAAATAGTCTTTTCTCATAAAATTCATAACTCTCAATCTATACATCCAAAAATCACCATTTTTGGACACAATCAAGAAAACTCATCAAAATATCATTTCAAATTTTTCCAGAATTTTTGAAGGTCAGAAAAATTACGAAACTGGAAAATATAACAACCCTTAAAATCTCTTACTATCCCTTACCTCAAAAGAGCAGTACTTCTGACTGGATATCGGATATGATGCTGAAGGAAACTTGCACTGATGAATAGAAACTCACCAAGTATCTAAAAACTCACAAAATATGCTTCATAATATAGAGAGAGAAAGAGAGAAAGCTTATATTTCTGGTGTGATTTTCAATTCTAACTTAGCCCTCTATTTATAGGAAAATTTTGGTAGGTTTGACCTGCAACCTGATGGCTTTACCTGTTACTATTCCCACCCACCACATTTGAAATATAATTCAGCACATTTCTTCACCAACCACAAGTGGGGCCCACCAATTCTAGAATTTTCCACCAAAATGATAAACTCCGAAAATTCAACAATTTCTGAACCAGTCATCTCGTAAAATTCATAACAAATCATACGTTCATTTTTAACGGTTCAAAATTTGTGGGCATATACTCAACTTATATATGTATAACATATCCAAAAATTACCACGATCCAACGGTCGGATTAAAAATTATAACCCCCGCAAAATATCTCAAAAACCCTGATTTTTAATACCTCCATTCCGACAAAAATACGGATAAAAATCTCAACATTAACTCCTTCATTTTTTAACCACAAAAATATATCCCTCATTTATATCCACATAAAATAAATATTTTCTTATCATATGAATCAATAATTAATTATTCACAAATAATATTACAGAATCACATTTATGACAACCAGGCCGTTCCCAGGAAAGAGGGGGCTTTCCAATAAGGATTTCTCCTTACTGGCGCGCAATTAGATGACCAAACCTCTCCTTAGACAGAACTTTCTAGACATTGCCAATAATGCTATCTAATAATATTATTCAAATAATATGAATTATTGATCTGATAATGGAAAATACTGTGCAGCAACAATTATTGAACAACAATAATATAAAATTTCAACGTAGCAATTATTGAATCAATAAAATAAAATATTGAACAGTAATTACTGTAACAATTATTGAGTAGTGCCTTCTTACGTAAGAATCAATAATTTCAAAAATACTATGCAATACCGTGTGCTACTGTGCAATAACGCGTATTACTGTATTTTAACCACCGGGTATTCCAACAGTGTTAACGGTAACAACTACGCCGTTATTTGTAAAAACTCAAATTTATCGTTTTCTTCACCCGACAGTTATTCGTTATGGGGCCCACAAATAGCTGCGCCGTCGTACGAATATTTCCCGACAGAAAGAATATTCCACGACCAAACGAATATTCCCCGACAACAATGATTATTTTATAACCACTTGCTTATTTTGAAAAAAAAAATTCATATTTCACCCATAACTTTAAACTTTTATCAATTTAACCATTTACTGAATAGTAATTATAAGAAAAATTGAATACTTTTATTTCATAAAATTCGGGGTCTTACAATCTCCCCTCCTTATGAAATTTCGTCCCCGAAATTTACGTACCTGGTATTTCGAAGAGTTGAGAATACCTTGCTTCCATTTCAGATTCTATCTCTCAGATCATCATGATTTCTCCATTGCTCATCTCCCGTGATAACTTCATTTGGGTTCCTCATTTGTTGGGAAGTCATGACAACCACCATCCCTCGAACTACTCGGCTTTGACTTGTCTGGAGCAGCATTTGGCGTCATCATTACCGTTGGAATATACCTTTCTAAAGGACATATTCCTCCCTCAACTGCCTCTTCGTACTCCTCATTCATGATCTGAATCATCAATCTTCGATCCATATCGGATTCAGGTTGACCGCTATGTACAGGGTAATTCAAAACTCGATGTTGGGTTCTCACAATTGCTTTCCAAAAAGAGAAATTCATATAATCTATTTTAGCCTTCTTAGATCGAACATCTCTTTCCACAATATCCACGTGTCGTGCGGCTTTTGCCCATGCATCACTTATTCTCACTCGTTCAGTTTTTTCTTCTTTCAGCTCAGATTCTATTTTTATCATCTTATACTCTGCCAAAGAATGCTTCTGTTCAAGCATCACATATCGGGTAACACACGCTTGAATTATTGCATCCTTTTGTTCCACGACCGCCTGTCGTTCTTCTGCCTGCTCTTCTAACTCATGAATACGATTTTGAAATTCTACATTTTGATCATATAATACCTCTAATAAACTTTCATCTGGTACTTCTTCTTCCTCTTCTTCCTCAGTCTCAGCTGTTACCTCTGCGACTATCTCGGGTGTAACTATCAATTCTTCACTCACCACATGGATATCTCTAATTCCTTCTTCGTCTGACATCACATTATCACGGTTAGTGATTAGAGGTATCCCCACACTCTCATTCACTCCATTGTTAGCATTCTCAGCTGCCATTCTCAAATACTGTCATAAAACAAGGGTTAATTAAACAAATTAACATATCACATAATATCCCAATATTATGACTGACCAACAAATAAGCTTAGGTAGGACACACTAGCGAAGGATTTACTCATCTCTCCCCTCCTAGTTGTATTCCCCGATCTCCGCCAGAGATCATATCCCTAAGCTCTGATACCAAATGTGACGCCCCAAAATAGGTATACAACACCCATTCCATCCAACCTATTCTGAGTCGCCAAATACATGGTATAGAAAAAAACTGTAACTTTATTACAACAATTGTCGTGCAAAATACAACAACACATATGCTATAAGTTTGGATACAAATATATACCAAATGTGACTCATGTTCCAACCGTGGACATCACCTCACGATGACACCTTACATAAAGGTATAGTCAAAAACTGTTTTAGAAATTAGAATCTTTGGGAAGTGCTCAAAGAAACCTTCGTACATGGGAGGCCACGCGTCTAGGTTATGATAGATATCATATGGCCACAGAATTATCCTTGGTTGACCCAATAGACCCCAAAGAAAAACGAGAAGATTACTATCATATTCTTCCCAATGGTGAGTCTTCTCTTGACTTATCATTATCTCCACTGTCTCTAATTGAGAATTATACTTCAAACAAACACCAAGATTATATAGGTAGTGCCCATAGATATACTCAGCAAGCGGATGTGCACAATCATGTCTTATGATGACACGAGGTTGTATGTCATTAGACATCTTGTATGATAGTGACAAAACACCCTTCCAACGTTGGGTTCGCCTCACCCTATTTTCTTCACCAAATATAACTACTAAATGATGACCACCGTTCTATTCCCTTGTTACCCCCGCTCGACCCAGCTACACTCTTATTACCTGAAAGGAATTGTGAAGCAAAAGGGTGAGCACAACTAGCTCAGTAAAGAATATCATGACTAAAGATAAATAAATTATCAATAGTCTTCATCAATAATAAATCAGAGATTTAGAACATATGGTAGATGATAAAAAAATTTCAACCATAGTTGCAGCGGAACATGCAATCCATTAGAAGAGTCAAATAGACCATAAAGTCTATTATCTCTTCCATGTTAAAAATCCACCAACAATATTTTATCCATGTAACATCACTCAATAGTTCCTTTCCACAATCATATGAATAACTCATAATCATAATTGTGACTCTAAATTTTTCTTCGCACCCAGGACGAAGAATATTTTCATCACCTGTCTTTACCTGAAACATCAAAGATCATGGTTATACCAAATCACAATTCCTGTTTATAATCATACTAACAAATCCATCTTTGCACTACGGGCCAAAGATATTCATCAACAAACCATCTTTGCACTACGGGCCAAAGATATTTAACAACAGTTCATCTTTGCACTACAGGCCAAAGATATTCATCAACAGGCCATCTTTGCACTACATACCAAAGATATTCATCAACAATTCATATTTGCACTACAGGCCAAATATATTCATATCTCAAAGAAATATATAATCATTTCAGAATTTATATAAACAATAATTATAACCATGTTGATCAATTCACCTTTGCACTTAAGCTTAAGATATTCAATTATAAATTCAATGGTCATGATCATACCAGTCACAATTCAACTTTGCACTACAGGCCAAAGAGAACCCTAGTCATGATCATACCAATAATCTACCCATCTTTACACTCCAGTGAAAGAGAATTTTAACATCAGGGTTATAAAAATATTATATATGATGATAAAAATAATATGATCAACATATAGTTTTAATCTCAAGAGTAATATTCGTAACTCATGAATAGTAACCCCGACACAAAAGATAGAAATTCTACAATAAAATTCATACCAATATTTCGGTATAATGATATTGAAAGAATAACATTACTTAAATTTATAAACAATTTATTTTAATTGTTTACACTTTACTAATTAATGCATTTAATCATCATAAAATGCCAACTCTTACAATTTCATCATCAATAACCAAAACCCTCATCAAAAATCTGCATATACCTCATATAGGATTCTCAAGCCATAAAATCCTATTTTTCAATTTTCTTTCTTCACAAAACATATTTAATTCATTTACTCATAACTAGACCATTTTCATGAAAAATACCAAATCAGTTCCAAAAATATTTCTTTTCTGGGATTTAGCATAATATAGTCCCATAGTGAACATATATTTTTCTCAGAATTTTTAAAAGTCATTTACTATTTTTCATATGGCCAAAATAGCCGAATATTTAGACATTTATCAAAAATTGTACTTTTGTCTAAAAATTCTGAAATTTACAGAGTATACTTCTATCATATACATGTACTCCCAATAAAAATTTCATCAATTTTGGAGTTAACCACAAGGAATTATAAGCGGTTACTTTTAAAATAGTCTTTTCCCGTAAAATTCATAACTCTTAATCTATACATCCAAAAATCACCATTTTTGGACACAATCAATAAAACTCATCAAAATATCATTTCAAATTTTTCCAGAATTTTTGAAGATCAGAAAAATTACGAAACTGAAAATCATAACAACCCTTAAAATCCCTTAATATCCCTTACATCCCTTACAATCCCTTACTATCCCTTACAATCCCTTACCTCAAAAGGGCAGTACTTCTGACTGGATATCGGATATGATGCTGAAAAAAAAACTTACACTGATGAATAGTAACTCACAGAGTATCTAAATACTCACAAAATACACTCAATAATCTAGAGAGAGAAAGAGAGAAAACTTATGTTTCTGGTGTGATTTTCAATTCTAACTTAGCCCTCTATTTATAGGAAAATTTTGGTAGGTTTGACCTGCAACCTGATGGCTTTACCTGCTACTATTCCCACCCACCACATTTGAAATATAATTCAGCACATTTCTTCACCAACCACAAGTGGGGCCTACCAATTCTAGAATTTTCCATCAAAATGATAAACTCCGAAAATTCAACAATTTCTGAACCAGTCATCTCGTAAAATTCATAATAAATCATACGTTCATTTTTAACGGTTCAAAATTTGTGGGCATATACTCAACTTATATATGTATAACATATCCAAAAATTACCACGATCCAACGGTCGGATTAAAAATTATAACCCCCGCAAAATATCTCAAAAATCCTGATTTTTAATACCTCCATTCCGACAAAAATACGGATAAAAATCTCAACATTAACTCCTTCATTTTTTAACCACAAAAATATATCCCTCATTTATATCCACATAAAATAAATATTTTCTTATCATATGAATCAATAATTAATTATTCACAAATAATATTACAGAATCACATTTATGACAACCAGGCCGTTCCCAGGAAAGAGGGGGCTTTCCAATAAGGATTTCTCCTTACTGGCGCACAATTAGATGACCAAACCTCTCCTTAGACAGAACTTTCTAGACATTGCCAATAATGCTATCTAATAATACTATTCAAATAATATGAATTATTGATCTGATAATGGGAAATACTGTGCAGCAACAATTATTGAACAACAATAATACAAAATTTCAACGTAGCAATTATTGAATCAATAAAATAAAATATTGAACAGTAATTACTGTAACAATTATTGAGTAGTGCCTTCTTACGTAAGAATCAATAATTTCAAAAATACTATGCAATACCGTGTGCTACTGTGCAATAACGCGTATTACTGTATTTTAACCACCGGGTATTCCAACAGTGTTAACGGTAACAACTACGCCGTTATTTGTAAAAACTCAAATTTGTCGTTTTCTTCACCCGACAGTTATTCGTTATGGGGCCCACAAATAGCTGCGCCGTCGTACGAATATTCCCCGACAACAATGATTATTTTATAACCACTTGTGTATTTTGAAAAAAAATCATATATCACCCTTAACTTTAACATTTATCAATTTAACCATTTACTGAATAGTAATTATAAGAAAAATTGAATACTTTTATTTCATAAAATTCGGGGTCTTACAATCTCACCTCCTTATGAAATTTCGTCCCCGAAATTTACGTACCTGGTATTTCGAAGAGTTGAGAATACCTTCCTTTCATTTCAGATTCCATCTTCCCTGTCATCATAATTTCTCCATTGCTCATCTCCTGTATTTCAAATAACATTCTAGAATATAGCTGGAATTAATTCCATAGTGTGTCTAGATCACAAGTTATTCATGGTCAAACATGGTTGACCAGTTACAGAAACTGGGTTCTGGAAAACCCAGAAAACCTAGAATCTGTCTGACAAGTTTTTGTAGGCCTTAGATCTTGATGTGGTTAAGTTGTTAAGCCATGAGAGTGTATCGTTGATATACTCTGACATATGGACTACCAAACTATGCCACTAGAACACCTAAATCATCAACAGGATCAAAGATATTCATGGTCAAAACTGGGTTGACCAACTGACCTTGTGAACTTTCTTGAAAACCCAAAAAGCTTCATGAGCAGTTTCTGGCTGGTACTTTGATCAAGCCAGATCTTACTTCTATGTTGTTGTTAAGCTACAAAAGTGTATTACTTTTGTACCTTGACAAACATACTATATAAGTGTTACACTTAAACACACAATCAAAGCCCAGAATCCAAGTTATTAAGATCCAAAATAGGATCCTCACACTGTTCTTATTTTCTGGAAATTCTAAAAAATGAAGAACAACTCTGACAACTATTTTGAAGGCTTATATCTTCAAGATGTGATGTATTTGGACCCTGAACTTGGTTTGTACATGTAGTATTACATCAATACTACATAATAGTACACCTATATGCCTAGAAGCAACATAAATAAGAAATTATAGGTGGTCAAACTAGGCACCTAGACACTGAACATGAATGTTCTTGAAGGTTCAAGAACACCTATAGCGACAATTTTGTCGCGATAGGCCCCTTTAGCGATAGTTTATATGAAAATTAATTATTTAATTAAAATAATTAGAATAAAATGAAAATTTCATAATTATTTGTAAAAATTATTTTAAGGTATAAAAATTATCTTTTAATAATTCGAGATATATTTCATTAATATTTTAATTTATTTAAATATTAATAATATTTAATTTATTTAATAATTATATTAAATAAATTACTTAAAAATAATTTTAATATTTTATAAATCATTTAAAAATATATTAAAGTGTAAGAAAATATTTTAAGTTATATTGAATAACTTTTAATATTTTGGTATGAATTTCATTAATAATCAATAATAATGATAATAAATTTATTTAATAATTGTATTAAATAAATTATGGAACCGTTATTGTTATGTCCGTGCTAATGATTCTAGCCAGATAGAATGTGTATGAAAAAGATAGAAGAATGAAAGTATTGCAAAGTGAATGTGACTAATGTTTTAAAATGATAGGAATCAAAATTTATTCATATTATTCAAGCTACTTCATAACCTTTGTTTGGTTATTGAAGTCTTAAAAGAATGTTTAAATTCATGATGTTGTTTATTCAACTACTATGAATGGTTGAGCAATTGAATGCTCACACTTGCTTTAAATGAAAAATATTTTCAGCGTACGAGCAGAAGAACTTAAGGATCCTGTAAAGATCAAGCTAACCGGTATCCAGACGAAGTACCATTCAGTATATGAATGAGCGTGAAGATCAAGCCAAGACTTGTAATGTAGAATAGTTTAATTAAACTACAGAATAGTTTAATGAATTGTTATTTATCCTTGGCAGCCGATGAAAGTCACTCTTGTAAGATGTAAAGAATAATATAAATATCATTATTTATAATGAACGAGATTTTAAAGTATTAGAATCTGGGATTTGAGAATGTATGTTGTTATATTTAGCTATATAATGATGTATGTTTGGAAGGAGATGGAACCGTGATGTACGAAATCCATGTGTGAAAATAGACCGAATTTCGGGGGCGTTACAGGCATACTTCACAAGTCTCCTCTATGTTATTAATATGGGGTAACCTTCCACCATTCCTTTCACCGCTAACAATTTTAGACTGTCAAAATTCAAGTGACAATACCTGTCATGCCGTAACTTGGAAAGTTTTTCATTAAAACTAGAAAAACAATGAATGTTTTTCACTTAGAGTGGAATTGGAAATAAATTATTCTCCGCTAAGCCATTCTTTGCCACAACCTGATTATTTTTCAACAAGGTATGTAAGACCCAAACTTTTTAATGAATAAAATCGAATTTCCTCTATTTATTATTGTGAATAAAAAGGTGTTAATTTGATATAATACTTTGGATATGTGTGAAATGTGCAAATTTTTCAAAATAAGCAAGTGGTTATAAAATATTCATTGTTGTCGGGGAATATTCGTTTGGTCGTGGAATATTCTTTCTCTCGGGAAATATTCGTACGACGGCGCAGTCATTTATGGGCCCCATAACAGAATAACTGTCGGATGAAGAAAACGACAAATTTGAATTTTTATAAATAACGGCGTAATCGTTACCGTTAACACTGTTGGAATACCCGATGGGTAAAGTAAAGTAATACGCGTTGTTGCACAGTAGCACACAATATTGCACACGGTATTGCACAGTATTTTTAAATTATTGATTCTTACGTAAGAAGGCACTACTCAATAATTGTTACAGTAATTACTGTTTAATATTTTATTTTATTAATTAAATAATTACTGCGTTGATATTTTATATTGTTATTGATTCAATAATTGTCACTGCACAGTATCTCCATTATTAGATCAATAATTCATATTATTTGAATAATATTATTAGATAATATTATTGGTAATGTTTAGAAAGTTCTGTCTAAGAAGAGGTTTGGTCACCTAATTACGCGCCAGTAAGAAGAAATCCTTATTCGAAAGCCCCCTCTTTCCTAGGAACGGTCTGGTTGTCATAATTGTGATTCTGTAATATTATTTGTGAATAATTAGTTATTGATTTATATGATAATGAAATATTTATTTTATATGGATATAAATGATAGATTCATTTATGTGGTTATAAATGAAGAAATTAATGCTGAGATCTTGTATTAGTATTTTGTCGAAATGAAGAACGAAATTTGGGATTTTCAGAAAATTAGTTTATCACTTGATTTTGTAAAATCTATAACTCTTTGTGTATAATGAGTTAGGAGATGAGTCATATATCAAAAGAAAGCCCTGAAATTAAGCTAAACGTATAAATATGAATCACCCAAAAATCCTTTGTAGATTTTTCATGGTGAATTTTTGAATGAAACTGGTCTGAAGGACTCATAATCCGAAAAATTAGTGTTCTTGAGATATATTGCGTGAGTTATAATTTTTAATCTGACCCTTGGATTGTTGTGATTTTTGGATATGTTATACATATATAAGTTGAGTATATATCCACAAATTTAGAACCGTTAAAAATTAACGCATGATTTGTTATGAATTTTAAGAGGTATTGAAAATCATCCGTTTGTGGGTTTCAGATATTTTTATCTGGAATTTAGAAAAACTTAAAGCTACAAAGTTGTAGAGAATTCGATTTCGTATGGAATGGACATAAAATTCGTATTTTTCTAATAAACGGACTATTTTCTATGAACTATTGAAGTTTTGGAAAATAAAATAGTTTTTATTAAAAAGGATGGGACCCACTCTTATTTGAAAACATGTGGGCTGCTTAAATCATTCCAATTTGGCTGCTCAAAAATTCAGATGAAGTGGCGTGGAAGAGAGAAAAAATAAATTAATATTTTATTAATTCAGTCTCCTTTGGCGTTCTAGCATTTTTCTATAAATATGCGCTTAGGTTAGAATTAAAAATCACACCAAAAACATAAGTTTTCTCTTCCTATATTATCGAGAGTATTTTTATGAGTTTTTAGATACTTTGAGAGTTATTATTCAGTGCAAGGTTCCTTCGGCTTTTCATCCGATATTCCAGTCAAAAATACTGCTCTTTTGAGGTAAGGGATTGTAAGGGTTATTATGTTTTTTATTTTCGTAATTTTTCTGACCCTCAAAAATTCTAAAAAAGTTTGAAATGATAATTTGATGAGTTTTCTAGATTGTGTCCAAAAATGGCGATTTTTAGATGTATAGATTAGGAGTTATAAATATTATGAGAAAATACTATTTTAAAAGTAAACCCTTATAACTCCTTGTGGTTAACTCCAAAATTGGTGATATTTTTATTGGGAGTACACGTATATAATAGCAGTATACTCTGTAAATTTTGGACTTTTTGGATAAAATTACAATTTATGATAAATGTCTAAATATTCGGCAGTTTTGGCCATATAAAAAATAGTAAATGAATCTTGAAAATTCCGAGAAAAATATATGTTCAATATGAGTCTATATTATGCTAAATCTCTGAAAAGAAAATTTATTTGTACTGATTTGGTATTTTTTATAAAAATGGACTAGTTATGAGTAAATGAATTAAATATGTTATGTGAAGTAAGAAAATTAAAAAATAGAATTTTATGGCTTGAGAATCCTATATAAGGTATATGCAGATTTTTGATGAGGATTTTGGTTATTGGTGATGAAATTTTAAGAGTTTGGCATTTTAGGATGATTAAATGCATTGATTAGTAAGTGTAAACAATTAAAATAAATTGTTTATAAATTTAAGAAATAATAATATTAGATTATGAGATTATTAAGTGATTTATAACAATTGAATTGAGGTGTTATGAAATCAATAATTTATGAATCTTACTCTTGAGATTAAATCTATATGTTGATTATATTGTTTTTGTTATCATGTATAACATTCTTATAACCCTTAAGATGATATTTCTCTTTGACTTGAGTATAAAGATGGGTAGATTATTGATATGATCGTGACTATGTATTCTCTTTGGCCAGTAGTGCAAAGATGAATTGTTGACTAGTGTGATCATGACCATTGAATTTATAATTGAATATCTTTAGCTTAAGTGCAAAGGTGAATTGATCAGCATGGTTATAATTATGGTTTATATAAATTCTGAAATGATTATGTGTTTCTTTGAGATATCAATATCTTTGGCCCATAGTGCAAAGATGACCTGTTGTTGAATATCTTTGGCACGTAGTACAAAGATGATCTGTTGTTGAATATCTTTAGCCGTAGTACAAAGATGATCTGTTGTTGAATATCTCTGGCCTGTAGTGCAAAGATGATCTGTTGTTGAATATCTTTGGCCAGTACTGAAAAGATAAACGGTTGACGAATATCTTTAGCCCGTAGTGCAAAGATGAATTTATTGGTATGATTATGAATAGGAATTGTGATTTGATATAACCATGATATTTGATGTTTCAGGTAAAGACATGTGATGAAAATTATCTTCGTCCTAGATATAAAGAGGAATTTAGAATCATAATTAGGATTATGAGTTATTCATATGATTGTGGACCAGAACTGTTGATTGATGTTACATGGATAAAATATTGTTGGTGGATTTTTAACACGGAGAAGATAATAGACTTTATGGTCTATTTGACTCTTCTAATGGATTGCTCGTTCCGCTGCAACTATGGTTGAAAATTTCTATCATCTACCATACGTTCTAAATCTCTAATTTATTATTGTTGAAGGCTATTGATAATTTATTTATCTTTAGTCATGATATTCTTTACTAGGCTAGTTGAGCTCACCCTTTTGCTTCACAATTCCTTTCAAGTAATAAGAGTGTAGCTGGGTCGAGCGAGGGTAACAAGAGAATAGAACGGTAGTCTCTAGCTGTGGAGTTCTCCCTAAACAGTATAGAAAAGTGTGTTATATTTCATACATCATTTAGAAGTTATATTTGGTGAATCAAATAGGGTGAGACGAACCCAACGTTGAATGGGTGTTTTGCCACTATTATACATGATGTCTAATGACATACAACCTCGTGTCATCATAAGACAGGGTTGTGCACATCCACTTACTGAGTATATCTACGAGCACTACCTATATAATCTTGGTGTTTGGCTGAAGTATAACTCTAAATTAGAGACAGTGGAGATAATGATATGTCAAGAGAAGACTCACCATTAGAAAGAATATGACAGTAATCTTCTCGTTTTTCTTTGGGGTCTATTGGGTCAACTAAGAATAATTATGTGGACATATGATATCTATGGGCTCCCATGTACAAAGGTTTCCTTGAGTACTTTCTAAATATTCTAATTTCTAAAACAGTTTTTGACTATACCTTTATGTAAGGTGCCATTGTGACGTACTATCCAAGATTGGGATGAGAGTCACAGTTGGCATATATTTGTATCAAAACTCACAGCATATGTGTTGTTATATTTTGCACAACAATTGTTGTAATAAAGTTGTAGTTATTTTCTGTATCATATATTTGACGATTCAGAATAGGTTGGGTGGAATGGACCTATTTTGGGGGCGTCACAGTTGGTATCAGAGCTTAGGAATATGGTCTCTGGCGGATATCGGAGAATAGAACTAGGAGGGGAGAGACGAGTAAATCCTTCGCTAGTGTGTCCTACCTAAGCTTATTTGTTGGTCGGTCATAATTTAGGGATATTATGTGATACGTTAATTTGTTTAATTAACCCTTGTTTTATAGCAGTATTTGAAAATGGCAGCTGAGAATGTTAACAATGGAGTGAATGAGACCGCATGGATACCTCTAATCACCAACCATGATAATGTGATGTCAGGCGAAGAAGGAATTAGAGATATTCTTGTGGTGAAGGAAGAATTAATAGTTGCACCCGAGCCAGTCGCAGAGGTAGCAGCTGAGAGTGAGGAAGAAGAAGAATCTGAGGAGAATTTATTAGAAGAATTTTATGATCAAAATGTAGAATTGCAAAATCGTGTTCATGAGTTAGAAGAGCAGGTTAAAGAACGGCAGGTGATCGTGGAGCAAAAAGATGCAACAATTCAAGCTTGTGTTACCCGATATGTGATGCTTGAACAGAAGCATTCTTTGGCAGAGTATAAGATGATAAAGTTAGAATCTGAGCTGAAAGAAGAAACAACTGAACGAGTGAGAATGAGTGATGCATGGGTAAAAGTCACACGATGCGTTGATATTGTGGAAAGAGATGTCCGATCTAAGAAGGCTAAAATAGATGATATGTATTTCTCTTTTTGGACAGCAATTGGGAGAACCCAACATCGAGTTTTGAATTACCCTGTATAGAGCGGTCAACCTCAATTCGATATGGATCGAAGATTGATGATTCAGATCATGAATCAGGAGTACGACGAAGCAGTTGAGGGTGGAATATGTCCTATAGAAAAGTATATTCCAACGGTAGTGATGACACCAAATGCTGCCCCAGATAAGTCAAAGTTGGGTAGTTCAAGGGAGGGAGGTTGTCATGACTTCCCAACAAGTGAGGAATCCAAATGAAGTTATCACGGGAGATGAACAATGGAGAAATCATGATGACCGGGGAGATAGAATCTAAAATGAAAGTAAGGTATTCTAAACTCTTCAAAATACCAGGTACGTAAATTTCGGGGACGAAATTTCATAAAGAGGGGAGGTTGTAAGACCCCAACTTTTTAATGAATAAAATCGAATTTTCTCTATTTATTATTGTGAATAATAAGGTGTTAATTTGATATAATGCTTTGGTTATGGGTGAAATGTGCAAAATTTTCAAAATAAGCAAGTGGTTATAAAATATTCATTGTTGTCGGGGAATATTCGTTTGGTCGTGGAATATTCTTTCTGTCGGAGAATATTCGTACAACGGCGCAGCCATTTGTGGGCCCTATAACAAAATAATTGTCGAATGTAGAAAACGACAAATTTGAATTTTTATAAATAACGGCGTAATCGTTACCGTTAACACTGTTGGAATACTCGGTGGGTAAAGTAAAGTAATACGCGTTGTTGCACAGTAGCACACGGTATTGCACACGGTATTGCACAGTATTTTTGAATTATTGATTCTTACTTAAGAAGGCACTACTCAATAATTGTTACAGTAATTATTGTTCAATATTTTATTTTATTGATTAAATAATTGCTGCGTTGATATTTTATATTGTTGTTGATTCAATAATTGTCACTGCATGGTATCTCCATTATCAGATCAATAATTCATATTATTTTAATAATATTATTAGATAATATTATTGACAATGTCTAGAAAGTTCTGTCTAAGGAGAGGTTTGGTCACCTAATTGCGCGCCAGTAAGGAGAAATCCTTATTGGAAGGCCCCCTCTTTCTTGGGAACGGCCTGGTTGTCATAATTATGATTCTGTAATATTATTTGTGAATAATTAGTTATTAATTTATATGATAAGAAAATATTTATTTTATGTGGATATAAATGATGGATTTATTTATGTGGTTATAAATGAAGGAATTAATGCTGAGGTGTTTTATTAGTATTTTGTCAAAATGAAGAACGAAATTTGGGATTTTCAGAAAATTAGTTTATCACTTGATTTTGTAAAATCTATAACTCTTTGTGTATAATGAGTTAAGAGATGTGCCATACATCAAAAGAAAACCCTGGAAGTAAGCTAAATGTAAAGTTGTAGTTATTTTTTGTACCATGTATTTGGCGACTCAGAATAGGTTGGGTGGAATGGACCTATTTTGAGGGCTTCACAAGGTACATAATTTATCATAAAAATCTATATCAAATCCTTTTCATAAAAGTTGCGTGACGCCCCCAAATTCGGGTCCCTTCGAACCTCGGATCCGGTCTGCCACGATACTACTATCGTCAAACTATTTATATCTTTTATTCATAACTTAATGAATATAACTTTGCTTATTACAATTTAGAAAATAAATTCTTTTCATTTCCAGGATATGTATAATGACCCCAAATTTTTATAAGTTTTAAATCTTGGTCGTTTACCATTCATGTCTTACGTCATATTCGATATTATAAAAATATGCGGAATAATTTAAACTTTTTCAATCTCCTTTGAAAAATTATTAATTAATTTCTTAACTTGAATCAATTACATATCCTTGAATCAAATTATATTGTGATTCATTCTATTCGAATTACTGTATAAACTTTTACATATCGATTCTACTTCCTCTATACATCACATAGTACAACTTTACAACTCAACATGTATTACACATTGTAACCTACTATCATGTACATCTCCTAGAACCTAAACATGGTTCAAAAACATATATTCAAATAAATAAATCAATCTCCTTCGATACTATTGAACTCTATCAATCAAGTAGCACGTAATCTTTACCGTGATTCCTTAACCTGCAAAAGTAGTTATTTGCAAGGGTGAGCTCGACAGCCCAGCAATTCTAACAGTTTTCATGCAGCACGTAGCATATAATAACGTACACAACTCATGCATTCATAATCAATTAATATTTACTACGCATGTCACTTCTCACATAACAGGCATAAAGATTTACTTCACAAGAATATCATCAATGATCAACTTTCAACTTTCATACATATCTCATATGCATTTCATATATATACATTAACGTTTGCATAGCATAATATAGCTCAACTAACAGTTATCGAATTCATATATCAAATAGGAACTGAAAGACTTGCCTGATTCGTAGTTTATCAACTACAACTTACCTGCTTATAGTTATCTGCACTTCGTGCATTCCAACACAGTTATATAATCATGGATTCACACCCATTAGTCATATATTTCAAGCATTCTTAATATAATAATAATGTTACATTGTTTCCTAACTAGGTTTGTAAAACCTACATTTCACTTTCTCATCATATTCTTAGAATAGCTAGGTATGTATAGGTATACCTTAACCACTCGTACTAGACATCAATATTCATATATATCTATTACAAACTTGACTCGCTATGTGTTCGTTACACATTTAAAACTCATAGATGCATGATTCACATAGTTCTTGCATTTTGCAAACGATAATAAAATTTAACAACTCTGTGTTTTATATAACCATTACATACTCATATGCTTAAAACATCATTTTATGTCAAGTATTATAACTGTAGACATTCATACCTATATGCTTTAAGGTCTGGATTCACAATTAAAATAATCAGGCTTCACTGCCTTGTGGCGTAGTTGCGCTACAATTTGGCCTGGGACTGGCGCAGCTGCGCCGTCCCCTGGCCAGACCAAAGTTGAGTATTTATTTTCTGGTTTCATGTAAAAACCCAGATTTTATGAATAAATATTTAATTTTTCGAAATATTTTTTTAAATATTATGCTGTGAATTTTAGATAATGTTATAGTTGTGGGTAGTATTTATAAATTTTGCAAAGTATGCAAGTTGTATTATATTCGATTGGTAGGGGAATATTATTTTTGTCGGGAAATATTCGTACGACGGCACAATTATTGGTGGACCCCACAACGGAATTATTGTCGGATTGAGAAAACGACAAAAATATTTTTTGAAAATAACGGCGGAAGTTTTACCATTAATACTGTTGAACTACTCGGTAGTAAAAGTACAGTAATACGTGTGGTTGCATAGTAGCACATGATATTGATTATTAATGCTTATGTGAGAAGTCACTCAGTTTGATTCAATTATTGTCAATTAATAATATGAATTATTTAGCGATAATGAAGTTTTGTTTTATTCGTATTATTAACGTAATAAAACAGAAACATCTTTTTATATAAAATAGAATACTTTATTAAAGTTATTCTATAAATAGAATATATTATATTTTATTTAAAAGATTTTTCTTTAAATATGGACCGTCAGATTAAAGTAAATCACTCTGGACCGTTCATGAATTAGTTACTATGCATTCCATTTTCCGATAAATAGAAGCTCATTCCTTCATTATTTTCTTACGAATTCACTAAACTCTAGAGAGAGAAACTATAGAGAGAAAGAAGAAACGTATTCTGCTACTTGACTACTTCTTTATTTCAGTTCTTCTTTAAAACGGTAAGGGGTATTATTTCTTTTGTATTCATGAAGAGAACTTCTGTTATTCCATTATTTATTATTCTGTTGGAATAACCTATATACGCGGTCTACCCTATACTTGGTGACATTCTTCTATTATTCTGTTGGAACATCCTGTCTGTGTATTTTACACCGGACCTGGTTCCGTCTTTATTATTATTCTATAGGAACATCCTGTTTGTGTAATTTACACCGGACCTGGTTTCGTCTTTATTATTATTCTGTTGGAACATCCTGTCTGTGTGTTTTACACCGGACCTGGTTCCGTCTTTATTATTATTCTGTTGGAATAATCATATTGATAATTTGGACGTTGTTAATTATTGGATAAATTAATTCTTGAACTTGTTTTATTGAATTCTTATATCATTGTCATCATCCTCATGTTTATATTTTGTTGAAAGTCATCTATGGCCTGTAGTGCATAGATGGACTTGGTATGATTATGACCAGGGATTAATCGGTGTAATGATGACCGTAATATTACAAATGATGTGGAAAAAGTCCTTAATGGCCCGTAGTGCATTGATGGACATTTTTTGGTGTGATTATGGCTATGGATTCTCTTTGGCCGTAGTGCAGAGATGAATTGTTTTATGGCATAATCAGGACCATTGATGAAAACATGATTATCTTTAGCCGTAGTGCATGGATAATTCGTGGTCGTGATACTAAAGAATATCCTTGGCCGTAGTGCAGGGGTGATTCGATGATGTGGATTATTTATTAAGCTGAGTCCCAACCATAAAAGTCATGAAAAACCTTTTAAATCATAAAAGATAGTAGATTTTATTCTCTACTTGACTCATTTAATGGATTGCTTGATCCGCTGCAGTTAAAGTTGATGTCTATTGTATTTTATCAGTTTAACATTGTTGAAGACTAATGATAATTTATTCTGCATTATCTTAGTCATAATATTTCTTACTGGGCTAGTTGAGCTCACCCTTTCTTTCACGGTTCTCTTCAGGAAATGAGAATATAGGTGGGACGAGTCGGGAATCGGAGTGATGGACCAGATGATAGCATTAGTAGTCCTCATTATTTTATTTAATAGTGTGATAATAATTGTAATGATGACTCCTTTTGAGTATGGATACTCTCTAGAAGATAATATTTGTATTCAAACTCACAGTTTATGTTTTGTCGTATTGTACACGAAAGTTGTATTAGTAAGTTGTATTTGAATTTTGTACCATGTATCTGATGACCAAAGATGGGTTATGTATACCTAATTTTGGGGGCGTCACAGTTGGTATCAGAGCTTAGGGATATGATCCCTGGCTAAGATGTGACTAGGAGGGGAGAGACGGAGAATTCCTTCGCTAGTATGACCTACCTAAGTTTACTTGTTATTTAATTAGTCGGTCAGAGTATAGGGATGATATTTGATATGTTAATTAACCCTTGTTTTGTTGCAGTATTTGATAATGGCATCTGAAAATGTTGAGATAAGCAATGGAGCACAGGAGACCGTTGAGTCTCCACAGATCAATAATCAGGACAATGTGCAACAGGATGGCGGTAATCCTCCTGTAAAAAACAACAATGATTAATTGACGAACGACAGTACGTTTAGGAGTTTTTTAGAATTTATGCAACATCAAGCGAAGACGGCTCTTGTTCATAATGCAGGTAAAAATAATGGCAATCCATAGTTGGTCACCGCTAAGCAGTTCAAGGAGCTGAGAGCACCGGAGTTTTTGGGAAAGCCAGAACCACTTAAGGCGGAGACGTGGTTAAAGTAGATCACCAAGATATTTGATGTCTTGGGATGCTCAGAGGAGTAAAAGGTTCCCTTTGCCACCTTTATGTTGCGTGAAGAGGCAAATTACTGGTGGGAATCTATAAAATGTACCCAGCCTGACGCACTCAAGATGTCTTGGGAGAAGTTCCAAGAGCTATTCAATGACAAGTGCTTTTCCGCAAGTATTCGTCACATGAAAGAGGTGGAATTTATCAAGTTGGAGCAAAACAACATGACCGTGTCGCAGTACGAAGCTAAGTTTGCCGAGTTGTCCTGATTTGCGTCCCACTTGGTTGATAATGAAGAGAGAATGACGCGGATGTTTTTAAGAAGTTTGAAGCTGGAGATACGTCAATATCTGATTTCTCATAAACTGTGTTTATCTTCAGATGTTGTTAATAGGGCTCAGTTATTGGAGCGAGATAACGAGTCAACCCAACCAAAAGAGAGCAGCTGACAAAATGATAACACCGGTGATAACAGTCATCAAAGAGGTGACAATAAGCATGGAGGGAATCAACATGCCAGAAATGGTAACCACTTCGGTGGTGATCATGGCCAAATTAATTAGAATAAACATTTCAAGAAGAGAATATTCAACAATGACGTGAAGACGTCGGTACCAGCACCCGTTGCAAAGGAAGAAGAACGACCACTGGTCGTATGTTTCAAATGCAGACAGGAGGGACACATCCATCCAAACTGTACACAGCAATCCAAAGCGTGTTTTAATTTCGAAAGAGAAGGTCACCTAGCTCGATTTTGTCGTATGGTGAAGTCAAGTCCAGCTGGGATAGTGATGCCAAAGGATGTCCCAGATAAGCCAAAGCCGGTAGTTTAAGAGAGAGCATTTTTTTTCGTGACGAGGAACCTGAATAAAATTATCATGAGTATGTTAGTCATAAACTCTTTCGAAGTCTATACCATGTTAGATACCGATTCTACTCACTCTTTTATTCCACCTAGTTGTGTTCAATGTTTGAACTTAACTCCGAAGAAGTTAGACTTTGATTTATTTGTTGAAATTTCGTTGGGAGAATCCTTCGTTACCTCCACTATTTATAAATCTTGTTTGATTCAAATCAACACTTTCACGTTACCTGTCGATCGTATCTCTTTGAAAATACTTACCTTCGATGTGATTTAAGAAATCGATTGGTTAACTACTCATCGTGCTTTTCGTAAGGTTGTTAGCTTTCATACTCCTAACCAACCTGTTATACGAATTCAAAGTAACCAAACTATTAAAGTCAACCATTATCATATCAAGCCATAAATAAAGAGCCCCGATCGTTTCGTTGTTGACTTTCTTGTGTGGAATGCACCGAAGCCAGGCTTTCTATAGGCAACGTTGTGAATGACGATGACAAGTTGATAGGTATCAATGTGACGTACTATCCAAGTCCTGGATGAGAGTCACAGTTTTAAATGATATTTCTATTGTTAATAAATTTTCTGACGTATTCGTGAAGACTTCTTAGCCTACCCCAGAGTGTGAAATCGAATTTTGTATTGACCCCAGTACAAAACCCATTTCTTAAACCCTTAAATATTTCTTCAACTAAAACAAACGTATTATGCGCCAAAGACGTTGGCTCGAGCTGTTGAAGATTACGATAGTACCATTCAATACCATCGTAGAAAATCAAACGTGGTAGCTGACGCGTTGAGTAGAAGATCGTATGCATTTATAAGTGCGAATATACGAACCCACGTGAAGATAACGAATATACGAGTAGAATCGACTTTAATCGATAAAGTTAAAGCCAATAAGGTTCAAGAGGGCGTTATTCTAGAAGCAAGAATCGACGAAGAGAGGAAATCTCAACCCTCAATTTAATTGGCCCATTTGAAATCCTTGATCGAGTAGGAACTGCGGCCTATAGACTCGTTTTATCTCCAAGTATGTCGCGTGTTCATAACGTTTTTCACGTATCGATGTTACGTAAATATGTGGACGACCTGAACCACATTAATGAATTAAAACTGGACGAGATTGCAGAAGATTTAACGTATGAGAAGATACGTGTTAACATCTTGGATAAGAAGGATCATATTCGACGCTCAAAGGTTATACATCAAGAGTTAGAATTTGAAGTGAAGTCAAGATATCCTCATCTGTTCGGCATACCAGGCACATACTTAAATTTCGAGGGCGAAATTTCATAAGGAGGGGAGATTGTAAAACCCAAGATTTTATGAATAAAGATTTAAGTTTTTGAAATATTCTTTTAAATATTATAGTGTGAATTTGAGTTAATGTTATAGTTGTGGGTAGTATTTATAAATTTTACAAAGTATGCAAGTTGTTGTATTATATTCGATTGGTCGGGGAATATTATTTTTATCGGGAAATATTCGTACGACGGCACAATTATTGGTGGACCCCACAACGAAATTATTGTCTAATTGAGAAAACGACAAAAATATTTTATGAAAATAACGGATGAAGTTTTACCATTAATAATGTTAAACTACTCGGTAGTAAAAGTATAGTGATACGTGTGGTTGCATAGTAGCACACGGTATTGATTATTAATGCTTATGTGAGAAGTCACCCAGTTTAATTCAATTATTGTCAATTAATAATATGAATTATTTGGCGATAATGAAGTTTTGTTTTATTCGTATTATTAACGTAATAAAACAGAAACATCTTTTTATATAAAACAGAATACTTTATTAAAGTTATTCTATAAATAGAATATATTATATTTTATTTAAAAGATTTTTATTTAAAAGATTTTTATTTAAATATGGGCCGTCATATTAAAGTAAATCAATTTGGACCGTTCATGGATTAGTTACTATGCATTCTATTTTTCTATAAATAGAAGCTCATTCATTCATTATTTTCTTACGAATTCACTGAACTCTAGAGAGAGAAACTATAGAGAGAAACTATAGAGAGAAAGAAGAAAAGTATTCTGCTACTTAACTATTTCTTTATTTCAGTTCTTCTTTAAAACGGTAAGGGGTATTATTTCTTTTGTATTCATGAAGAGAACTTCTGTTATTCTATTATTTATTATTCTGTTGGAATAACCTGTATACACAGTCTACCCTATATACTTAGTGACATTCTTCTATTATTCTGTTAAAACATCATGTCTGTGTATTTTACACCGGACATGGTTCCGACTTTATTATTATTCTGTTGGAACATCCTGTCTGTGTGTTTTACACCGGACCTGATTCCGTCTTTATTATTATTCTGTTGGAACATACTGTCTGTGTGTTTTACACCGGACCTGGTTCCGTCTTTGTTGTTATTCTGTTGGAATATCCTGTCTGTGCGTTTTACGCCGGACCTGGTTCTATTATTTATTATTCTGTTAGAATAACCTGTCTGTGCGGTCTATCGCATGCATGGTGATTTCTTTTGTTATTCCATTCTTTATTATACTCAGTTGGTTAAAACTTTGACTTCTATACTCCATGAAATTAGTGGAATATCTTTGATATTTGCGCTTCATCTAGTATCTTTTCATGGAAATAATATTCTAAGAATTCTTGAATTTTACTCCACAAAGCAGTATCATATTGACAATTTGGACGTTGTTAATTCCTGGATAAATTAATTCTTGAACTCGTTTTATTGAATTCTTATATCATTGTCATCATCCTCATGTTTATATTTTGTTGAAAGTCATCTATGGCCTGTAGTGCATAGATGGACTTGGTATGATTATGACCAGGGATTAATCGGTGTAATCATGACCGTAATATTACAAATGATGTGGAAAAAGTCCTCATTGGCCCGTGGTGCATTGATGGACAGTTTTTGGTATGATTATGGCTATGAATTCTCTTTAGCCGTAGTGCAGAGATGAATTATTTTATGGCATGATCAGGACCGTTGATGAAAACATGATTATCTTTAGCCGTAGTGTATGGATAATTCGTGGTCGTGATACTAAAGAATATCCTTGGTCGTAGTGCAGGGGTGATTCGATGATGTGGATTATTTATTAAGCCGAGTCCCAGCGATAAAGGTCATGAAAAGCCTTTTCAATCATAAAAGATAGTAGATTTTATTCTCTACTTGACTCTTTTAATGGATTGCTTGATCCGCTACAGTTAAACTTGATGTGTATTGTATTTTATCAGTTTAACATTGTTGAAGACTAATGATAATTTATTTTGCATTATCTTAGTCATAATATTTCTTACTGGGCTAGTTGAGCTCACCCTTTCTTTCACGGTTCTCTTCAGGAAATGAGAATATAGGTGGGACGAGTCGGGAAACGGAGTGATGGACCAGATGATAGCATTAGTAGTCCTCACTATTCTATGTAATAGTGTGATAATAATTGTAATGAGGACTCCTTTTGAATATGGATACTCTCTAGAAGACAATATTTGTATTCAAACTCACAGTTTATGTTTTGTCGTATTGTACACGACAGTTGTATTAGTAAGTTGTATTTGAATTCTGTACCATGTATCTGGCGACCCAAGATGGGTGATGTATACCTAATTTTAGGGCGTCACATTTCATCTAGGTTCTTAGCATGCATGACTGTTAACACATAACTTATCCACATGTTAAGAGGTCTTAGCCCAAGTTATGCGTCTCTTGTGTTTACCTTAAGTTGTTTTCACACTTTAAAGACTTACTTGAAATTTTCCAATAAGGCTAAGTAGGTTCATGTATAAGGAATGAACTACCTTAACCATTTCATCATGTAAGGACGTTAAACGCCTATAACGCGTATGTTCGCATTTATTTAACTCATTAGTATAGTTCATCATTTGAGAACTCATTACAATTCATACTCGCACGACTTATATTGTGTCTAGCTAGATGAGCACACTTGTAAGCCATGTTTATAAAAACTTAGTTTCGCAAGGCGTTCAAGTTCACTTTTAAAAGACATTCTAGGCCAAGTTAAAGCAACTAGGTGCAACTTTAAATCTCATTTCATAGCCAACTAAGCCATGTATGTATGTTATCACGTTTAGAACTTTGAGTACACAAGTTACTTTAAGTTCGTTCTCAAAGTTTCAAGTTTTCTTTAGAAATCATTTTCAACTAAGCTATTGTAAGTTGATAATAAGTAAAGCAACTTTAAATCACTTCTCATGCTTAGGTATACTCATAACTCAACAATATGTATGTGTTAAAATATCATTACTTCAAAGACTCAAGGTTCGTTAATATTCATTTTCAAAACCCCAAGTTTCTTTTCAAAACACATACTAAGTCATGCTAAAGCATTCCATTATGAGTAAGGTAATCTTATATGTCATGTCTATTATCATGAATATTTATGTTTTATCACTTCGAATAACATATTCCATCGTCGGGAGCACTATACTTGCGTATGTGCTCCTCCGACGCACTCTGATCGCCTTCGAATACGTAACAGTCACAAAGCTGGAAATTTTTACCCCTCTTAACTACTTCAAATTGAAAAACTTAAAGAACAAAAGTTGTAGGTCTACTCGTTATCTTTCTGAATCATCCTGAATCACCTCAATCAGAGTTTTTATGAAAATGTTATGCCTAATGTACTATTGCAGGTCAAAGCCATCCTACCCGACACGGATGCCCAGCGCAGCTGCACCCCAAATGGCCTTGGGGGCAGTGCAGCTATGCCCAGTGAGGCAGAACAGCTTCTCAGGTTCTGTTCTTCGCGATTTTACAGACCCATACTCCTTATTTTCATAATATGAGTTATACACATCCAAATTAGTCCGTTTTCGATTCTATGGGTTTGTAACTCATAAAACTACAACATACCAAATAATCAACAATTAACATAAACATTAACTAACCCAAATATTAATCTAAAACTCATGTTCATACTAAATTTTTATGTTTTGACAAATTTAGCGAATTCATTCACTACGAATTCGTTTCTAAACGAAATTGGTCTGTTCAACTTCCGTTGTTTTCGTATTTAACTGTATTAACAACATCTAACAGAAAATTACAAATTGCAACAAGTTTTGGCCATCAATTTTTGGACTTAGTTAGCAAGTATATCTTGTTATTTTTAAGATATTTCAAAACTTAAGAATTAAGAGCATTTGTGATAGTGTTATTACCTCTTTGAAGCTTAATTGAATTCCCTCAACACACTGATTATGCTCCCTCAATTCTTAGCAACTCAACTCTCTAATGTAATTTGTCATATAATTCTTAAGCAACAGAGAATGGGAAGAAGGTGAGCTTCCATTTATAGAGAATTGGTTGACCAGTTTCTAGCTTTGTACCAAGGTTTGATTCAAGGGAGAAAGTGTGACGCCCCAAACTTTTATAAATTTCAAATTTTGGTTATTTACCATTCCTGTCTTACATCATATTCAATGTTATAAAAATATGCAGAATAATTTAAACTTTTTCAATCTCCTTGGAAAAATCTTTTATTGATTTCCTAACTTGAATCGATTACAAATCCTTGAATCAAATTATGTTGCGATTCATTCTATTCGAGTTACTGTATAAATCTTTACATCTAGATTTGAATTCCTCTATGTATCACATAATACATCTTTACAACTTAACATGTATTACACATCGTAAACTACTATCATGTACATCTCCTAGAACCTAAACATGGTTCCAGAGCATATATTTAAATAAATAAATCAATCTCCATTGATGCTATTGAACTTTATCAATCAAGTAGCACGTAACTTTATCGTGAGTCCTTAACCTGCAAAAGTGGTTATTTGCAAGGGTGAGCTCGACAGCCCAGCAATTCTAACAGTTTTCATGCAGCACATAGTATATAATAGCATACTCATCTCATACATTAATAATCCATTAATATTTACTACGCATGTTACTTCTCATATAACAGGCATATAGGTTTACTTCACAAGCATATCATCAAAGATCAACTTTCAAATTTCATACATATCTCATATGCTTTTCATATATATACATCAACATTCTCATAGCATAATATAGCTCATCTAACAATTATAGAATTCATATATCAAATAGGAACTAAAAGACTTGCTTGATTCGTAGTTTATCAACTACGACTTAACTACTTAAAGCTTATCTGCACTGCGTGTGTTCCTACACAGTTATATAATCATGGATTCATACCCATCAGTCATACATTTCATACGCTCTTAATATAAGAACAAATATTATTCCCTAACTTGGTTTCATTATTACTTGAACTTAGGATAACCGTGAGACTAGCTCATTTTACTATCATATATATCTAAACAATCTTGTTTCATATCTTGTAGTCCTTAAGGACAACATATAACCATAACTTAAGACCATACAATTAGCAAAATGCTCTTGGTCACTCTGCAGAACGGCGCCGCCGTGCTGTATTTAAGCTTGGGAGTGGCGCAGCCGCGCTACTCCCTGCCAAAACCAGACTTGAGCTTTTCATTGCTCAGTTTAGTCCTAACCTACTATCCATTCTGATACATATTATAAACATATATCAAGTAGGTTCTGATATTTCTTCAAGTTCACATTTCAAATCATTTAGATTTGATTTACATAACTCTTTGTTGAATTATTTACATCAACAAGACTTAACAACTTCTTATAACAAAAGGTTCAATGTTTATCAACTTTTAAACCTTATATTGGTACTAACAAGCCTTTAATACGCATGTTCACATTTAACTATCTCATTTACATAGACATAGCATAGTTCATACTTTTAAAACATGCTTAAATAACTTATGTCATGCTTGACTAGTTGAGTGCACATATCATTCATGTTCAAAGGCATAAACAACTATATCATGCTTTCTATATAAGGTCATAATGCAAGTAATACAATGCTCATCAAAGTTAGTTTCTAAAACTTTTAAAGTTCTCTTTAACACATAATAAATTGAACTTGACAACCTTTTATGTGCAATATATTTTGAAATTGTGTTCCTTACCCATCCGCACATATAACTAGGCCACATTCACATGTTCCCAGAGTTAGAATTTAAAAGACATAAGGTTCGTCAAGTTTCATTTTCAAAACATCAAGTTTTCTTTTAAAAATCCATGCTAAACCCAATTAATATACAAGGTAACTTCGAATCATACCTTATACTCATTTGTACATTTAACTAAGCCATATATGCATGCTCACACCTAATCGTGACGTCTCACATACAAGTTAAACCTTATAAGCATGTTCGCAAATCTTACTCAAAGCGTATATAGAGTTTGTTTTCAAAACTTTAAGTTTTCATTAGTAAAATTTATTCAAGCATGCAAGGTAAGTTCACATATTCCATAACATGCTTCCATAACCACATAATAGATCATATAGATATGTTTTGAAGTTTAAAACTTAGTTTATGCATAACTCATGTACACATAGCTAATATAGTGTTTCACTTGCATTTTTCTTTTTAATTCATGCTTGACTACATCATACCCTCACCAACAATGTAAACTAACATATTGGTCACATTTTAATGTATATCAGAACTTGATACATTCACAACCAAGGTCAGAACATGTTTTTGAAAAAGGTTTATCAAAACTAGTTTCCAACTCTTTAAGTCCTCTTTGAATAATCAAACAGAAATAACTAATCATGGCTCACTATATCCATAGCATCCTCATTCCATGTGTTAAGGTTGTTTATAAGAATATAATAACCAAAGTAGCATGCTCAGAATGGAACAAGATTACAAAAATTAGTACACGTGATTGGCAATCGACGCGACCACGCGGTCATGTACTATAGAAGCGGCGCGGCCGCGCCACTTCGAGCAGAATGAAAAATAATGGCTCTACATTTGTAGAGCCTTAACACAAACCATACTAAATCTGCAGCCAAACCAGCTACATTGCTTCTACGCATGCAAACAACCTCAGACAATACAATGACATGCTATTCTACATCAATTAACAGAGATTTCATGAGATTTGCAAGAATTTGACAAAACTTAACTAAGAACATAATTTTATACCTCTTGATGCCTTAATGGATTCCTCAATGCACTAAGTATGCCCTCTCAACTCTCAGCAACCCACTCTTCTATATGTAACTTATCAGATAATCTCAGCAACAGAAAATGAGAAGAGAGGTGTTCAATTTATAAACAATTCGTTGATCATGCTAAGCCATTTTCCAAGGAATTAAACCAAGAGATGGAAGGAGAACTCATTGGGTATTCAAGAGTTGGTGCAACAGTGGCCAACCACTCCCATCACCCACACCCTTCTTCATCATGGCTAGCTATTGGGAAGTTTGAGAGATGAAGAAAATAGGTAGCCTTAGGCCAATGTCCCTTCACGTGTGGAAGAAGAGTGTGACTCACAAAATGGGACAATTCTACTCTCAACATTTAATAGATGAATAATGCCACATACTATATGTTTAATACACATATATGAATACTTAGGTTTTAAATCCAATAGGTTGTATACATGGATTTAAATGATATAGGAATATTATGTTAGCAATTTAGGGGTATAAATATAATCCATGTACATTTTAATAATGTCAAATTATGATTTAGTTGAGTAGTGACACACCACATTATCATAAACCATATTATATTATTTATTCATATAGTCTAAGTTGATATTCCATAAAATATTTATTAATGCACTATACACATTACATGGTCACATAGACATCATTTGTATAACTTACACATTTTATTCATCTTATTATATAGTTTACATCTTATATAGTCATATCACAATGTCACACTACACTTTCTTTTTAATGTAGGAACCATATGCTAACCCATATCTTACACATCAATTAAATAGTTACTCTATTTATGTAATTTGCTTTGATCACAATAATCATTAATTAATAATATAATATTAACTATTCTTTTCCTTCTTAATTAATATAATTCCTTAAATCTCCATTTCTTGAATTTAAATTCTACAAACTAATCCTACAGACCAGCGCAGATGTACTGGTCATAGGCTTGGAAATGGCGCAGCTGCGCCATTCCAAGTTTAGAGACAGACAAGTTCAGCTTGAGCAGAGCCTTAGCTTCAATTCATGAATAATTCATGTTTTTAATTTACTAACTTGTTATACCAGTTAACTAACATCTACCATAACATTCTTCTATGATTTAGAGATTAACTTTAAGTTCAAACTCTATTTCCTTTAATAGTTAGTTAACTATAAAGATCTCATATATATATATATATATATATATATATATATATATATAATTTCTTTCCACAATTCAAGATATATATAACACATAAATACATTCCTTTAAACTTTACTTCTCGCCGTGTATCAAATTACTTAATAATCCTTGTAGACACTCGAAATTTTCTGCATATCTGTTACTGATATCGCAGGAGCGCAGATTCGTCTTTCAAGAGAAAACTCTGAGAGTAACAGCTCAACCCCGGAACACACACCGGGAGTAACAATTCTAACCTCGAAGATAAGCCCGAGGCATGCAGATCCAATACCGGAACACAAACCGGAGAAGACTAATTCATCACAGAGATAACCCCGAGATATTCCGTCTCAGTCCCAACACTGGGAATAGCAGATTCCAACCTTGGAGATAACCCCAAGGAAGGTAGTGGCAGTTCTAGAGATAACCCCGAAAATGCTTATTTCAAATGCATGCCATCAGCTTCAACCTCGGCGCTCACACCGAGGCAATCAGTACAAGATAGGCACACCTCTGAGATGACACTAAGGACCTTCAACATTTGCAGTAGTCCAATCTCAGCTATAACCCTGAGCAACGTCTTCTTTATCAGCCCAAATCGGAGATTACCCTGGTGAGGGGCAAAGTCGTCATCTTGCCACCATGATGCCACATCACGCCGTCTCAACATTTCAGACATACATTTATACACAACAATGTCCCACAAGAGCTAAGGAAAACCAATCTCGAGTGACAATTATGCAGAACAACGGATAGAATTTGAAGCTGAAGACCGGAGGGCATCGTCCCATCTTCATGACTTCGTACAACCTCTAATCTCATATCATTGCATAACTCTCGACAACGGCGGTCTGAAATAGGTTCTATATACCTCAGTCGAATGCCCGGATTGTAATTTTAAAAGTACGAGCGGACATCACGTTGCCTACGTGCACGTACTTCTAGACGGCGGGACCCGCGAAGTCCGGGACACCCCGGGCAGCCTCTGGTACACCTGCGACTCCACCCTCTATAAATAGAGGGTTTGGGGTGGCCATTTTAAAAGGAAAAAGGGCGAGGAAACCCTGTCTAATTTACTATGTACACACCCTAAATTGAGTGCTTTCTCATTTTAAACACTTGTGAGCTCACATATAGGTACTTCTGTACCGATGGAAGCCAGTGTTTATCTACTTTAAAGTTATTGAAGTCTTCTTTGGCAGCCCACTGTAAGCCTTTTTACACATTTTCAAGCCTTTCTGTTCACATTTGCACACACCCTTCTTTACGTTGAGAGTCGTGTTGCGTGTGTTTGCCCAGACTTCGGTCCGTGGTTTTATTTTAGTTTGTATATACATATATATTTGTATATATATATATATATTTATACATATGGACTAACATTATCGAGTTATGCCTCGATTGAGCCTAGACTTTGGTCTGGAGCGTTTACTTGCTTTTGTATATATATACATCACGTTGCCTACGTGCACGTACTTCTAGACGGCGGGACCCGCGAAGTCCGGGACACCCCGGGCAGCCTCTGGTACACCTGCGACTCCACCCTCTATAAATAGAGGGTTTGGGGTGGCCATTTTAAAAGGAAAAAGGGCGAGGAAACCCTGTCTAATTTACTATGTACACACCCTAAATTGAGTGCTTTCTCATTTTAAACACTTGTGAGCTCACATATAGGTACTTCTGTACTGATGGAAGCCAGTGTTTATCTACTTTAAAGTTATTGAAGTCTTCTTTGGCAGCCCACTGTAAGCCTTTTTACACATTTTCAAGCCTTTCTGTTCACATTTGCACACACCCTTCTTTACGTTGAGAGTCGTGTTGCGTGTGTTTGCCCAGACTTCGGTCCGTGGTTTTATTTTAGTTTGTATATACATATATATTTGTGTATATATATATATATATATATATATATATATATTTATACATATGGACTAACATTATCGAGTTATGCCTCGATTGAGCCTAGACTTTGGTCTGGAGCGTTTACTTGCTTTTGTATATATATACATTTATATATATAAACTGCATGTCGAACTCTGTTAGATGAGCCTAGACTTCGGTCTGGAGCGTTTACTGCTTTAATATATATATATATATATATATATATATATATATATATATATATATATATATATATATATATATATACAGTAAGGATCAGGTCAGGGATCCCTGATTTTAGCTAAAATACGAACTTCTTTTCTCAGCCTTGGAAAACCACAAAAACGCGGATCCGGTCTTGTTTGGGTTAAAAAATACTGACCCGGCTGGGTCAAAAAAGAAATCATCTGATCTGAAGATCTGAAGGCTCTCGTTATCCCCAAATCGAAACTCTCCTCCCTCTTCTACCATCGAAGATCTGAAGCTTTGAAGCTCGCCGGATCCGGACGTCGTGGCTCTCTTATTTTCGTTTTTCTTAAATCGATCAGTTCTCTCTGAGAGTGAAGCCTAAATCGATCAGTTCTCTCTTCTACACAAAGCTCACAGCGAAATTGATCTGGAATCTCTTTGTGACGGTCGCCGGACGTTGGAAACTCACAACGAATTTCTTTCACTCACGTTGGAAAGGTAACTGTTGCCTTTCGTATTGTCTTGTTTTTCTAAACTAAGCTTGGTTTTGATACCAATCCTTCTAATTTCGGCTAAATCTCCAACGAATTTGGCAAGAAACTGATGTGAGGTATTGATTAGAAGAAATCGAGCAACACTAGCAGTAGAGGGGTTGTGCCAACTGATTTTTTTTCTAGAATTGAAACGAAGTCCAATTCAAGTAAGTTTTATATTCATAGCTAATGTAATAGAAAGAATTGATAATAAATATTGTCTATTATAAGTGCTGCTGTGAATAATTTGTTGATTTGACTATGTTTGTTAAGGAAGTTTTGTGCAGGGTAATTGGACTCTGTTTCTTAGCATTGTGCACCTAACATGTTTGATAGAATGCCTCTGAGAGGCTGTTAAGTTTTTAAAGTAAACTCTTGTTAATGTTATGACCAAGGCTGCTTATGTTTATAATATATGATGTGTCCCAAGTGGCTTAACTGAATTAAAAATGGGTAATTGGTATATGAAAGCATGGGTAATTGGTCAAATTACAGCTATCAGACATAAAATAAACAACTATGTTGTTCAGATTTGGGATAGCTATATATATTGTTGCTTTTTTGGTAATGTTTATTTTTGAAGTCTTGTTTAGTTTATTATTATTTTGTTGGAGGCTAATTGTGTTATGGAAAATTTAGTTCAGTTTATTATTGTTATGGTTGTTTGATGTGTTGCATTTATCCATTTAGAATGTCTCTAAAACAAACTGTCTGTTGGCAGATAAGGTTCTACAAAGGCATGTCTACTTCAAGTAACATGAGCATTCAAACTCATGATATACGATTTCGAAACAAAATGTGTTATTGTCGTCTGAGAGCTGCTGTTAGAATATCTGAATCAGAGAAGAATCCTGGAAGGCTCTACTATGACTGTCCAAGGGAGAAGGACAAAGGAAAATGTAAGTTTTGGGAGTGGTGCAATCCAATTGGGTATAGCGAACCCAACTCCGCTAATGAAACACACGTGCAGCTGCGCAACAATGACGATGCTCGACTTGGAGTCATTGAAATAAACGTGGCAAATCTTAAACACACCATGAATATGATCGTGTTTTTTTGTGGGCTAACCTTGGTAGTGTCGGTCATGGCACTTGTTAAGTGATTGTTAAAATTGTGTAACTAATTCCATAATTTGTAGTTATGCTTCAAGTGACTATTTTAAGAATTCATAATTAAGAATCCAAGGAAATGTTGTAGTAGTATTCTTATTATTTGATGTTTGAGAGTGTCATCATTTAATGGGCTTATACGGAATCTGAATGATTTCATTTTCTCTTGATATCTTCTTTCTATATTTGGAAAAGTCACTTTTTCATTGCACATTGCTCTTCATAGTATGGATTGATATTAATATTGCAGATGCACTAATTTGCGGCCTAATATTCCAGTTGCTATTTTCTTAGTACATAACAACTATCACTATTCACCATGCCTCTCAGGAAAAATTACTCCCAAAGTAAAGTTTCAAACTTGCCTTCTTATTAGTCAGTAACTAAAGTTTCAAACTGCTGTGTATACTTACAACAGCCAACAACCAAATACAAATTACATTACACATAGAATTGGTACTAATTGGTACACATTGAAAAAGAACTAATTGGTACACATAGAATTGGTACTAAAATGGCACCAGCAAAAACCTGTATACATCAAATATTAAGGAAAACAACATCTCCACATTACATTTCAAATTTAAGTTTTCCAACAATCAAACAAAAGAGTAAGAACAACATCTCCACATTACATTTCAAATTTAAGTTTTCCATCATCACAGGTTACATCACAGACATTGTAGAAACTAATTAAAACACAGAAAAAATATAAATTCCTAAACAAGCACCAAAGAAACTAATGAAAGCAGCCCATGCCACAAAGACTCCCATCCTGAAACATGAAAATGTCATCAATGTCAAGTACAAGATGGAGACAAAATTGCAATTAAGAAAATAATCAAACAAATACTTACAATCATCGTTAATGTCAACGGCCTCCTCATCGTTCACTCCAACAAGTTGTGGACAATTTCTTTTGTCATGCGACACTCCAACAATCCCACAACCATTGCATTTCCTAGCCTTTTTGATAGCCTTCTCTTTTTCTCCTTTAAGTCGTTTACCACAACCCTTTGTCCTTACCGAAAATGGTTCTTTGAGACTTAGTTGTTGGCTCTCAAGAGAAATAGGCATGTTGATACTCCCTTCCACATCCATGCTACCATGATTCATGGCGGCAAACTTCCTTTGAGTTGATAACAACAATTCTTTCAACTCTTTTGTGTTATCTTCACTTAATGCAGCTTCATCAAAAACATTAGACGCAATTTGGAAGAGACTACTATGCCTCAGTAACACAGAAGTATCACATATTTCACTCACACTCCCACCCAAGTCATCCATAACTCTGCCACATTTCGCAGATTTTGTCCACCTCCGCAAGATGTATTGATTAGGTAATTCCATAACCTATTTTTTTGTGAAATATGCCAGCATATGCCTACATGGAATTCCATCACTCTCAAACATCTGACAACTACATTTCACAAAGTTTGATGACTTGTCAAACGAAAGCTTACGGTCATTAGAATCACCCTCCTTTACATTCTGAACATTGTACATACAGTTGTTGTCATCTTTAAATGTACGTGTTACCATATACTTGCCACTTTCAAGCAATTGCTTTTGAAACTTGTAAAAAATAATTCGTGTGTACAACTCACTCATCTGGTATTCCATGACCCTCCCAGTTACTGTTTGTGGCTTTTCATTGACATCCTTATGATCGAAATCTAGTTCATTATGTCGCATTTTGGCTAGTCCCCTATTAAACCGCGTCACAAAATCCAACATTGAGTTTTGAGGAGACACATACTTCTTGAAAAAGGCATGAGCCCCTTCAACTCTTTGGCTACTAGTCATGTGGGCAGAAAAAATATGTCTCGAAAATGCCGGAACCCATCGCTCGCGGATTTCATACATCTCCTGTAACCAATCATTCGTGTCAAATTTGGCTTTCCCTACAACCTCAACCCATCTTCTTTCAAACTCGTCTGGGCTCTCAAATTTCCATATACAACAACTTAACTCGCCATAATGTTCTTTGTAGGGAATTGGACCTAATTTTTCAGAAAACTTTTTAAAAATGTGCCAAATGCAATACCTATGAAAAGTATTTGGAAGCATAGCATGAATTGAATTTCGCATTGCCGAATCTTGATCAGTTATGATCATTTTGGGCGGGCTACCCGGCATCGCTTTCAACCATTTCTTGAAAAACCAATCAAAAGCATCAATCTTTTCACCACTTAATAATGCATACCCTAAAAACGTTGTCTGTCCATGGTGATTAACCCCTACTATAGGTACGAAAATCAAGTTGTAGCGGTTCATATTGTAAGTTGTATCAAACACAACTACATCCCCAAAACTTTTATATGCCTTTCTACATGTTGCATCCGCCCAAAAACAATGAATCATGACACCCTCCTCTTGTTCGAATGTAAAAGTAAAATCAGGATTCTTTTTTTTTTCATCCTTAAAATACTCAAACTACATATTAGCATCATGTCCCTTTAAAGCCCTCCTCCTATCTCTTTCAGCATTATACAGATCTCGTGTTGTACATCCAACATTTTCACGACCTCCAGCTTCCATCTCTAAAATACTCATTTGTTGCCATGTTGGCACATTAGATTTTGATAATAGTTCTGTTAAATTTCTTTTGGCAAGTGTCACTACACGATGAGAGTGCAATAAATGTACTTTTCTTGGGGTCGTAAGAGGATGGTTATGACCCTCAACAAATTGTTTAATAACAAACCCCCCCCGCATCGGTCCGGTCTTTCACAACTACCAATCTTGCACCACAATCAGCTCTAGTTAGGCCCCGTTTCCTTTTTCGTACAATCTGTTGAGTTTTGTTGGGCACAGTTCTCCTCAACCCTTCTTTATAACAAACAAATTCCTTTCTAATTATTTCACCGTTACATTTCTTACTAGAACTTAACCGCGTACCAAATCCACCTTCTCTACTATAGTTGTTATAAAAGTCGCAAACATCGCCCAAGTTGTGAAAATGTTGCCCAATTTTCGGTATCAACTCGTTTTTAACTTGCGGAGTGTAAAGTTGTTGAGAAGAATTACCAGATGATACCATTTCCGTCTCATCTACACAATGCTGCATTCTGCAAACCCAACAACAAAGTACAAACAAATTAGACAGGATATATCAATAATATGACTTTTGTGTAGAAGAATTAATATGACATGAGTAATAAATTAGACAGTATATATCAATAATATGACAGTATATAATGCCTGTCTACTTATTTGAAAGATAATGAATTATTACAAATTTACACAGATCATTGAAACAAGCAAGTTTATGTTGCTTTAGTAAATGGAAGCAGATCATCAAGAATGACCAGTAAAACTAAGAAGCAATTGAAACAGATCATCAAGAATTGCTCACTGACACTAAGAAGCAATTAGTAAATGGAAGCACAGAGGACATCAATTAATTAAAAAAAACCTTGAAGAAAAATTGAAACAAATTTATGTTGCTTTCTCGAATCACCAGTTTTTGAAAAAGTTGATTTCTTTCTTGAAAAGAAAAAGCTTTGTTCACGATTTATGGTAGCTCTACATTAAGCTCAAAGTTTTTTAATAAAAAAAACAAGGCTTTAATTTCCTATACAATCTATCTATATTGCAATAATGGTTAATTTTCAAAAAAAGAAGATTTAACCCAGCAAAAAGAAGATTTCCTATACATATATTAGTAACAGCTTAATTAAAATATAAAAAAAAGATTTAACCCAGCAAAAAAAATCAAACGCAAATGTGGAACAAAGTGGGAAAAGTGGTCCAAAATGTAGTCTTTCAGAAGATGAATCGTGAGCAAGAAGACAATTAGTAAATGGAAGCACAGAAGCACAGTAGTAATGTCAAACAAACCACATGAACAGTTACCTTTCAACGAGATTTAGGGAAAACGAGATTTAACGACGATTTCGCTGTGAGTTTCCAGCGTCCGGCTATCAATTTCGCTGATCAATCACTTGCTAGAGGAAACGAGAGGAAAAACTGATCGATTTAGGCATCACTCTCATCGATTTAGGAAAAAGGAGTAGAAGAGAGCCCAGACGATTTAGGGAAAACGACGAGAGGAAAAACGAGAATTGGAGAAATCTGGTATGTTTTGACCCGGTTAGGCTTTTTACCCGGTAATGACCCGCGTGTTTTCCCCCTCCCTGATCTGGGCCGTTGTTTGTCATCCAAAGGCTGAGAAAAGAAGTTCGTATTTTAGCTAAAATCAGGGATCCCTGACCTGATCCTTACTGTATATATATATATACACTTATATATATTAACTGTGTGTCGAACTTTTTTCGATGAGCCTGGATTTTATATCCGGTGGGTTTACTGCTTTAATATATATATATATATATATATATATATATATATATATATATATATATATACTTATATATATTAACTGTTGTTGGGCTTTGTCCGATGAGCCTGAATTTTATATCTGGTGTGTTTATCGCTATTATATATATATATATATATATATATATATATATATATATATATATATATACACACACACACATACACACACACACATCCTCTTCAAGTTTCCCACTGAGGAAGGTCGTTTTCACGTCCATCTGCCAAATTTCGTAGTCATGGAAAGCTGCAATCGCAAGCAAAATCCGAATGGACTTGAGCATTGCTACTGGTGAGAAGGTGTCGTTGTAATATCTCGAGTGCTTATGATAACGATCCTTAGAAAAGGAAATGAATGGGTTAAAGAATATGTAATACTCAATATAATTGAGTCTAAGTAAAGGTTATAAAAGAAAACCTAGAATCTGTTGAAGAAATGAATGTAGTAGAAAATATTAAACTTATATTAAGGTAATGCGTTGAAGATATTCGATGATAAATTTTGAAAAGAGATTTGGTGAAAACCTGAGTAAGGTAGGGTTTCGGTGATTCCGAGGACGGAATTCTTAGAAGGAGGGAAGAATGTGACGAATGAATTATTTGAGTTGTGATTTTGGGGACAGAATCCTTGTAAGGCGGGAAGGATGTTACAACCTAAATTTTTATAAATTATTAAAATAAGAATTTAATAATTAAAATTCTTATTATGAGATGTTTTGAGTTTGAGTATGTATATATATGTGCTATATATATTGAAATATATGATCGGGTGTGAAGAGAAATATTTATTCATATATTGGGAAAGTTAGATTTAATAGTTAAGTTAACTGTTGAAGGAATTAAATGAATTTAGTAATTAATTTTAAATATTTATTGAATTAAATAAATATTTTAATTAATTTAATTATTGAGGAAATAAATAATTGATGAATTGTGGAGAATTAATTTAGTAACTAAATTGATTAATGTTAATTAAATTGAGTAATGAAAATTTTATTTGAAGGATTTAATTTAAGAAAATAATTAAATTAAATCAATTGCTTAATATTTAAGAAAATAATTAAATTAAATGAATTGTTTAATATTAAAGGAAATAAATAAATTAAATAAAGTGATGTGTCTAATTTATTTATTAAATTAGATATACACTTATTTATTATTCATAAATATAATTATAATTAAAATTATTTTAATTACCATTACAAGTTATTAAAATTAATTGGGCTAAAGTTATTTAATTAACTAAAGGTGTGACATGAAACTATATAATATAAGATTATTTAAATAATTTAGTTTGGGGAAAATTTTGGTTAGCCAAACAAGGCCTTGTGGCCTTTGGTTTTTTCAACTGACGTCTTTTATTTTAAAACTGATGAGTACGTGGGTTGAGGGATGTTAGTTATTTTTTTCTACGCTTCTTATTTTTCCCCTAAGGCTAGATAGTAGAACTTCAAGAGAGAAACACAGAGAATAGAGAGAAAGCTTGGTTAGAGACGAAGGGTTTTGGGCATAAGGACTGCTCTCAATTTTATTAGCATACAATCAAGGGTTTAAGGGCACGTGAAGTGCAGATAGCTGTAAGCTGTTAAACTATTGTTGGTAAATAACGATCAAGGTAAGTCTTTCAGTTCCTATTTGCTACGTGAACTTGATGATTAATTGTTTTAAGTCTTTACAGCAAATAACATGATGTGTTGTATTTATGTTGAAAGCATGAAACGTCAAAGTCAACTTATGACTACGTTAATTAAGTAAAGCATGCTGATTGAGTAATGAACTCAATCTTTATACTTGTTATATGAACTGTAGAATGTATGTTATGTTAATCCAATGTTTAAGAAATATATGTTGAGCATGTTATTATGTGTTATGTGATGCATGAAAACTGTTAGATTTTGCTGGGCTGTCGAGCTCAACCTTGCAAATAACCACTTTTGCAGGTCAAGATTTCAAGATAAAGTTATGTGTTACCTGAAAGATATGAATCCGACGTGGTACTTGAGAATTTATACACTTTGGTTGCGTTATTATTATTTGAACCATGTTTAAGGTTCCGAATGATGTATTAATGTTGAATTGTAATATCGTTTCGCAACGTAAACTATTGTAGTATTAAATTGATTCTGAGATATTTAGATGTAAAGGTTGAAGGTTTTGGGAACGAGGATAGTTTGTAATAAAAAAAAATAATTGTTACGCAAATTTTCAATGGTTGTATTATCATTTAATGATGTAAAAGTAGAGGTTAAAAGTATTATTAACGACTGAAATTGAAAATTAAATTGTATGAATTTTGGGGTCGTTACAGTTGGTATCAAAGTTGATAGGTTAGAAACCTTAGGTAGGAGTACCTTAGGCTATAACCTTAGAAAAGGAAGGTGAAGATAATGAAAGGATAAGCTCAAATAAAGTTTAAACAATAAGAAGTAAGTTAAGGAATTTATAAAGAAGGGATTAAAACATGCGTGAGAGGATTCAAAGAAGAATCTCGCAGAGTTATAAGGAATATGAATGTGGGGTTACCCAACTCCAATAATAAGGATGTAAGGTGATGATAAATAGACAATGTCTATAAAAAGAGAATGGTAAAAAAGTTAAGAATAGAGAGTTATATTCAAGTATGGTGCCATTGTACTCTTTAGTAGTTGATGTATGGTATCTGGGCTAAATGATTTCTTCATAGAGCGGAGGTATATACAAACTAGCAACTTGGAACCTAGTTTATTGGTAGTTTATGGGAAACCACTCAGCGTACCATATTAAAACTGTTAGAGACTCGATGTGTACCAAGTATAGAAATGGATACGTATGATAAAAATGTAGAACTTGAATAAAATGTTGAACGATATAAATGAAGTTGGAAATTCTTAAAGCAAGAATTGTCATATAAACAAGAAGATTTAAAGAAGGATCTTGAAAAGATATATAGATAAGAATCAAGAGTTCCCTAACTCCAATAGTCAAGATAACGAATAATGTCGTAAATGATGAAAATGGAAAGAAAGGGGATCGTAAAACTAAACTATCACGAGTTAAAAAAATAATTTAAAGGGAGATGATTATAGAATAAGATCACGACATGATCCGTGTAAGTTATAAAAGAAAGATGGTCTATAATGTTTGAATAATTATAACTTAATGCTATGAAGATGGTGTACTGTAAAATAGTACGAGATAACTCACGAGGAGTTATAGATGATGTGATACGAGGAATTCGTATCGAGCAAAGAGCAAGTTAAGAGTAAGATAGAGTTAGGTGGGATTTCAATAGAAGACTCATGTGATGGCTGAGTTGTACAAACCTTTGTACTGGTGAGGGTTTTGTGCTTGCGCTCAGTTTATCACATTGATAATTATTGAAATGTCGGTGTCGCGCTATCAATGTATGTGTGGTAAAAAGTTGATTCTTTTCTCATGTGTATATTTAATAGTTAAAAACTATTAAGATTAGTTAGATATTATTAGGGTTAGGTGCGAGTTCTTAAAACTAATGCATATGGTAAGTTCGTGACTCATAATAATATGGTATATTTTGAATCCCTCAGCGAATGGACGCCTATGGTCTGACTAGGATAAGTTCTTAAACTCATATTATTGTGACAAGTTCCTGAACTTCCAAAGTGTGGTAAGTTTGATGAACTGGGGTATAGATAAGTGTGAATGGAGTATTGAGGATGATAGGAATAGATAGACTGATTAAGCAATGGATCATTATAGAAAGTGGAGTTGATGGTGGGAGCACAAGTATTTCAAATCTTCTAGCTATGCTAGACTTTTGAAATTTATTGACTCCATGCTGATGTTGCACTTCTATTTTTCTTAAAAAACATTGGATCAAATGATGAAACCAATGAGTTTTAAAAATAATACTGTTATTTGTATGTCTATGCTAATTGATTCGGCTGGACAAAAATGATTTGAAATATATCAAAATATATTTTTTTATATATATTATCAATGTATCATGGAACCTGGTGCAGAGATGATAAAAATGATGGAGTCATCAATGCAGTATTACTTAGTGTTGGATGTGATCTATGGATCGTCAACCTACTATAGTATGATATAGTATGATAAAATCACCAAATGACGGAATCCTCAAACGGACTGTAAATACAGTACGGTATCATGACGTCATAAATTTTTTTTTGAGATTTCTTTAAGATATGAATATATATATATATATATATATATATATATATATATATATATATATATATGTATATGTATATTTCAATTGATGTTCGAATTCTTGTAGAAGTCTATGCTATTTGATTCAACTAGACGATTATTGAAAGATGTTCATGAAATTCAAGCATATATTGAAATGTTATGCCAAACCAAATTATTTTGGTGCGGATTCAGATGCTGAAAAGTTAAGGTGAACAACCCTATAAGGGGACATGTTTTCTGGGACAATGGTTCCAAGCGTAACGCATATAGTCATTCTAAAACACTACGTTGCGGCCCAACGTAGTGGTACAATAGGCTGGCCACCTAGTGTACGTGTGGAGGGTGTTTTCAGTCTTTGTGATTGATAAACACTCTGGTTTGCAGTGTGAAGGATTGAGTTGAAGCACTAGTATATCGAGAATAGAGTTCATGGTCTTGTGACCCCTCAGTACGATTTGGAATCTTTTAAATTTCTTATTATTCATATTGCTTCCCAATTATTGAGCAATTGTGAAAGATTCTTGCTATTCTAAAAGGTGAATGTGGTAAGGATGATATTCCTTAGAAAGAAATAAGTCGTAGAATGCGACACTGAATGATGAATATATTGAATAAGTGAAGAAAGAAATTTTGAAATGAGAAGGAGATGAGTTATCAAATAATAATGTAAAAATTTTAATAGAAAAGTTAATAATTGTAGAAAATCTTTGTGGAAAGAAAGTGGTTATAGGACCCAATGAATGAATAAAGTATTAACGAAAAAATCTATTTTGATAGATTGAATGAATGAAGATTAATAAATAAAATTTCGAGAACGAAATTCTTAGAAGAATGGGTGAATATAATATCCCGAGTGTTTATGATAACGATCCTTAGAAAAGGAAATGAATGGATTAAAGAATATGTAATACTCAAATATAATTGAGTCTAAGTAAAGGTTATGAAATAAAATCTAGAATTTGTTGAAGAAATGAATGTAATAAGAAATATTAAACTTATATTAAGGTAATGTGTTGAAGATATTCGATGATAAATTTGAAAAGAAATTTGGTGAAAACCTGAGTAAGGTAGGTTTTCAGTGATTCCGAGGACAGAATCCTTATAAGGAGGGAAGACTGTGACGAATAAATTATTTGAGTTGTGATTCTAGAAACAGAATCCTTGTAAGGGGGGAAGGATGTGACAACCCGAATTTTTATAAATTACTAAAATAAGAATTTAATAATTAAAATTCTTATTATGAGATGTTTTGAGTTTGAGTATGTATATATACGTGCTATATATGTTGAAATATATGATCGGGTGTGAAGAGAAATATATATTCATATAATGGGAAAGTGAGGTTTAATAGTTAAGTTAACTATTGAAGGAATTAAATGAATTTAGTAATTAATTTTAAATATTTATTGAATTAAATAAATATTTTAATTAATTTATGTAGTGAGGAAATAAATAATTGATGAATTGTGGAGAATTAATTTAGTAACTAAATTGATTAATGTTAATCAAATTGAGTAATGAAAATTTTATTTGAAGGATTTAATTTAAGGAAATAATTAAATTAAATCAATTGCTTAATATTTAAGAAAATAATTAAATTAAATGAATTGTTTAATATTACATGAAATAAATAAATTAAATAAAGTGATGTGTCTAATTTATTTATTAAATTAGATATACAATTATTAATTATTCATAAATATAATTATAATAGAAATTATTTTAATTACCATTACAAGTTATTAAAATTAATTGAGCTAAAGTTATTTAATTTACTAAAGGTGTGACATGAAACTATATAATATAAGATTATTTAAATAATTTAGTTTGGGGAAATTTTTGGTTAGCCAAGCTAGGCCTTGTGACCTTTGGTTTTTTCAACTGACGTCTTTTATTTTAAAACTGATGAGTACGTGGGTTGAGGGAGGTCAATTATTTTTTTCTACGCTTCTTATTTTTCTCCTAAGGCTAGATAGTAGAACTTCAAGAGAGAAATACAGAGTTTAGAGAGAAAGCTTGCTTAGAGAAGAAGGGTTTTGGGGAAAAGGATTGCTCTCAATTTTGCTAGCATACAATTAAGGGTTTAAGGGCACGCGAAGTGCAGATAGCTGTAAGCTGTTAAACTACTGTTGGTAAACAACGATCAAGACAAGTCTTTCAGTTCCTATTTGCTACGTGAACTTGATGATTAATTATTTTAAGTCTTTATTGCAAATAATATGATGTGTTATATTTATGTTGAAAGCATGAAACGTCAAAGTCAACTTATGACTACGTTAATTAAGTAAAGCATGCATGCTGATTGAGTAAGGAACTCAATCTTTATACTTATTATATGAACTGTAGCATGTATGTTATGTTAGTCCACTGTTTAAGAAATATATGTTGAGCATTTTATTATGTGTTATGTGATGCGTGAAAACTGTTAGATTTTGCTGGGCTGTCGAGCTCAACCTTGCAAATAACCATTTTTACAGGTCAAGATTTTAAGGTAAAGTTATGTTTTACCTGAAAGATATGAATCCGACGTGGTACTTGAGGATTTATACACTTTGGTTGCGTTATTATTATTTGAACCATGTTTAGGTTCCGAATGACGTATTAATGTTGAATTGTAATATCGTTTCACGATGTAAACTATTGTAGTATTAAATAATTCTGAGATATTTAGATGTAAATGTTGAAGGTTTTGGGAACGAGGATAGTTTGTAATAAAAAAAATTAATTTATTCCGCAAATTTTCAATGGTTGTATTATCATTTAATGATGTAAATGTAGAGGTTAAAAGTATTATTAACGACTGAAATCGAGAATTAAATTGTATGAATTTTGGGGTCGTTACATTCGTCATAGTCAACTCCTTGTCTTTGTTTGAAACCTTTTGCGACCAGTCGGGCCTTATAGGTCTCTACCTTGCCGTCTGCTCCAGTCTTTCTTTTAAAGACCCATTTACACCCAATAGGTTTAATGCCTTCAGGTGGTGAAACCAAAGTCCATACTTGGTTCTCATACATGGAGTCCATCTCGGATTTCATGGCTTCTTGCCACTTCTCTGAGTCTTTATTACTCATAGCCTGTTCGTAATTCAATGGATCATCATTATCTATGATGCGTACCTCATCGTCATCCTCTATGACAAGTCCATACCTATCAGGTATCTTTGCTACTCTTCCAGATTTACGAATAGGGTGTAGTACAGAAGGAATCTCTACTTGGTTAGGTACCTCACTTTGATATGTAGTATTTTGTGGTTCTTGAACCTCTTCAAGATATATCTTACTCACACTTACCTTTTCAAGGATAAACTCCTTTTCAAAGAAAGCAGCTGAAAGTAGTATGTGTAACGGGTCGAAATTATTGAGTCGTGATTCTGGGGGCAGAATCCTTTTAAGGGGGGAAAGATGTGACGAACGAGAATTTTGTAATTTAATTTTAATATTTATTGAATTAAATAAATATTTTTCGATGATTTAATTATTAGATTTAATAATTAATCGATGCAATTGTGGTATATTAATTTAATTTTATGTGTTACATTTATTAAATTAATGTAGAGAATTTTTATGATTCAAGTATGTGATTATGTGAGCTTATTGAATTAAATGAAATAATTTAATTAAGCATGATGTTATTTAATTAATTTAATTATTAATTAGAGAATTAATAAATTGACATTATTTATTAATGAGATAATTGAAAATATGATTATGTGAATTTACGAGTAATTATTATATTTTATTTAAAGTAAATTAAATAAAATATGGGGTTTATTTTATAAAGAGGGTGACATTTTCAAACTATATGATAAAAGGTTTATTAAAATAATGAGTTTTGAACCTAGTTTGTTAGCCAAATGAGGCCTTAGGAGGAGTTGGGGACAGTTAAACCACGAATAGAATAACTGACCTCAACTCTGCGCTTAAAGGCTCAGTTGAGTTTAACTTACGTATTTTTAGAACCAGAGAGTTTGCAGAGAGAGTTGGAGAAATCTTTGAGAGAGATTGTGTGTACTGTGATTGAAAAAGAGAGAATTGTCATCCTTACTCATCTACGCTTTGGGTAATCTCTTCTTTCCCAAATTCTATTTCTACGTCTTTTTAAAGTTTTCATAATTATGGCTTAAGTCCTCTGTAGAGTTTCTATGGTTGAATAGGGTAACAATTATGAGTATAAATGTAATCATAAGAGTAGCTTAACATGTTTTATATATATATTGCATGATCCCATACCCTAAGTGTAGTAATCTGATGACTTGTTATTTCAAAATAAACAGAGTACGTGATTTGGCCATATGGCCTTATATGTGATAATTGATGTATTGATTATATATTATCCCTAAATTTTACACCCTTATATTATTGAGCATGTTAATACGAAGTGATCAAGCCTTAAACGAACAGATTCGGTGTTATAACGAATCTGTAGTGTTAAATTATATGTTTATGTTCGAAATCCTCAAGAACATCAAGAACAACCCATTTTTTTTACATGATTTAATTCTGTGATTAAGTGTTTTTAATGGTTAAAATCACTTTATATATGTTGTATTATGAATATACATGAACTATAACTTGTGGGCATGTCTAATTTTGAGTAGAAAATAAGAAATTGGGAGGAATTGACATGTTCTGCGATTTTTCGCGAACAGCCATTTCTGTGTCTGGTAAGCCGCGCCGCAGCGCCGGCTACCAGTTCATTTCCCGCGCCGCAGCGCCACCGTGCCGTAGCGCCATGACTCGAGCCACGGCGCCACAGCGCCGCAGCGCCAAGGGCCCGGCCACAGCGCCACAACGCTAATCCTTAGTTCATTAGTGGCGCCGCAGCGCCACTCCCCAAAAAATTCAGAAATGTATTTTTAAAATGTTTAAGTCTAACAATGTGTTAGTGGATTAATGTAATGAACATGTAAACATGTTATAGGTATAATGTGATATTAAAATAGATGTTTAACATGTAAATAACATAATTACATGTGATTTGAATTATTAAATTACATAATTAGTTTGGTAATTCACGAAGTACAAATGATGTGACAAAGTGAAAATTTGACTAAGTTTAGTCGAATAATTAAAGTAGTCAAAGAGAAAGAGTTTATAATGATTAGTTAATTTATAATTAACTGGTATTGTGTATATGAATGGTATGTAGGATTTAATTCAAAGAACGTGCTTAGTTAAAGTGTAATCTACGCATGAGGCAAGTATCCTATCCCTAACTCCATTCTATTGAGCAAGTTTATTTAAACTTAAACGTTACTTTTATGTCGAGCAAGTTTCCCTAACCCCACTTGTCATTATTCTTCAAGTTTATTATTTACCTTGAATAAATTATCCTTGTTATTATTCAAGTTCAAGCATGATATTAAAGATTAATTATCTTTCCAAAGCATGATTCAGTTATACAATAATTGTCCTATTGTATACTTTTGAGATTATTATTCTAATCAAATATCAATTATTGTTGAACCTTATTAGACTAGTGAACCTTATTGATTCAACTAGTCCATAGTTGATGAGCGTTCTAAATTTCAGAACCCTTGATGAAAGTATCCAAACCAAACTTCCTTTGGTGCGGACTCGAATGTCAAACTGAGATGAACAACCCTGTATAGGGGATTAATTATGCTTTAGCGTTAAGATATTGTGCACAGTATGGTACTAAGGGCTGATCCCCCTAAGTACGAGAAGAAGGTCCATAGTCTTATGACTGTTAAAGGTTTCAAGTATAATCCTTGATAACCTAGGACATAGTTCAAGGTCTTATGACCATCAGAATTCTTTTGATTTTTGTTATTCATTCTTGATTCAAAAGTTGAGCTCTTATTCAGACGTCTTTGATTTATTCGCATGTTATTATACTGTTATTTCATTTTTATACTTGTGGGCATTTGTGCTCACTCTTGCTTAATAATAACATTGCAGTTAAGAATGAAAGAAGCGATGAACCCTCCACTAGTAAGGGCAAGGACAAAGTTAGCAAGTGATGAAGACTTGTTATTTTAATTGATGATGTATTTATGTTTAAGACTTATGTTGTTGTTTAAGACTTATTTGTTTAGAATTCCGCACAGATGTTTTAAGGTTAGAGTAACCTGGGATTTATTTATGATTCAGTTGATGTAACCCTTAAGGGAAGAGATTTATTTATGATTTCTATCTATTGTATGGTTTGATATTATTTATGGGTTGATAGATTGATGATGCTTGTACATTGAACACCAAATCCCGTGGAATTGAAGTACCCGGATTTGGGGGTGTCACAGGTTGGTATCAGAGCTGTAGGTTATGAACCTTAGGTGGGGAAAACAACCTTAGGTAGTAGCCTTATAGAAGAAGATAGTAATTGAAAACTCTTATCGAGTTCTAAGAAATGAATTTTTGTAATTCATTGAAGATAATAAAATATATTATGTGTTTATGTGTTAAGTATGCGTTAGATAGTATGACTTAGTAACTAAATCTTAAAATTTTGTTGTCAGGATGACGAATGATGGAGAAGCTAGTCAAGCTGAGGGGGGACCCCATTTATCTATAGTACCTACTGAGGAGGGATCTCGTGTACTTGTAGGACCGACTGAGGAGGAGCCCCGAGACATTCATGTCGTTAGGGAGCAGCTGGTGCAGAGGGTTTCATCTCCATTGATCACCGTTATTGGTCAGGAGCATGAACCTGAGATTGATCCTGAGGAGGATCCTGAGGAGGAGTTTGATGAGGAGGAAGAAGAAGAGGAGTTACCGCGGTACACTGTTGATGTTGAGATGTATGACATACTATATGATCGTAACGTGGAGTTACAAGATGAGATTCAGGAATTGACTGAGCGAGCGACTGTTCAGCAGTCTACTTTAGAGGAGAAGAATAGAGAGATTGTGACCCTTCATACACGTTTAGGAAACGTGGAGTGGGATCTGGTTCATGAGAAGGGTCAAACCGAAGATAAGACCGAGGAGATAGAGAAGCTGAAGAAGGAACTGAAGGAAACCTCCAAAAGACTGAAAATAGCAGAGGAAGGATGGGTAAGAGAATCACATCGAGCTGATCATGCAGAAAATGATAGTCGTGCAAAGAAGGCAAAGCTTGAAGACACGTACGCCACACTTAATCATGCGATGGATGAGGTTCAAGAGCGAGTGTTAAGGTACCCCATCCAGTTTGAAGGACTTCCATCGTATATGTTGGATCGCAAGACGATGTCTCGTATCATGAATGAGGAGCGTGGCAAGGCTATTGAGCACCTTGGAAGACAGGAATAGAATCTGTTTATTCATGTGAAAGACTTATATAGTTTTATGTAAATTCCGATGTGTTTATGAACTAAGGAATATGTTAATATTTGAATGTTTTAAATCCTGTGGATTCTTTATTCCAGGATAGATGATGTAAATAGCAGTATGCTATAGTTTAATGTTAAAACTTTTTATTTGAATGAAAAGACATCAAGTTGTTTGAGATGATGTGTTAAGTGATATGTTAAATTGTTGAGTAATGTCTTAACTATGTAGAGAAAAAAATAAAGTTCTAATAAACATTTATTTAACAGAAAAATGCCGCCAAGGAGAAGACAACAACGTCAACTGGCTCAGGAAGAGTCAACCAATAATAACATTAACGCCAACGCTAATCCTGTTCAGCAGTTGGTGAATCTACTGGCTGGAGCAATGAATAACCAACCGCATGCTCCACCTAGCGCAACGTTTAAGGACTTCAAGGCGGTGGGACCGCCAGAGTTCAAAGTTTCCAAAAACCCGATCGAGGCTCAAACGTGGGTGATGGAAATGGAGAAGGTTTTCGACGTTGCTAGGGTTCGAGAAGATCAGAAGACCGCTTTTGTGACATTTATGCTGAAGTCTGAGGCTAGCTACTGGTGGCAGGCAAACAAGATGCGAGGAGGTGAAGTGTAATTACGTGGGAGAGATTCAAAGAGATATTTTTCGAAATGTATTTCCCAGCTAGTTCACAGAATCAGATGGAGGTGCAATTTCTGGAACTGAAACAGGGAAACATGAGCGTGCCTGAATACGCGGCTAAATTCGATAAGTTGGCAAGGTTTGCCACGTATCAAGTACACACTGACGAGAGGAAAGCCAGACGATTCGAACAAGGACTGAAGCCTTGGGTATACAGCAAGGTATCAATGTTTCAACTTAACACGTTTGCGGGAGTTTTGGAAAAGGCCATTCTCGCGGAAGGAGGAAGTGATGCAGTGACTAAGTACAACCAAGAACAGAAAAAGAAAAAGAGTGAGAATGAAGGTAATAACAAGACTGGTGGAAGTAATACTGGGAATAATAATAATCAGAAGAGGAAGTGGATGGATAACTCGACAACTGGAAGTCAACACGGAGGGCAGAAAAAGAAGATAGAAGCATGTCCGACTTGCGGCAAGGCACATCTAGGAGTTTGTTTGAAGGGAAAGAGAGTGTGCTACAATTGTGGTCAGGAAGGCCACATAGCACCAAATTGTCCAAACCCAAAGAAGGGTGCTTGTTTCAACTGTGGTTCGAAAGATCATTTAGCAAGAGACTGTCCCAAGAAGGGATCGGGAGGATCAGGACAAGGAGGAAACCGAAGAAATAGCAGTGGAAATACCTTAACCATCACCGGACCACCTGCAACAAATCGACCAACCGCCAGAACTTTCAATATGACGGTGCAGGATGCAATCCAGTCTCGTGAAGTGGTGTCAGGTATCATTCCGATCAATAAAATTAATGCTTACGTTTTATTTGATTCGGGTGCTACTTGTTCCTTTATATCCGAAGACTTTGCTAATAGTTTAGATTTGCTTATGGATGAATTGGATTACCCCATGAACATAGAAATTGCGAATAGAGAAATAATCCCTGTTAAGTACGTGTTTAAGAACTATAGGGTGGATATTAAGGGTAATATCATGAACGTAGATCTTATCCCTATTCGATTGGGAGAATTCGACGTTATATTGGTATGGATTGGCTATCCAATTATGGGGCTGTAATTGACTGCCAAAAGAAGCGTATTAACCTTATGACTCCGTCAAAGGTTGTGTTTTATGGTAGCAAGTCGCCTAGACAAGCGAGTTGTCTGACGATGTTGCAGGCCAGGAAGTTATTAAGACAAGGATGTATAGGATATTTAGCTTACATAGTCGAAAGTCGAAAAGAGATCCCGAAGGTAGAGGAGATACCGATTGTGAGGGACTTCGTCGATGTATTTCCAGACGATTTGCCAGGACTTCTTCTAGATAGAGAAGTAGACTTTGTGATTGATTTGGCGCCCGGAACTGCTCCAATATCGAAGGCACCATACCGAATGGCGCCAGTAGAGATGAAGGAATTAATGATATAACTACAAGAATTGTTGGACAAAAAGTACATTCAACCGAGCGTATCGCCGTGGGGAGCGCCGGTGTTGTTCGTGAAAAAGAAGGACGGATCGATGAGGCTCTGCATTGACTACAGAGAATTAAATAAGGTCACGATTAAGAACAGATATCCATTACCAAGGATCGATGATCTGTTTGATCAATTGAAGGGAGCAAAATACTTTTCCAAGATTGACTTGAGGAGTGGTTATCACCAACTGAAGGTGAGGCCAGAGGATGTACCGAAGACAGCGTTCCGAACGCGATATGGTCATTATGAGTTTTTAGTAATGTCGTTTGGTCTTACGAATGCTCCTGCAGCATTTATGGGACTAATGAATGGTGTATTCAAGCCGTTTTTGGACAAATTCGTGGTGGTATTTATAGACGACATTTTGGTATATTCCAAAACCAAAGAGGAACATGAAGAACACTTGAGGTTAACATTGGAAGTATTGAGAAGGGAGAAGTTGTATGCTAAGTTTTCGAAATGCGAATTCTAGATCGAGAGAGTACAATTTCTTGGTCACGTAATCGATAAAGATGGAATTTCGGTAGATCCATCCAAAGTAGAAGCTGTGATTAACTGGGATCAGCCGAGAACGCCGTCAGAAGTAAGAAGTTTTCTTGGATTAGCAGGATATTATAGAAGATTCATACAAGATTTTTCTAAGATCGCAACTCCGTTAACGAATTTAACTCGAAAAGCTGTGAAATTTGTTTGGACGGAGAAGTGTGAGGAGAGTTTTCAAGAATTAAAGAAGAGGTTGAGTACAGCGCCTGTGTTATCTCTTCCGGATGATACAGGAAATTTTGTTATTTTTAGCGATGCGTCGCATAAAGGACTTGGCTGTGTGCTGATCCAAAACGGCAAAGTCATTGCGTATGCGTCACGGCAGTTGAAGGATTACGAGAAGGGTTACCCAACCCATGATTTGGAGTTAGCTGCAGTTGTTTTTGCTTTGAAAATTTGGAGGCACTATCTATACGGGGAGAAGTGTGAAATATATACGGACCACAAGAGTCTGAAATATATTTTTACACAGAAAGATTTGAATATGCGTCAAAGAAGATGGTTGGAATTAATCAAGGATTATGACTGCGAGATTTTATACCATCCGGGTAAGGCTAATGTAGTTGCCGACGCCTTAAGTAGAAAGGGTCGTGAGAAATTGATGATGTTGACTGCTCAGGAGGAGCTAATTGAAGATATGGAGAAACTGGAGTTAGAAGTGAAGTATCCTATGGAGATTGATGAGAAGCTATTTCAGATGCAATCTGGTACAACTTTACTAGATAGAGTGAAGGAGGCTCAGCTTCAGGATGATGAATGCAAAAAGGTAACATCGAAGATATCTGAAGGAACCGAACCAAGATTTAAAATGGATAAGGAAGGAATATTGAGATTTGAAAGCAGAATTTGGGTTCCGCCAGTACAAGAAATTAAGGAAGAAATTTTGAGTAAGGCTCATAGTTCAAGATATTCGATTCACCCTGGTAGTACAAAAATGTACCAAGATCTTCAACAAACATTTCTGGTGGCCGAATTTGAAACGTGATGTTGCAGAATGTGTTGCCAAATGCCTGACATGTCAGAAATTTAAAGCAGAACATCAGAGACCGAGTGGATTGCTACAACCGTTGGAGATCCTAGAATGGAAATGGGAACATATTACGATGGACTTCGTGGTTGGCCTCCCGACGACTCAGAAAGGCTACGACGCAGTATGGGCTATCGTTGACCGACTGACGAAATCCGCGCACTTCCTTCCTATCAAAATCAGATTTAACTTAGATCAGTTGGCAAGATTATATATGAAAGAGATTGTTTCGAGGCACGGAGTGCCGGTGTCTATTGTTTCCGATAGGGATCCGCGCTTCACATCAAATTTCTGAAAACGTCTTCAGGAATGCATGGGTACACAACTGCGAATGATTACAGCTTACCACCCTTAAACAGACGGACAGAGCGAATGAACGATTCAAACACTGGAAGATATGTTACGAGCCTGTGTAATGGACTTCAAAGGAAATTGGGATGATCACCTACCGTTGGTAGAGTTCGGCTACAACAACAGTTACCGCACTAGTATTGGTATGTCGCCTTACGAAGCGTTATACGGTAGAAAGTGCAGAACACCGCTTTATTGGGATGAAGTTGGTGAAAGACAATTGCTAGGGCCAGAATTGGTACAGCAGACGGCAGAAATAGTTAAAGTGATCCGAGCATGACTGGTAGCAGCTCAAGATCGACAGAAGAAATACGCTGATCCACATCGTAAAAATATCGAGTTTGAACCAGGTAGTTATGTTTTCTTGAAGGTCTCTCCCTGGAAGGGAAAGATCAGGTTCGGAAAGAAAAGGAAAATTGAGCCCAAGATTTATTGGACCCTTTGAGGTACTGCGAAGAATTAGAGAAGTTGCGTACGAGGTAGCATTACCTCCAGCACTCGAGAATATCCACAATGTCTTCCATGTTTCTGTGTTACGACCTTACAAACCTGATTACAAGCATGTAATTGAATACGAACCCCTGCATTTTGAGAAAGACTTATCTTACGAAGAAATTCCTGTCCACATTATCGATCGAAAAGAACAAGTTCTGAGAAATAAAGTTATACCTTCTGTTAAGGTAATTTGGAGGAACCACAACGCTGAAGAAGCTACGTGGGAACTCGAAGAGAATATGATGAAGAATTACCCTCATTTATTTACTTAATTATGTGTATGCGATTCTGGGGACAGAATCTTTGTAAGGGGGGAAGAATGTAACGGGTCAAAATTATTGAGTCGTGATTCTGGGGGCAGAATCCTTTTAAGGGGGGAAAGATGTGACGAACGAGAATTTTGTAATTTAATTTTAATATTTATTGAATTAAATAAATATTTTTCGATGATTTAATTATTAGATTTAATAATTAATCGATGCAATTGTGGTAGATTAATTTAATTTTATGTGTTACATTTATTAAATTAATGTAGAGAATTTTTATGATTCAAGTATGTGATTATGTGAGCTTATTGAATTAAATGAAATAATTTAATTAAGCATGATGTTATTTAATTAATTTAATTATTAATTAGAGAATTAATAAATTGACATTATTTATTAATGAGATAATTGAATATATGATTATGTGAATTTACGAGTAATTATTATATTTTATTTAAAGTAAATTAAATAAAATATGGGATTTATTTTATAAAGAGGGTGACATTTTCAAACTATATGATAAAAGGTTTATTAAAATAATGAGTTTTGAACATAGTTTGTTAGCCAAATGAGACCTTAGGAGGAGTTGGGGACAGTTAAACTACGAATGGAATAACTGACCTTAACTCTGCGCTTAAAGGCTCAGTTGAGTTTAACTTACGTATTTTTAGAACCAGAGAGTTTGCAGAGAGAGTTGGAGAAATCTTTGAGAGAGATTGTGTGTACTGTGATTGAAATAGAGAGAATTGTCATCCTTACTCATCTACGCTTTGGGTAATCTCTTCTTTCCCAAATTCTATTTCTACATCTTTTTAAAGTTTTCATAATTATGGCTTAAGTCCTCTATAGAGTTTCAATGGTTGAATAGGGTAACAATTATGAGTATAAATGTAATCATAAGAGTAGCTTAACATATTTTATATATATAATGCATGATCCCATACCCGAAGTGTAGTAATCTGATGACTTGTTATTTCAAAATAAACAGAGTACGTGATTTGGCCATATAGCCTTATATGTGATCATTGATGTATTGATTATATATTATCCCTAAATTTTACACCCTTATATTATTGAGCATGTTAATACGAAGTGATCAAGCCTTAAACGAACGGATTCGGTGTTATAACGAATCTGTAGTGTTAAATTATATGTTTATGTTCGAAATCCTCAAGAACATCAAGAACAACCCATTTTTTTACATGATTTAATTCTGTGATTAAGTGTTTTAAATGGTTAAAATCACTTTATATATGTTGTATTATGAATATACATGAACTATAACTTGTGGGTATGTCTAATTTTGAGTAGAAAATAAGAAATTGGGAGAAATTGGCATGTTCTGCGATTTTTCGCGAACAGCCATTTCTGTGTCTGGTAAGCCGCGCCGCAGCGCCGGCTACCAGTTCATTTCCCGCGCCGCAGCGCCACCGTGTCGTAGCGCCATGACTCGAGCCACGGCGCCACAGCGCCGTAGCGCCAAGGGCCCGGCCACAGCGCCACGGCGCCGCAGCGCTAATCCTTAGTTCATTAGTGGCGCCGCAGCGCCACTCCCCAAAAAATTCAGAAATGTATTTTTAAAATGTTTAAGTCTAACAATGTGTTAGTGGATTAATGTAATGAACATGTAAACATGTTATAGGTATAATGTGATATTAAAATAGATGTTTAACATGTAAATAACATAATTACATGTGATTTGAATTATTAAATTACATAATTAGTTTGGTAATTCACGAAGTACAAATGATGTGACAAAGTGAAAATTTGACTAAGTTTAGTCGAATAATTAAAGTAGTCAAAGAGAAAGAGTTTATAATGATTAGTTAATTTATAATTAACTAGTATTGTGTATATGAATGGTATGTAGGATTTAATTCAAAGAACGTACTTAGTTAAAGTGTAATTTACGCATGAGGCAAGTATCCTATCCCTAACTCCATTCTATTGAGCAAGTTTATTTAAACTTAAACGTTACTTTTATGTCAAGCAAGTTTCCCTAACCCCACTTGTCATTATTCTTCAAGTTTATTATTTACCTTGAATAAATTATCCTTGTTATTATTCAAGTTCAAGCATGATATTAAAGATTAATTATCTTTCCAAAGCATGATTCAGTTATACAATAATTGTCCTATTGTATACTTTTGAGATTATTATTCTAATCAAATATCAATTATTGTTGAACCTTATTAGACTAGTGAACCTTATTGATTCAACTAGTCCATAGTTGATGAGCGTTCTAAATTTCAGAACCCTTGATGAAAGTATCTAAACCAAACTTCCTTTGGTGCGGACTCGAATGTCTAACTGAGATGAACAACCCTATATAGGGGATTAATTACGCTTTAGCGTTAAGATATTGTGCACAGTATGGTACTAAGGGCTGATCCCCCTAAGTACGAGAAGAAGGTCCATAGTCTTATGACTGTTAAAGGTTTCAAGTATAATCCTTGATAACCTAGGACATAGTTCAAGGTCTTATGACCATCAGAATTCTTTTGATTTTTGTTATTCATTCTTGATTCAAAAGTTGAGCTCTTATTCAGACGTCTTTGATTTATTCACATGTTATTATACTGTTATTTCATTTTTATACTTGTGGGCATTTGTGCTCACTCTTGCTTAATAATAACATTGTAGTTAAGAATGAAAGAAGCGATGAACCCTCCACTAGTAAGGGCAAGGGCAAAGTTAGCAAGTGATGAAGACTTGTTATTTTAATTGATGATGTATTTATGTTTAAGACTTATGTTGTTGTTTAAGACTTATTTGTTTAGAATTCCGCACAGATGTTTTAAGGTTAGAGTAACCTGGGATTTATTTATGATTCAGTTGATGTAACCCTTAAGGGAAGAGATTTATTTATGATTTCTATCTATTGTATGGTTTGATATTATTTATGGGTAGATAGATTGATGATGCTTGTACAGTGAACACCAAATCCCGTGGAATTGAAGTACCCAGATTTGGGGGTGTCACAGTATGCACACAAGCAAATCATGTTTGATGATAAACCATATACTTTGTAACAATCTTATTCATTTATTAATAAAAAGTATTAATTTATTATAGGCTTTTAATTATCTATATGATGCTGCTTTATAATTTGTGATAAACCCATAGTTTTAAGCAATGCTTTTAGAATAATGATGATGATCATTCTAATGAGATCTAAATTCTTAGAAAGCTTAAAACTAAAATGGTTCCCAATCGTTGGATTACTAAATTGGGGATTAGTGAATCCGGATAGATTGGTACATACGTTGCTTGCTCATTGGTTGAGGATGATTGATCTCATGATCATTTGTGTGGAGACACTAAAGCAAGTATATAGGTGCTTATTAGAGAATAAGTTCATTGAACGTGGCTCGCTAAGGAATACCTAATGGAGTTTTACTTGCCTGTCAATAGGAATTCCTGTAGTGATAGTAGTACAAGTGATCCTTAGACTTGAGATTATCATAGTATCTTGTGTATGATGAATTATACTTTGACTTATTCCTTAAGACCCTTAAGGTATATCAAATGGTATGCTTGGGTATAATAAGTCATACATAGAGATAATGTATGATCAATAAAAAATCTACCGCTTCTAGTAAAAGAAGAGAAATGTCATATGTGATTCGATAAATGACAACCTAGTAGTCCTTAGCCAAGGCATAATAAAATTAGAAAGGAGTTTCTAATTTGTATTATTTTGTGTTGTGTATTTAAGAATCGAAAAACATATAATTATATAAAATAAGACTTGACAGTAATTCTATGTCTTATATTTAATTGGGACATTGTATGGTGGAAGGATTGAATTGTACAGTAACTATTTACTCAAAGGTTCTTTTATGATTATTGTTGAAATCTATATTATCTGGAAAGTCGTTAATCGCTAGGGAGACTTATCCCTATTATAGAATAAATATTATTTATTTAAATAAATTATTATCTTAATTTATTTATTTAAATAAGATTAGAATTGTTCTAATTGATTTATTCACAACCGGCTTAATATGGAGAATCTAAAGGGTAACACCATAAAAGGAAGAATAATTATTTAAAAAGTTAATGACATAATCGTAATAATCGTAATAATATATGGTGATAGAATAAATTAAATAGCTTAATATTTATTATTTAATATTTTGAAAATATTAAATATAAATTAGTAAGAGGAGTCTTATTAGTATTATTACTATTATTATTATTTAATTTCTAAAGGAGTTCGGAAATTAATTAATAAAAGTACTCTTATATATTCCTAATAAGATTAGGAGACTAATTAATTAAAAGAGTTTAATTAATTATTCTTAATAAGATTGGGAGCCTAATTAATTAACGGAGTTTAATTAATTAAAATAAAACCCAATTCCTTAATTGTTAAGGAGGATTGCCCACATCTATAAATAAGAGGAGTCTTATTATGGGTGAAGGTGGTTGATACTTTCACAAAATACGTGAATACGTAATTCTAATAGTTAGGAGAGTACACTCTTTTCTATGAGAGATAGAAAAACTAGGATTTTGTCAAATACTCATCTTCTTGAATCTTTATTCTTCTTTGGTAGAACACCTTTAGAGGCTAAACAGTTGGGTGGCTAACGTTGATCAAAGGAAGGAACCAAACCCGATGGATTCAAGTAGAACACGAAAGGATTTGGAGGTGAACATGTACCTGAGGAAGCTCGAGTCTTCAAGGATATAATTCTTGTTCTTTATCTTTTCGTTTAATTAATAATTGTGCATAAAGGATGATCCGGGAATATGATTTGTAAAATTTTAAAACTCTATTTTATCACGTTTCCGCTTACTTTGTGTAATTTGTTGCGTTCATGAATATTACAAACCTAACAGTGGTATCAGAGCCAAACCTTTATGCGAATTATTAATTATTTTAGTTTGATATGTATATTGATATGTGTTTAGAATAATTTAATTGGGCATAAATTTGTTGTATAAAATTTTAAAAAAAAATTTAAAAATACAAAAAACGTAAGCATGTTATTATTCGCGAATCCTATTAACGACTTGGTTAATATCATGTTATATATCACATGCTTTAGTGATTCACGAATTTGTATATTATGTTACCAGGAGTTTCATGATTGATATATATATATATATATATATATATATATATATATATATATATATATATATATATATACTTAAATATTAAAATAAAAAGTTTATTTTAATCTTAAAATTAGATTTCATGCTAACTAATTAGAATTAGAATTGGATTCCATGATAACTAATTGATGTTAAAATTGGATTCCATATTTTTTTAAATAAAAGAGTTTATTTGTGAATAGGAAAGAGAATCTGTATTTCCTTAAATAAAGGAGTTTATTTAGATATGGAATAAGATTTCATATTATTCAAAATAAAGGCGTTTATTTGTGAATAGGAAAGAGAATCTGTGTTTTCTTTAATAAAGGAGTTTTTTTTTACTTGGAATTGGATTCCATAATTAATTAAAATAAATGAGTTTATTTTGATTTAAATTTAGATTAAAATAAAGGAGTTTATTTTGATTCAAAATTAGATTTTATGCTAACTAAATTTTTCCATTAAATGATATCAATATATATATATATATATATATATATATATATATATATATATTGAATGTTTATTATTCATGAGATGAATGTTATTTATTGATGCATATGGTGATGTGTATGATAATAAATGGGATTGATTTTGGACTATTGACCAATGTGATTGAATTTTATTTTAATTGGATGCATGAATGTATGAGTTTTATTAAATGGGGTCTACGTACCTCGTCTTTTCTAAATTTTTTCTTAATATAAATGCTAACTCCCTCCTACGTACTTTCCCTTGACTGCTAATCAAGGTTTCTATTTATTTTAAAATAGTTTTGTAATATGAATAGTTAGAATTAATTTTGAAGAATTAGAGATCAAGGGGCAATGAGCGCTTGAAGACCCGTTTGTAATAAAGCCCGAGTTTAAATGTAATAGTTATATTTAAATATTAATTCTTGCACTCCTAGGTTTGACCTTTTGGTCCACTTAGTGGCTCTAGTGAACCAAACTAGAATAAAGTCCATAATCAATCCGGGTAGAATATAATATTCTATATGAGCATGCTTATACTATATATATATGTGTGTGTGTGTGTGTGTGTGTGTGTGTGTGTGTGTGTGTGTGTGTGTGCATGCGTGCTAAATAAGATGAGACAAAATAATAACCCCTCAAAGATTTTAAATTAAGTCCTAAGCGTTCAAAGATATTTGAAATATCGAACATCGCCTTCTAGGATGATAAAAATAATAGAGTATCATTTAATTATTATAAGTTTGTTGTGTCACCACAAGGCTTATCTTAATTATTTGAGATGTTAATTTTATCGCATTTGATGCTTATAAAGAAAATTGAACAATGTTGTTTTGTTGTGTCACCACAAGGACAATATTTTTCTTTTTTGAATATATGGAGTGCTAGGTTGGACTTAACTTGGATAATTTTGATTCGGATGTGCCACCACTTGATCAAAATAATCTAAGAGGCAAAATACAAGGAGTTGCATAGTTGATGTAATTGACAAGAGTTGTCTACTTATTTATTTTTATATAGTTTATTGTGCACACACAATGCTATATACATTTAAATTGAGATCCTTATTCTCACTAGCATATCTTTAATTAGATATCGCCGAACTATATAGATTGAGGGTAATATAGTTTGAAGAAAATAGTAGGAGATACCAATTTAAAACAAGACCTAAATTATTTTGGTAATTAATAAAAGAATGTATGCTAAAATGTTGTTAAGAACAAATTTATTTACAGAATTTTACAATGTTTAAATTACTATAACTGCGTAGCATATTAGATGTTAAATTAACCGGACTGAATTAAATGGATTGGTTAAGGAAATTGAGAATAGTTCTCACGGCTGAAAAGTTATCTTATGTCCTTAATATGCATATCCCTGCAATGGTTGCAGACAATGCCTCTGAGGAAGAGATTGCTACTTTTAGAAAGTGACAAGATGATGCACAGTTGGCTCAATGCATCATTCTAGCATCCATGAGTAACGAGCTTCAACGTCAGCATGAAACTATAGATGCTCCTACTATACTCCTGCACATCAAGTAGTTGATGGTGAGAAAAGTAGGACTGATAGATATCAGATATCTAAGGAGCTCTTCCGATCTTGAATGACCGATGACACTATAGTACAGATAAAAGTTCTTAATATTATCAATTTAATTGATCAAATAGGACAACAAGTTTTGTCATGGATGGAGAGTTGAGCCAAGATTTGATCTTGCACTCACTCCCGGATTCCTTTAACAATTGTTGTGAATTTTTCATATTTATAAGCTAGATATCAGCCTCGTTGATTTGCTTAACATGTTGAAAAATGTTGAGTCACTTTCCAATCAAGAAAGACCATGTCGTACTGGTAGGGGCCAAAGGAACTTTTGAAAAGAAGAACGATTCAAAGAAGGTATATAGAAAGGCAAAAACAAAGAATAATAAGAACAAAATTGATAAGAATAGCAAAGGAGTTTGCTTCCACTGCAATAAGCCTGGACACTAGAAAGAAATTGCGAGAAGCATCTTGCAGAGGCTAACCAAAGAACCTTAATGAAGTTTCGGTTACAATACAGGTTTGTTCATGATTGAAATAAATTTTTCTTTAAGTCAAGGTTCTATTTGGGTATTGGATACCGGATTTGGTTATAATAATTATAGATTTATGAAGGGACCAAGCAGAAATAGAAAGCTAAACAAAGATAAGTAATCCTATGTGTGGGAAATGAAGTAAAAATTGCTACATTAGCCATATGAACTTATTGTTTAGCACAACTTACGGGCAAATCTATTAAGTCAATAAGTTGTTATTGTATTATAGTTCTCGTTAGAAACATTGTTTCCATTTTTGTTGTTGGACATTGAAATCTTTGGTATTATATTTAAGAACAATTGTTGTTCTATTTATAATAATAATGTTTTGAATAGAACTGAAATATAACTTAATGGATTTGTATACTTGACTGACGTGAAAATGATTTTGCATATTGAATAAATTAGTATAAGAAAAGGAGATGATCATTCAAAGAGTTGAATATGTGTATTTGCTGAAATACAAGTGTAAATTATTTGAAAGGTTCAAAGAATTCAGAAGTGAAACAAATTGGTAAAGTATTAAGATTCTTTGATTAGATCAAAGAATAAATACTTATGCAATAAGTTTCTAGATCATCTCAAATGGTTTTCTCACAATGGACGCCTACTGATACACAATAATTGATTGATGTATCTGAAAGGAAAAATTGTACCTTGTTGGACATGGTGCGGTCTATAATGATTTTATCGACATTCCAGTATCCTTCTGGGATAATGTCCTATAAATGGCTGCATATATACAAAAAGGTAACTTCAAAATCAAACCCCAAGACTCCATAAAAGTTATGGACAGGGAGAATTCCTAATCTTAAGTATGTTAAGATAAGGAGTTGTTCAGCTTATGTGCAAAAGATTTTAAAGGATAACTTGGGACAAGATTTAAAAAGTATAGATTTATGGGACATCCTAAAGTAAGTTTAGGGTATATGTTCTATAATCCTACTTAGCAAAAGGTGTTTGTTACGAAACACGCTGCCTTCTAAGATAAATGTGTTTATCATTAAAGGGGCTAGTGAGAGGATAATAGATCTTGAAGAGTTCAAGAATCACAAAACACTCTAAGTCAAATAAGAGAAACTTGTAAATATACCTATTGTACCACAACCGAATCGTAAATCTAGAATAGTACCGAAGATACCTGAGAGGTATGGATTCATCATGGATGATGATGATGAGGTACAGATCATAAAGATGATGGTCTAGTTACATACGATGAGGTAAGAGTTGTAGACACTTAGAGAAATGGATTAAAGCAAGCTTCTCAAAAATGGAACATTCATTTTGATGAGATAATCAAAAGAGTTTGATTTTATAAAAAAAAAGAATGAACCTAGTGTGTACAAAAGGGTCAGTGGGAGCGCCATGACATTCCTAATATTATATGTTGATATACTATGGATAAGAAATGACATACTAATGCTACAATCAGTAAAGATAAAGTTGTCTAAACATTCTCCATGAATGATTTGGTAAGACTATCGTAATTGGGGATAAAAATATATATAGATAGATTTAAAAGGATGCTCGGCTCAACCCAAGGAACGTATATTTATTTGATGCTAAAGCTGTTTAGCATGAAAAACTTTAGGAGATGTCTCATGTTGATGAGTCATGGAGTGCATCTCTCTTAATAGTCCCCAAAGAATCCTAAAAGAGAGATTGCATGAGTGACAATCATGTATACAATGAAATATACGAGACCTGATGATGATCAGTCATATTCTGGAGAAGATCACTGTAAGACAATGAAAAACATCTTAAAGTACTTAACCAGCACCAAGGATGTGATTAAAATTTATGGTGGGTCTAAATTAAAACTAGAGGGCTTAACAGACTCAAGTTTTTCAGACAGACCAAGACGACAGAAAAATTCACTTTAAGGTAAAGGGTTACCTTGAACAGTGGTACAGTGAATTGGAAAGGTTTCAAGCAGCAAAGAGTTGTTGGTTTAGTGATGAAGACAAAGTATATTGCTATGAATGAAGTTGTAAGTTGATTGTTTGGATGAAAAGTTCATTACAGAACTAGGAATAGTTCCTAAGTCTCATATTGGATCTAAACATGTGTTGTAGAACTTTCATTTGATTATAGGAATCATTGAAAGATGGAAAATTACTATAGAGATGGTGGACTCTCAAGAATAACATTCCATATCCATTAACTAAAGCTAATCCAATAGCAGGATAATCGTCACTTACAGAAGAAGGGTATGAGATACCATGGTGATTGGCATTAGTGCAAAGTGGGAGATTGAAAGTAGTATGCAGACAAGCCAATCATGTTTAATGATAAAGCATATATTTTGTAACAAACTTATTCATTTATTAATAAAAAATATTAATTTATTATAGACTTTTAAAATTCTACATGATGCTGCTTTATAATATGTGATAAACCCATAGTTTTATGCAATTCTTTTAGAATAATGATGATGATCATTCTAATGAGATCTAAATTCTTAGAAAGCTTAAAACTAAAATAAATATCGCTAGGGAGGCTTATCCTTATTATAGAATAAATATTATTTATTTAAATAAATTAATATCTTTATTTATTTATTTAAATAAGATTAGAATTGTTCTAATTGATTTATTCAGAACTGGTTTAATATGGAGAACCTAAAGGGTAACACCATAAAAGGAAGAATAATTATTTAAGAAGTTAATGGCATACTCGTAATAATATGTTAAGTATTTAATTTAATCTATGGTGATAGAATAAATTAAATAGCTTAACATTTATTATTTAATATTTTGAAAATATTAAATATAAATTAATAAGAGGAGTCTTATTATTATTATTATTATTATTATTATTACTGTTATTATCATTTAATTTCTAAAGGAGTTCGGAAATTAATTAATAAAAGTACTCTCATATATTTCTAATAGGATTAGGAGACTAATTAATTAAAAGAGTTTAATTAATTATTCCTAATAAGATTGGGAGCCTAATTAATTAAAATAAAACTCAATTCCTTAATTTTTAAGGAGGGTTGTCCACATCTATAAATAAGAGGAGTCTTATTATGGATAAAGGTGGTTGATACTTTCATAAAACACGTGAATACGTAATTCTAATAGTTGGGAGAGTACACCTTTTTTTATCAGATATAGAAAAACTAGGATTTTGCCAAATACTCATCTTCTTGAATCTTTCTTCTTCTTTGGTGGATCAACTCTAGAGGCCAAATACTTGGGTGACTAACGTTGATTGCCGACGTCGGGATTTTTAATTGTCCCTTTCCGTTACTTGTTCTTTGTTGTTCTCATTTTAGGTGAGATTTATTTGAAAAAACAAGTGAAAAAGGTCCGACATGTATAATGTCGACGATTGGACTATAAGAGTCGCTAGTTGGTTTTTTAACTGGTTGTACCAACACAACCGAGAAAAGGTTTGCACATTGACCCAGTGATGTGACACTGCTAAACGGGTCGGTGAAATCGAGATTTATTAGGGTCCGGGAACTTGGTTATGTGGAGGGAAGGTGTTAGGAACCCCCCGACATCCGTGTTACCACGGTGACCGCCTCTTTTCAAGAAATTGTTATCTAAATGTGTGTGTGTGTGGGTCAATGTGCTGTTATTTGGAAGTAGTGCGAGGCCTCGTTCGCACATATATACACAGGGTTTGAATTTTATGTAAAAATTCAATTTTAAGCAAGATATGACAGTGATGTTTTATAAAAGAGGTTTTTCAAACCCTGATGCTCAATAGTAATTGAGATCTTTTACACTCCCATTTTATTCCGTATTTGGCTGGATTGATTTTATTTGACAGATGCGAAGCATCCGTACGAAAATAATGTACAAAAAGGTGCTGAATTCCTCGTGGGTATGAAAACCATCTGAGGAAATCCAAACATCACAGATATATTTACAAGCTACTTACAGCTAAAAAGGTTCATCACGGGAACCGAATCTAGATTCAGTGGACTAAATCTGTAATTACATGATTCCTAGGATCACATGATGCCGCAATTGATATAAAAGCATTAAGCAATTATATATATAAAAGTCGTAAATATATATATATACATACATGATCACCAGCCACGGAGCACATCCATGGGGGATCAAAAATATAAATAAAGTTGTAAAAGCTATCAACCGCCACGAAAGAAACTCCAGGCGGGACGAAATATACAAAAAGCTGTAAAAACGGTCAACCACCACGAAGTAAACTCCAGGTGGGACGAAATATAAATATAAATATATATATATATATATATATATATATATATATATATATATATATATATATATAAAAGCATGTAAACGCACCAGATATAAAATACAGGCTCATCAAACAAAGTTCAACAACAGTTAATATATATAAGTATATATATATATATTAAAGCAATAAACGCACCTGATGTGAAATTCAGGCTCACCGAACAGAGTTCGATAGCAGTTCATATATATAATTATATATATAAGAAAGCCATTAAATGCACCAGACATAAGTCTAGGCTCATCGAATAAAGTTCGACACGCAGTTCATATATATAAATGTATATATATATATATATATATATATATATATATATATATATATATACATACACACACATATAAATATATATTATAATGCTCTAGACCGAAGTCTAGCCTCAATCGAGACATAACTCGATAATGTTAGTCCATATATATATATATATATATATATATATATATATATATATATATATATATATACAAACTAAAAATAAACCATGGACCGAAGTCCGGGCAAAAGTGTGCAACACGACTCTCAATGTGTAGAAGGGTGTGTGCAAAGATGAAGAGAAAAACTTTAAAGTGTGAAAGAAGGCTTACAGTGGGCTGCCAAAGAAGACTTTAATAACTTTAAAGTGGGTAAACACTGGCTTTTGTAGGTATAAATTAAGCTATATGTGAGCTCACAAGTGTTTAAAATGAGAAAGCACTCAGTCTGGGGTGAGTACAGAGCAAATTGGGCAGGGCTTCCTCGTCGTTTTCTCTGACAAAATGGCCACCCCAAGCCCTTTATTTATAGAGGGTAGAGCCGCAGGTGTACCTGTGACTGGGCCGCAGGTAGACCAGAGAGAACCCGGGTTGGCCCGAGTTTTTTGAGTCGGGTCGGGTCGTCTCGAAGTACGTGCACTTAGGCACTGTAATGTCCACTCGGACATTCAGAAGTGTAATCTGGGCATCCGTTTGAGGTATACAAGACCTATTTTAGACCGTCGTTGTCGAGAGTTGTACGATGGCATGGGATTAGAGTTTGTACGAAGTCATTGAAGATGGGATGGTGCCCTCCGGTCTTTAAGCTTCAACTTTCATCCGTTATCCCGCACAATAGTCACTCGAGATTGGTTAGTCTTGTGGGACACTGTTGCGTAGAGACGTTGAGATGACGTGGCGTGGCATTGTGTTGGTCAGATGACGATGTTGCCCCTCACCGGTGTTATCGTCGGATTAAGCTGATAAAGCAGACGTTGCTCAGCTTCGTTGGGGTTGGACTGCTGCAATTTGTTGAAGGTCCGCATTGTCATCTTTGAGGTGTGCCTGTCTTCCCTATGTTATCGCCGGGCTGGTACAGTGTATCTTGTTGTGAGCGCCGAGATTGAAGCTGGTTGCATTTGTAACAAGCATTTCCGGGGTTATTACCGAAATTGCATTCCTTGGGGTTATCACCAAGGTTGGTGGCTATTCCCATGGTTGGGACTGAGACTGGATACCTCGGGGTTATCTCCGAGATTAATCGGTCTTCTCCGATGTGTGTTCCGGTATTGATCTGTATACCTCGGGGTTATCCCCGAGATTGGAATTGTTACTCCCAGATTGCGATCCGGGGTTGATGCTGAAATTTGGATAGTATCAGGCATGGATATGGATCGTCTTTCAGGGTTCCCTCTTAAAAAATGAATATGTTCTCCTGCAATGTTAGTGACAGGTGTACAGAAAATTTCGAGTGTCTATAGATGCCCCTCTTTATCTTACTCATGCATGGAGATGCATGGGTAGGATAAAGAATCCTAGACACTTGAAACGTAATAAGACGAACATGGTACTATGGATAGCAACATGATGCAAATGTACGATGCATGTGTACGGGGTTGTAGCCCAACACGCTAGGGATGATTGCTGGCTCACTATTGCTTCAACTGGGGATTGGCAATGATGACCAGATTTGATGTGTAATTCGAATCTGTTAGGATGTTGATGTTGGAGTTATCACCAAAGTCATGTGTCTTTGATTATGACTTGATCCCGAAGATGTACCTCTTATGCGTGAGAGATCTATGGGGATGAAGCTTGATCTGTTTGAGGATGTGTATAACATATTCCATCATCTATCCTCCTTGATGACAATCTCCTAGTTTGTATCGTCAGGACATGTCACGATTCTGTTGGATTTACTACCAACAGTAAATGCTGTCAGGGATGCCCGACCTTTGTTTCCGTGTAGATTACCGGAACATTGCATTGTGACCCCCGTCGGGGATCCGCTGGGGAATACGAGCGGTCGGGTGTGAAAACCTCGAATAGCTTTAGAGCTCTATTAGGTTTAAATCGCTATCGGCTGTAATAATGTCAAGGCTACTTGACCTTCATTGATATGTGTGTCAACGAACGAGCATGCGTTGTAACCCCCTGCCGTGACTTCATATTGTAACCCCCGTCGGGGATCCACTAGGGAGTGATGAATATAAACGTACACAATGATTGAACAACTTTCCATGCTTCGATGGGTTTACTTGCCATTGGCTGAAACAACGTCAAGGTTGTTTGACCTTCGTTGATTTGTGTGTCAACGGATGAGCATGCATTGTAACCCCTGTAAGGGACCTCTTTTGTGAAAAGATTGGGGTGACAACCTTACGCTGCCGGCATCGGACCTCTGTACGGTATTGCCGAATGTGGTATGTAAAGACTTAAATCATCGGTATAGTAAACCCTGTGTTCGGGCGAATACCAATGGATGAAAAGAAAGCCACAATTAGATCCAGAAAAACCAGGGTTTTAGGCTATTCTGCTCAATCGCGTAGCGTTTTTATCCCTGGTTTGGCCTTTTCAGCTTGTAAGAACTCCTTTGCAACTCAAACTGGACCGAGCCGGAGGGATGGGACCCGTATGGGGGTGCCGCAGGTGCACCTGCTACAGCCGCAGATGGGCCTGCGGCCAACCGTGGATGATATAATCCAGCAGGTTGGTCTCACAATTCACTTTCAACTTATTTTGTATAGAGAAAACCGCGAGCCATCTTCAGATCTGCTGAGTTCGGGCTGCTTTCTACAAATTCTGTCATCGTACGAGTGTTCTACACTATCCTGGTAACATATGCCTGTATTTTCTCTCATTTCTGTCCGTTGGATTTTGAGTTATCGCATGAAATGCATCTAAACACATAGTAGTGATTATGTATACACAAGTGACTAGATAAAAAAATTTTAACATAGTAAATGTTAGTATTAAACCATGCTGAACATGATGATGTGAAAAATTTTGACTTTTGAGACAGTCAAATTGGCACCTTTTTCTGCTACTTTTTTGTCATATTTGAGGTCCAATGAGCATAAGGTAGCAAGGCAAAGTACTCTTAGTATTGAGGTTGGCCTTATGCATGATGATTTTAATTTTTAATGCATATATTATGTATATGACTTTGGGACAGGTGTGCTACTGAATGGTCACCTAGACATGCCTGTATGCATGTCGATAGTCCTATTTTCAAAGGGGACTATGGCAAAATTTTTCCAAATGTAGGCATTGGGTAGTCATGCATTTTTAACTCTATTATATGTTAAAGTAAATGCATGTATGCGTATAGTCATAGAATGCATTTTAGAAAGTTCCAGGTAAAGAAATACCACACCCTTTTTGAGGTGATTTGGAGACTTTTTCTTCAGATACTATGGATCCGGATCAGCCGAGCAGTTCCTATAGGACTACTTCTGGTTTACGGTGGAGGGCTTCTGAAGTGCCTCGTCCCCGTTCTGTTAGACAGCCTCATCAGTTGGTGGAGGCCATGATACGTCTTGTCTAGGTAGATGTTCTAGACGTTGAGGACGAGGAGGCGGATATTTCGATATAGGATCCCACTCCTGCTGCATATGTCCCTCGTAGGGAGCTTTCGAGCTTTTGAGCATTCAAGGTGGTGAATCCAGAGTTGCTGGGTGATTTGGGTAGACATCCATCGACGTATTTGCATGCTAACGAGGTATAGCGTTAGACTTTGATCTTCATTCTTTCCTATTGATGAGGATTAAAGGGTTTTGATGTTAATCTGCATTTCATGCAGGTTCCTGGTTTTACACAGCCTCGAGAGAACTAGTTCAGCATTCACTCCATGTATCAGGCGCTTCATCCTGACTATAGAGCGGTAGTGCATGAATGGGGATTTGGGGCATTCTTCTCCATCCTTCCCCGTCGTTGTCCCTAGGGTTATCTCAGGGCATTGTCTGAGCGATGGTTTCATCAAACTCAGTCACTCCATCTGCTGGATTGCGTGGTGATGATGATGCCTATGGATTGGCGATTTATCACAGGTATGGAGTTTAGAGGGGAGCCAGTACCTTGCATGGCAAATATTACCCCTACTGTCGTTAGATTTTTATTAGGAGTTCTGGCGGCGGAGCTCAAAGGTATGACTGTCCGTTCAGGTCCTTTGAGCGTAGATGTTATGAGCGAGCTATTGAGTGAGCCTATGCCTGATGATGTCAGAATCAGGGATCGCGTTCTGCGGCGATTGTTCCTGATGATCATTCGAGGCTGCTTCATAGCAGATAACTCTTCCACGATATCTTTCGCTTTGATCAGCGCTACACGTGATGTGGACCGTATTGGAGAGTATGATTGGGGTTCCTACACCTTTGCCTATTTCCTCCGGGGCATGCGTATGCGCTCACAGGGTTTGACCGAGGCTTGGCTAGGATTTTACCCATTTCTGCTGGTGAGTATTTCTCTTGTCATTTACCATGTATAGGTTAAGAGTGTTAACTGACAGTAGATGTTTGCCTTTGTGTTAGCAGTTTTGGGCCTATGAGAGGCTTCCATGCTTGCGTCTCGTGAGTGTGTTAGGTTTAGACACCTATCCACGAGGCCGACGATGGCATCATTCAATTCTATCAGAGGTCCCTGTAATTGAGGGATTCACTCATTGCCGTATGCAGCTGGAGTTGCTGACGGCCGACACCATCACATGGCTTCCCTATTCCGGGGAACACCTGACCGTGGATTTTGAGGATGGATACCCGACTGGAGTCGAGTATGTTATTTCCACAAGGAGAGTTCCTTTATTCACAGATAGAGGCTGGGAGCTCTATTTAGGAGAGCGTGCTATTAGGAGCACCACAGGAGAGATTCATATACCGATCTTGCCTCCTGTCAGGCGTTATTAGCCTGTATCGCAGTCACCCGTCACTGATATCCCATTGTTGGGGGTTGACGATTTTGCATTGTCAGAGGGTCCATGTACTCAGGAGAGGTTCCATCGGTGGTGGTCCCCTCGCACTATTGGAGCTTAGTCCTGCGCCACACAGTTTATGGGGGATATGGTTCCAAGATCCTTGATGATGACGGATTGGATAGCTTATGTCCGGGATCCGACTCATATGACCCAGATTGATAGTTTGACCAGGCAGTTGGACTAGGCACACATATTTATCCGGCATTTGGGCAGAGATCCGGCAGAGGCGGCTTCATTTGATCCTTCCAGCTCAGGCGCTGGTCCCTCAGGTGACCCATTCAGTTTTACCAGTGCGGACCCTCCTTTATATAGGCTTGACATCCCTGTTGATAGAGATCCAGTGACTTAGGAGGAGTTACATCAGGTGGACAGGATTGATGATGTGGACATCAACACTATTATCTTCTTCTGATGTGTATTCTCGTTATATCTTTTGATAGGCCTCTATTAGATATTGGGTGGCTATGCCCCATTCTCGCAATATCTTTTGATAGGCCTCTGTTAGTAGTAGGGCGTCTGTGCCCTATTTCCCTGTATTTGTAGCTGTACAAAGATGATGTATTAGATGATGATATACTTAGGAATGTATGCACTATTTTTTTCCATTCCCTATATCATATTGCCATCTATTATCTGTTATGCATGTATCATGTTATGCATATGTATGTATGTGCAGAGATATTCGGTATTGACCCCTGGATTGTTTTATGACACGGCCCGCATAGATGTCTTCTTCGACAGTTAGCCGTATAGATCATACCCCACCGTCAGTGGTGGCATCGGGTATGAGATCGTGGTATGATAGCATGTCACCACCAGACAGGGTGACTGTAGATCATTTATTGCAGCATACCATGACCTTTTTGACTTTTTAGGTTCCCGCAGGATTTGTGGATGGGATAATAGAGCATTGGCTACCGGATAGGCAGGTATTCCGATTCGGCACCCATAAGTTGACACCTACTCTGGAGGAGTATGCACGTTTGATGATGCTGCCTTTAGACAGACCTTGCGTGCATCTGGATTTGGGAGACATGAGCAGATGATTCATGACTCTCACAGGATTGAGGCACAGAGTGGTACATGATGAGTTGACATCTGGCCACGTGATATCCCAGCATTTTTTGTACGACATATTTGGCTCGGAGGATAGCTATTCACGACATTCTGGGGATTTCACCGCATCGGAGGATCATTGGCGTTTGGCCAGAGTTGACGTACTGATTCTATGTGTATTGTCATATGTGTATATGCCGCGGTATATGGATGAGATAGATATAGGCGTTGTCATGGCCGTGAGAGCTCTCAGGGAGGGTCGTACCATTATACCTATGATTGTAGCAGAGACCCTACGGTCGGCATCCTACTGCTGCACTTATCTGACAGGAGTGTTCACTGGGAGTTCAGTCATGCTATATGTGTGGTTCATGTCACACTTGAGACCGATTGGCACTCTTAGATGGCATTGGTACTGCTTCACCCATGATATAGCTATGTCATACTCTTTTCAGCCATCAGAGTGTATTGATGTTCTGTCCTGGTCCATATTCTTGGCAGATATCAGAGATCCATTCAGCATATTGCCGTGTTCGGGGCTTAGCTCACCATACAGCTTTATTAGTCAGGCTCCGGGCATGGACTATCTCCCTCTGGCTGGTTTGAGGAGGAGTGACCACTTATCACCCATTGGCCGTGATGTCGCAGTTCGACCAGTTCCAGGATTTTCATCCTTTTGAGGGGGTGACATGTCAGCGTTCAGCTTCTCGGTACCTCTCAGCAGAGGACCGATCTCGAGTATACGCCTACTGGGATCAGCGCGAGATAACGACTTTTTCTGTCAGTCATCCTGGTCATTCTGTAGAGTATTCTGCGTGGATGGAGACAGAGATTTTATCAGCTACAGCAGTATTTGCAGTACCGGAGCGCGAGTTAGATGATGTAGAGCCCATGGAGGACATTGATACCTACATCGAGGAGGAGCCCACTGCTGGGTTGTCAACATTTCTTCCGAATTCTCCTAGTACCAGTACTGTTGTGATTCAGCACTCGGCACAGTACTTAGAGCAGAGTCTTCATCTGATGACCTTTAAGAGAGATCAGATTCGATCTATGATGTCGACTGCTCTTGATGGGAGAGAGGCCGCTCTATTGGAGAGAGATAAGGCATTGGCTCATAGAGATGCCACCGTCGTTGAGCGGGATGAGGCTATATCAGCCAGAGATGCAGTGATAGTTGAGCGGGATATCGCCATATCTGCCCGGGATGTAGCCATCACAGATAGTACTGTAGTGAGGTCCCTTACCACTGGCATGAGCGCAGAGATGAACGCATATATTGATGATCATATGGTCATCATGCAGATGGCTGCAGATATGTTGGGTCGTGTGGATATTCTCATATAGTAGACCACAGCTTCACCTCCATCTTCTGAGAGGGACGCCATGTTGGGCTTGTTAGCTCGCATATACCCTGACTTGTAGATGATCTTGTATTTTCCTGCACAGACTATGTTAGCCATTTTGTCATGTATAGTTTACATTGTGTATATCAAACATCATTATATATATGACAGGGAAATATATTTTTGGATCACTTTCCTTTTAGATATGCTTTGCTACTTGCTTGATATTGTTCCTGCTGCTTCAGGGCTTATGATCTTGATGTATTCTGAATTCCTCCTGGGTGGATGGACATTGAGTTGTCTCTGGATAGTTCAGAATAGATCATCAATCTGTATGTATCCCTACCATCTCTCGGTGTCTTGGGACTGGTTTCTGTATGGAAATGAGGAGAGGAGTGTGGCTTTCCTCTCTGAGATTGAACGCACCACAGATGGTCGCCAGTACTTCTATTTAGGAGAAACCTAGTTATTTCCATCTCTTATGGATTGGTGTTGCTCTTCAAGGTATGACCGCAGCTTAGATGGTTGCCGAATCTCCTAGTTGGGAGGAGTTTAGGTAATTCCACCCCTTTGGTCTGAAGCCGAATGAAATGTAGTGGATTGAAGGATGATCTTAGTACCAACTGACAAGGGTTTGTGTTTTGGTAGGGGGTGAGACCGCACCATGAATGGCTGCCTACGTACTCCTATTGAAGAGGAGATCAGGTCTGTGTAGTTCGAACCTGGTGTAAGAGGTTCAACGCTGTATGTGGCAGGAATGGTGTAGGAATGTTTTTATTTTTTTTGTTTTATTGCAACCGGCCCATATGAAATGGTTGCCTACGTACTCCTATTGAAGAGGAGATCAGGTCGACGTAGTTCGCCCCTCAGGGCGAGATGAAAAGGGTAATCCCATGTGCAGGTCAGAGTGCAGGTTGAGGATAAACTATAGGTATGAGAAGTTTGATCCTAGGTATGGGTAACCAAACTGCAAACGCAAGAGGTTCAATCCACGGTGGGATGACCTAAGTTGTAGGAACGCAAAGGAGAAAGCCAGGCTACTAGCTTGAAAGGTATGTTTCCTTGAGGGGCAAAGTGTAGAAAAGTTATTTGTGGTAAAGGTTTAAAGAGCCAGAATGACTGGTGATATGATGGTTCCACACCAGGGTGCTTGCGAATTTCTTCAGACATAGTACCGTTTCACGGCGTCTGAGTCGATGAGTTGTAGAAATTCATCGTCGTCCATTTCTTGCAACCTGAGAGCGCCTCCTGTCAATACTTCCTTGACAATAAACGGACCTTCCCAGTTAGGAGCGAATTTTCCCTTAGCCTGATCTTGGTTGTCCAGGATTTTCTTCAAAACCAAGTCATGTTATCTGAATTGCCGTAGTCGGACTTTTTTGTTGTAGGATCGGGCGATCCTTTACTGATATAACTGACCATGGAAGATAGCCGCGGTTCGCCTTTCGTCTATTAGAGACAATTGGTGATACTTATCTTGTACCCATTAGTCTTCATCCAACTGATCGTCTATCAATACTCTGAGGGATTCCATCTCAACTTCTATGGAGAGCACTGCTTCCATCCCATAGGTTAATGCGTAGGGGGTTGCCCCAGTGGAGGTGTGCATTGAGGTTCTGTAGGCTAACAAAGTCAGAGGTAATAGGTCAGACCAATTTTTGTGATTGGTGGACATCTTTTGCATAATCTTCTTGATGTTCTTGTTAGCCGGTTCAATAGCACCATTCATCTTCGGACGATAGATGACTGAGTTGAGATGTTTGATGTGGAATTTACTGCATAATTCCTCCATCATTTTGTTGTTGAGGTTCTTGGCATTGTCGAACACAATCACCTCTAGTTGTCCATATCGACAAATGACATTGTCTCTGAAGAAAGCAATGATGACTTCTTTAGTAACCCTGGGGAAGGAGGCTGCTTCTACCCACTTGGTGAAGTAGTCGATCATGGTGAAGATAAATCGATGATCATTACTGGCTTTAGGCTCAATGGGCCCGATAACGTCCATTCCCCACATTGAGAAGGGCCAAGGTGAACTCATATTGTGAAGTTCCCGTGGAGGGGCGTGTATAGCATTCCCATGAATCTGGCACTGATAGCATCTCCTGACATGGTCATTACAATCAGCTTTGAGAGATAGCTAATAATGTCCTATCCTGAGGACTTTCTTGATAAGGAGGGGGCCACTCATGTGGGAGCCACAAACTCCGCCATGGATTTCATTCATAAGCCTTTGGGTTTGATCTTTGTCTAAATATCTGAGTTGACCTAATCCTGCATCTCTTTTGTAGAGAGCATCTCCACTTAGGTAGAATTTCATAGCAAATCGATGGATCCGCCTTTTCTCAGTCAGGCTCTCCTCAGCGGGTGTAGATCCATCTCACAGATATTCCTTGATATGCTGATACCAATAATGTTGGATGGGAGGTAGCTCATTCGATACTTCTCCAACGTAATTCCCATAGGCTAGGGCCTTGTGCAGGGAAATTGTGACGCTTGGCAAGTGCTCCTTGTCTGATATGCGAATCAAGGAGGCCAAAGTTGTTAACACGTCTGTGAAATCATTCCTATTACGAGGAATGTGTAGAAAGGACATTTCTTCAAATCCCAAAGCCATCTTTAAAACCTGCCGATGGTAAGGCAGTAAATGTAGTTCCTTGGTTTGATAGATTCCGGTGGATTGTCTGATTACCAACTCCGAATCTCCAAGGACAGTTAACCGCCTGATGCCCATTGAATGGGCAAGTTTTAGCCCCATAAGATAGCTTTCATACTCAGCCGTATTGTTGGTGCTGAAAAACTATAATTGGACGGAAACGGGATACTGCTCCCCCGTATCAGATACTAGAACTGCTCCAGCTCCAGTACCTTCCATATTGACAGCTCCATCGAAATACATCTTCCACGTTTGGCGTGTATCGTACTGATGGTGTTGCTAAATTATCATTACTCCTTCACCAGGGAAGTAGGTTTCTAAGGGTTTAAAATCCCCTGATGGTGCGGCGACCAGTTGATCCGCAATTCCTTGACCTTTGATGGACTTTTGAGTCACATATACGATGACAAATTGTTGTAGGATCAACTGCCATCTGGACAGCCGACAATTCAGTATGGGTTTACTGAACACGTACTTGAGAGGATCCACGAGGGATATGAGATGGGTTGTGTGCCCATGGAGATAATGATGTAACCTCATGCAAGCCCATTCTAAAGCACATCACGTCTTTTCGATCAGAGTGTATTTGTGTTCACTGCTACTGAATCTTTTGCTGAGGTAATAGATAGCTCGTTCTAGGCCTCTATCGTCCTTCTGTCCCAGCAGGCAGCCCATGGCATTGTCACTTACGGACAGATACATAAACAGGGGAACATCATCCCTGGGTGGTACCAAGATGGGAGCTTTGATTGGCTATTTCTTGATTGTAAGGAAGGCATTCTGGCACTCCTCATTCCATTTCATGGAGGAGTTCTTCCTTAACAGCTTGAAGATAGGCTCACAGGTTGCTGTGAGTTGAGAGATAAATCTGCTAATGAAGTTGATTCTTCCCAAAAATCCCCATATTTCCTTTTCTGTCTGAGAAATGGGCATTTCTGTGATGGCTTGGATTTTGGCAGGATCCAGTTCTATCCCTTTGTGGTTGACTAGAAATCTTAGCAACTTGCCTGATTTAACGCCAAAGGGGCACTTAGCTGGATTCAAATTCAAGTTGTACTTACGCAACCTGTTGAACAACTTCCAGGGATGGTCTATATGGTCATCCTCCTTTCGGGATTTGACAATAATGTCATCCACGTAGATCTCGATCTCCTTATACATTAAGTCGTGGAAAAGAGCCATCATAGCTCCTTGATAGGTAGCTCCAGCATTGATGAGGCCGAATGACAACCGTCTATAGCAAAAAGTTCCCCAAGGAGTGATGAAAGCAGTTTTTTCACGATCTTCCTCACCAACCATGATCTGATGATACCCCGCAAAGTAATCTGCAAAGGAGTACATGTCGTATTGCGCAGTATTGTCAATGAGAATGTGGATAAATGGCACGGGAAAGCTAGCAAGCCTTGTTCAAGTCCCGGTAATCCACAGAAACTTGCACCTTCCCTCCAGGTTTAGGTACGGGCACGATGTTGGATATCCACTCAGGATATGTAGACACCATTATGATGCCAGCTTGAAATTGTTTCACAATTTCTTCTTTCACCTTTAAACTCCATTCAAGTTTCAATCGCCTGAGCTTCTGCTTGACTGGCTTAAATCCCTCTTTAATGGGAAGGCGATGAAGGACAATGTCAGTGGACAAACCCACCATATCCTCATGAGACCATGCAAACACATCCTGGAACTGGGTTAGTAGCGTAACCATGTCATTCTGTCGGTTTGGGGTAAGGTCTGAACCAATCTGGATTAACTTAGGGTTTTCTAAGGTTCCGTGATTGAAAGGAGTGGTTTGATCAAGGTTGGGTTTGGGTTTGTCTTTGACCCATTCTTGAATTTTTGGAGGCACCTCAATGTCATCCTTTATATCCACCAAGGCTGAATTCATCTCTACATCAAAGGTACAATCCTTGTGGAGAAGAGGCACCGTATCAGCAAGTACCGACACATATAAATTTAGAGTCCTGAAACAAAATATGTTTTCACTTAGTATATATGAAACGTGTTGATCATACACAGTGTTAGCATATACTGGCAAAATAAACCGCTAATACTGTACAGAAAAGTAAGCAGTTATTATATCTACAGGGCAGAAAGAGTTTCCGCCGGCTTAACCTTTGACAACCAATGCAAGGAATGCTGTTCTAATTGGCAAGAGCAAATTCCGGGTGAACTACAGTGATAGAGGGATTATCATCATCTTCCCTGTCCCGAATGATAGCCATTACGTCTAGGCAATCATCGTTTGGGGTGTATCTGTTGGTATGCTCATCATGAACGATGATGCGTATGCCGGACATCATCCGGATGACGTCTTGCTTGATTCTTCGTTTCCTCCACTGTGGGATCTGGAACAAAGATTTCTTTCTCCTTCACCGGTACCGGCTTGGGAAATAACATTGCCATTATATTGGCTGGCACCTTTACGGGAGGTTGTGCGGACTTGGAGCTTGAAGGCGAAAATAAACACCGCATGGTTGAAGCTGAAGGAATCTGATGATGCTTATGAGGATTCCTGTCACTAGAGCTTGCAGAATAGCCTAGTCCAGCTGTCCCAATTTGCTTGGTTAAGCGAATAAGGTACTTGATACCCTGGCAATGTTTACCCAACCCTTGTCCCGGTTTATGACCCAACGACATCATTTCTTGCATGGCCGACATTACCTCGGCAGAAATCTGGGGTTCGGGCAGTGGCGTTCCAATAGCATGGTATTGGGTATTGCTTATTTCCAAAGCATGAAAACTAATTGGCTCAACATCCTTATTGGCATTGATGAGTGGCATGTCCCCGTGCTGAGGAATCTCCAGTTCAGCGTTGACTGTGACTAGGCTATTGTTGATGATGTATTTCAACTATTGGTGAAGAGTGGAGGGGACTGTCCCTGCCATGTGAATCCATGGTCGTCCCAAGAGTAGGTTGTATCCCGAATCTATCATGAGCACATGGAAGGATACGCAGAATGTATGAGGACCAATCTCAATTGGCAGCTCAACTACTCCGACCGAGTTACGGCAGGCTCTATCAAAAGCTTTGATAATGGTATGGCTACTCCGAATTCGATTGGGATCAATATTCATCTTCACCAAGGTAGCGTATGGGCAGATATTCAGAGAGGAATCTCCATCTATTAAAACTATAGCCACCATATATTCGGAGGATAAGACCGCAATGTGCAACGGTTTGCAATGACCGGTCCCTTCGGGCAGTATGTCATCATCAGTGAAGGATATCACATTGTTGTTGAAAATGTGATCAACCAGATGTTGAAACTTTTCCGTATCAACTGATGTCGGTAGATAGGCTTCTTCTAAAATCTTTAACAAGACCTTTCGGTGATTCTCGGAAGTCAGGACCAAGTCCAAGATTGATATCTGTTGTGGAGCTTCTTTCAAGCTTAAAACCACCTTGGCTTCATTATGACCCATAGTGCGGAGGAAATTTTAAATCTTCTCAATGGGTACTTTCCCCTTAGACTTGATGACAGGCTTCATTACCCGTTGGGAAAGATACAGTGGATTATTCTTCGACACTGCAACAGTTATATGCGAGGTGGATCCTTCACCTTCTCCCTAATTCCATGGAACTACGCGCAAGCTAATAATAGGATATTGTGCTCTGCACGACAAGTTGATTGGCTCGGGAGCGGCCACTTTTAAAGGATTATTGATTCCCTTAAGTTGAATTACTGGCATGACAAGTGATTTCTTAACTTCGTCATTTTCAGCGGATATGACTGCTACTACACTCTTCCACTTAGTAGGACACGAATCCTCACTTGCTAGTAACACAGTGTCGTTATCTGCCAAACGCAGTACGCCACTGCCAATTAAATTTTGAATAAGGTGGCGGAGTGCCCAACATTCTTCTGTACTGTGACCGCGAGATTGAGAATGATACATACTCCCTCAGAGTTGTATCGTCCTGAACGGGGGTTGATTGGAGGTAGAAGGGAATTAATCATTCCTTCATTGATTAACATATGAAGGATTTCCTCTATAGGTTGGCCCAAATATGTGAATTCCCTTTTGTTGGCAAAATCCCGACGGGCCTTAGCATTCGCTCTCTTCGTCACTTTGTCTTCCAGCATTTCATTTTCTAAAAGTGAAGAGGGAATATTCATGATAATAGGTAGGAGACTGGCATGCTCCTGACTGATTAGCTGACGAGTCACTTGATGCTGATAAGTCACCAGTTCCGCCAATTGCTCAATTTGTTTACAGAGAGCTTTCATCTTTCGTTCCATTGTGAATTGGAACTTAGCATAATCCCATCTGTCATCACCATCTTTGGGGTCTGGGAGGATTCACAGCTAAAATTGAAACTCTGTCCGCTACTCCAATTGATCATGTTGACCTCTTCTTCCTTGTGTTGAGGAAGAGGGTTGTCTTGAACATGAGGCTGATCGGGTTTGGTGACCACGGCTTCACTGTTGTCTATCAGGTCTTGGATTTTGTGTTTCAAGGCCCAATAATCCTGAGTATCATGTCCAGGTGCCCCGGTATGATAATCACATTTTTGAGCAGCATTAAAACCCCGTCCATTAGGGCTAGCTGGTGGAAGCAGATGCATGATTTTCTTCTGTGTTATTAGAAGATTGAGAATGTTCTCGAGGGTGTCCCCTAAGGGTGTGAATACTTGTGGTCGTTTGACTTCTCCACCTTTTGGTACTGGAGGGTTTGAAGACTATGCTTGAAAGGGAGTGTAATTTCTCCTCTGAATAGGCATGTTTTGACTGCCTTTTTGACCCTGTAGTATCAGGGAAACATCCTCTTCTTTCTTTTTATGGACCCTCCGGGGGTTGTTCCCATAATTTCTAGATTGGATGTGATCAGCAACAGCTTTGAGTGCAGCTAGGTCTTGAATCTTTCTGGATTTTAATCCCATTTCAGCCATCTCCCCATGTTTGACCATTTCAAAAAATGGTTTACCAATGCCGGCTAAAACTCTTTCATAGAAAGGTGCTTCTTGTATGTCTATGAAAGTCATGACCATCTCTGATTCTATCATGGAAGGACTAACTTGGGCAGCCATGCGTCTCCACCTCTGAGCATACTCTCTGAAAGACTCATTAGACTGTTTCCTGATCTTGGTAATTTGATACCGATAAGGAGCCATTTGAGATTAAAAGTTGTATTGGGTGAGGAAAGCGTGTGCTAGCTCTTCCCAACTATTGATCTTTGAATTGTCTAATCTTGTGTACCACGAACGGGCTTCTCCAGTTAGACTTTTTTGGAGCAGTTGCATTCTGAGTTTTTCATCCTCTGCATAAGATCCCTGTTCTCCAATAAACACCTTTAGATGTGTGTAAGGATCTCCTAACCCGTCATATTTTTCAAAGTTAGGAGTCTTAAATTTTTCTGGATAATGAATACTAGAGAAAATACACAAATCGACATATGAAACACTCCCGTGTGTTCCAATTCCTTTGATAGTGCGAAGAGTCTCTTCCATTTGAAGGACTTTCTTTTTGATGTCACCAGTGTCTGGATCTCCAGTGGGATGGGTAGCATCATGAGTTTTGTTGGTCGGATCCAACTGCAGTTCAGGTATTGTAATGACCTGTGTTCCTCCTTGTGTGGAGGATTCAGCATGTACGGGTATTTTCTGACCCTGTGTAGACTGGTGTAATTCTTTTAGTAGAATAGCCAAATCTGTAATCTGTTTGCTTAATCCGTCGAATTCTTTGCGAGAAACTAGATTAAGTTCGGTCTGGTCGGATGACGACATGATTGACTGTAGGCCTGTTTCCTTTTTGGACTTTGAACGGGTGGTAAGTCCGATTGATTCCCTACAAAAGACTTGCATAGTTTAGTCTTTAGGGAAGGTGGATAATAACATGCTATGTGATGTGTCCAGTTTAGGAATTTCATCCTGTAAAACGGATGTCAGCTGTTTGTAGCATGTATGTGTACACATTTCTTCATATTTCTCATTACATGGAGATAGATATGGAAGATAATTACAAGTAATTGAAATGAGAGCATAAAGAGACTTTCCTCCATTTTGGATTTATCAGAGGCTGACCTATCTTAGGTTACTCTCGCGGTTTTTTGGCATAAATGTTCCCAAATTATCGCAATCTACTTGACGGGAAGTTAATCCGGTCTTTCAACTGGAGCGAATTTGGGTGGTGCCTTTCCTGAGCCTCGGAGAATTAGTCTTCTCATGAGTCCAGTAATCAAACACCGACGGGATAGCCTCCTGGTGGAGGGACCACACAACATACATTCACATACATCGCGTCTTACCGCATAAAAATGATGACATGTCCGAAGCACTAATATCACTAGCATTTTATAGTGCGAAGCACTAATATCACAAGCAGTTTATAGTGCGAAGCACTAAGTAAGGAAATGCATTCGTACACATTCATCATAAAATGTAAATGCAACATCCATACACAAGCAGTTAATAATTTTGAAAAAATTATAATAGCAGTTTAAGTCCTCTTAATGAAGTCCCCAGCAGAGTCGCCACATGTCGACGTCGGGATTTTTAATTGTCCCTTTCCGTTACTTGTTCTTTGGTGTTCTCATTTTAGGTGAGATTTGTTTGAAAAAGGCCCGACATGTATAATGTCGACGATTGGACTATAAGAGTCGCCATTTGGTTTTTTAACTGGTTGTACCAACACAACCAAGAAAAGGTTTGCACATTGACCCAGTTATGTGACACTGCTAAACGGGTCGGTGAAACCGAGATTCATTAGGGTCCGGGGACTTGGTTATGCAGAGGGAAGGTGTTAGGCACCCCCCGACATCCGTGTTACCACGGTGACCACCTCTTTTCAAGAAACTGTTATCTGAATGTGTGTATGTGTGGGTCAATGTGCTGTTATTTGGAAGTAGTGCGAGGCCTCGTTCGCACCTATATACACAGGGTTTGAATTTTATGTAAAAATTCAATTTTAAGCAAGATATGGCAGTGATGTTTTATAAAAGAGGTTTTTCAAACCCTGATGCTCAATAGTAATTGAGACCTTTTACACTCCCATTTTATTCCATATTCGGCTGGATTGATTTTATTTGACAGATGCAAAGCATCCGTATGAAAATAATGTATAAAAAGGTGTTGAATTCCTCGTGGGTATGAAAACCAACTGAGAAAATCCAAACATCACAGATATATTTACAAGCTGCTTACAGCTGAAAAGGTCCATCACGAGAACCGAATCTAGATTCAGGGGACTGAATCTGTGATCACATGATTCCTAGGCTCACATGATGCTGCAATTGATATAAAAGCATTAAGCAGGTATATATATATATACATGATCACCAGCCACGGAGCACATCCATGGGGGATCAGAAATATAAATAAAGCTGTAAAAGCTATCAACCGCCACGGAGGAAACTCCAGGTGGGACGAAATGTACAGAAAACTGTAAAAACGGTCAACCACCACGAAGTAAACTCTAGATGGGACGAAATATATATATATATATATATATATATATATATATATATATATATATATATATAAGCATGTAAATGCACCAAATATAAAATCCAGGCTCATCGGACAAGGTCCAACAACAGTTAATATATATAAGTATATATATATTAAAGCAGTAAACGCACCGGATGTGAAATCCAGGCTCACCGAACAGAGTTTGATAGCAGTTCTTATATACAATTATATATATAAGAAAGCCATTAAATGCACCAGACATAAGTCTAGGCTCATCGAACAGAGTTCGACACGCAGTTCATATATATATATATATATATATATATATATATATATATATATATATATATATATATATATACAAAAGCAATTAAACGCTCTAGACCGAAGTCTAGGCTCAATTGAGGCATAATTCGATAATGTTAGTCCACATATATAAATATATATGTATATACAAACTAAAAATAAACCACGGACCGAAGTCCGGGCAAAAGTGTGCAACACGACTCTCAACGTGTAAAAGGGTGTGTGCAAAGATGAAGTGAAAAACTTTAAAGTTTGAAAAAAGGCTTACAGTTGGCTGCCAAAGAAGACTTCAATATCTTTAAAGTGGGTAAACACTGGCTTTTGTAGGTATAAAATAAGCTATATGTAAACTCACAAGTGTTTAAAATGAGAAAGCACTCAGTCTGGGGTGAGAACAGAGCAAATTGGGCAGGGCTTCCTCGTCGTTTCTCTTACAAAATGGCCACCCCGAGCCCTTTATTTATAGAGGGTGGAGCCGCAGGTGTACCTGCGACTGGGCCGCAGGTAGACCAGAGGCAACCCGGGTTGGCCCGAGTTTTTTGGGTCGGATCGGGTCGTCTCGAAGTACGTGCACTCAGGCACTGTAATGTCCACTCGGACATTCAGAAGTGCAATCTGGGCATCCGTTTGAGGTATACAAGACCTATTTCGGACCGCCGTTGTCGAGAGTTGTACGATGGCATGGGATTAGAGTTTGTACGAAGTCATTGAAGATGGGACGGTGCCCTTCGGTCTTCAAGCTTCAACTTTCATCCGTTATCCTGCACAATAGTAACTCGGGATTGGTTAGTCTTGTGGGACACTGTTGCGTAGAGATGTCGAGATGACGTGGCGTGGCATCGTGTTGGTCAGATGACGATGTTGCCCCTCACCGGTGTTATCGCCAGATTGGGCTGATAAAGCAGACGTTGCTCAGCTTCGCTGGGATTGGACTGCTGTAATTTGTTGAAGGTCCTCATTGTCATCTTTGAGGTGTGTATGTCTTCCCGATGTTATCGCCGGGCTGGTACAGTGTATCTCGTTGTGAGCGCCGAGATTGAAGCTGGTTGCATTTGTAACAAGCATTTCCGGGGTTATTACCGAAATAGCATTCCTTGGGGTTATCACTAAGGTTGGTGACTATTCCCATGGTTGGGACTGAGACTAGATACCTCAGGGTTATCTCCGAGATTAATCGGTCTTCTCCGGTGTGTGTTTCGGTATTGATTTGTATGCCTCGGGGTTATCTCCGAGATTGGAATTGTTACTCCCATATTGCAATCCGGGGTTGATGCTGAAATTTGGATAGTATCCGGCATGGATATGGATCGTCTTTCAGGGTTCCCTCTTAAAAAATGAATTTGTTCTCCTGCAATGTTAGTGACAGGTGCACAGAAAATTTCGAGTGTCTACATTGATCAAAGGAAAGAACAAAATCCGGTGGATTCAAGTAGAACACAAAAGGATTTGGAGGTGAACTTGTACTTGAGGAAGCTCAAATCTTCAATGGTATAATTCTTGTTCTTTATCTTTTCGTTTAATTAATAATTGTGCATAAAGGATGATCCGGGTATATGGTTTATAAAACTTTAAAACTATATTTTATCACGTTTCTGCTTAATTTGTGCAATTTGATTGCGTTCATGAATATTACAAACCTAACAGCAGCATGTTTCACAACAAACACCTTTTGATCAGTTGGATGATAGAAATAATACCCCGATGTTTCTTTAGGGTATCCCACAAATCTATATTGGGTAGATCTAGTCTGTAGCTTATCGTTTTCAAACTTTTTGACATAAGCTGGACAACCCCAAGTCTTAACATGCTTAAGATTTGGTTTCCTCCCTGTCCATAACTCAGATAGGGTCTTGGGGACGGATTTTGTAGGTAACTTGTTAAGTAGGTATGCAGCCGATTCTAAAGAATATCCCCAGAAGGAAACTGGAAGGCCGGTAAAGCTCATCATGGATCGAACCATGTCCAACAATGTTTGATTTCTCCTTTCAGATACACCATTCATCTGTGGCGTCCCTGGTGGAGTCCATTGCGAGATTATACAATTTTCTTTGAGACAATTAAGAAACTCACCACTTAAGTATTCTCCTCCTTGATCAGATCGAAGAATCTTAATACTCTTACCAGTTTGCTTCTCTACTTCACTTCTGAACTCTTTGAACTTTTCAAATGATTCAGATTTGTATTTCATTAAATAAACATATTCAAATCTTGAGTGATCGTCAGTGAATGTAATAAAATAAGAATACCCTCCTCGTGCAGTCATTGTCATAGGCCCACATACATCTGTGTGTATCAATGCTAATAACTCTGTAACTCTTTCTCCTTTTCCACTAAAAGGAGATTTAGTCATTTTTCCCATAAGACAAGATTCACAAGTTGGATATGATTCATAATCTGATAGCTCTAGGAGCCCATCTTTATGCAACTTGAATAATCTTGTTTCATTAATATGACCGAGTCTACAGTGCCACATGAAGGTATAATTAACATCATCTCTTTTTCCTTTTCTTAGTTTGTTCAATTTGAAGTATATTTTCATGCAAGTCAAGTATATAAAGTCTATTTCGCAAATTACCAACACCATATAAAACATTATCATTATAAATAGAACAACTGTTGTTCTTTATTATAATATTAAAACCATCCATATCCAATACAGAGATAGAAATAATGTTTCTAATGATATTTGGAACAAAATAATAATTATTTAAATTAATGAACTTGCCCGTAGGCAGTGCTAAACAATAAGTCCCTACAGCTAATGCAGCAACCTTTGCTCCATTTTTCACTCGTAGGACGACCTCATCCCTACTCAGCTTTCTACTTCTGACCAGTCCTTACATATTATTACATATGTGAGAACCACAGCCAGTATCCAATACCCAAGTAGAAGATTGACTTTCAGAAAAATTAATTTCAATAATAAACAAACCTTGATTAGGATTCGAAGCTTCTCTAAGCTTCTTCTACTTTTATTCCGCAAGATAATCCTTGCAATTCCTCTTCCAGTGACCCAGCTTGTTGCAATGGAAGCAAATTCCTTTGCTAGCTGGATCAGGTTTCTTTTGATCCTTCACTTTCGCCTTTCCCTTAGCCTTCTTGGATTTCTTCTTTTCAGAAGATACCTTGGGCATCTTCCTTTTCTTGGAAGAATCATCCACCAGTAAGACATGGTTCTCCTTGGATGAGAAGTGACCTTCAGCACTTTTCAACATTTTAAGTAATTCAGGAAAGTTGACATCTAACTTATTCATGTGAAAATTCACAACAAATTCTGAGAAGGTGTCCGGGAGTGACTGCAAGACTAAATCTTGACTCAACTCCCCATCCATGATGAACCCAAGCTGTCCAGGACGTTCAATCAGATTGATCATCTTTAAGACATGAGTCTCAACGGTAGTACCCTCGGTCATCCGAGATCGGAAGAGCTCCTTAGATATTTCATATCTAGCAGTCCTACTTTGCTCACTATATAACTCTTGAAGGTGCAGTAGCATAGTAGGAGCATCCATGGTTTCATGCTGATGCTGAAGTTCGTTACTCATTGATGCGAGCATGATGCATTGAGTCATAGACGCATCATCTTGCCACTTTTTAAAAGTGGCAATCTCTTCCTCAGAGGCTGTCTCTGCAACTTTTGCAGGTACGGGCGAATTTAGGACATAAGAAATCTTTTCAGCAGTGAGAACAATTCTCAGATTCCTTAACCAGTCCGTGTAATTTGGTCCAGTTAGTTTGTTAGCATCAAGTATGCTACGCAGTGAAATTAGTGAATGTGACATTTTAAAAATTCTGCATGTAAAAAGACAATATTTTAGCAAACATTCATTTAATTAATTACCAAAATAAATTAGGTCTTATTTTATATTGGTATCTCCCACTATTTTCTTCAAACTATATTACCCTCGTTTATATAGTTCAGCAAAATCTAATTAAAGTTTTTGCTAGTGAGAATAAGGATCCCATTTCACATATATATAGCCTTGTGGTGACACAACAAACTATATATAAATAAATAGGTAGACAACTCCTTGTCAATTACATCATCATGTAACTCCTTATGTTTTGCCTCTTAGATTATTTTGATCAAGTGGTGGCACATCCGAATAAAAAATTATCTAAGTTAAGTCCAACCTAGCACTTCCATATATTAAAAAAAATATTGTCCTTATGGTGACACAACAAAACAATATTGTTCAATTTTTTTTATAAGCATCAAATGTGATAAATTAACATCTTAAATATTTAATACTTGCCGTGTGGTGACACAACAAACTCATATTAAATATTAAATACTCCATTAATTTTATCATGCTAGAAGGCGATGTTCGGTATTCTAAATATCTTTGAACGCTTAAGACTTAATATATAAAAACTTTGAGGGATTTATTATTATTTGTCTCATCTTGTTTAGCGCACATGCAAATATATATATAAAATACGCGTCATATTATTAAACATGCAAAACATGTTTGCATAATATATAATATATATAATACTAGCATGCACATATTGAATACTATATTCTACCTGGATTGATTATGGACTTTTATTCTTGTTTGATTCACCAGAGCCACCAAGTGAACCAAAAGGTCAAACCCTAGGGTGCAAGAATAAACATTTAAATATAACTATTACATTTAAACCCTGGCTCCATTACAAACGGGTCTTCGAGCGCTCCTTTCTCCTTGATCTCCGGTTCTTCAAAAAAAATTCTAACTAATCCTATTACATTAAACTATTTAATTTAAATAGAAACCTTGATCAGCAGTCAAGGGGAAGTACATAGGAGAGAGATAGAATTTATATCAAGAAGAAAACCAGAAAAGACGAGGTACGCAGACCCCATTTAATAAAACTCATTCATTCAAACATCTAACCAAAATAAATTCAATCACATTGGTCAATAGTCCATAATCAATCCCATTTATTATCATACATATCATCATATGTATCAATAAATAACATCATTCCATATATATATATATATATATATATATATATATATATATATATATTTAATTATAAATTATTATATATATATATATATATATATATATATATGACATCCAGGATACAAAGTGGGAGATCTAATAGTATATATTATATATATATAAGTATATAAACCGAAGTTATAAAAAAAACATACTCCTGTAATCAGGAAATGGTTCACGTGATCCATTATTATATGATAATTGATATGCTTAATATATATATATATATATATATATATATATATATATATATATATATATATATATATACACCAGTTAACGAGAACCAACACAACCACCGCGGAAAAGAAAAAAAAAGGATTACCGGGAAAAAAAATTGAGTCCGCGAATGATATCGGCTATTCCATTTTTTTTATAAGATAATAATTTTATATAACAAATTATGCCCAATAAATTATTCAAAATATATACCCATACATGTATGAAATCATAAAAATTAATAATTTGCATAAAGTTTGGCTCTGATACCACTGTTAGGTTTTGTGAAAATCAAAGTAGAAATCAAATTACAAAAATAGCGGAAGCAAAATAAAATCAGATTTTAAAATTTTTCACAAACCAATTACCCGGATCATCCTTTATGCATATTATTAATTAAAACGAAGAACAAGAAGTTATGGAATCATACCCTTGTAGATACGAGCTTTCACATGTACAAGTTCACCTCATACTTCTCCGTAATCTCCTTAAATCTCCAGGTAGATTCATTCATTTGATCAATGTTAGACATCCATGTGTATGGCCTCTAGAGGTGATCCATCAAGGAATAATAATTTTTAAGAAGAATTGTGTATTGGCTCAAACCCTAGTTTTTTCTATCTCTATAGAAAAAAGGGGGCGTACTCTCTAACTACAGAAATTGCGTATATCTGATATCTAATATAAGACTCCTCTTATAAAGATATCAGGTAACCATATTTTAATTAAAATAAGGTATTATTTATTTAATTAAACTCTTTTAATTAAATGGGCTCCCTAATCTTATTAAGGATAATTAATTAAACTCCTTTAACTAATTTTCCCTCCTACTCCTATTAGGAATAAATGAGAGTACTTATATAAATTAATTCCTAAACTCTTTTAGAAATTAAAATAATAATAATTGTAATAATATTAATAAAACTCCTCTTATTAATATATATTTAATATTTCTAAAATATTAAATAATAAATATTAAGTTATTTAATTTATTCTATCACCATACATTAAATTAAATATACTCAACATATTATTACAATTATGCCATTAACTTCTTAAATAATTATTCTTCTTTTTATGGTGTGGCCCTTTAGGTTCTCCATATTAAATCGGTTGTGAATAAATCAATTAGAACAATTCTAATCTTATTTAAATAAATAAATTAAACGATTAATTTATTTAAAAAAATAATATTTATTCTACAATAGGGATAAGTCTCCCTAGCGATCAACGACTTTCCAGATAATATAGACTTCAACATTAATCATAAAAGAATATTTGAGTAAATAGTTACTGCACAATTCAATCATTCCACCATATAATGTCCCAATTAATATAAGACATGGAATTACTGTCAAGTCTTATTTTATTTAATTATATGTATTTCGATTCCTAAATATACAACTCCTAATGAATACAAATTAGAAACTACTTTCTAATTTTATTCCACCTTGGCCAAGGATTCCTGGGTTGTCATTTATCGAATCACATAGGACATTTCTCTTCTTTTACTAGAAGTGGTAGATTATTTATTGATCATTCATTATCTCCATATATAACTCATTACACCCAAGCATATCCTTTGATATACTCTAAGAGTCTTAAGGAATAAGTCAAAGTGTAATTCATTATATATAATATAATATGATGATCTCAAGTCTAAGGATCATTTGTACTATTATCACTACAGGAATTTCTATTGACAGGCAAGTAAAACTCCATTAGGTATTCCTTAGCGAGCCATGTTCAATGAACTTATTCTCTAATAAGCACCTACATACTTGCTTTAGTGTCTCCACACAAATGATCATGAGAACAATCATCCTCATCCAATGAGCAAGCAACGTATGTATCAATCTATCCGGATTCACTAATCCCCTTTTTAGTAATCCATTAATTGGGAACATTTTAGTTTTAAGCTATCTAATAATTTAGATCTCATTAGCATGATCTCATCATGATTCTAAAAGCATTGTTTAAAACTATGAGTTTATTACATATTATTAAAACAGCACCATGTAGATAATAAATGCCTTTAATAAATAATTCTTTTATTAATAAATAAATAAGATTGATTACAAAGTATATGCTTTATCATCATACATGATTGGCTTGTATGCATACTACTTTCATATATAAGAAGAATTCTCTGATTCTGGTGTGATTTTTATTTCTTAACTAAGCAACTTATTTATAGGAGAATGGCAGGACACTATTTAAGGAAATCACGGACCACGAATAAGAAAATCACAGAAAAATTCATGGGCAAAAATTTAATTTTACTATATGCAATAAAATATTCTAATAAACCAAAAACTTTATATATAATATAATATATTCTATTTATATTCTAATAAGACAAAAAACTTTATATATACTATAAAAATTATTTTGTTTTATATAAAAAAAAATTCTGTTTTATTAGTATTATAATAATAATAAAATAAAAATGAGCTAACTTTCTACCGGTAGTTTGACAAATTGGTACATGGGGGTCCATGGAATAATAAGCCAAACTTACAACAAACGCTTTTTTCACATACCACTTTATTTATATCAAAAATTGAATAAATATCTCCCATAAATCATTTATCTTCAATCAACCCATTTTTAACCTTTCAACACTTATTCTTTATTAATATTATAACTCATAATATTGACAACCAGATCATTCCTAGGAAAGAGGGGGCTTTTCCGATAAGGATTTCTCCTTATTGGTGCGTAATTAAATAGCCTAACTCCTTTCCTCGATAGAACTTTCTAGATATTGTCAATAATGCAAATAATAATATAAATAGCTATGTCATCTCACTTATTGATTTAATAACATAAAATACTATGCAAATGATACTGTAACAATAATTGAATCAATAATATGAGATACTATGCAGCAACTACTGTGACAATTATTGAATGAGACTAAGTGACTTCTTACGTAAGCATCAATAATCAAAGATATTGTGCAATACCGTGTGCTACTGTGCAATACCGCGTACCACTGTGGAATTACACGTAATATTGTACTTTTATCACAGGGTATTTCAATAGTTTAACGGTAAAAGTCTTGTCGTTATTTTATGAAAATGTTATTTTTATCGCTTTCTCCGACAGTTATTCTGTTGTGGGATCCACCAATGATTACGCCTTCGTACGAATATTCTCCGATAAAAAGAATATTTCCCGACGAAATGAATATTTTATGATAACTTGCTTACTTTGCAAAAATTGTACATATATAACATTTATTAAATTATCACTTTACTATTTAGAATACTATTTAGAGAAAAATAAATCTTTATTCATAAAGTTGGGGTCTTACAATTAATACCATAACCTCTTCCTCTTTGATAATTATTTGAATACTCACTCGAATCTTCCTTAAAATAATTATTATTACATGGTGGTCTTCTTTTATTGCCATGAAAGTTAGAGCATCTACCTCTGTGTTCATGGAAGCTACCTCTTCCATGTCCACGACCTTGATCACGACCGCGACCATGGGGAGAACCTCGACCTCCTTAATTTCAAACTTTAGAGCTTGATCACACTGAACTCATGTGCATTTAAAGAAGCTTGCAAATCTTCCAAAGAAAGTTTTGACACATCTTTGGGCTCTTCAATAACTACCACAATAAAATCAAACTTTTGTAGTAAACTTCAAAGAATTTTCTCAACTACTTTTTGGTCTTGTAATACTTTTCCATTGGTTGCCATTTAATTAACAATTGAAGTAACTCTTGAAAAATATTAAACAATAGTCTCATTGAATAGTCTCATTTTCTTGCATTTGCAATGTGACGAATGAATTGTGATTCTGGGGACAGAATCCTTATAAGGAGGAAATGATGTAACAACCCGAATTTTTATAAGTTATTAAAATATGAATTTAATAATTAAAATTCTTATTATGAGATGTTTTGAGTTTGAATATGTATATATATGTGCTATATATTTTGAAATATGTGATCTGGTGTGAAGATATATATATATATATATATATATATATATATATATATATATATATATATATATAGTGAGGTTTAATAGTTAAGTTATCTATTGAAGAAATTAAATGAATTTGGTAATTATTTTAAATATTTGTTGAATTAAATAAATATTTTAAATAATTTATGAAATTATGGTATAATAATTTAGTTACGTGTGTATGATAATTAAGTTAAAGCAAAGGAAAATTTTATTCTTTGAAGATTTAATTTAATGAATTAATTAAATTAAAAGAATTGTTTAGTATTAAAGAGAATAAATAAATTAAATAAAGTAATATTTAAATCTAATTTATTAATTAAATTAGATGTATGTAATTATTTATTAATTATAAGTACAATTATAATGAGATTATAATTATTATTAATTACTATTATTATGTGTTATTTAAATGTAATAAGTGTGACATTTGTATACTATATAATAAGCAAAACATGAAAATAAATTAAAAGGAGGTTGGAGAGGGTTTTGCCAAACATGGTCTTGTGACCTTTGGCATAATTTAACTGATGAAGCCATATAATTGTACGCTTAATGTTATATTACTTTTATGTTACGTGTTTTATCAGTTTAGTTTTATACATATATTTTCCCAAGTCTAAAAGTAAGAAAAAAGAATTCAGAGAAGAGAGAAATTGAGGGAATTGAGAGACAAGGTTGAGAATCAAAGAAAGAGAAGAAGAAGGGTAATCATCCATTCCAAGAATCAAAGAGGTAATAACCTATTCTACAAACTTTAGTATATGTGTTCTTAGAGTTTTCTTTTGAAACTTATATTTTATTGGATGAATATGATAAAAATTGATATTATTTATATGTTGGTAGATGATTATAATCTGTATATGTTGTCTAGGAATGATTTTTAGAAATCAAAATCCATGGAAACATGTTTAGGATGACGAACTTGGTTATGTGATAATATATATATATATATATATATATATATATATATATATATATATATATATATATGGCTTACTTTGAGATCAAAATTAGTGGTTGAATCATATGTTAATCTGTAAATTGGCAATGGTTTGTGTTAATACATTTAGAAACGAAAACAACGAAGTTTAAACGAATCAATTTGGTTGAATAACGAATTCATGGTGAATGAATTCGCTAAATGTGTTTAAAACATGAAAATTGAGTATGAACATGTGTTTTGGGTTAAATTTTAGGTTGGTTAATGTTTTTATAAATTGTTAGAATTCTGGTATGTTGTAGTTCTATGAATTACGAGTCCAACGAATCGAAAACCAACTAATTCCGACTTAAAACGAAGAAGTTATGAAGGTTTGAAGTAAAAACATTACAAAATCTGTAATTTGGGCGTAGCCATGCGCGGCCGCGCATCCCAGAAGCGCGGGCGCGCAGCTGGGCACTGCCAAGTCATGCGGGCGCACGGTATTTGTGAAGAAAATTGGAGCGACCGCGCCCCATGTGCTCTGACTGTGACTGTTTTGACCTGCTTTGGTAAAACGGTCATAACATTTTTATACGAACTCGGATTGAGGTGATTCAAGATGATCCGGAACAAAAACGAATAGAACTACAACTTTCGTTCTTTAAGTTTTTCAATTTGAGGTCATTAGAAAGGGTAAAAATAGTTATCTTTGTGACTGTTACGTAATCGGAGGCAATCGGAGGGCGTCAAGCATGCACGTATGCAAGTATAGTGCTCTTGACGATAAAAGATGTTGTTCTAAGTTATAGAACATGAATATTATGAAGTATAATGATGCTTAACATTAATAAATGATATATTAGATAAGTTATATACGCATACTAAGCACACACAAAAGAGACAAATCGGGCGTGTGACGAATAAACGTCGAAACGCCGTGATAAGTGTTAATGAACGTAAAAAGTATTTTAAGTCAAATGAAATGAACATTATAAGGTATGAAATGGGTTAATATAAAACCAATAATGATTCCTAGCAAGACTTAATCACTTGAATGAACTTCGAATATAAAATATAGTGAGCTATAAGTCAGAAGTTAACACAATAATATTGAACATTGTGTATTGATAATAGGAAGGGTTATGAGACGTAAATTAAAGTTTACATTATAACTACTATACGTTGCTATGTGACTAATAGTTAATGTAAATAATTATATAATTGTGTAGGGCACGTGAAGTGCAGATATCTGTAAGCTGTGAAACTGTTATTGGTAAACAATGATCAAAGCAAGTCTTTCAGTTCCTATTTGTTATGTAAATTGGTGATTAACTGTTTTAAATCTTTATTGCAAAGAGCATGATCTGTTATATATATGTTGAATGTATGAAATGTTAAAGTCAACTTATGACTACGTTGATTGAGTAATGAATGCTGATTTAGTAAGGAACTCAATCTTTATACTTGTTATATGTACTGCATCATGTTTGTTATGTTAGTCTAATATTTATGAGATGCATGATAAGCATGTTATTATGTGCAACGTGATGCATGAAAACTGTTAGATTTTGCTGGGCTGTCGAGCTCAACCTTGCAAATAACCACTTTTGCAGGTTAAGGATTCAAGGTAACACTATGTGCTACTTGAAAGACATGAATCTGGTGTAATGCGTGAAAATTTAGATACTTTACCTAAAGTTTTTATTTCTTTAAACTATGATTAAGATTCATGAGATGCACTAAATGTTTTATGATGTATGGTTTTCTATTGATTTGTAAAGTTAAAGTTTGAGTTATCTGATATGCAAAAGTTATCGGATTGAAATGTAAAATTTTATGTAATAACAGTGATAAAGTGAATCATAAAATAATATTGATTCAAAGACATGTAGATGATAAAGGTTTTGATTCAGGGAATTAAAGTAAAAAGACGATAAAATTTAAATTATTCCGCGTTTTATAAGATTTAACATCAAATAATGATGTAAAATCAGAAGGTAGATGTGTTATTAACGACCAAAGTGGAGAATCAAATTATATGAATTTTGGGGTCGTTACATGCAACTTCTCAAATTCTAAACGTAAGATTGAAGGCGTACCATTTTTACTATTTTTTCACCTTTATATAAAGATTTGAAAATATCTCAAGTTTCCTTTGAAGTTTCTGCCTTCAAAGTTCTTCCAAAAATTGTGATTTTAATTGCTTGATAAATTTGAAAGAATCCTTCTCTCTTTTATAATTAAGATTGTTCATCTGGGCTTATGACAAACCCACTTCAGCTTTAGGTTATTCATAGTCATATTCAAAAATGTTCCACAACTTTAAGGACTTCAATAGTACTTTCATATTATGGCTCCAATAATCATAGTCTTCTCTACTAAAGTGAAAAATTATAGAGATTAGATTGTTTGAATTTACCAACACGACGTTCCTTTGAAAATCAACAATTATTCAATTAAAAATAGCTTCACCTAAATCAATATCTATTCATACATTCACTCAAGTTGAAGATGTCGGGTATGGGAGATGGGTATGTGCATACGACACATATTGTCGTGAGGATCCGAAGACTCGAAAAATAAAGAGAAGTGGAGAGGAGGAAAATTCAAGAGCTTAAGAACAAGTTTGCTTCCTCTAAATGCCAAACGGGTCTGCTCTTCACTTGGTGCTTCGTCTTCATGGTGGACCAGTGCTGATTACAATAGTTAGAAGGACCTTTGCTGAAAAAACAATTACTTTAGAGGTTAAAAGCTCTAATACCACTTTATTGGATAATTTTGAAGAGAGTATAATTTAGAGAGTAAGTGAAATATAACTTTTGATAATTTTCAAGAACACTTTTATTTCACTTGCTTAAGATGACTCACATATAAGACTATTCATAGAACTTATAGGACATTTCTAGAACCACTTTAATAATAACCAAATACATGTAAATGAATCTAATCATGCATTTTCCAAGACACTTATAAGTACATTCATGTACATACATGTATTATGTACTTAGACATTACCCATTCATGTACTAATATTAATTAAGACAATTTACGAAAAATCTTGAAGATATTTATAAATTTTGTTTAGTTTGCTAATAAGTACAACTTATTTTCTATTTATTATGATCTTAGTGATAGATGTAAGGCAAGCTGGAAGTTAAATTTGGTGAGTTAGTTTTTTTTCTCTTTACTTGAAATATGGGTAAGGGTTAAGTGTGTGTATGAGATTGTGTCTTGCATGGGGATTCAGAAGATTACTCTTCTGTTTATTAAGACGAGTTTGTTTTCATGACTCTAGGAGTGGATATTCCGTCTCAGTGAGGGCTTATTGTTTGACCTCTAACGGGTAATCTTGCCTAACGACAGTCTATTTGGTCCAAATGCCTTATTGGTAAGTTTATTTATTATCAGTATTTTAACATCAAAAATGTCCAAGAAACTTTAGATTATTGTTGGTGTCTTAAGTAGAGGGTGCTAGTTAGAAGAGTTGTTGATGGAATGTTCATTTTTGATGTTTGCAATGATGACGATTGGAAGGATTTGATTCAAGGAGGGCCTTGGAGCATTTTGGGGGCACTGATATTTTTTAGAAGTTAGGAACCAAATATGGCATTGCATGCAATCTCATTAATTTGCGAGAAAATAATTTGGGTGCAAATGGTGGGAAGTCCTCCTAAATATATTTTGAGGATTTGGCCTACCTATTTGGCTCCAAGATAAGCTAGGTCTTGGAAGTTGATTTGCTGCCTCAAGTGGGGATAGATTTCTCCACAATTAGAGTGAAAGTAAAGCTAAATGTTAGAGAACCTTTGCTGACCAGAGCCTACTAAGAACTAGATAATAGTAGGTTACAGTGGATTCAATTTATTAAATATGAAAAAAAATTAAAGTTTGTTATAGGTATTGAAGAAAATGGCACATCTGTGGTGCATGCTCGCATTATGTCACAGGGCAGAATAGTGATTATCCTGCGGGCTAGGTGAATAAATAAATTCACAGGCAAAGGAACAAGAGATTCACCAAAAATATAGAGAAATCTCTCTAATGTGTAAATTATATTTATCAAATCAAAGTTATATTTTTTAATTTAACACATAAGTCAGGTTTTATAGCTAACAAACTTCATTTCTAAGTCATAATAGAATTCCTAAAAATAAAGAAACAAAATCCTAAAAGGTAACAAACTTTTATGGAAATAAAATCCTAATAAGTAACAACTTCCTATTACATAATAATATAAAAGATTTACTTCTTAATAAAATACTACTATCATAAAAAATGACAATTCTGAACTTCAGAAGCCGAAGGGGTGGTCTGCCATCTGAATCCCAAAGCCATGCAATATGAATCCTTCAAAGCCATCAATAATTTGAACCATTCATCCGATTCCCGAAGATGTCAACGACTGTCATGACCGCCACATTTACGTCGATCCTCCAATGCATGGTATTATAATGCCATTAACATGTTATCTGATAATTCGGCGTCATCAGACTCATATCCCCCTACATCAGTCACCCCGGGTTAGAAAGAAGTCGTCCACAAGTTCATAGTATCATCATCGAACCCAGAAAAACAAGGGCTCAAATGATTCACATTGAAAAATGAGGGCTCAAGCGATAAGCATTATCATTAATCTTTTACAAAATCTCACAGGGCCCAATCTTCTGATCCTTGAGCTTATTATATTGGCCAACAAAGAAACGATCAAGAGTCAAAACTTGTGACGTCCCCAAATCCGAGTCTCTTCCAACTTGACATATGGTGCTACACGGTGCTACAGTTCACACAAACATTCAATTGAAATGCCTCAAAAGAATGAATGTCTTATAAATATTCCAAAACAATACTACCATTCCTCAGGTTCTTTATAACTGTTACATTTGTTCTTGTCATAATATCAAATATTATCATTTCAAACCTATACTATTACATAGGTAACCTACAAGTTCGCCATATCCTTCCCTTTATCCTTGCCAGATCCTTCGGTCAGTTCGGTCTTAGCTGCATTCATATGGTTCAAGCAAGAGTGAGCATAACAAGCTCAGCAAGTACAACAATTTCTTTTAAACAACATGCTTGAAACATAGGAATCGTATATCTTCAATAACTGGATAATAGTTACGAAGTACTATTAATAATTCAAAATAGCATTTCTTTTCCTTCAAAATATTTTACAATGACAATATTCAGTAAAACATCAATTCTGGTCCAAGACCATGAGCATTTCATAATTTCTTTGAAAAGGACAACCCGACACTAAGCCCGTAAGTCCGACATAGCTTACGAGCACTTCTAGGTGATCAGTCTATAGAACTCTATGTTGATCGGTACTACATCTTGTTAAACGTATGTACGTTTAAGTTTTTGGCAACCTCACGTGCCCATCGAATAATCGATGAAAAATACATTTGTTTATTCATACTCAGACTTACCTTGAATCCGTACCAAACAATTGGCGTAGGATAGCGTTATCAATTCTATATTAAAAGACTTGTAAAGAAATCAATCGATCTTTTAAGAATAGTCTAGCTAAGTTAAAACTGGCATCAACCCTTTCTTTAAAACCATTCATGCATCTCGTAACATGAATAATTAAAAACCTGGATAACACGAAGGTTAGACAAGCGTTTAGAAAAACTTGTCTTCAGCGTCTGCTACAGTAAAATTACTTTTCCTTTGAGTCTTTATGGTCTCTACAACACATAACCACATAACATACCACATTAGGTCATGAATGAACATACATTGTTCCTAATAAATCTTACCTTTCTTCTCAATCTAATCATGTATTAGATTTGTTATTATTTGTTCCAGCTTGCCGTTAAAGTTTACATCGTTCTTACCAACTTCTTTCTCTTCTATAACTTAACTGAAATTATTTCATTAATACAACTCGTTTTGAGTAAATCATTCCACCTCACGGCTTACCAATGTCCTTACATTATTAATCGAAACTCGATCGTCAATGGTTAAGTACACTTATTGCATACCGTTCGCGTTCACGTAATATTCATCAACATTTAGTTGTAACTCACAACGTTATTGCTATCATCAAAAAAATGCTATGTTAAGTTAATTAATTCATTATCAATTAACTATCTTTCCTTTCGTATTCTTAATCGTACTTACTTAACGAAACTTGTTTCAAGTACTTATCTGCCTTTACGTCTTATTCTCATTCATCGCTTCAGTATTAACAACTTATGTTCAATTAATCTTTCTTTCAACCTTTAGTGTATTACTTAAGGTTTAAACATTTTAAACCATGTCATTTTAGGGTTTAGTTCATTACTAATTAATTATTGTTCTTGTTTCACTTATAAACTTTCTTCATTGTCTAGACCCTAAGGCTAGCCCTGCAGCGCCAGCATTCCTTCACTATGCCGCGCTGCGGCGCCATGCTCTAGGGCTAGAAACCCGAACTCGGCGCTGCGGCGCGAGTCCCCTTCGTTACAGTCGCGCTGCGGTTCCAAACTCCAGTAGGTCACAGCTTCATCCAGCCATGCTCGGCGCTGCGGTGCCACCTATTTGGCCTTGGGCTGGCGCCGCAGCGCCAGCTCTGTGAACTAGATAATTTTGACAGATTTTTAACTTTGTGAAACTTTCGGGCTCGTAACTTCTTCGTTATAAGTCCGAATTGGCTCGTTCAAACGCCGCTAGTTCACAAATTATATGTTCTACGTGTTCATGCAAGAATTTTATCTATTTGACTTCGTTAACTAAAAGTTCACCTATTAGTCCATTTTTAACGAAAACAATAAACGTTCGTGAATGTTCAATGCTTGTTTCTTCGTTCTAAGTCGGAATCCGGTCATTTTTGAGTCCGCAACTCTATAATGCCAAATAAGACTTGTCTCTATCGAAAACTAATGTTTCCGAGTTCAAACACAAAATCCGACTTCCATTCCGAGAATTTCACGAATTCGACGATTATCATCCAATCGTGTGAATTCCGGCAAAACTTCGTTACTAATGATTTGTTCATTGTTTCAAATGGATTCAATCCATCATACTAACATCTTAACATACATATTACATTAACTTATTTACATGATAAGTTATTACTTGCTCTTCATGAGTTTATTACTTATAAAAGTATAAATTACTTATGATTTCATTTCTCATGATTTCTTATGGCTTCAATCTTTTAACCATCATCCTTACATCTTCTTATCATACCATCTTATTAAGGTAAACATATGAGAAGTTCATATAGGTTCCTCATGAGTTCATAACTTATTAAGGTTTGAATTACTTATTCATAACTTATACGGCTTAAGTCCATTGATTAATCATTCTTATCATTCCTTAGAATACATGTTCTACCACAACACACTTCTCTAACAATGGAAGAGAAAGAGAAACATGGTTCAAGATCTTACCCTTGAGGATCACTTGATAAGCTTTAATCTTCTTCTTACTTCTTGAAATATGAAAGACTAGCTTTCTAGCTTTTCTAGCTTATTATCTCTAACCAATAAGCTCTCAACTTGTTGGATGAAATGAACAACCCACAAAAATAAAATCCAAGCTTGCTATTTATAAGACTTCAGTTTAGTCAATAAACCACTCCCACCTCCTTACTATTCATTACCTAGGCACTAAGTTAACTTGCTCCTCACATAAATTACTTGGCCATCACAACATAGCCATTAAGTTAATTTGCTTAGCACAACTTTTATCCTTTGTTTACTGATCACATTCCTTAGCCATTAAGTTTACTTAATCCTTAAGTCTACTTGTTCATCACACTTGTTTCTTGGCCACCAAGATCACCCATGTGATCATGGGTTGCCCCATGGATCCTCCTAATCCATTGGATATTTACTTTGGGCTTTACATTTAATTAGCTTAACTAACTTAACTTACACTTTTTGGGCTTGCATTAATCCACATTGGATTATACATTACAAACATTTGGGATTTAACATTAATTCGTATTGGGCTTTATTATTATCCCAATTGGACATTACAATTTCCTACACAATCCAACAAGTCCATTACACATGGCTTAAAGCCTTATAAAGTATTGTCTACGTATTAATCTCGTATTCTAACTCGAATACTTATTCATCATATACGATATACCATCATCTATACATACTCATATAATACCTCCTATCGTACTCGTATTCATTACTTCGTATAATACCTACGTATTATACGATCATCGTTTAATTCATTAATCACATTTCATTTCCTTCTCGGAAATCACTTTCCCTAATCGTTAGGTTTTAAGTCCGCAGGCGAAAAACTACGTTTGCCATAACTGAAATATTATCGGATATTCCATCTCACCTTGATAATCTATCGTTACGTATTTCTTAGAAGTTCAAAAATAATTTCCGAGCAGAAATGCGTGAATAATGTTTTTCGAAAAGTTTCTCGAAAAGCTTTTATTTTCGTCTTGAAAATTCAAACACTTTAATTCTACCACGTAGCCAAAATCCTACGACGTTTCGACATATCTAGGTCATAGAACGACCTTCAATTAGCTTACTCCCATAAATAATTAATTAAATTCATTTAATCCACATAATTAAATAAAAATTTAATTCTCATAAAATCCGATTTTTCTAGGGCGTTACAAAACTGCCCAAACAAAATAACCAACGTCAAAAAGTACTTGACGCCGATGATTGTCAACTCGGCCCTTATAGAGGTTATTGTTGTCGAGAATAGATCGTCGAACTTGTTTATGAATATCCTAAAGATATTCATCTATTTCATTCACCTTCAGGTGTAGGCGCCCGACTCGTGGAATAGTAGTTAAATAAAGCACCCAGGTGGATGGATTTAGACCGTAGACAACCACTAAAGGACTCATCCCTAACATTTAGTTCTTATATCTTGTATACAAAAACTCAGCTTGATATTGAGCAACATCTCATTGCTTCGGTTTAGAACCAGTCAGGCATCTTAGGAGATTTCCCAAACTTCTGTTCACCACTTCAGTTTGAGGGTGGCTGCTGAAATTTAGTTGTGTTCCCATTTTTCCTATAAACTCTTCCAGAAATGACTCATGAATTTTGTATCCCGATCAAAAGTGACTCACTTTGGAACACCGTGCATACGTGCAAATTCCTGAAAGTAAAGATGGGCGATCGGTTGGGCGTCCATGGTTTTTGGACAAGTGACAAAATGAGCCATATTTGAAAATCAATCAACCACAACTAAGATAGAATCTGTCATGCACTGTGTTCGAGGTAGACCCAACATGAAATCCATACTAACATCAACCCAAAAAGATTCAAGAACAGGGAAGGGAGTGTACAGTCCTGTATTAGTAAGAACTCTCTTGGACCTTTGACATACGTAACATCGCTGCATGTAGTGAGCCACATCACTCGATATCTTCAGCCAATAATAGTCAGCTGACACCAAGGCTAATGTTTTATCACATCCAAAGAGACCCTCTCTGTGGAGTTCACTTATTATCTTCTGCCAAAGTGCGCAATCAAGAATGCATAGTTGTAATCCCCGAAACAGATACCCATTATAAAACATAAAGTCATGCCACCGACCTTCATGTACTTCCTAAACTATTTTCCCAAAAAAAGGGATCATCTTCGTACATATCAGTAAAGACTTCAAACCCCACAACCTTGTTAAACATAGTGCTAAGGAGTGACGTTATTCAGCTTAACGCATAGGTAACGTAATTTAAACTTCCTGTCTGATGTCACAAAGTGAAGCTAAATTCCTGTAAGTATACAACCCATTTAGCATGCCTTCGATTCAACTTATGTTGGAAATTAATGTACTTTAGAGCCTTATGATCAGTAATGAGGATAAATTCCCATTGTACAAGGTAGTGATGCCAGTGTTTTAGAGACTGAACGATGGCATAGAACTCCAAGTCATAAGTGGAGTAGTTCTTCTTTTATCTTTGCAGACACTCAAAAATTTGTTTTCCTGGTACTAACCCTGCAGGAGGGAAAAAGTGCTTTTTACATCTCGGAGACAACCCCAAGAAGAGGTTACAACAACTATCAACCACGGAGACATCCTCATGGAACATCAAATCAACCTTGGAGATCAACCCTAAGGAAAAAAAAAGTTAGCAGCAGTCAAACCCCAGTGACAGCCAAAAGCCACTTCAACCCCGGAGATAACCCCGAGCGGGCAAAAGGAGAGTGTTGACAATAAAATATAAACCATAGACATCCAATTATAAACATGGTCATCAAGAGCCATCATAGAAATCCCGAGTGCAAACTACTCAAAGATAGCTCAACGGACTGCCTGCGAAGACCTGAAGATGGTCATGGACCAATTTCCTTGATTCGGAATAGGGAAAGCCCCATGTCATTGTGTAGCTCTCGAAAAGAGCTTTTCAGAATGGTATGACACACCTCTATAGGTTTCTCGGATTGCAAGATACAAGCATTTTAGCAAACAGCGCGTTGATTAAGGTGCACGTATTTTGAGGTGGGACCCACTGGGCATTTTCGTAGGTCTACCTGCAGAAGCTTGGGTCTTTATATATCAGTCCCTCACCAACCATTTAGAGAAAGAGAGTAGAGAGAGAAGAGTCCACGAGAGAGAAAATTCGAGATTTAGAGTGTCAAACAGCTCAAATCTTGTAAATCTTCCCTATAAACAATTTTATACATATATACTATAACCTATCAAGTTTTAACCGGTGGAAATCGAGTTTAAAGGAGCCAAACGCCGTTCAATAGCCCGTCTCGTGCCAGGCTGTAAGATCTCTTCATATTTGTGTCTTTTTCTTGCTTTAATATATAAATAAGAATATATATATATATATATATATATATATATATATACACACACACACACACACACACACACACAACTTAGTTGTGTCTGGATAGCGGTTTTAACCGTTCATTTTGTGTAAATAGTTGATATTTAAAGTGTGTTGACTAGATTTATCTAAATCTAGCAAGCTTTAGCTTTTAACTGCCTCTGAAGTTGTAAAACTAGAACTGTTAAGCTAGAATGGCTAAGATTTAGTTAAATCTAGTTTTCTTTCTAGTTTTGTAAAAATTAAGTGAATACGTTGCCCTGGATCGGTATCTAGAGAAAATGAGAAACTTGATTACTCGAGTACAGGATTTAATCAATAAACCCCTTGTTTAGGGAGGTTTTGTAATATTCTAAAACCCTAATAAGACTTGGTTATGTAAATTCTGTGTTTCCCAATAAAATCTCTCCGTTCTGAATGTGTATTGTGTTTTGATATACTCTATTGAAGAATTAAGTTAAATAAAATTTTCTCCCAAAAACGTCATGCTTGACACGTCGTGCTTAAAATTTTTCTTCCGTATTCAAACTTTTCGGTATATTTGTTTTGACAAGCTGCTTTGTTGTGCTTACACAGAAAAATCGCTTTGTCGTGCTTGTTTAGATATGTGGTATCCCTAAATTAGGAAACCCTAATACCTAAATTAGGAAACCCTAATACCTAAATTAGGAACCCTAACCCTAAATCTTAAACCTTCACCCTAATTGATTATCTTAAACCCTATTTATGAATACTATACATAATTTAAGTGTTAATAACTTCATTAAGTTATCCTAAACACAAAAACCAAAACCCTAATCATAATTAGTATGGATTAGGGCAAGATTAAGCTTACTAATTAGGTGAAGAAGCTTACAAGCATGAGCCACCACCAAAACTCTTGTCCCAATGATATCATGTGATCAGACATGTGATTCTAGCAGCACAAGTCCAATAGCCAAGATATTTGTGGAGGCAAGAATGAGAAAAATGACCAAAAACCCTAGTTTGCCTATTTCTATAAATAGTAACCCCATATCTGACCAAACTTATGAATTTCTATATCCTATACACTCATACTACAAGCCATAATAAGCCTTAGCACTAGCATGATCAGAATCAAAGAGTAGAAAGCAAGATTTGTTCAAGAAAGGTAAAAACTTTAATTTTACCCTAAATCTTTAATACTTTGTTAGATTTGTTGTTTTGTTGATTAATAATGTGTAATAACATGTTAGTTAGTGTTCTGGGTTGATAGAACATGTTTTTATAACATCTAGATGCATCAAAATAAGGTTTTAATCAATCTAGAAATTCTATAAAAATAGGCCTGACAGCCTAATGTCAGAGCTTATAGATCTTAACCTTTTAATGTTTCGGTCTGTTAGATGTATAATAATTGTAGTATGTCGTGAGCTTAACAACCTAGAATTGAAATTATGTTAATTAGATTAATATACAGAAAGTTATGAGTGGTCAAAGGTCATTGACCGATCACGAAAATCTGTTTCTGGAAATTCTAGAAAATTTCCAAGAAGTGTTTGACAGTCGTTTGACCGGCTCAGATCTTCAAACTAGGATGTTGTTAGGCTAACAAAGTGCCATATTTTTACACCTTGACATGTATACTACATAACTATAGCACTCTCACACCTTAATAATGCATAGGATGACTAGAATTAATGGTCAAAACCCGTTGACCGTTCACAGTTTCATTTTCTAGGCAACCCAAATAACGAAGAACACCTTCACAGGCGTCTGACAACACTTTGACTATCTTAAATCTTTACCTTATGGTGTTGCTTGGACCAAGACAGTGCTACACGTTTGTACTTTAGTATATAGACTACAAACTAAAACAATTAAAACAGACATCTATTACACAGATTGAAAGATATTAAAGCTTCAAACTCGTTGACCGGCATTGACCAAGTTTCTGGGTTACCCAGAAACCCAAGAATAGGTCTGACAATGACTTTTAATCTCTATAACTTCTTGATATGTTAGATTTAGAGTCCAACTTTAGTATGTTGTTGTAGCCTTACATAAACACTACAACACAGAAGCACTTAAAGATCAAAACACTTAGCCAACTAGGAGATAAAGCTAGGTTAAACTAGCCATTAGACATTGAACACGCGAATTTCTAAGGTTGAAGAACACCTATAGCCACACTTTTTGTCACTACAGCCTTTTAGCGACAGACAGAAATAAAAATAAATATAAATAATTATAAATCAAGTTTTAAAAATTATTTTAGGTTATAAAAATTAACTTTTAATATTTTGGCATAAATTTCATAAATATTTTATTTATTTAAATATTATTTATAATAAAATTATTTAATAATTTAATTACATAAACCCTTTAAAATAATAATTAATTATTTAAAAATGATATTAATGTTTTAAAAATTATATTAAATGATTATTAATTATTTAAAAATAATATTAAGGTTTTAAAAATTATTCTTAGTGATTAGTAATTATCTAAAAAAATTATATGATTTAAAAAGCAATTATTTAGATAATTAAATGTTTAAAAATTATTATAAGCTTCCAAAAATTATTATAAATGATAAATAAATTATCTAAAATAATAATAAAGCTTTTAATTAAACTTTAACCAAGATATCAACTCGATAATTATCCGGTAAAGTATGAGGACACCGAAATCATGTCAAAAATAAACCAGACTTAAATAGTTTGAGTAGTTACGTATTGTTATCGATACTAACGATCTATACAAATATGTTTTAACATATTTAGGTGTCACAAACACTTCGAACAGAAATATATAAATGTTCTTCGTACATATAAGTTTCCTAAACCCTAACCTTATTTCTTAATTATACAAGTGTTCTAGTCCCCATCTCGTTACCTCACGCAAGTTCTTTTCGATACCTTATACAGAACAATTTGTTATCGATTTTTGTGAAGTTATTGCTATTGTTTCAGCATAACTTAAAAAATGTATTACTTATTCATGTGATATTAAACTATCGTTTATCAAAGTATAAACTGTTGTGTCAACCCAAATTACTTTTGTAAGGCATCTAATAATGAGTTGAAAATGTAAGGTTTGCTAGAAATAAGTATATGCAATCGAATCACATAAACGAAGCGGAAGATTAATAAAACGAATTTTAAAATTTTCTTACAAACCATTAACCAAGATCATTCTTGTGTTTGATTATCAATCTATAAAAGGAGAAGGAGAACCAGAATTATACCATTGTAGATACAAGCTTTCACAGGTACAAGTTCAACTCCTACTTCTCTGCGATTTTCTTGAATCTCCGGGTCGATTTCTTCCTTTGATCAATGTCCACCACCCAAGCGTTTGGCCTCTAGAAGTGATCCACCAAGGAAGAACAAGAATCAAGAAGAAGGGTGTATCGGCTAAAACCCTAGTTTTCTATCTGTATAGAATAAGAGCATACTCTCCAACTATTGGAATCACGTTACCTAATATTTGATATAAGACTCCTCTTATAAAGATATATGTTAACCCTTTTTTTAATATAATTAAATTAGGGTATTATTTAATTAATTAAACTCCTTTAATTAATTAGGCTCCCTAATCTTATTAGGGATAATTAATTAAACTCTTTTAATTAATTTGTATCCTAATCCTATTAGGAATAAATGAGAGTATTAATATTAAATTAATTCCCAAACTCCTTTAGAAAATAAAATAAAATAATTATAATTGTAATAATATTAATAAGACTCCTCTTATTAATTTATATTTAATATTTCTAAAATATTAAATAATTAATATTAAGATATTTAATTTACTTTATCACCATAGATTAAATTAAATACACTTATCCTATTATTACGATTATGTCATTAACTTCTTAAATAATTATTTTTCATTTTATGGTATGACCCTTTAGGTTCTCCATATTAAACCGGTTGTGAATAAATCAATTAGAGTAATTATAATCTCATTTAAATAAATAAATTAAACTATTAATTTATTTCCATAAATAATATTTATTCTACAATAAGGATAAGCATCCTTAGCGATCAACGATTTTTCAGATAATATAGATTTCAACATTAATCATAAAAGAACCTTTGAGTAAATAGTTACCGTATAATTCAATCCTTCCACCATAAAATCTCCCAATTAAATATAAGACATGAAATTACTGTCAAGTCTTATTTTATTTAATTATATGTATTTCAATTCCCAAATGCACACCTCCGAATAAATGCAAATTAGAAACTACTTTCTAATTTCATTCCACCTTGGTCAAGGATTCATGGGTTATCATTTATCGAATCAAATAGGATATATCTCTTCTTTTACTAGAAGCGGTAGATTCTTTATTGATCATTCATTATCTCAATATATAACTCATTATACCCAAGCATACCCTTTGATATACCCTGAGGGTCTTAATGAATAAGTCAAAGTATAAATCATTATATACAAGATACTATGATGATCTCAAGTATAAGGATCACTTGTACTACTATCACTTCAGGAATTCCTATTGACAGACAAGTAAAACTCCATTAGGTATTTCTGAGCTAGTCACGTTCAGTGAACGTATTCTCTAATAAGCACTTACATACTTGCTTTAGTGTCTCCACACAAATGATCATGAGATCAACCATCCTCATCCAATGAGCAAGCAACGTAATTACCAATCTATCCAGATTCACTAATTCCCTTTTTAGTAATCTATTAATTGGGAATATTTTAGTTTTTAAGCTATCTAAAAATTTAGATCTCATTAGTATGATCTCATCATAATTCTAAAAGCTTTGCTTAAAACTATGGGTTTATCACATATTATTAAAACAACACCATGTAGATAAATTAAATACCTTTAGTAAATAAATACTTTTATTAATAAATAAATAAGATTGTTTACAAAGTATATGTTTTATCATCATATATGATTGGCTTGTATGCATACTACTTTCAATCTCCCACTTGCACTAAATTCAATCACCATGGTATCTCATACTCATCTTCTATAAGTGACGATCGAACTGTTGTTGTGTTAAAATTATAGTAAATGGATCTGCAATGTTGTCTTGAGAGTCCATATGCTCCAGGGTGAAATCTCCTCTTTTAATGATTTCTTTAATCAAATGAAAGTGCCGCAACACGTGTTTGGATTTCTGATGAGATCTGAGTTCCTTAACCTACGCAATAGCTCCAATATTGTCACAGAATAAAGGTATTGGTCATGTAATGCTAGGAACCACACCAAGTTCGGTAATAAACTTCTTCATCCAAACAACCTCCTTTGCAGCTTCACTTGTAGTTATGTACTCTGCCTCTGTCACTAAATCAACAACTATTTGCTGTTTGAAACTTTTCTAACTCACTGCGCCACCATTCAAGGTAAACACATACCCCAAAACGGATTTACTATCATCTTGGTCTGTTTGAAAACTTGAGTCTGTGAAGCCCTCTAGTTTCAATTCAGACCCACCGTAGATAAGAAATACAGCCTTAGTTCTTCTTAAGTACTTTAGGATATTTTTCAATGCCTTCTAATGCTCATCTCTTGGATTCGACTGATATCTGCTTGTTACACTAAGTGCATGAGTGACATCTAGTCTAGTACATATCATACCATACATGATATAACTTATTGCTTAATCATAAGGAATCTTACTCATACGGTCTCTCTCCTCAGGTGTCTTTGGGGCCTGTTTCTTGGAGAGATGTATTTCATAGCTCATCGGCATGAGACCTCTTTTTGGAATCTTCCATGATAAACCTCTTTAGCATCGACTCAATGTATGTTCCTTGGGATAATCCAAGCATCCTTTTAGATCTATCTATATAGATCTTTATCCCCAAAATATAGGATGTTTCTCCCAAGCCCTTTATGGAGAAGTGTTTAGATAACCAGATTTTAATCGATTGAAGCATAGGAATATCATTCCCAATCAGTAATATATCATCAACATATAATACAAGGAAAGAAATAGCGCTCCTACTAACCTTCTTGTACACACATGGTTTATCCTTATTTTTGACAAAATCAAACTATTTGATTGTCTCAACAAAATGGATGTTCCACCTATGAGAAGCTTTCTTAAATCCATAAATGGATTGTTATAGCGTACAAACTTGATTTGTTCCAACCGTTGAAACAAATCCCTATGGCTGTATCATATACACATCCTCCTCAAGTTTCCCATTGAGGAAGGTCGTTTTCACGTCCATGTACCAGATTTCATAGTCGTGGTAAGCTGCAATCGCAAGCAAAATCTGAATGGACTTGAGCATCGCTACTGGTAAAAAGGTTTTGTCATAGTCAACTCCTTATCTTTGTTTGAAACCTTTTGTGACCAGTCGGGCTTTATAGGTCTCTACCTTGCCATCTGCTCCAGTCTTTCTCTTAAAGACCTATTTACACCCAATAGGCTTAATGCTTTCAAGTGGTGAAACCAAAGTCCATACTTGGCTTTCATCCATGGAGTCCATCTCGGATTTCATGGCTTCTTTCCACTTCTTTGAGTCTTTACTACTTATACCATATTCATAATTTAATGGATCATCATCATCTATGATACATACCTCATTGTCATCCTCTATAACGAATCCATACCTATCAGGTATTTTCGGTACTCTTCCAGATTTCTGAATAGGGTGTGTTATAATAGGTTCTTCCACTTGGTTAGGTACATGACTTTGATCCGTTGTATTTTTTGGTTCTAGAACTTTTTCAAGATATATCTTACTCCCACTGACCCCTTCAAGGATAAACTTCTTTTCCAAGAAGGCAGCATGTTTCGCAACAAACACCTTTTTATCTGTTGGATGATAGAAATAATACCCTGATGTTTCTTTAGAGTATACCACAAATCTACACTTGTCGGATCTAGTTTGTAGCTTATCATTTTCAAACTTTTTGACATAAGCTGGATAACCCCAACTCTTAACATGCTTAAGATTTTGTTTCCTCCCTATCCATAACTCACACAGGGTCTTAGGGACGGATTTAGTTGGTACCTTGTTAAGTAGGTATGCAGCCAATTCTAGGGCATATCCCCAAAAGGAAACTTGAAGGTTGGTATAGCTTGTGACGCCCCCAAAATAGGTATACATCACCCATTTTGAGTTGCCAAATACATGGTACAGAATACAACTACAACTTAATTATACAACTGTCATGTAAATTACAAGAAAACATAGCTGAGAGTTTTAACACGGATATTGTCTTTGTGACACCCCCAAATCTCGGTACTTCATTACCTCAAGATTCGGTGTTCACTTAATCAACTCATTCATATCTAACTACACAATCATAATAAAATTGAATAATAGACCTTCCCTTAAGGGATTACATAAACAAAATCTCCCAAGTTATCTAACCTTTAATTACAATCATTCAAATGCGGAAATTAAATAAATATTTCATTACATCAATCAAATTAAAGTCTAGTAAATAACTATCAACATATTACAAGTCTTCAGTACTTGTTCATCTTTCCCTTTCCTTTACTGGTGCTAGGTACATCTACCTTCTCATCTTTAACTGTAATAGTTATATAAGCAAGAGTAAGCAAACAAAACTCACTTGAAATAACAATGACGAAAATCTTACAACATTTGCCAACTAATAGGCTCAATAGAACTGAACAATATGTTCTATTAACATTCTAAAATATACAACTGAGGGTCTAATGACCACGAACCATGTCCACAATTATAAGTAATCTTTCAACTTTAACTTTAACAGTTATAAGACTATAAGGACTCCATGTACTTAGGGGGATCAGACCTTCGTACAATGTATTGTGCACAAACATTTTAACGCTAAGCGTAAACCTCTTATAAAAGAGTTGTTCATCTGAGTATTTGAATACAAGTCCGCACCAAAGTAGGTTTGGTTTAGATACATTACAGGGTAATTTTGAATTCAACGGTCATCAACTAAGGATTAGTTGAATACAAAAGAACTAATTGTACGCTATGGAATAATCATAACTGAATCAATATTTGTAACTTAATATCATATGCTTTAGGAATAATCTAATAGCATAAACACTGAATAATCACAACATAATTTACTTGAAACATATAAAGTCAAGGTTATTGAGAATTGGATACTAAGCATACAAAATGAATAGTAATTTGAACGATAAAGTTGTTCAACACTAGAATATTAAAATATAGCGATTCACATGCTAAATAACAAGTTACATATTAAAGAAACTTGCTCAATATTAAAGTATAAGATTTAGATCACTTGTATCCTCATGAACAACTAGATACAAGGATTTCTCAATAATAACAATCTAGCTCTACGAAAGTGTAGAGTTAGCAACTTGCGTAATTGTAATTGAATTAAAAGCAATAACGTACTCAACGAAATTAAACTTGCACAACGAAGTGTTAGAGTTAGAAAAATTGCTCAATGTAAAAAGAGAAGTTTAGAAAACTTGCTCAAAGAAAATTTAAGCACTTGCACAATTATAAGAGTAGAGTTAGAGAACTTACCTTGCGCATAGATTAAACCGTTAATATCTAAATCACAATATCCTATATACATATGTTAATATGATATGATCAGTTATAATCAACACTACATCACGTATGGTTTAAATGTCTAACCATGTAATCAAGTTATATTCCTAAACGATAATAAACTAATTAGGTATTAACACCATGTTCGTTCAACACATTACAATACTAAAATAACAGAATTATTTGGTCATATAGCATTACAACTAAAAATTTCAGACTTCTGTGCAAGACAAAAGTCATCTTTGAGCAATCTGCTAAGTGGCGTCGCGACGCCACAGTTTGAACTGTAGGCCGCGCTGCGGCGCTGAGGTGGCGCTTCGGCCCGAGAAATGTATAAGGACTCGGCGCTGTGGCGCGAGGTCTGGCGCTCTGGCGCTGACTTCGGCGCTGCGGCGCGAAGTCTGGCTGGGGCGCTGATTTTGGCGCTAAGGCGCGAGATTTGACGCTGGAGCGTGAATTTTTACGTAGGGGAGCCGAAACTCACAGAAACCAAACTAAGAACAGAGCAAAGCTACTATCTTAATTTTTAACAACAATTAACACCAATTAACATGTACGATTTCACGTAAATTACACATGAATGTTAAAAATCATCCATAAACCAATTATCAACAATTCGAACAACAATTTTAGAAACTTAAATTTTGAAACACTGTTTTTAAAACTCAAAACTCCATTGTTGATAAATAAAATACAGTGAACTGAAATTCCACAGTTATAACCAAATTTGATTCCTTTAAGCTACGATTTTTCTGAAATTCGTACCAAATAAACAGACATGACTTTCAACTTCATAACTAGCATACACGAATTTTTGTTATCATGCAAAACATATATTCATATATATATTTTTCACTGTAAAACCAAGTTCTCTTTCTCAATGAACTTAATTTAGCATACAACACATATATACATATATACATACATATATATATATATATATATATATATATATATATATATATATATACATGCTAGTTATAACAATTACAACAACACCAATACATAATATCATAACCAATTCTAGAACATGGTTTACAAGAATTTTGTAAAACTTTATACACAATGAAAAAAATAAGAACACAGAGACATACAAATTCACATAGTTGTAATATAAAACATATACAATAAGGTTTATAAAATATACCTTTTGTTGTTAAGAAATTACTTGATAACAGAAATTCGCTTTGGACAATCATACACTTGGCTTCCTCTCAGACTCTGTGAACTTTTCTTAAGCTTAAGCCAAAATACACAATACGTAATATTTAGCTAACCAACGCTTACCTTTGAAACGTAAAAACTGACGCCTTAATAAATAATGCTAATAAGTTATCGGTTTTAAAAGTTAATATATATATATATTATATATATTTTATTTGTTTAATTAATATTATAAATTCAAAATTTAAAAGAAATCCAAAAACCATAAGGCTTTGTTTGGCAAACCATTTAAAAATTAAAGGATTAATATACGTAAACCTTGTTTGGCAAAAACTAAATTAAAATTACTTTAATTTATTTTAATAACTCTTTATAACATAGCTATTTGTCATACTTTATTTAATAACAATTTATTAAATAATTCACTTAATCACATAACTCAACCCACAAATATAGTTAACTATCAAATTGAAATAATAATAATTTCCTTAACTTATTAATTATTTATTTAATAAACAATTAATCAACTCAAATCAATTTAGACAATTACAAATATGTATTCAACAATTAACACATCCAATAAATATTTATATAAATCAATAAATATTTATAAATTACATTTAAAATTCTAAAATTCTGGAATGCTTCAGTCTTCTGGACAATATCCACACTCAAATTCAATCTAATTACATTTATTATCACACTATTTCACAGAATAGTGAGAACTAATAAAACAAACATCTGGATCGTCAATCCATTCCTCGACTAGTCCCAGCTATATTCTCATTTCCTGAAGAGAGCAATGAAAGAAAAAGGTGAGCTCAACTAGCCCAGTAATAAATATTATGACTAAGATAATGCAGAATAAATTATCATTAGCCTTCAACAGTATAACAACTGATAGAATATAATAGACAACAAGTTTTAGATCAAGAACTGCAGCAGAATAAACAATCCATTAGAAGAGTCAAGTAGAGCATGATATCTACTATCTTCTATGATTTAAAAAGTTTATCATCAATTTTATCGCTGAGACCCAACTCAATAAATAATCCACAACACTAAGTTATCCATACACTACGGGCCAAGGATATTCGTGTTTTCATCAACGGCCATGTTCACGCCATAAAAATATTCATCTTTGCACCCTTGGCCTAAGAGAACATATGGTCATGATCATACCAAAAACTATCCATCAATGCACTACGGGCTAATGAGGACTTTTATCACATCATTTGTAACATTATGGTTATGATTATACCGAATAATCTCTGGTCATAATCATACCAAGTCCATCTATACACTACGGGCCAAAGATGACTTTGATAATAATATAAGCATGATGATGATGACAATGATATAAGAATTCAACTAAAAGAAAGTAAAGGATAAATTTTTAAAGATTTATAATTTAATTTATTCAGAATTCAATAATATCTAAATTGTCAATATGATACTGCTTTGTGGAGTAAAATTCAAGAATAATATTGTATCAAAAATGATTTGGACCGAAAAAAAAATCAATTTTGGCATGAATAACACTCCAAGTGAATAGTATCCAAGTGAATAGTATCCTGTAAATTGTACTTCGAGAATAGTATCCCGTGAATAGTACTTTTTGAATAGTACTTCATGAATAGTACTCATGAATAGTACTTCGTGAATAGTACCTTGTTAATAGTAACGTATAAATGAATACTACTCATGGACAGTACTCCGACATGAAAAGCTTAAAATTTAATAAGAATGTGTAGAAAATATCCTTGTGAAGCGATACTAGATGAAGCACAAATTTCAAGAATATTCTACTAATTTCACGGAGTATAGAAGCAATATTTTAACAAAATGAGGATATAATCAGGAATACGAGACGAAATAATATTACTCACATACTACAGAGTATGGAAGAAAATATTATTCCTTATGAATACTGAAAAACATAATATCCCTTACTACTGTTGAACGAAAAAAATATTCCAACGAATATTGAACGAAGATAATATTCCTTACGAATATTGAAAGGAAAAAATATTCATATGAATACAAAAAAATAATATCTCTTCTGAATATGAAATAAATAATACCCCTTACGAATACGAAAGAAATAATACACATTACCTCAGAAGAAGACTGGATACTGGAATAGTGAAGTAGCAGACTTCTCTTCTTCTTTCTCTCTATAGCTTCTCTCTCTATAGATTCTCTTTCTATAATTGCTCTTTTGAGTCTTAGTGAATTGGTGAGAATGAAGGAAGAATGAGCTTTTATTTATAAAAAATATAATTTTGATAATTGCACGTTTTGGGGCTCGAAATATTACAGTATAATACCTTCATCTTTTCTTTCATTTTTAATTTAGTCATGCAAGTATTATCAAACTTGCACCACCTCCCCTAATAGTAAATCATGTGAATCAATAGTATATACATGTGAACAAATAGTTATAAGCATGTGAATTAATAGCAATTAATTACTCATTTATCCGATTAATTACCATATTGGTCAATATAACCTCCATACATCTATTATTATCGAAATATATGTCGATTTTCACTAACACTAATAATCCCAACACAATAAAATTATCAATTTCATCTTTAATTAATACGAACTTATTCATCATTAATATTATATCTCACAATATTTAACACCCAGATCATTTTCAAGAAAGAGGGGGCTTTCTAATAAGGATTTCTCCCTATTGGCGCGCAATTAGGTGACCAAACCTCTGCTCGACAGAACTTTTTAGACATCATCAATATTGTAAATAATAATATGAATAACTTTGTCGTCTCAATTATTAATTTAATAATAATAAATATTATGCAGATAATATTGTGACAATAATTGAATCAATAATATAAGAGATATTATGTAGCAATTACTGTAGCAATAAATGAGTATAACTGAGTGACTTCTCACGTAAGCATCAATAATCAATACAGTGTACTACTATGCAACCACGCGTATTACTGTTCTTTTACTATCGGGTAATTCAACAGTTTAAAAATATTTCAGTCGTTTTCTAACTACGACAGTACCTCCGTTGTGGGGTCCACCAATAATTGTGTCGTCGTACGAATATTCCCTGTTAAAACGAATATTCCCCGACCAATCAAATATTCCCCGACACAACGAATATTTTATATCAACTTGTTTACTTTGCAAAATTTTTAAATATCACCCTTAACTTTAACCTTTTATCAATTTATCCATTTACTAAATAGAATAACAATTATCAGAAAATTGAATACTTTCATTTTATAAAATTCGGGGTCTTATAATCTTCCCTTCTTATGAAATTTCGCCCTCAAAATTTACGTACCTTGTAGTTCGAAGAGATGATAATACCTTGATTTTATTTCAAATTCTAACTCTTGAGGTATAACCCTATAGCGTAGAATATGTTCCTTCTTATCCAAAATTTTAACAGGCGCCTCTTCATACGTTAAATCTTCCGTTATCTCGTTCAGTTCTAATTTAATAATGTGCTTTGGGTCATCCACATATTTACGTAACATCGATACATGAAAAATAAACGTTATGAACACGCGACATACTTGGCGGTAAGGTGAGTCTATAGGCCACAGTTCCTACTCGATCGATGATTTCAAATAGACCAATAAAGTCGAGGGTTGAGATTCCTCTTTTCGTCGATTTTTGCTTCTAGAATAACGCCCTATTGAACATTCTTCTTCACATTCATCAGCTCTGGGTATGTAGCTTAAGCGGCTTTAACTTTATCGATTAAAGTCGGTTCTAATCGTATATTCCCTATTTTTACGTAGGTTCTTAGAGTTTTTAACTATATCTTTATCTTTTGGAAATCGTACAAATGGGTCTTTGTGTTAACAAAGCCGCACTCGTAACCGCATACGATCTTCTACTCAACGCGTCAGCTACCATGTTCGCTCTTCTACGATGTTATAGAATGGTATAGCCGTAATCTTTTACAGCTCGAGTCAACATCTTTGGCGCATGTTACGTTCGTTTTGGGTGAAAAATATTTGAGGGTTTTTGTATTGGGTTCAAGGTAGATACAAAATTCGATTTCACGCTCTGGGGGTAGGCCAGAAAGTTCTTTAGGGAATACGTGAGAAAATTTATTAACAATAGAAATATCATTTAAATCTGACGTGTTTTTGTTTTAATCAGTGACATGGGCTAAGAAAGCTTAACATCCGTTTTTTAATAAACAAATAGCTTTATGGCTTGATATGACAGTGATTGACTTTAGTGGTTTGGTTGCTTGAATTCGCATAATAGGTTGGTTAGAAAAATGAAAGCTAACAACCTTACGAAAATAATCAATTTTAGCATGATGAATAGTTAACCAGTTGATTCCTAAAATCACATCAAAGGCAAGCATTTTTAAAGAGATAAGATCGACAAGTAATGTGCGGTTACCGATTTAAATCAAATAAGACTTATAAACAGTGGATGTAATGAAGGTTTCTCTCAATAAAGTTTCAACAGATAAGTCAAAGTCTAATTTCACCGAAGTCAAATTTAAACGTTGAGCGCAAGTAGGAGAAATCAAAGAGTTGGTAGAACCGTATCGAATAAGGTATAGACTTCGTAAGCGTTTATGATTAACTTACACGTGATAACTTCATTCGGGTTCCTCAATAAACGCTCTCACTTAAACTACCGGCTTGGACTTGTCTGAGACATCCTTTGGCGTCACCATCCCAGCTGGACTTAACTTCACTACACGACAAAATTGAGCTAGGCGACCTTCTCTTCTGTAATTGAAACACGCTTTGGGTTGCTACGTATAATTTTGACGGATGTGTCCCTCATGTCCGCATTTGAAACATATGACCGGCAATCGTTCTTCTTCCTTGGAAACGGGTGTTGTTATCTTTCCATCATTATTGAACCTTCTCTTCTTGAAGTTGTTCTCACTTAGTTCACCTTTCCTATTATCTTGGCCATGATTACCACCGGAGTGGTTACCATTTCGGGCATATTGATTCTCTCTACGTTTGTTGTCACCGCTTCAATGACTGCTACCATTGGTATTATCGATTTGCCGGCAGCTCTCTCTTGGTTGGGTTGACTCATTATCGCGCTCCAATAACTGAGCACTATTTACAACATCTGAATACAAACACAGTTTGTGAGTGATAAGGTATTGACGTATCTTGGGTTTCAAACCTCTTATAGAAACATTCACGTTATTCTCTTCTCATTATCAACTAAGTGGGACGCAAACAGGGATAACTCGGCAAACTTAGCTTCGTACTGCGACACGATCATATTATTTTGCTCCAGCTTGATGACTTCCACCTCCTTCATGTGACGAATACTTTCGGGAAAGTACTTGTCGTTGAACAATTCTTGAAACTTCTCCCAAGACATCTTGAGTGCGTCAGGCTGTGTACGTTTTACAAATTCCCACCAGTAATTTGCCTCTTCACGCAACATAAAGGTGGTGAAGGGAACCTTTTGCTCCTCTGAGCATTCCAAAACATCAAATATATTGGTGATCTACTTTATCCACCTCTTTGGCTTAAGTGGTTCTGGCTTTTCCAAAAACTCCGGTGGTCCCAACTCCTTGAACTGCTTAGCGGTGACCAACTGTGGGTTGCCATTGTTTCCACCTGCATTATGAACACTAGTCTCTCTCGTTTGGTGTTGCATGAACTACACAAAGCCTCTGAACATCCCATTGTTGCCTTCCTGCACATTATCCTGGTTATTGATCTATGGTGACTCAACGGTCTCTTGTGCTCCATTGCTTATCTCAACATTTTAAGATGCTATTTTACTATCAGAAAATAAGGGTTAATTGACATGCCAGATATTATCCCTATACTTTGACCGACCAGTTAAATAACAAATAAGTTTAGGTAGGTCATACAAGCGAAGGAATTACCTGTCTTTCCCATCCTAGTTCTAGTCTCACATCTCATCTAGGGATCATATCCCTAAGCTTTGATACCAACTGTGACGCCCCCAAAATAGGTATACATCACCCATTTTGAGTCGCCAAATACATGGTACAAAATACAACTACAACTTAATTATACAACTGTCGTGTAAAATACGACAAAACATAGCTGAGAGTTTTAACACGGATATTATCTTCTAGACAATATCCACACTCAAATTCAATCTCAATACATTTATTATCACACTACACTATTAGAAAATCAGCCTATAGCGACGGTCGCCGACCGTCGCTATAGGCCAAAAGACCGTCGCTAAAAGTTTTAGCGACGGTCGCCGACCGTCGCCATAGAACCCGTCGGTAAAGCCTATAGCGATGGTCTTTTGGCCTATAGCGACGGTCACCGACCCTAGCTATAGGTCATGACAAAATCGTGTATTTGCTCTTTACTAACGGCCGCTGAGAGTTATTGCTACGGTCATGACCGTAGCTATAGATGTCTATAGAGACGCTCGGTGACCGTCGCTATAGGGATGTGTTTTATAGAACACTATAGCTACGGTCGATGACCATCGCTATAACCTTTTCATATTTAAAAAAAAATTAATAATGCACATTTATTCAACAAACACAAATACAATATAAAATAAAATATAAAAAATATTATATACATCATTTAAAATTATTCACATTACAACATTACAAGCATCACAAACAAGTACATTGTCCACCTCGTTAACCATAAACTTGCATATTTGACAGGCCAAAGCCTTGTTCATGTAAAATCCTTTAAAGGAGGAGTCCAGATGGGGTGCTCCAAAAGTTGTGGTTGTAATAACTTCTGAATGATTTACTTTGCTGGTGGGCAACTAATATTCTTCTGTTATTTCTGGCATGCTTCTGTTGATATTGTCAACCCATGGAGAACTGATAAACCAATACTTGCCATTTCAGCCAAGTTTGCTCCTTTGCCTCCAAGCTACATGAAATATATACACATACAAAAGCACAATATTCTAAACATAGATGGATCAACTAACAAACCCCAAACTATAATACTATAATAATGATTTGCAAATTATTATATATGGAGTCTTTTCTATTGATATCCAAGTGCACCCTCATAAAAAAGCCAAAAAGATGCAAAAAATGAAGATCAACTAACAAAACAGAAAGTGTAGAAAAGAAAAGATACAGAGATATATAATTCATGTGTTTATACACATAAAAAGATTTGGAAGCAAAATTACTTACCAGGGACTTCATGCCCTTGTTGGCATCACTCTTTCCTTTTCCAAATGTGAATACCCTCTAAAACATAACAGAAAGTGTAGTTATTTAAAGAAAGAAAAGATCAAACAGTCTAATGAATATGCATTTTAAAAAGGATTATCAATCCTACAGCAACATAAAAAACAATTTGCAACTAAAAATATTTAAGTTTTTAACTTTGTGGAACGTTCTTGACATAGTTGGTGTTTATTGTGAAGCAGTGGACAGTTGAGCTTGAGGATGCATCATTATGAGATTGCCAGAATTCATTATGCTTGTCATTCCCAAAAGATAATGATAATAATGTAGAAGAAAAAGAACAGACACTACTCGAAAGTGTAGTAGTAGAGATCATCAATTATGTATATTATTTAAATTATAAATAAAGTTATATTATATGTATGTATATAATAATAATAGTAATAAACGGCTGCTAAATCAAATTAAGGTGAAGCAGCAGGTGAATAAAAAGTTGATATTATTATACATATCTAGATAATGAGCAGTTGAGTTGATATTAGCATGGTTAGTTTGAGTGGCAATATTTTATGTATTCTTAGAAGCTTAAATGTATGTATGTATGTATTATTATTATTTAGATTTAATAAAAGTATTATTGGTAATTACATATGTATTAGCCAGCACAGGAAAGTTTATGGTATACATCAAACACACGAACACCACCAGTCTTTTGTGTTTTCCCGTAGTAGTGATAGTAACTAGAGAGTTCTTCTAGGCCCACTTCCTGAACCTCACCATCAATTATCAAATACTACAAGTCAAGTAGTAGGTCCTTGCTTGCTAAGGTGTAACATCTGCAGAACATTTCTTTGGAGCTAATAAGCATTGGTGATAATAATAGTTTGTGGCGTTGGGGGTGCTGACAGTGACATCTTTAGTTTTGATTTTTATCTAGGAACTCATTTTCAAGGCGGAATTAGGTGCAAACATTTTACATTAAAAACTTAAAAACATAGCAACAACAGTTCTCACGAAAATGAATCAATGATTTCATATCCTAACTTTGATTACTATTGATGTTTTCCTCTTTTAGCAACACTGAGTCAGGTTCCTCTTATGATCCTGAAAACTATTGATTTTACCCTCCCCAACATCTAAATCACCCCTTGCCCGTCAAAAAAAACAAAACAAAACTAAGAGGACTTTTACAAACTCTATATTATTTGGAGTGTTTATATTTATTTACTGTGAGTATATTGTTATGTCTGGGTGCAACAAAGGGGAAAATGGACATGTACCTTACAGAAATTCTAAGATGACACGCATACTACAAAACTCTCTAAGAGGTAATGCAAGAACTGCCATAATTTGCACTATGAGCCCTGCACACAGTCATGTTGAGCAGTCAAGAAATACCCTATTGTTTCCCGTTTGTGCAAAGGAAGTCAGAACAAATGCACAAATTAATGTAGTGATGTCAAAGAAGGCGTTGGTAAGACAGTTGCAAAGAGAATTGGCTAGATTGGAGAGCGAATTGAGGAGTTTACAATCAATTTCTACCATGGGAAATCCTGCATCATTACTAAAAGAGAAGGAATGTCTCATTGCAAAGGTGACGAAGTAGATTCCTGACATGCAACTTAAATTCATAAAGTGATATTTTATGTTAAGTTCTACAACCAAGTGATATTTAGCTACACAAGCACAATGATTATTAGCCCCAAAAAGAACTCCAGCCATGGCCCAACAGGCCTACTACTGCTGTGACACGCTGCTGCCACTGGGCAGCAGCTATTCCCCCTCACTCTTGACCCTTTTGTGCTAAGTGTTGAGTATTACATGAGTCATAAGTATTCGTATTGCAGAGAAGTACTACAGAAACATATTGAGTAGTTTAATGTTTGCCCAACTAGAGCTCAAAGAGAGTCTCAACTGATGCACATGATTGCTGCTACCGTGGGTAGCAGCTGAACCACTAATTTCATACCATCTTTGGCTTGAATTTAAGTTTTCATTACCATTATATACTTTTAAACTCTTCATTTATCAGTATATGTAAGATGTTCAGTTATCCCAATCTTAAGTTTTACCAAATAACTGACTTTAATCTAAAACAGTCCACATGGGACTTCTATCAAGCATGTGGTGTGCAAAATTTTATATTACCAATTTCAAAACTATTGGTTTATATCATAAACCCATATTATTCTCCTTATTACTCCATAGCCACTTATCTCCTTGTGCCTAAATTCAATTCATAGCAATCAATTACACAGTCACATGCATGTATAATCAAATAATTGACAATCTAATTATTTTATTTTCTTCATAACATGCAATTCTTTTGATAACCACATATTTAATAGTGCATATTTAACATCTTAAAGTAAATACTTAGCAAAGATGCATTACCTTTCTAAGCTTTGATTTCCGAATTAGTTGGTTGCAACCCAAATACTTCTGAGTTTCTCCTTACTTGATAGTGTATCCTTCCTCAGTTATCAATTAGGAAAACAATCTAACATGCATCTAACAATCAGGAAAACTAAAAATTCTTCCCATTACAATATCATGAAATAAGGACTTGAATGTGATGGTAAAATGCATATTTTACCTCAACTCAATTGGAGTAGCAATAAAATTAGAATCGAATGAAATTCATATAATAAGGGGTTATCTTAATCCTAAGTCTCCAGCATACAAAACCCACATAAGCTAGAATCGAATGAAATTGGAATAATTCAACAATAAGGGGTTATCTTAATCCTAAGTCTCTAGCAAAGAAAGTAAATTACCACAAAGAAATCATTAACAACAATTATGACAAAGCTGAACTCTAAACCAGTAGCATTTTGGTTGTGATAAACTATATCACCGATATAAACAGTAAAATGAATTGATAAATTAAGTACCCATTTTATGCTTAGATACCAAGGAAATTTTGACGAGGTCAAGTGTAAATAGGATATTAAATCCAATGTATCTCAAAAGACGGGGCATTTTACTCTACAGAATTTGATTTTTCAAAAACTATATCAATTAAACAATTCATTTCCTAAAACAAATGCTGTTAAAGAGATAAGGTATCATACACTGAACTCGGTGTTAGATTTCCGTGAAAGCAACTCCACAAAACTCCCCAGTCCTGCAGCTGTTCCAAATAAGTTAATTTTAAAACTTTTGTTAGGAAAAAATTTCAGATTCCATTTATGCTTGGCCTTAGATATATAACAAAAAAAACAAAACAGAAAAAATCTTTGACCAAAAGAAAGCAGTTTAACCAAAATACGAAACAAAGAAATCTTTCCTTCATTTTGTAGTACTTTTTCTGGTCGGTCTTCAACCCATCTCAGATAATAGTCAATACAATCTGGAACTCAGCATTATCAGTGGAAGCCGGGTTGGGAGCAACACCGATCTTGAATACTCCTCCACGGCCTTCACTCCCTCGTGAATCAATAAAGTTGCATCACCACCATCATCCATAATCAGATCCGGCCCTTGAACAGCTTTGAAGGTCTGAACTCACATCTAATCCAAAGCCTTTTCTGGTCGAGGTGATTTTCGCTCCCTTGAACGGCTGTGAAGGTCTGAACTCAGTCCGACAGGACATGAGTCCGGGGCATACAAAGCTTCTAATTTTATTTGGGTTAAAGAGGAGAGCGAGCGGTAGAGGAAGAGTAACAAGAGAGGAGGGAGACGAATGATTTAGGGGAAAAGTGAAATGATTTTGGGGAAAATTGTGACGCCCCCAAAATAGGTATACATCACCCATTATGAGTCGCCAAAAACTTGGTACAGAAATAACTATTACTTTATTAATACAATTGTTGTGTAAAATACAACAACCCAATACAGTGAGTTTAAATACAAATATTATCTTTTAGACAATATTCACACTAAAATAAATCCTCATTACAATTATTGAAACACTATTTTACAAAATAGTGAGGACTGCTAACACAACTGACTGGAAACATCACTCCACACCCCGACTAGTTCCCGCTATATTCTCGCCTCCTGAGAAAAATAGAATAAAAAGGAAAAAGGGTGAGCTCAACTAGCCCAGTAAAGAATATTATGACTAAGCTAATATACAACAAATTATCATTAGTATTCAACAGGGAAAAATCTGATAGAATATAATCGACAACAAGTTTTAGATCAACAACTGTAGCGGAAACAGCAAACCATTAGAAGAGCCAAGTAGAGAAAGAATTCTACAATCTTCTAGGATTTAAAAGTCAATCATCAATATTTTATCCCTGTAACATCAATCAATATACATCTTGAATCAAATATTCATCTTTGCACTACAGGCCAAAGATATTCATTTGTAACACCAGTCGGTCATGTTCATCTCAACACCTATTCATCTTTGCACTACAGGCCAAAGATATTCATCAGGTAATCATATATCTTTGCACTACAGTCCAAAGATATTCAGTAATATTATCATTTAGGACTGAGGATGATGAAAAATATCTTAAAGAAAACGAATCCAGTGAGACAGAAGGACAAATAGTAGGGATTCATATAACAGTTTATCCAAGATCAATAATACTTCATAATAATCAATTGTGAAGCAGAATTTAAAAATAAAAATCAAAACATGGATACAATCAAAGATAATAACCATAATAGACATCTTGGACAAAAAGGAAAATTTTTATTTTTCGATGAATAGTGTCGTATTCGTGAATAGTGCCGTATACGTGAATAGTGCCGTATACGTGAATAGTAACCCCGACACAAAAAGTTTCAAATTTGATAAAAAGCTCATATCAATATTTCAGCATAATGATATTGAAGAAAATAATATCATTTAAGAAGGAAATAATATCCCTTACCTCAAAATAACGGTACTTCTGACTGAATATCGGATATGAGGCTGAATAAAACTTGTGCTGAATAGCAACTCTCAAAGTATCTAAATACTCACAAAATACATTCAATAATCTAGAGAGAGAAAGAGAGAAAATTTATGAATTCTGGTGTGATTTTCAATTCTAACTTACCCTCTATTTATAGGAAAATGTTAGCACGTCGAAGCAGACTTAACCTGCAACCTGATGGCTTTACCTGCTACTATTCCCACCCACCACATTTGAATAAAAATTTCAGCACATTTCTTCACCAACCAAGAGTGGGGCCCACCAATTCTATAATTTTCTACCAAAATGATTAACTCCGAAAATTCAACAATTTCTGAACCAGTCATCTCGTAAAATTCATAACAAATCATACGTTCATTTTTAACGGTTTAAAATTTGTGGACATATACTCAACTTATATATGTATAACATATCTAAATATTACCACGATCCAACGGTCGGAATAAAAATTATAACCCTCGCAAAATATCTCAAAAACCCTAATTTGATTTTCAATACCTCCGTTCTGACAAAAATACAGATAAAACACCTCAACATTAATTCCTTCATTTTTAACCACAAAAATATATCCCTCATTTATATCTACATAAAATAAATATTTCCTTATCATATGAATCAATAATTAATTATTCACAAATAATATTACAGAATCACATTTATGACAACCAGGCCGTTCCGAGGAAAGAGGGGGCTTTCCAATAAGGATTTCTCCTTACTAGCGCGCAATTAGATGACCAAACCTCTCCTTAGACAGAACTTTCTAGATATTGCCAATAATGCTATCTATTAATATTATTTAAATAATATGAATTATTGATCAGATAATGGAAAATATTGTGCAGCAACAATTATTGAAACAACAATAATATAAAATATCAACGCAGCAATTATTGAATCAATAAAATAAAATATTAAATATTAACTACTGTAACAATTATTGAGTAGTGTCTTCCTTCGTAAGAATTAATAATTCTAAAATACTGTGCAATCCGTGTGCTATTGTGCAACCACGCGTAATACTGTATTTTAACCACCGGGTATTCCAACAGTGTTAACGGTAACAACTACGCCGTTATTTATAAAAACTCAATTTTTGTCGTTATCTTCATCCAATCGTTTTCCGTTATGGGGCTCACAAATAGCTGCGTCGTCGTACGAATATTCCCCGACAGAAAGATTATTCCACGACCACACGAATATTCACCGACCAAAAATGATTATTTTATAACCACTTGCTTATTTGAAATATTTGCGCATTTTACCCATAACTACCACATTAATCAAATCAACCCTTTATATTTCAAAATAATAAATAGAGGAAATTTAATTTCATTTATTAATAAGTTGGGGTCTTACAACCTCCCCTCCTTATGAAATTTCGTCCTCGAAATTGACGTACGTACCTGGTGTTTCGAATAGGTGAGGATACCTCGCTTTCATTTCTGATTTCACCTCTCAAGTCATTTCTTCAATAGCATGGTTTTTCCACAAAACCTTAACTTGTGGTATAACCTTCGTGCATAGGACATGTTCTTTCCTATCCAATATCTTAACAGGTACATTCTCGTACGTTAAATCTTCGGCTATCTCGTCTGGTTCTAACGCAATAATATGATTCGGGTCGTCCACATATTTACGTAACATCGATACGTGAAAAACGTTATGAACACGCGACATACTTAGCGTTAAGGCGAGTCTATAGGCCACAGTTCTTACTCGATCGAGGATTTCAAATAAATCGAAGGCTTGAGCTTTCTTCTCTTCATCAACTCTTACTTCTAGAATAACACATTCTTGCACCTTCTTCTTTATATTCATCAGCTCCAGGTCTGTAGCTTGAGCGGCTTTAACGTTATCGATTAAAGTCGATTTTACTCGTATATCATCACGTGGGTCCCTAGAGTCATTAACTCTATCTCTATCATTTATAAATTATATAAAATAGGTCTTTGTGTTCAACAATATCGCACTCGTACTCGCGTACAATCTTCTACTCAACGCGTCAGCTACCACGTTCGCTTTTCCAGGATGGTATGGTCAGAACAGGTTCCGAATGAGTCGCCTCTTGAGCTATTGGAAAATCTTCTCGCATTCCTCGCTCCATACGAATTTTGTATCTTTCTGAGTCAGCTAAGTTAACGGAGTAGCGATTCGAGAAAATCCTTCCACGAATCTTCGATAGTAACCAGTTAAGCCCAAAAAGCTACGTACTTTGGTCACCGACTTCGGTTACTCTCAATTATGATTCATATCCCAATCTTGGATAGCACGTCACAATGGCACCTATTGTTTTACCACCACACAAATATAGAGTCCCTTACGGAGAGTCTGGCTTTGGTGCATTCCACAAAAGAAGTCACCAGATAGAGGCTCGGGTACCAACTTCTATAGTTGGGTTTCTAACTCCTGAAGTTCAATAGGAGCTATTTAATATGAGATTTTAGAAATGAGTTTTGTATCGGGTTGAAGATCAATACAAAAATTCAATATCACGCTGTGACAACCCCAAAATAGGTCCATTCCATCCAACCTATTCTGAGTCACCAAATACATGGTACATAAAACAACTACAATTTTATTACAACAATTATCGTGCAAAATACAACAATACATATGCTGTGAGTTTGGATACAAATATATACCAAATGTGACTCATGTTCCAACCGTGGACATCACCTCACAATGACACCTTACATAAAGGTATAGTCAAAAACTGTTTTAGAAATTAGAATCTTTGGGAAGTGCTCAAGGAAACCATCGTACATGGGAGGCCATGCGTCTAGGTTATGATAGATATCATATGGCCACAGAATTATCCTTGGTTGACCCAATAGACCCCAAAGAAAAATGAGAAGATAACTATCATATTCTTCCCAATGGTGAGTCTTCTCTTGACATATCATTATCTCTACTGTCTCTAATTGAGAATTATACTTCAAACAAACACCAAGATTATATAGGTAGTGCTCGTATATATACTCAGCAAGTGGATGAGCACATCCCTGTCTTATGATGACACGAGGTTGTATGTCGTTAGATATCTTGTATGATAGTGGCAAACCACCCTTCCAACGTTGGGTACACCTTACCCTATTGGATTCACCAAATAAAACTACTAAATGAACTTTTCTATACTGCTTCGGGAGAACATCCACAGCTAGATACCACCGTTCTATTTCTCCGTTATCCTCGCTCGACCCAGCTACACTCTTATTACCTGAAAGAAATTGTGAAGCAAAAGGGTGAGCACAACTAGCTCAGTAAAGAATATCATGACTAAAGATAATTAAATTGTCAATAGCCTTCATCAATAATAAATTAGAGATTTAGAACATATGGTAAATGATAAAAAAATTCAACCATAGTTGCAGCGGAACGTGCAATCCATTAGAAGAGTCAAACAGACCATAAAATCTATTATCTTCTCCATGTTAAAAATCCATCAACAATGTTTTATCCCTATAACATCAATCAACAGTTCTGGTCCACAATCATATAAATAACTCATAATCATAATTGTGATTCTAAATTTCTCTTCGCATCCAGGACGAAGATAATTTTCATCACATGTCTTTACCTGAAACATCAAAGATCATGGTTATACCAAATCACAGTTCCTGTTCATAATCATACTAATAAATTCATCTTTGCACTACGGGCCAAATATATTCTTCCACAGACCATCTTTGCACTATAGGCCAAAGATATTCATCAACAGGTCATCTTTGCACTACGGGCCAAAGATATTCATCAACAGACCATCTTTGCACTACAGGCCAAAGATATTCATCAACAGGACATCTTTGCACTACAGGCCAAAGATATTCATCAACAGACCATCTTTGCACTACGGGCCAAAGATATTCATCAACAGACCATCTTTGCACTACAGGCCAAAGATATTCATCAACAGGTCATCTTTGCACTACAGGCCAAAGATATTCATCAAAAGACCATCTTTGCACTACAGGCCAAAGATATTCATCAACAGGTCATCTTTGCACTACGGGCCAAAGAAATTAATATCTCAAAGAAATATATAATCATTTCAGAATTTATATAAACAATAATTATAACCATGTTGATCAATTCACCTTTGCACTTAAGCTAAAGATATTCAGTTATAAATTCAATGGTCATGATCATACCAGTCAACAATTCAACTTTGCACTACTGGCCAAAGAGAACCTATAGTCATGATCATACCAATAATTTACCCATCTTTACACTCAAGCGAAAGAGAATTTTAACATCAAGGTTATAAAAATGTTATATATGATAATAAAAACAATATGATCAAAACATGGATTTAATTTCAAGAGCAATATTCATAAATCAACTATAATTTGGTTAGAAAAAGAAATCAATTTTGTCGTGAATAGTAACTCGTGAATAGTAACTCATGAATAGTAACTCGTGAATAGTAACTCATGAATAGTAATCCCGACATGAAAAAGGTAGAAATTCCACAATAAAATACATACCAATATTTCGGTATAATGACATTGAAAGAATAATATTTCTTAAGCTTATAAACAATTTATTTTAATTGTTTACACTTTACTAAATAATGCATTTAATCATCCTAAAATGCCAAACTCATAAGATTTCATCACCAATAACCAAAAACCCTCATCAAAAATATGCATATACCTCATATAGGATTCTTAAGCCATAAAATTTATTTTTTAATTTTCTTTCTTTACAAAACATATTTAATTAATTTACTCATAACTAGACTATTTTTATGAAAAATACCAAATCAGTTTCAAAAATATTTATTTTCTGGGATTTAGCATAATATAGTCCCATAGTGAACATATACTTTTCTCAGAATTTTTAAAAGTCATTTACTATTTTTTATATGGCCAAAATAGTCGAATATTTAGACATTTATCAAAAATTATACTTTTATCTAAAAATTCTAAAATTCACAGAGTATACTCATATCATATACATGTACTCCCAATAAAAATTTTATCAATTTTGGAGTTAACCACAAGGAGTTATAAGCGGTTACTTTTAAAATAGTCTTTTCTCATAAAATTCACAACTCTTAATCTATACATCCAAAAATCACCATTTTTGGACACAATCAAGAAAACTCATCAAAATATCATTTTCAATTTTTTCAGAATTTTTGAAGGTCAGAAAAATTACGAAACTGAAAAACATAACAACCCTTAAAATCCCTTACTATCCCTTACCTCAAAAGAGCAGTACTTCTGATCGGTATAAGGCTGAAGGAAACTTGCACTGATGAATAGAAACTCACAGAGTATCTAAATACTCACAAAATACACTCAATAATCTAGAGAGAGAAAGAGAGAAAATATATGAATTCTGGTGTGATTTTTAATTCTAACTTAGCCCTCTATTTATAGGAAAATGTTAGCACGCCGAATCAGACTTAACCTGTAACCTGATGGCTTTACCTGTTACTATTCCCACCAACCACATTTGAATAAAAATCTCAACAAATTTCTTCACCAACCAAGAGTGGGGCCCACCAATTCTAGAATTTTTTACCAAAATGATAAACTCTAAAAATTTAACAATTTCTGAACCAGTCATCTCGTAAAATTCGTAACAAATCATTCGTTCATTTTTAACGGTTCAAAATTTGTAGACATATACTCAACTTATATATGTATAACATATCCAAAAATTACTACGATCCAACGATCGGATTAAAAATTATAACCCCCGCAAAATAACTCAAAAACCCTAATTTGATTTTTAATACCTCCATTCCGACAAAAATACTGATAAAATACCTCAACATTAACTCCTTCATTTTTAACCACAAAAATATATCCCTCATTTATATTCACATAAAATAAATATTTCCTTATCATATAAATCAATAATTAATTATTCACAAATAATATTACAGAATCACAATTATGACAACTAGGCCGTTCCCAGGAAAGAGGGGGCTTTCCAATAAGAATTTTTCCTTACTGGCGCGCAATTAGATGACCAAACCTCTTCTTAGACAGAACTTTCTAGACATTGCCAATAATGATATCTAATAATATTATTCAAATAATATGAATTACTGATCTGATAATAAAAAATATTGTGCAGTGACAATTATTGAACAACAATAATATAAAATTTCAACGTAGCAATTATTGAATCAATAAAATAAAATATTAAACAGTAATTACTGTAACAATTAGTGAGTAGTGCCTTCTTACGTAAGAATCAATAATTTTAAAAATATTGTGCAATACCGTGTGCTACTGTGTAATATCGCGTATTACTGTATTTTAACTACCGGGTATTCCAACAGTGTTAACGGTAACAACTACGCCGTTATTTGTAAAAACACAAATTTGCCATTTTCTTCATTCAACAGTTATTCTGTTATGGGGCCCACAAATGGCTGCGCCGTCGTACGAATATTTCCCGACAGAAAAAATATTCCATGACCAAACGAATATTTCCCGACAACAATGATTATTTTATAACCATTTATTTATTTTGAAAAATTTTTACTTTTCACCCATAACTTTAATTTTTTATCAATTTAACCATTTACTGAATTGTAATTATAAGAAAAATTGAAAACTTTTATTTCATAAAATTCGGGGTCTTACAATCTCCCCTCCTTATGAAATTTCGTCCCCAAAATTTACGTACCTGACATTTCGAAGAGTTGAGAATACCTTACTTCCATTTCAGATTCTATCTCTCAGATCATCATGATTTCTCCATTGCTCATCTCCCATGATAACTTCATTTGGGTTCCTCATTTGTTGGGAAGTAATGACAACCGCCATTCCTCAAACTACTCAGCTTTGACTTATCTGGAGCAGCATTTGGCGTCATCATTACCGTTGGAATATACTTTTCTATAGGACATATTCCTCCCTCAGCTGCCTCTTCGTATTCCTCATTCATGATCTGAATCATCAATCTTCGATCCATATCGGATTCAGGTTGACCGCTATGTACAGGGTAATTCAAAACTCGATGTTGGGTTCTCCCAATTGCTTTCCAAAAAGAGAAATTAATATCATCTATTTTAACCTTCTTAGATCGAACATCTCTTTCCACAATATCCACGTGCTGTGCGGCTTTTGCTCATGCATCACTTATTCTCACTCGTTCAGTTTTTTCTTCTTTCAGCTCAGATTCTATTTTTATCATCTTATACTCTGCCAAAGAATGCTTCTGTTCAAGCATCACATATCGGGTAACACAAGCTTGAATTGTTGCATCCTTTTGTTCCACGACCACCTGTCGTTCTTCTGCCTGCTCTTCTAACTCAAGAATACGATTTTGAAATTCTACATTTTGATCATATAATACCTCTAATAAACTCTCCTCAGGTACTTCTTCTTCCTCTTCTTCCTCTTCTTCCTCAGTCTCAGCTGTTACCTCTGCGACTATCTCGGGTGCAACTATCTCGGGTGCAACTATCAATTCTTTACTCACCACATGGATATCTCTAATTCCTTCTTCCTCTGACATCACATTATCACGGTTAGTGATTAGAGGTATCCCTACAGTCTCATTCACTTCATTGTTAGCATTCTCAGCTGCCATTCTCAAATACTGCCATAAAACAAGGGTTAATTAAACAAATTAACATATCACATAATATCCCGATATTATGACTGACCAACAAATAAGCTTAGGTAGGACACACTAGTGAAAGATTTACTCATCTCTCCCCTCCTAGTTGTATTCCCCGATCTCCGCCAGAGATCATATCCCTAAGCTCTGATACCAACTATGACAACCCCAAAATAGGTCCATTCCATCCAACCTATTCTGAGTCGCCAAATACATGGTACAGAAAACAACTACAACTTTATTACAACAATTGTCGTGCAAAATACAACAACACATATGCTGTGAGTTTGGATACAAATATATACCAAATGTGACTCATGTTCCAACCGTGGACATCACCTCACAATGACACCTTACATAAAGGTATAGTCAAAAACTGTTTTAGAAATTAGAATCTTTGGGAAGTGCTCAAAGAAACCTTCGTACATGAGAGGCCATGCGGCTAGGTTATGATAGATATCATATGGCCACAGAATTATCCTTGGTTGACCCAATAGACCCCAAAGAAAAACGAGAAGATTACTATCATATTCTTCCTAATGGTGAGTCTTCTCTTGACATATCATTATCTCTACTGTCTCTAATTGAGAATTATACTTCAAACAAACACCAAGATTATATAGGTAGTGCTCGTATATATACTCAGCAAGTGGATGAGCACATCCTTGTCTTATGATGACACGAGATTGTATGTCGTTAGACATCTTATATGATAGTGGCAAACCACCCTTCCAACGTTGGGTACACCTTACCCTATTGGATTCACCAAATAAAACTACTAAATGAGCTTTTCTATACTACTTTGGGAGAGCATCCACAGCTAGATACCACCGTTCTATTTCCCTGTTACCCTCGCTCGACCCAGCTACACTCTTATTACCTGAAAGGAATTGTGAAGCAAAAAGGGTGAGCACAACTAGATCAGTAAAGAATATCATGACTAAAGATAATTAAATTATCAATAGCCTTCATCAATAATAAATCAGAGATTTAGAACATATGGTAAATGATAAAAAATTTCAACCATAGTTGCAGCGGAACGTGCAATCCATTAGAAGAGTCAAATAGACCATAAAATCTATTATCTTCTCCATGTTAAAAATCCATCAACAATGTTTTATCCCTATAACATCAATCAACAGTTCTGGTCCACAATCATATAAATAACTCATAATCATAATTGTGATTCTAAATTCCTCTTCGCATCCAAGACGAAGATAATTTTCATCACATGTCTTTACCTGAAACATCAAAGATCATGGTTATACCAAATCACAGTTCCTGTTCATAATCATACTAATAAATTCATCTTTGCACTACGGGCCAATAATATTCATCCACAGACCATCTTTGCACTACAAGCCAAAGATATTCATCAACAGGTCATCTTTGCACTACGAGCCAAAAGATATTCATCAACAGACCATCTTTGCACTACAGGCCAAAGATATTCATCAACAGGTCATCTTTGCACTACAGGCCAAAGATATTCATCAACAGACCATCTTTGCACTACGGACCAAAGATATTCATCAACAGACCATCTTTACACTACAGGCCAAAGATATTCATCAACAGGTCATCTTTACACTACAGGCCAAAGATATTCATCAAAAGACCATCTTTGCACTACAGGCCAAAGATATTCATCAACAGGTCATCTTTGTACTACGGGCCAAAGATATTAATATCTCAAAGAAATATATAATCATTTCAGAATTTATATAAACAATAATTATAACCATGTTGATCAATTCACCTTTGCACTTAAGCTAAAGATATTCAGTTATAAATTCAATGGTCATGATCATACCAGTCAACAATTCAACTTTGCACTACTGGCCAAAGAGAACCTATAGTCATGATCATACCAATAATTTACCCATCTTTACACTCAAGCGAAAGAGAATTTTAACATCAAGGTTATAAAAATGTTATATATGATAATAAAAATGTTATATATGATAATAAAAACAATATGATCAAAACATGGATTTAATTTCAAGAGAAATATTCATAAATCAACTATAATTTGCTTAGAAAAATAAACCAATTTTGTCGTGAATAGTAACTTGTGAATAGTAACTCATGAATAGTAACTCGTGAATAGTAACTCGTGAATAGTAACTCATGAGTAGTAACTCATGAATAGTAACCCCGACATGAAAAAGGTAGAAATTCTACAATAAAATACATACCAATATTTCGGTATAATGATATTGAAAAAATAATATTTCTTAAGCTTATAAATAATTTATTTTAATTGTTTACACTTTACTAAATAATACATTTAATCATCCTAAAATGCCAAACTCATAAGATTTCATCACCAATAACCAAAAACCCTCATCAAAAATATGCATATACCTCATATAGGATTCTTAAGCCATAAAATCTTATTTTTTAATTTTCTTTCTTTACAAAACATATTTAATTAATTTACTCATAACTAGACTATTTTTATGAAAAATACCAAATCAGTTTCAAAAATATTTATTTTCTGGGATTTAGCATAATATAGTCCCATAGTGAACATATACTTTTCTCAGAATTTTTAAAAGTCATACTATTTTTTATATGGCCAAAAGCGCCGAATATTTAGACATTTATCAAAAATTATACTTTTATCTAAAAATTCTGAAATTCACAGAGTATACTCATATCATATACATGTACTCCCAATAAAATTTTTATCAATTTTAGAGTTAACCACAAGGAGTTATAAGCGGTTACTTTTAAAATAGTCTTTTCTCATAAAATTCATAACTCTTAATCTATACATCCAAAAATCACCATTTTTGGACACAATCAAGAAAACTCATCAAAATATCATTTCAAATTTTTCCAGAATTTTTGAAGGTCAAAAAAATTACGAAACTGAAAAACATAACAAACCTTAAAATCCCTTACTATCCCTTACCTCAAAAGAGCAGTACTTCTGATCGGTATAAGGCTGAAGGAAACTTGCACTGATGAATAGAAACTCACAGAGTATCTAGATACTCACAAAATACACTCAATAATCTAGAGAGAGAAAGAGAGAAAACATATGAATTCTGGTGTGATTTTCAATTCTAACTTAGCCCTCTATTTATAGGAAAATGTTAGCACGCCGAATCAGACTTAACCTGTAACCTGATGGCTTTACCTGCTACTATTTCCACCCACCACATTTGAATAAAAATCTCAGCACATTTCTTCACCAACCAAGAGTGGGGCCCACCAATTCTAGAATTTTCTACCAAAATGATAAACTCCAAAAATTCAACAATTTCTGAACTAGTCATCTCGTAAAATTCGTAACAAATTATTCGTTCATTTTTAACTGTTCAAAATTTGTAGACATATACTCAACTTATATATGTATAACATATCCAAAAATTACTACGATCCAACGGTCGGATTAAAAATTATAACCCCCGCAAAATAACTCAAAAACCCTAATTTGATTTTTAATACCTCCATTCCGACAAAAATACTGATAAAACACCTCAACATTAACTCCTTCATTTTTAACCACAAAAATATATCCCTCATTTATATTCACATAAAATAAATATTTCCTTATCATATAAATCAATAATTAATTATTCACAAATAATATTACAGAATCACAATTATGACAACCAGGCCGTTCCCAGGAAAGAGGGGGCTTTCCAATAAGAATTTTTCCTTACTGGCGCGCAATTAGATGACCAAACCTCTCCTTAGACAGAACTTTCTAGACATTGCCAATAATGCCCATCTAATAATATTATTCAAATAATATGAATTATTGATCTGATAATGGGAAATATTGTGTAGTGACAATTATTGAACAACAATAATATAAAATTTCAACGTAGCAATTATTGAATCAATAAAATAAAATATTGAACAGTAATTACTGTAACAATTATTGAGTAGTGCCTTCTTACGTAAGAATCAATAATTTCAAAAATACTGTGTAATACCGTGTGCTACTGTGTAATAACGCGTATTACTGTATTTTAACTACCGGGTATTCCAACAGTGTTAACGGTAACAACTACGCCGTTATTTGTAAAAACTTAAATTTGTCGTTTTCTTCATCCGACATTTATTCTGTTATGGGGCCCACAAATGGCTGCGCCGTCGTACGAATATTCCCCGATAGAACCACGACCAAACGAATATTCCCCGACAACAATGATTATTTTATAACCACTTGTTTATTTTGAAAAATTTTCACTTTTCACCCATAACTTTAATTTTTTATCAATTTAACCATTTACTGAATTGTAATTATAAGAAAAATTGAAAACTTTTATTTCATAAAATTCGGGGTCTTACAATCTCCCCTCCTTATGAAATTTCGTCCCCGAAATTTACGTACCTGGTATTTCGAAGAGTTGAGAATACCTTACTTCCATTTCAGATTCTATCTCTCAGATCATCATGATTTCTCCATTGCTCATCTCCCATGATAACTTCATTTGGGTTCCTCATTTGTTGGGAAGTAATGACAACCGCCATTCCTCGAACTACTCGGTTTTGACTTGTCTGGAGCAGCATTTGGCGTCATCATTACCGTTGGAATATACTTTTCTATAGGACATATTCCTCCCTCAACTGTCTCTTCGTATTCCTCATTCATGATCTGAATCATCAATCTTTGATCCATATCGGATTCAGGTTGACCGCTATGTACAGGGTAATTCATAACTCGATGTTGGGTTCTCCCAATTGCTTTCCAAAAAGAGAATGCATATCATCTATTTTAACCTTCTTAGTTCGAACATCTCTTTCCACAATATCCACGTGTCGTGCGGCTTTTGCCCATGCATCACTTATTCTCACTCGTTCAGTTTTTCTTCTTTCAGCTCAGATTCTATTTTTATCATCTTATACTCTGCCAAAGAATGCTTCTGTTCAAGCATCACATATCGGGTAACACAAGCTTGAATTGTTGCATCCTTTTGTTCTACGACCACCTGTCGTTCTTCTGCCTGCTCTTCTAACTCAAGAATACGATTTTGAAATTCTACATTTTGATCATATAATACCTCTAATAAACTCTCCTCAGGTACTTATTCTTCCTCTTCTTCCTCAGTCTCAGCTGTTACCTCTGCGACTATCTCGGGTGCAACTATCAATTCTTCACTCACCACATGGATATCTCTAATTCCTTCTTCCTCTGACATCACATTATCACGGTTAGTGATTAGAGGTATCCCCACAGTCTCATTCACTCCATTGTTAGCATTCTCAGTGGCCATTCTCAAATACTGCCATAAAACAAGGGTTAATTAATCAAATTAACATATCACATAATATCCCGATATTATGACTGACCAACAAATAAGCTTAGGTAGAACACACTAGCGAAAAATTTACTCATCTCTTCCCTCCTAGTTGTATTCCCCGATCTCCGCCAGAGATCATATCCCTAAGCTCTGATACCAACTGTGACAACCCCAAAATAGGTCCATTCCATCCAACCTATTCTGAGTTGCCAAATACATGGTACAGAAAACAACTACAACTTTATTATAACAATTGTCGTGCAAAATACAACAACACATATGCTGTGAGTTTGGATACAAATATATACCAAATGCGACTCATGTTTCAACCGTGGACATCACCTCACAATGACACCTTACATAAAGGTATAGTCAAAAACTGTTTTAGAAATTAGAATCTTTGGAAAGTGCTCAAGGAAACCTTCGTACATGGGAGGCCATGCGTCTAGGTTATGATAGATATCATATGGCCACAGAATTATCCTTGGTTGACCCAATAGACCCTAAAGAAAAACGAGAAGATTACTATCATATTCTTCCCAATGGTGAGTCTTCTCTTGACATATCATTATCTCTACTGTCTCTAATTGAGAATTATACTTCAAACAAACACCAAGATTATATAGGTAGTGCTCGTATATATACTCAGCAAGTGGATGAGCACATCCCTGTCTTATGATGACACGAGGTTGTATGTCGTTAGACATCTTGTATGATAGTGGCAAACCACCCTTCCAACGTTGGGTACACCTTACCCTATTGGATTCACCAAATAAAACTACTAAATGAACTTTTCTATACTGCTTCGGGAGAACATCCACAGCTAGATACCACCGTTCTATTTCCCCGATACCCTCGCTCGACCCAGCTACACTCTTATTACCTGAAAGGAATTGTGAAGCAAAAGGGTGAGCACAACTAGATCAGTAAAGAATATCATGACTAAAGATAATTAAATTATCAATAGCCTTCATCAATAATAAATCAGAGATTTAGAACATATGGTAAATGATAAAAAATTTTAACCATAGTTGCAGCGGAACGTGCAATCCATTAGAAGAGTCAAATAGACCATAAAATCTATTATCTTCTCCATGTTAAAAATCCATCAACAATGTTTTATCCCTATAACATCAATCAACAGTTCTGGTCCACAATCATATAAATAACTCATAATCATAATTGTGATTCTAAATTCCTCTTCGCATCCAGGACGAAGATAATTTTCATCACATGTCTTTACCTGAAACATCAAAGATCATGATTATACAAAATCACAGTTCCTGTTCATAATCATACTAATAAATTCATCTTTGCACTACGGGCCAAAGATATTCATCCACAGACCATCTTTGCACTACAGGCCAAAGATATTCATCAACAGGTCATCTTTGCACTACGAGCCAAAAGATATTCATCAACAGACCATCTTTGCACTACATGCCAAAGATATTCATCAACAGGTCATCTTTGCACTACAGGCCAAAGATATTCATCAACAGACCATCTTTGCACTACGGGCCAAAGATATTCATCAACAGACCATCTTTACACTACAGGCCAAAGATATTCATAAACAGGTCATCTTTGCACTACAGGTCAAAGATATTCATCAAAAGACCATCTTTGCACTACAGGCCAAAGATATTCATCAACAGGTCATCTTTGCACTACGGGCCAAAGATATTAATATCTCAACGAAATATATAATCATTTCAGAATTTATATAAACAATAATTATAACCATGTTGATCAATTCACCTTTGCACTTAAGCTAAAGATATTCAGTTATAAATTCAATGGTCATGATCATACCAGTCAACAATTCAACTTTGCACTACTGGCCAAAGAGAACCTATAGTCATGATCATACCAATAATTTTCCCATTTTTACACTCAAGCGAAAGAGAATTTCAACATAATTTGGTTAGAAAAAGAAACCAAATTTGTCGTGAATAGTAACTCGTGAATAGTAACTCGTGAATAGTAACTCATGAATAGTAACTCATGAATAGTAACCCCGACATAAAAAAGATAAAAATTCCACAATAAAATATATACCAATATTTCGACATAATGATATTGAAAGAATAATATTTTTTAAGCTTATAAACAATTTATTTTAATTGTTTACACTTTACTAAATAATATATTTAATCATCCTAAAATGCCAAACTCATAAGATTTCATCACCAATAACCAAAAAGCCTCATCAAAAATCTGCATATACCTCATATAGGATTCTCAAGCCATAAAATCCTATTTTTTAATTTTCTTTCTTCACAAAACATATTTAATTAATTTACTCATAACTAGACCATTTTTATGAAAAATACCAAATCAGTTCCAAAAATATTTCTTTTCTGGGATTTAGCATAATATAGTCCCATAGTGAACATATATTTTTCTCAGAATTTTTAAAAGTCATTTACTATTTTTCATATGGCCAAAATAGCCGAATATTTAAACATTTATCAAAAATTATACTTTTATCTAAAAATTCTGAAATTCACAGAGTATACTCCTATCATATACATGTACTCCCAATAAAAATTTCATCAATTTTGGAGTTAACCACAAGGAGTTATAAGTGGTTACTTTTAAAATAGTCTTTTCTCATAAAATTCATAACTCTTAATCTATACATCCAAAAATCACCATTTTTGGACATAGTCAAGAAAACTCATCAAAATATTATTTCAAATTTTTCCAGAATTTTTGAAGGTCAGAAAAATTACGAAACTGAAAAATATAACAACCCTTAAAATTCCTTACTATCCCTTACCTCAAAAGAGCAGTACTTCTGATCGGTATAAGGCTGAAGGAAACTTGCACTGATGAATAGAAACTCACAGAGTATCTAAATACTCACAAAATACACTCAATAATCTAGAGAGAGAAAGAGAGAAAACTTATGAATTCTGGTGTTATTTTCAATTCTAACTTAGCCCTCTATTTATAGGAAAATGTTAGCACGCCGAATCAGACTTAACCTGTAACCTGATGGCTTTACCTGCTACTATTTCTACCCACCACATTTGAATAAAAATCTCAGCACATTTCTTCACCAACCAAGAGTGGGGCCCACCAATTCTAGAATTTTCTACCAAAATGATAAACTCTAAAAATTCAACAATTTCTGAACCAGTCATCTCGTAAAATTCGTAACAAATCATTCGTTCATTTTTAACGGTTCAAAATTTGTAGACATATACTCAACTTATATATGTATAACATATCCAAAAATTACTACGATCCAACGGTCGGATTAAAAATTATTACCCCCGCAAAATAACTCAAAAACCCTAATTTGATTTTTAATACCTCCATTCCGACAAAAATACTGATAAAACACCTCAACATTAACTCCTTCATTTTTAACCACAAAAATATATCCCTCATTTATATTCACATAAAATAAATATTTCCTTATCATATAAATCAATAATTAATTATTCACAAATAATATTACAGAATCACAATTATGACAACCAGGCCGTTCCCAGGAAAGAGGGGGCTTTCCAATAAGAATTTTTCCTTACTGGCGCGCAATTAGATGACCAAACCTCTCCTTAGACAGAACTTTCTAGACATTGTCAATAATGCCCATCTAATAATATTATTCAAATAATATGAATTATTGATCTGATAATGGGAAATATTGTGCAGTGACAATTATTGAACAACAATAATATAAAATTTCAACGTAGCAATTATTGAATCAATAAAATAAAATATTGAACAGTAATTACTGTAACAATTATTGAGTAGTGCCTTCTTACGTAAGAATCAATAATTTTAAAAATATTGTGCAATACCGTGTGCTACTGTGTAATATCGCGTATTACTGTATTTTAACTACCGGGTATTCCAACAGTGTTAACGGTAACAACTACGCCGTTATTTGTAAAAACTTAAATTTGTCGTTTTCTTCATCCGACATTTATTCTGTTATGGGGCCCACAAATGGCTGCGCCGTCGTACGAATATTCCCCGATAGAACCACGACCAAACGAATATTCCCCGACAACAATGATTATTTTATAATCACTTGTTTATTTTGAAAAATTTTCACTTTTCACCCATAACTTTAATTTTTTATCAATTTAACCATTTACTGAATTGTAATTATAAGAAAAATTGAAAACTTTTATTTCATAAAATTCGGGGTCTTACACACGCTCTGGGTTAAGCCAGGAAATTCTTCAGGAAATTCACTAACAACAAAAATATCATTCAAATCTGACGTATTTTTGTTCAAGTTCATGACATGGGCTAAGAAAGCTTGACATCCGTTTTTCAATAAACGAATGGCTTTATGGCTTGGTATGACAGCGATTGATTTTAGTGGGTTGGTTGCTTGAATTCGCATAACAGGTTGGTTAGGAATATAAAAACTAACAACCTTACGAAAACAATCAATTTTGGCATGATGAGTAGTTAACCAATCAATTCCTAAAATCACATCAAAAGCAAGTATCTTTAAAGAGATAAGGTCAATAGGTAATGTGATTATGCCAACTTGGATTAAGCAAGATTTATAAACTGTAGATATAATGAAAGTTTCTCCTAACGGAGTCTCCACAGATAGGTCAAAGTCTAATTTCTCAGGAGTCAAGTTTAAACGTTGAGCACAAGCAGGAGAGATAAAAGAATGGGTAGAACTGGTATCTAGTAAGGTATAAACTTCGCAAGAATTTATAATTAACTAACCCGTTATACCTTCGTTCGGGTTCCTCGCGTTTTGGGCAGTCACGACAAACGCTCTTCCAGAAACCGCTGACTTTATTTTGTCCGTATCCGCCTTTAGTGTCACCGTCCCAGCTGGACTTGGTTTCGCTATAATACAATCTCGAGCGATATGTCCTTCCTTTCCACAATTATAACATACCTTGAACTTTTGTGGGCAGTTTAGACTTATATGTCCCTCCTCTCCGCATCTGTAACATCTAACTGACGGTCGTTCTCCTCCCCTAGAATTTGTTCTTGGTGCTGGTGCTGCTGTCGACGTCTTCCTGTCATCGTGAAATCTTCTCTTCTTGAAATTTCCACTTGACTCACCTTTCCTATTATCATGGCCACGATGACCACCCGAGTGGTTACCACTTTTGTCTGTATTTTTCCCTCCTCGCTGGTTCTCATCACTCCGATGACTGCTGTCACCAGTATGACCCTGGTTGTGGTCCCTCGATTGAACATACTCATTATCTCGCTCTAATAATTGAGCCCTGTTTACAACATCTGAATATAAAGAAAATTTATGAGAGATAAGATATTGTCGAATCTCGGGTTTTAAACCTCTCAGAAACATCCTTATCATTCGTTCCTCATTCTCGACCAAATGAGGTGCAAACCTGGATAACTCTGCAAACTTCGCCTCGTACGGAGACACCGTCATGTTGTTTTGTTCCAGTTTAATAAACTCTACCTCCTTCATATGACGAATACTTTCAGGTAAGTACTTGTCATTAAACAGTTTTTGAAACGTTTCCCAGGACATGTTGAGTGCGTCAGGCTGGGTACGCTTCACAGACTCCCACCAGTAGTCTGCCTCACCGCGGAACATAAAGGTGTCGAATGGAACTTTCTGTTCCTCCGTGCATCCCAAGACATCGAATATCTTGGTAATTTTCTTGACCCACGTTTCCGCTATGATCGGATTCGGCTTTCCCTTAAATTCTGGTGGTCCCAATTCTTTGAACTGCTTGGCTGTGACAAACCGCGCGTTGTTATCATTTCCACCCGTATTCTGCACACGAGTCTCCTTTGTCTGATTTTGCATGAACTGCAAAAAACTCCTAAACATTCCATCATTCATCATTTGCTCGGTAACGTTGTTTACAGGAGGAATATTGCCTTCCTGTTACACGTTCCCCTGGGTGGTGATTAAAGGTGTCTTCACAGTCTCATTCACTCCATTGTTAACGCTCTCTACTGCCATTCTCAAATACTGCCACAAAACAAGGGTTAATTGACATGTCACATATTATCCCTATACTCTGATCGACCAAATAAATACTAAATAAACTTAGTCAGGTCATACTAGCGAAGGAATTTCCCGTCTGTCCCCTCCTAGTTCTTGTCTCACATCTCAGCCAGGGATCATATCCCTAAGCTCTGATACCAACTGTGACGCCCCCAAAATAGGTATACATCACCCATTATGAGTCACCAAAAACTTGGTACAGAAACAACTACTACTTCATTAATACAATTGTTGTGTAAAATACAACAACCCAATACTGTGAGTTTAAATACAAATATTGTCTTCTAAACAATATTCACACTCAAATAAGTCCTCATTACAATTATTGAATTGTGAGGACTGCTAACACAACTGACTGGAAACATCACTCCACACCCCGACTAGTTCCCGCTATATTCTCGCCTCCTGAGAAAAATGGAACAAAAAGAAAAAGGGTGAGCTCAACTAGCCCAGTAAAGAATATTATGACTAAGATAATATATAACAAATTATCATTAGTATTCAACAGGGAAAAATCTGATAGAATATAATCGACAACAAGTTTTAGATCAACAACTGCAGCGGAAACAGCAAACCATTAGAAGAGTCAAGTAGAGAAAGAATTCTACTATCTTCTAGGATTTAAAAGTCTATCATCAATATTTTATCCCTGTAACATCAATCAATATACATCTAGAATCAAATATTCATCTTTGCACTATAGGCCAAAGATATTCATTTGTAACACCAGTCGGTCATGTTCATCTCAACACCTGTTCATCTTTGCACTACAGGCCAAAGATATTCATCAGGTAATCATACATCTTTGCACTACAGGCCAAAGATATTCAGTAATATCATCATTTAGGACTGAAGATGATGAAAAATATCTTAAAGAAAACGAATCCAGTGAGGCAGAAGGACAAATAGTAGGGATTCGTATAACAGTTTATCCAAGATCAATAATACTTCATAATAATCAATTGTGAAACAGAATTTAAAAATAAAAATCAAAACATGGATACAATCAAAGATAGTAACCATAATAGACATCTTGGACAAAAACGGAAAATTTTATTTTTTGGTGAATAGTGTCGTATTCGTGAATAGTGCCGTATACGTGAATAGTAACCCCGACATAAAAAATTCTAAATTTGATAAAAAGCTCATATCAATATTTCAGCATAATGATATTGAAAAAAATAATATCATTTAAGAAGGAAATAATATCCCTTACCTCAAAATAACCGTACATCTGACTGAATATCGGATATGAGGCTGAATGAAACATGTGCTGAATAGCAACTCTAAAAGTATCTAAATATTCACAAAATACACTCAATAATATAGAGAGAGAAAGAGAGAAAACTTATGAATTCTGGTGTGATTTTCAATTCTAACTTAGCCCTCTATTTATAGAAAAATATTAGCACGCCGAAGCAGACTTAACCTCCAACCTGATGGCTTTACCTGCTACTATTCCCACCCACCACATTTGAATAAAAATCTCAGCACATTTCTTCACCAACCAAGAGTGGGGCTCACAAATTCTAGAATTTTCCACCAAAATAATTAACTCCTAAAATTCAACAATTTCTGAACCAGTCATCTCGTAAAATTCATAACAAATCATACGTTCAATTTTAACGGTTCAAAATTTGTGGACATATACTCAACTTATATATTTATAACATATCCAAATATTACCACGATCCAACGGTCGGATTAAAAATTATAACCCTCGCAAAATATCTCAAAAACCCTAATTTGATTTTCAATACCTCCGTTCCGACAAAAATACAGATAAAACATCTCAACATTAACTCCTTCATTTTTAACCACAAAAATATATCTCTCATTTATATCTACATAAAATAAATATTTCCTTATCATATGAATCAATAATTAATTATTCACAAATAATATTACAGAATCACATTTATGACAACCAGACTGTTCCCAGGAAAGATGGGGCTTTCCAATAAGGATTTCTCCTTACTAGCGCGTAATTAGATGACCAAACCTCTCCTTAGACAGAACTTTCTAGACATTGCCAATAATGCTATCTAATAATATTATTTAAATAATATGAATTATTATTCTGATAATGGAAAATACTGTGCAGCAACAATTATTGAAACAACAATAATATAAAATATCAACGCAGCAATTATTGAATCAATAAAATAAAATATTGAATAGTAACTACTGTAACAATTATTGAGTAGTGTCTTCCTTCGTAAGAATTAATAATTCTAAAATACTGTGCAATCCGTGTGCTACTGTGCAACCACGCGTATTACTGTATTTTAACCACCGGTTATTCCAACAGTGTTAACGGTAACAGCTACGCCGTTATTTATTAAAATTTAATTTTTGTCGTTATCTTCATCCAATCGTTTTCTGTTATGGGGCCCACAAATAGCTGCGCCGTCGTACGAATATTCTCCGACAGAAAGAATATTCCACGACCACACGAATATTCACCGACCAAAAATGAATATTTTATAACCACTTGCTTATTTGAAATATTTGCGCATTTTACCCATAACTACCACATTAATCAAATCAACCCTTTCTATTTCAAAATAATAAATAGAGGAAATTTAATTTCATTTATTAATAAGTTGGGGTCTTACAAAAATGGTAGGGGTTTTTCTTAAAAAAAATTCTATATAGACGGCCAGACGATGACCGTCACTATATATACCCTATAACGAGGGTTTCGTGCTGACCGTTGCTATAGCTCGTCGCTATATATCGAATTTCTAGTAGTCCATTCCCCAACTAGTCCTAGCAATATTATCATTTCCTGAAGAGAATAATGAAAGAAAAGGTTGAGCTCAACTAGCCCAGTAAGAAATATTATGACTAAGATAATGCAGAATAAATTATCCTTAGCCTTTAACAATATAACAACTGATAGAATATAATAGACAACAAGTTTTAGATCAACAACTACAGCGGAATAAGCAATCCATTAGAAGAGTCTAGTAGAGCATGACGACCAAGGATATTCATTAGTATCACGACCAAGAATTATCCACATCATTGAGTTATCCATGCACTACGAGCCAAGGATATTCATTAGTATCACGGCCAAGAATTATCCATGCACTACGGGCCAAGGATATTAGTGTTTTCATCAACAGTCATGATCACGCCATAAAAAATTCATCTTTGCACCCTTGGCCGAAGAGAACCCATGGTCATGATCATACCAAAAACTGTCAATCAATGTACTACGGGCTAATGAGGACTTTTATCACATCATTTATAACATTACGGTCATGATTATACCGAATAATCCCTGGTTATAATCATACCAAGTCCATCTATGCACTACGGGCCAAAGATGACTTTCATAACAATATAAGCATGAGGATGATGACAATGATATAAGAATTCAATTAAAAGAAAGCAAAGGATAAATTTTAAAATTTTTATAATTTAATTTATCCAAAATTTAATAATGTCCAAATTGTCAATATAATACTGCTTTGTGGAGTAAAATTAAAGAATAATATTGTATCAAAAATGATTTGGACCGAAAAGAAATCAAATTTTATCATGAATAGCACTCCGGGTGAATAGTATCGAAGTGATAGTATCCTGTGAATAGTACTTCAAGAATAGTACCGCGTGAATAGTACTTTATGAATGGTACTTTGTGAATAGTACTCGTGAATAGTACCCGTGAATAGTATCCCGTGAATAGTACCGTATAAATGAATACTACTCATGGGCAGTACTCCGACATGAAAAGCTTAAAATTAAACAAGAATGTGTAGAAAAAATCCTTGTGAAACGATACTAGATGAATCACAAATTTTAAGGATATTCTACTAATTTCACGGAGTATAGAAGCAATACTTTAATAAAATGAGGGTATAATCAGGAATACAAGACGAAATAATATTACTCACATACTACAAAGTATGAAAGAAAATATTATTCCTTATGAATACTGAAAAACATAATATCCCTTACTACTGTTGAACGAAAAAAATATTCCAATGAATATTGAACGAAGATAATGTTCCTTACGAATATTGAAAGGAAATAATATTCATATGAATACAAAAAAATAATATCTCTTCTGAAAATGAAAGAAATAATACCCCCTACGAATACGAAAGAAATAATACCCATTACCTCAGAAGAAGACTAGATACTGGAATAGTGAAGTGACAGACTTCTCTTCTTCTTTCTCTCTATAGTTTCTCTCTCTATAGCTTCTCTCTCTATAATTGCTCTTGTGAGTCTGAGTGAATTGGTGAGAATGAAGGAAAAATGAGCTTCTATTTATAGAAAAATATAGTTTTGATAATTACACATTTTGAGGCTCGAAATATTACAGTATAATACCTTCATCTTTTCTTTCATTTTTAATTTAGTCATGCAAGTATTATCAGACTTGTACCACCTTCCCTAATAGTAAATCATGTGAATTAATAGTACATACATGTGAACAAATAGTTATAAGCATGTGAATTAATAACAATTAATTACTTATTTATCCAATTAATTACCATATTGGTCAATATAACCTCCAGACATCTATTATTATCGAAATATATGTCAATTTTCACTAACACTAATAATCCCAACACAATAGAATTATCAATTTCATCTTTAATTAATACGAACTTATTCATCGTTAATATTATAACTCACAATATTTAATAACCAGATCATTCCCAGGAAAGATGGGGCTTTCCAATAAGGATTTCTCCATATTGGCGCGCAATTAGATGACCAAACCTCTCCTCGACGGAACTTTCTAGACATCGTCAATATTGTAAATAATAATATAAATAACTTTGTCGTCTCAATTATTGATTTAATAATAATAAATATTATTCAGATGATACTGTGACAATAATTGAATCAATAATATAAGAGATATTATGCAACAATTACTGTAGCAATAATTGAGTATAACTGAGTGACTTCTCACGTAAGCATCAATAATCAATACTGTGTGCTACTATGCAACCACGCGTATTATTGTTCTTTTACTACCGAGTACTTCAACATTTTAAAAATATTTCAGTCGTTTTTCTAACTACGACAGTACCTCCGTTGTGGGGTCCACCAATGATTGTGCCGTCGTACAAATATTCCCTGTTAAAACGAATATTTCCCGACCAAGCGAATATTCCCCGACACAACGAATATTTTATATCAACTTGTTTACTTTGCAAAATTTTCAAATATCACCCTTAATTTTAACCTTTTATCAATTTATCCATTTACTAAATAGAATAACAATTATCAGAAAATTGAAAACTTTTATTTCATAAAATTATGGGTCTTACATAGCTCATCATGGATCGAACCATGTCCAATAATGTTTGATTTCTCCTTTCAGATACACCATTCAACTGGGGCCTCTCTCATGGAGTCCATTGTGAGATTATACCATTTTTTTGAGACAATTGAAAAACTCACCACTTAAGTATTCACTACCTCGATCTGATCGAAGAATCTTAATACTTTTGCCGGTTTGTTTCTCTACTTCACTTCTGAACTCTTTGAACTTTTTAAATGAGTCAAATTTGTATTTCATTAAATACATATATCCAAATCTTGAGTGATCATCAATGAATGTAATAAAATGAAAATACCCTCTTCATGCAGTTGTTGTCATAGGTCCACATACATCTATGTATATCAACGCTAACAACTTTATAACTCTTTCCCCTTTTCCAATAAAAGGAGATTTAGTCATTTTTTCCATGAGACAAGATTCACAAGTTAGATATGAATCATAATCAGATAACTCTAAGAGCCCATCCTTATGCAACTTGGATAAACTTGTTTTATTAATATGACCGAGTCTACAGTATCACATATAGGTATAATTAACATCATCTCTTTACCTTTTCTAAGTTTGTTCAATTTGAAGTATATTTTTATGCAAGTCAAGTATGTACAGTTCATTTCGCAAATTACCAACACCATATAAAATATTATTATTATAAATAGAACAACTGTTGTTCTTTATTATAATTTTAAAACTATCCATATCCAATATAGAAATTTAAATAATGTTTCTAATGATATTCGGAACAAAATAATAATTATTTAAATTAATGAACTTGCCCATAGGCAGTGCTAAACAATAAGTCCCTATAGCTAATGTAGCAACCTTTGCTCCATTTCCCACTCGTAGAACGACCTCATCCTTGCTCAGCTTTCTATTTCTAACCAGTCCCTACATATTATTACATATTTGAGAACCACAGCCGGTATCCAATACCCAAGTAGAAGATTGACTTTCCAAAAATTTGATTTCAATCATAAACAAACCTTGATTAGGATTCGAAGCTTCTCCAAGCTTCTTCTTTTTTTGCTCCGCAAGATAATCCTTGCAGTTCCTTTTCCAGTGACCCGGCTTATTGCAATGGAAGCAAATTTCTTCGCTAGCTGGATCAGGTTTCTTTTGATCCTTCACTTTCACCTTGCCTTTAGCCTTCTCAGATTTCTTCTTTTCAGAAGATACCTTGGGCCTCTTCCTTATCTTGAAAGAATCATCCACTATTAAGACATGGTCCTTCTTGGATGGGAAGTGACCTTCAATAGTTTTCAACATGTTAAGTAATTCAGGCAAGATGACATCTAACTTATTCATGTGGAAATTTATAACAAATTGTGAGAAGGTGTCAGGGAGTGACTGCAAGACTAAATCTTCACTCAACTCCCCACCCATGACAAACCCAAGCTGTCCAAGATGTTCAATCAGATTGATCATCTTTAAGACATGAGTCTCAACAGCAGTGCCCTAAGTCATCCGAGATCGGAAGAGCTCCTTAGATATTTTATATCTAGAAGTCCTATTTTGCTCACCATACAGCTCTTGTAGGTGCAACAGTATAGTAGGAGCATCCATGGTTTCATACTGACGCTATAGCTCGTTACTCATGGATACGAGCTTGGAGCTGTCGTTTACACTATTCACTTTACAAATTCAAACAATTAGCACAATAGTATGTAAGGATCGATCCCACAGAGAGTGATTTATTTTATATTTATCCTATGATTTTTAATGAAAAAGGGATTTTGAATTAATTAACTAAATTAACAAGAATAAACTAATAAGAATATACAATGAATAAAAAGATTCAGTTCTTCAGTTCAGTATCACATATTTATAACAATATATTAATAGTGTAACATTATTTACTCTTCAATGAAACTAACAGCCTTAGGTAAGAACAAGCTCTGCTACCCAAAACTCCCCTTAGATTGTCACTCAATGAAACAATCTCTTCACAAGATTTTAACCATTATATAAACAAGAACAAGCTCTCTAGATTTAATATAACAATAGCATTAAGAATAAGGGAATTAGACTATTCCAAGCAACAAACACATAAGCTCAGATTGTTTTACTTCTCTTTTGATAACCATAGCAATACCCAAAATCTTGTTCACAATCAAGTATTACTAATTAGTACTTGTGATTGGGAACAATATCAATTATACGTAATATTATTCCTTAATCTATCATATGATATTCGTTAACCAACTCAATCCTGCAGAAATCAATTTAATTAAGCCAAATAACATTTAAAAATTAAATCAAATTATCAAGAATGAATTTCATGTAAGAAGGAGTAAATAATGAATACTCAATTAACCATTAATTATAAATAAGGTTCAACATCCCTTAGAACTGAATAGAAAGAACTTAGCTCATGTTTTCAATCCTCCAATATTATAGATGAGAGAATTTATTAGATGACTGAATGAATAAAACCCTGACTATCATCCCTTATTTATAGTGCTAGACAAAGTCCTAAATCCTGTGGAATTAGAAATCAAAATCTTAAAAGGAATTACAAATCATAACTAGTTTCTATAAAGAAATAGAATCTAATTTGAAAATAAATCTTAGTCTAAAATATATCCTAAATCTAATAGAAATATCAATCCAATTCCATGTAGAAATCTGCCAAAATCTATTTTTAGAAACTTTCCAAAAATCCAAGATTTCCTAATTTTCCCGCTCAAATTCGCCCATATTTCCTGATACGACTTCCTTTGGTAAAATGACCATAACGTTTGATCCGGAAGGAGTTACAAGGCCTGCTACATACCAAATCGAAGCTCTCGATGAGATGTACAACTTTTATTCTTTGAGAATTGACAGATTCTAGCTGCATCAAGGTCGAAATCGGGCTCCAAGTGACTGTTATGTAAATTATAACTTCCAAACTTTGAGGTTCAACTTCCGTCTGGTAAAGAGATCATGACTTTTTCATATAAACTCCGATTGAGACGATTCAAGAAGTTCCGAAAAGCTAAGGAAGAGCTCTACAATAAAATTTGAGTCCTTAGTCAAGACCATGCATCCACTTAATCCTAAAAACCCTACAATTTTCCCTTTTTTCTCATTTCAACTCCAATTCTTCCTGAAATCATTAAACACCTTAATAAGCTCATATACACATGAAACATGCAATAAAACTAAACATAAAGGAATAAAAATAAATGAATAACAAAGGCCACAAAAGTCGACTACTCAAGCTGCTTTTATCCATCACACTTTTCAGCGTGAATACCGATGCTTCCCGAGGCTTAGATACCCAGTTATTTCGCACAATGAACATTGAAGCAGATTTTCAATTTTCATTTTTTCCTTCTCTTTTTTTCTTCTTTTTATTCTTCATTTTTTTCACATGGTTCTGTAACAACATAAGCAAGTTAAACAATTCTAAGTCATGAAATGTGTACACATAAACAACTCCACAAATAAATTAGCCAAATAAATATGTTTCTCATATTCAAGTACTCATGTATCATAAATTCAATTCAAATCTATTACTATGGATCATGGTTTAGTCTTCATCATTCATTAACCAACTAAGCATTAAATAGATTCTAAAATTTAGTGTTAATTCTCAAAAAAAATTTTACTTTGACCTTCTAACAGATAGCCAAATAGAACCATGGAACCCAAGATTTTCAAAAAAATTCAAAAGACATGCATCAATTTTTTCAACTTTCCATCAAAATCGGATCAATATCCCTAAATAAAAACCTAAATCTTCACCCCCCCACACTCAAACCTTACATTGTCTCCAATGTAAGAAAATTATGCAAAGAAGAAAGAACTACATGCAACTAAAAAAACTAATAAGTAAAGGGATAGAAAGATCAAATCTGAGTTCTTGGGTTGCCTCCTAAGCAGCTGCCCTTAATTATTGTCATTAGCTTGACATCATCCTTCTTATCCTATGTAATTGGACTTGTGTACTTCAAGTGGACCTGTAACAACTTCAATTCTTCATTAGAAGCATCCTTCAGATTCTGATTTTGCTTCATTCTAACCATCAAATCCTTCTTGTATATTTGCTCAAACGATTCCTGCACTATAGAGTTAACAACATCAATAGCAAAAATAGAATTAACATTACCAAGATACCCCTTAACTTCATATATGCTGAACTGGACATGTGTGTCGTCCAATTCCATGTGTAAGGTCCCATGGTATGTATCATGTACTATTTTTGTTGTTTGCACCAATGTATCATCTATATCCTCTTTGTAAAGATCTACAAAACTTATCAAATTGTTATCCTTTTTCTCTTGTTCATCCTTTTCAAACTTTGAATACTTGATTTCTTCTTCAAATTCAGTAGTAGCCTCAAGCACTTCCAACTGGTTTCCACCAGTAAACTCCTCATTATCCATGAGGTGGACAGCTAGAATACAACTTCTTAAACCTTTCCCAATACTCATAGAGAGTTTCTCTATTGAACTACCTGATTCCACATATCTCATTCCTTAGGTGGGTGACTCTTGATGTAGGAAAGTACCTTTCCAAGAATAGCCTTTACATATCAGTCCATGATCGTATTGATCCTGAAGGTAGATAGTATAATCAGTCTTTAGCCAAATCTGCTAATGAGAATGGAAAAAGTCTAAACTTGATCTGCTCCTCTACCACTCGTTGTGCTTTCATTGTGGAACACACCACATGGAACTCCTTTAGATGCTTATATGGATTTTCACCTGTAAGACCACGAAAAGTAGGCAAAAGATGAATTAGTCTAGAGTTAAGTTCAAAAGCAACATCTAAAGTAGGATACTCAATACAAAATGATGATTGATCAAGATCGAGAGTAGCTAATTCTTTTAAAGTCCTATTTTTGTTTGACACCACCATCTTTTCCTCTTCAAGTGATGGAACAAGAGTTGCTTCTATATATGCAGTTTTCTCTATCTCTTGAACAAAATTTAAGTTAATAGAGTGAGAGGATTAAGTTATAAAATAAAAAGAAACATAAAATAATAAAAATAAACGAAAACAAAGAATAAACAAAAACAAATAACACTCCCCAGCAATGGCGCCAAAATTTGGGAGCTGTCGTTTACACTCCTAAATTAACCTCACTTTCACTTTACAAATTCAAACAATTAACACAATAGTAATTAAGGATCGATCCCACAGAGAGTGATTTATTTTATGTTTATCCTATGATTTCTAATGAAAAGGGGATTTTGAATTATTTAACTAAATTAACAAGAACAAACTAATAAGAATAAACAATGAATAAAAAGATTCAGTTCTTCAATTCAGTATCACCTTTTTACAACAATAGATTAATAGTGTAACATTATTTACTCTTCAATGAAACTAATAGCCTTAGGTAACAACAAGCTCTGCTACCCGAAACTCACCTTAGATTGTCACTCAATGAAACAAGCTCTTCACAAGATTCTAACCATTATATAACCTAGAACAATCTCTCTAGATTTAATATAACAATAACATTAAGAATTAGATAATTACACTATTCCAAGCAACAAACACATAAGCTCGGATTGTTTAACTTGTCTTCAGATAATCATACCAATACTCAAAAGCTTGTCCACAATCAGGAATTACTAATTACTACTTATGATTAGGAATAATATCAATTACACGTAATATTATTCCTTGATCTATCATATGATATTCGTTAACCAACTCAATCTTGCAGAAATCAAATCAGTTAAGCCAAATAGCATTCAAAAATTAAATCAGATTAACAAGAATGAATTTCATGTGAGAAGGAATAAATAATGAATACTCAATTAACCATTAATTATAAATAAGGTTCAACATCCCTTAAAATTGAATAGAAAGAACTTAGCTCATGCCTTCAATCCTCCAATATTGTAGATGAGAGAATATAGTAGATGATTGAATGAATAAATTCCTGACTAACATCCTCTATTTATAGTGCTAGATAAAGTCATAAATCCTATGGGAATTAGAAATCAAAATCCTAAAAGAAATTACAAATCATAACTAGTTTCTAAAAAGAAATAGAATCTAATTTGGAAATAAATCTTAGTCTAAAATATATCCTAAATCTAATAGAAATATCAATCCAATTCCATATTGAAATCTACCAAAATCTTTTTTTAGAAACTTTCCAAAAATTTAAGATTTCCCAATTTTCCCACTCAAATTCGCCCATATTTCCTGCTGCGACGTCATTTGGTAAAACAGTCATAACTTTTGATTTGGGAGGATTTACAAGGACTGCTACCTATCAAATCGAAGCTCTTGACGAGATGTACAACTTTTATTCTTTGAGAATTGACAGATTCTGGTTGCATCAAGTTCGAAATCGGGCTCCAAGTGACTGCTGTGTAAATTGCAACTTCCAAACTTTGAGTTCAACTTCCGTCTGGTAAAAAGATCATAACTTTTTCATGTGAACTCCGATAGATACGATTCAAGATGTTCCGAAAAGCTAAGGAAGAGCCCTAAAATAAAATTCGAGTACCAAGCCAAGACCATGCATCCAACTTAATGCTAAAAATCCTATAATTTTCCCCTTTTCCTCATTTTAGCTCCAATTCTTTTTGAAATCATTAAACACCTTAATAAGCTCATATACACATGAAACATGCAATAAAACTAAATATAAAGGAATCAAAATAAATGAATAATATACACTCATCATGAGCATGATGCATTGAGTCATAGATGCATCATCTTGCCACTTTCTGAAAGTCGCAATCTCTTCTTTAGACGATGTTTCTGCAACTTTTGCAGGGACAGGCGAATTTAGGATATAAGAAATCTTTTCAGCAATAAGAACTATTCTCAGATTCCTTAACTAGTCCATGTAATTCGGTCCGGTCATTTTGTTAGTATCAAGTATGCTACGCAGTGAAATCAGAGAATGTGACATTTTTAAATTTCTGCATGTGAAAAAATAACATTTTAGCAAACATTCTTTTAATTATTTTATTTTACCGAAATAAATTATGTCTTATTTTATATTGGTATCTTCTACTATTTTCTTCAAACTATAATACCCTCATCTATATAGTTCGGCAAAATCTAATTAAAGTTTTTTCTAGTGAGAATAAGGATCTCATTTCAAATATAAGCCTTATGGTTACACAACAAATTATATATAAATAAATAGGTAGACAACTCCTAGTCAATTACATCATCATGTAACTCCTTATGTTTTATCTCTTGGATTATTTTGATCAAGTGGTGACACATCTGAATCAAAATTAAGTCCAACCTAGCACTTCCAAATATTCAAAAAAGAAAAATATTATCCTTGTGGAGACACAACAAAACAATATTGTTTAATTTTCTTTATAAGCATCAAATGTGATAAATTAATATCTTAAATACTTAATACTTGCCTTGTGGTGACACAACAAACTCATATTAAATATTTAATACTCTATTAATCTTATCATGCTAGAAGGTAAAGTTCAATATTCCAAATATCTTTGAACGCTTATGACTTAATATAATTACTTTGAGGGGTTTGTTATTAATTGTCTCATCTTATTTAGCGCACATGCACACACACACACACACACACACATATATAATACTAGCATGCATATATAGAATACTATATTCTACCCGGATTGATTATGAACTTTTATTATAGTTTAGTTCACTAGAGCCACCAAGTGAACCAAAAGGTCAAACCCTAGGGTGCAAGAATTAACATTTAATATAACTATTACATTTAAACTCGGGCTCCATTACAAACGGATATTCAAGCGCTCCTTGCTCCTTGATCTCTGGTTCTTCAAAAAATTCTAACTAATCCTATTACATAAACTATTTAATTTAAATAGAAACCTTGATCAGGAGTCAAAGGGAAGTACATGTGAGAGAGATAGAATTTACATTAAGAAAAAAACCAAAAAAGACAAGGTACGTGGACCCCATTTAATAAAACTCATACATTCAAGCAACCATCCAAAATAAAATCCAATCACATTGGTCATAGTCCATAATCAATCCCATTTATTATCATACATATCAACATATGCATCAATAAATAACATTCATCTCATGAATAATAAATTCATTCTATATATGTAATAATATCAATTAATGGGCAAAAGTTTGTTAAACTTTAGTTTTGAAACAAAATAAACTCTTTTATTTTAATCAAAAAACCAAATCCAAATTAAACTCTTTAATTTTAGCAATCTAAAATCATATTTCAGATAAAATAAACATCTTTATTTTAAACTTTTATCAATGAAATAAACCATTTATTTAATTAATGAAAAATAAAAGTTTTTCAGATTCTGCCCAAGGGCGCAACTGCACCCAGAATGAATTGGGTCACAGCGCAGCTGCGCTTCAAAACCAAAATACTAATTTCCAGGTAACGGCGCAACTGCGCCCAGGATGAATTGGGTCACGGCGCAGCTGCGCTATTCATCCAGGAAACTTGATCTGGGTAACGGCGCAGCAGCGCTCCAGAATGAACTGGAGACGGCGCAGCTGCGCTATGTCGCAGAAACAGAAAACTTTTTGTTGCCCAGAAAACCTATCCAATCGCATATTATACATACATAGAATCACAAAGACTAATAATTAGCACAAGATTGGCTTTGATACCACTGTAAGGTTTGCTAGAAACAAGTATATGCAATCAAATAACATAAACAAAGCGGAAGCGTAGTAAAACGGATTTTAAAATTTTTATACAAACCATAAACCAAGATCATTCATGTGCTTGATTATCAATATATAAAGGAGAAGGAGAATCATTATCATACTCTTGTAGATACGAGCTTCCACGGGTACAAGTTCAAGTCCTACTTTTTTGTGATCTCTTTGAATCTCCGGGTAGATTCTTTCCTTTGATCAACGTTCACTACCCAAGCGTTTGGCCTCTAGAGGTGATCCACCAAGGAAGAACACGAATCAAGAAGAATGGTGTATTAGCTAAAACCTTAGTTTTCTGATAATCATACTATTTATATGTTTATTTCTTTTTAAAATAAATTTACTAGTCCATTTTATATTAATTCTATTTTAGTTGTAATTATTTATTTATTTTGCAATCAGGTGCACAATAATGGACAAAGTCAATGCAATCTCCCAAAATAGGACCCACCGTGAGAGTTAGAGGGGACTTGGATTATAAAGCAGTCGCATCAAAAAGAAGCAACAAAAAAAATTTCTTTGATATATCAAAAGTGAGCATCGCAAGTTTGAAAAAAAAATTGGTTTAGGATATAAGGAGCATGGGATATAAGGAGCATGGGAGAATCAAGTAGAGGAATCAGGAGCAAATATTCAAAAAATTGGAAATGAAGAGGAAACTAAGGAGTAGGACTCCTTTTTCTTTGCTGGACTTTGAATAAGAGAGGGAGATGAACAGTTGACTTGGAGAGGGGGGGGAGTGAGTTTGTTTATTTTATTAATTTATTTTTCTTCTTCTCGTTATATACAAGAGAGTGGAGTATGTTTATTTTATTAATTGATTTTTCTTCTTCTCGTTTTATACAAGAGACTAGTACTGTTTTGTATTTATTATTCCATTTTTTTTCTTTGTATTCAAGTAGTGAGGGATTAGCAATTTATTAAAGGAGCAACATCAATACATTAAAAATTTTAATTCATTTCTTTTTCCAATAAATTAGTACATTCAAGTAAGTACTCTGTTTATTTAATTATATATTATTTTATTATGTTTTGTGTTCCAATTTCAAGCATGTTAGGCTAGATTATTTTCTAGGGTTAAGGATGAGTATAATTGATTGATTCCATTGCACATATTCATGCCAATTTGTTCTACTAATTTAGTACTTTCGTGTTAAAAATAATTATTTCTATTGGGTGCCTATTTTTGTTAAAAAAAAATGAGGTTGGATTCTCATTATTATTTATTGGATTCAATTTATAATTTGTTAAAAGTTGATATAAACTGTGTTTTGACGGAAATAATGAGTGTTTTGATTTTATACATATGTTTGGCTACGAAATAATTAACAATTTGATTTTACAAATTAATTAGACTTAATTGATTTTATTTTCCGCATTTTGTAGTGTTGAGAGACCAAACTAGTGCGAGATATAAAGTAGAGTATTAGGCATGAATATTAGAAAAATGACATCAATTATATGACTTTGCCACCGTAGTATTTTATCATTAATTATTTTATTTGCGTATTTTTAGTTGATAAAACTTCCCTCGAAAATTTTAAGCTAGATTAGTAGTTAATTAAAATTAGTGAGTGAGAAAAGCACATTCCATTCGTCAAGTCCTTAGGGTTCGACCTCACACTTGTAGGCTATACTAGTATTCGATTCGTGCACTTGCGAGTAAATAAAACAACCACAACAAGTTTTTGGCGCCGTTGCCGGGGACTTGAATTTTTTTCCACCAATTCACTAATTTAAATTATTTCCTTCTACTAGTTTCCTTAAAAAAATTAAATTAAATTAAAATTTAAATTTTTTATAAAAAATATCAATAAAAATTTTAAAAATAATAGAAGTTGAGTAGTGCATGATTGTTGTTTGGAAGTGTGGTGATAAGAGATTGACTAAAATAGAGAACTTAGAGCTAAATCCTCTATTTGAGAGAGAAACAATGGCTGAAGAACAAAAAGAAACAAAAACATTAAAAGAACTTTTCTCTCCTATCACAACCAACCCGCCGTCATGCATCGTGTTGCCTGCCACAACCGCGAACCATTTCGAGCTTAAACCGCAAGTGATGCAACTTCTTCCCACTTTTTATGGAATCGATCAAGAAGATCCTTACCTCCATATTAAGGATTTTCTAGAAATTTGTGCCACTTTCAAATTTCAAATTTTTTCTGATGAATCGGTTCGCCTACGTTTATTTCCTTTCTCCTTGAAAGGGAAAGCAAAGGCATGGCTTAACTCATTACCTTCTAGGTCCATCTTTGGTTGGGAGACTTTGGTTTCCAAATTTCTAACTAAATTTTTCCCCATGGCAAAGACAAATGAACTTCGAAGGCAAATATCTAATTTTTGCCAAGAGGACCATTAAAAATTCTATGAATCCTGGGAAAGTTTTAAGGACCTACTTTTGAGATGTCCCCACCATGGTTTTGAGATGTGGAGACTTGTCCAATATTTTTACAATGGGTTAACTCAAACCAACCGAAACATGATTGAATCCATGAATAGTGGCACTTTCCTTACTCTCACAGAAGATGAAGCTTACAATTTCTTTAAGAATCTGTCCAAGAGCTCTCAGCAATGGGATTTCTCCACTCGTAGGAACTCATCTTCTCAAGTCAAGAAGGAAGTTAAGAAACAAGGAATATATGAGCTAATCGAAGATGTAAAGACTAGAAGGCAGTTATATAGTCTCTCAAAGAAAGTTGAAGCGTTAGCTTTACGGCTGGATAAAAATTCGGTCAATAAAGTTCAAGCTGAAGGGTGCTCTATGTGTGTTAGCCCTATGCATACATCGCAAACTTTCCCCTCTATGGTAGGATTCTCCGAATTTATGCCACAACAAGTAAATGCGATGAATGATTACACAAAGCAATTCAATAGCCCATTCATAAAGACTTACAATCCGGGTTGGAGAAATCACCCAAATTTTCATGGACACAAGCTCAACTTAAGCCCAATATGGGTGCCCCATCAGCTTATGTTCCACGACAGCAACCACCTCCTGGTTTATGTCCATCAATCAATTCTTATCCACCATTTCCATCTGCTCAGCATGCTCAGTCATCCCATGTCACTCCACAACAATTCTCACCTTTGGAGGACACGTTAAAACAATTCATTCAAGTGACCACCCAAAATAACCAGACTTCAAGTCAAATTTTACAAGAAGTCAGGAACAATGGCCTCATGAACACTCAAGTTATCATCAAGTTAGAGAGTAAAATAGGTCAATTGGCTAGTCAATTGGGTAAGAGAGAAAAGGGTAAATTTCTAAGTCATCCAATTTTTTACCCTAAAGGTGTTTCCTCGAGTGCGATAGCTCCTAACCTACCAAATGCACCACCAAATGGGCAAGTTCAAGCCATAACCACACTTAGGTCAGGAAAGGCAATTGATAACGAAGAGGAAGAGAAAGATGAAGAGCAGTATCCAGCTAAGGTTGATCGTATACCTCAAGTTGTGAACCAAACTCCTCTTGGTAAGCATATAAATGAAGATTTCTCGAGTAGGACCTTTATTTTTAAAGCCCCATTTCCTCATAGGTTAAAGACAATAGGAAGGGTACTCAATTTGAAGAAATTTTGGAAGTGTTTAAGTAAGTTCAAATAAACATTCCATTACTTGATGATATCAAGCAAGTACCTTCCTATGCCAAGTTTCTCAAAGACTTGGTCACTCAAAAGAGGAGAACAAATGTTCTGAAAAAGGCATTCTTAGCTGAACATGCAAGCTCCATTATTCAATGCAAGATTCCTATTAAATTTAAGGACCTTGGATGTCCAACAATCTCATGCAAGATAGAAGATCATCATATTGAGCGAGCTTTGGTAGATTTGGGGGCTAGTGTGAACTTAATGACATATTTTGTGTATATGCAGTTGCATTTAGGAGAGTTGAAGCCCACACCAATGACAATCCAACTTACTGATAGGTCAATGAAAATTCCTAGGGGTGTTATTGAAGATGTTCTGATCAAGGTAGATTCTTTCTATTTTCCTATGGACTTTGTTGTCCTTGATACTGAGCCTGTTTAGAACACAAGAGGCCAAATTCTTGTGATTTTAGGGCGACCATTTCTTGCTACATCCAACACCCTCATCAATTATAGAAATGGAGTGATGAAAATTTCTTTTAGGAACCTCACAGCTGAGCTAAATGTTTTTAACATTTGCAAGACCTCAATAGACACTGATGATAATGATTTCGAATAAGTCCATTTAATTAATAGTCTAGTAGAGGAATCTTTCTTGCAAACTTGTAAAGAGGACCCATTAGAATCTTGTTTGTCCCATTTTGGTTGTGATTTCGATATTGATGAATCTATAGAGCAATTCAATACGCTTTTAGATTTAGTGCCTGTCATGGGTACACATTCTTTCCAACCAAAATCAGTGCCTCTCAATCTCTCATCGACTCCCTGACCTCCTTCTATTGAAGAACCACCGAAGTTGGACCTAAAACCATTGCCTGGTAATATGAAATACGCATTTTTAGGTCCAGCAGAGAAATTGCCTATTATCATTGCTTCTAATCTCGATAATGCTTAAAAGAAAAAATTATTTGAAATCCTTCACGAGCATAAAGAAGCTATTGGGTGGTCAACTGAAGATTTGGAAGGAATCAGCTCGTCCGTTGTCATGCATAAGATTCACTTAGAAGAGAATGCAAAACCCTCTCGTGAACCACAAAGAAGGCTGAACCCAGTGATGCAAGAAGTAGTTAGCGTCGAGGTACTCAAGCTTCTTGATGCGGGTATTATATACCCAATATCCGATAGTAAGTGGGTGAGCCCTGTACAAGTAGTTCCTAAGAAGTCCGGGATTACAGTGGTGGTCAATGAGCATAATGAGTTAGTTCCATCTTATGTTCAGACGGGATGGCGTGTTTGTATTGACTACCAAAAATTGAACTAACTGACTAGGAAGGATCACTTTCCCCTTCCTTACATTGACCAAATGCTGGAAAGGTTAGCCGGTCATGCTTATTACTGCTTTTTGGACGGTTATTCCGGTTATAACAAAATTCCAGTCGATCCATCTGATCAAGAGAAGACAACATTCACGTGCCTTTTTGGTACATTCGCCTACTGACGCATGTCTTTCGGACTATGCAATGTACCAACCACTTTTCAGCTGTGTGTGATTTCTATATTCTCTTACATGGTAGAGCGATTCTTAGAGGTTTTCATGGATCATTTTTTTTCTTTAGGTCTTCGTTTGAGGAATGTTTGAAACACCTAGCTTTAGTCTTAGAGATGTGTAGAGAAAAGAATCTAGTGCTTAATTGGGAGAAATACCATTTTATGGTACTAAGGGGAATTGTTCTTGGGCATATCAACTCCAAAGAGGGAATTGAAGTAGACAAGGCTATAGTAGAATTAATCTCTAACCTGTCGCCCCCGCGAACGGTTAAGGAGATTCGCTCATTCTTAGGTTATGCTAGTTTTTATAGGCTTTTTATCAAGGATTTTAGTAAGATTGCTAAACCTCTATGTAGTCTTCTCGCTAAAGACACCCCATTCGTATTCGATGAAGCATGCCTAAAAGCCTTTGAGACTTTGAAATCCACTCTGACCTCCGCACCTATCGTTCAGTCCCCTGACTGGAACCTTCCATTTGAGATCATGTGTGATGCCTCTGATTATGCAGTTGGGGCAGTTTTAGGTCAGAGAATTAATAAAGTCCCTCACGTGATTTAGTATGCAAGCAGGAACTTGAACGACGCTCAACTCCATTATTCTACCACAGAGAAGGAGTTATTAGCAATCGTATTCGCTTTAGACAAATTTAGATCCTATCTATTGGGATCTACAGTCATTTTCTATTTAGATCACGCCACTTTGAAATACTTATTTTCTAAGAAAGATGTGAAGTTGCGGCTGATTCGGTATGAAATTCAGATAAGGCACACTTAGAAGGGGAGGTTGAATAAGTGTGGGAGCAATCAATGACCAATTTTTGAACTTTAAACCAAACTATAAAATTCAGCCTACTATTTTGACGAATGCAGCTTGCTGAATGAATATGGTCTACCGAATTGACTTTTAGTTTAAGAAAATATTTTGATGAATTTATAAGTCAAAGTGAATACTTGGTGTTAACAAAATATCTCAAGATGAAACAAATATTTAAATTTTAATTATTAAGAAATTTAAATATCTTGAGAGATATTAAAGTAAAGAAAACAATAAAAACAACACCAAGATTTTTTACGTGGTTCAGCTATTACCCTCTATAATAATAGCCTAGTCCACGTCCAATACCAACTAGTATTGGAGACTCACTTTTATTTCTTTAAAAAATGACCTTTGTTACAAAACAGATTCTATCAAATTGAATTACAATAATTCACTTGATCCCTCTTTCTCCTTGTACACCAATGTACTCCTTAAGCACCTATGCTTCCTTGAACCTATTTGTAAACAAACCTTAATCCACCTGGAATAAATTCCTTTTAGACAACACTTAGTCTAAAAATATAAGATTACAAATATAGAAGTCTAATGATCAAAGCAAATAGACAATTTAACAATGCAAGGCCCAACTAATGAACACAATGATCAAGTAGTAAAAGAAAGAGATATCACCAGTATTATGCCCACGAAATTAGCTAAAAATAATATGAATATGAATTGCACAACAGCTCAGAAATTTGCACCAGAAATAATTTAATAGCTCTTCAAGTATATCAGTGCAAAAAATAATTCGTGTAATGTATCTCTATATCACTGATAACAGTTCTTTTTATAGCCCAATTTATTACCGTTGCTCGATAAAATAGTTCTGTTGAATTATTTACGTTGCCAACAAAATTCCCAGAGATAAGTAACATTTTTATTTCTATTGAAAACAATTCTTAAAAGATATAGACTATGTCAAAGTAAACCCACAAATATGCTCCGTGTAAAACTCTAATAGTCCATAATAACTGCCACCTTATAAATATTACTGACTCTTCAAACTTGAATAGATAATGAAGTGTTATTTTTGTAATTAAAATGAAGTAGTGTAAACCATTTTTCAAGATAATGATTATCTTATATTTCCAAGATTCATGCAATCCAAGTAATCATATCTCTGCCTCCACCACTTTTAAGTTACCAACACCTTTTAGGTTTCCAATAAGTCTGATGCACACGTGTTATACAAATATATTTATAAAAACAAAACTCTTAAAATTTCATAACACATGGCAAATATAATCTGGACAATTTTACTTTAACGCATGCATAATAATATATAAATACTAACCATCTAAAACCAGCCATGTAATAACAGTTAGCATAATATAAAATTCTTAGGCATGCAAAAAATTATTCACATTTCAATGCACACATAAAATGTCCTAGAGCCTTGTATTGAAAAATCAAATATTTGCAATGACCTTACCTATTTTTTTAGGACTCAAATCTTCAAAGTCTTTAGACAACAATCCTTTCATCAACTTCCTGAAATTTCATAATAAACAAATTAGTTCATATTATCAAGTCATCATCAAAACAATAAGGTTAGAATATTAACAAGTTAACATTCTCCCCCTTTTTTATGATGACAACACCAAAAATTATAACTCCCCCTGAATTCATGCATATTTAAAATTTCAGAAGGAAACAAATATAATCCAAACTAATTACCATCATCCCTTTTGTTTAGGCATAATTTAACCTGCAAGATTGTTAGCTGTAACAAATATTAGATAACACAAAATATAGCTGTCATAATATCTAATACTGGCTCCAGCAAAAATTTTTTAAACAACCCATCAAAAAATAGAATCTTAACAAACTTAAACACATATTGGTGCCAACCAAATCATTTTTAACACAAAACTAATAATTCCAAAATCCAAAATCATTCAATAATTTGATACGTCTTCACAGCAACCACATCTTTATAGCAACAACAGTACAGCAGTATGTCTCCCCCTTTGTCATCACCAAAAAGATCATCAGATATCAATATCGTCAACGTGAATCACAGGTAGAGGACGAATAGTGAAATAAGGAAGATGGAGAAGACGATGAATCTTTTGTAAGACCCCAACTTTTATGAATAAAGATGAATGCTCTATAAATATCATTTTTGAGTATTAAGGAGTAAATTTTATATAATATTATAGTTATGGGTAATATTTATAAATTTTGCAAAATAAGCAAGTAATTATAAAATATTCATGTTGTCGGGGAATATTCGTTTGATCGTGGAATATTCTTTCTGTTGGGGAATATTCGTACGACGGCGCAGCCATTTGTGGTCCCCATAGCAGAATAACTGTCGGATGAAGAAAATGACAAATTTAAGTTCTTATAAATAACGGCGTAATCGTTACTGTTAGCACTGTTGGAATACCTAGTGGTTAAAATACAGTAATACGCGTTATTGCACAGTAGCACACGGTATTGCATAGTATTGTTTAATTATCGATTCTTACGTAAGAAGGCACTACTCAATAATTTTTACAATAATTAATGTTCAATATTTTATTTTATTGATTCAATAATTGCTACGTTGATATTTTATATTATTGTTATTTTAATAATTGTCACTGCATAGTATCTCCATTATCAGATCAATAATTTATATTATTTAAATAATATTATTAGATAGCATTATTGACAATGTCTAAAAAAGTTCTATCTAAGGAGATGTTTGGTCACCTAATTGGGCGCTAGTAAGGAGAAATCCTTATCGGAAAGCCTCCTCTTTCGTGGGAATGACCTGGTTGTCATAATTGTAATTCTGTAATATTATTTCTGAATAATTAATTATTAAATTATTTGATATGGAAATATTTGTTTTTAATGTGGATATAAATGAAGGATTTAATTTTGAGGTGTTTTATCAGTATTTTATCGGAATGGAGGCTTTAAAAATCAAAACAGTGTTCTTAAAGCTCTATTGCGTGAGTTATAATTTTAATCCGGCCATTGGATCGTTGTGATTTTTGGATATGTTATACATATATAAGTTGAGTATATGTCCACAAATTTTGAACCGTTAAAAATTAGCGTATGATTTGTTATGAATTTTAAGAAGTGTTAAAAATCATCCGTTTGTGGAATTCAGATATTTTCTGTTTGGAATTTGGAAAAACTTTCTTCTGCAAAGTTGTAGAGAATTCGATTACGTGTGGAATGGACATAAAATTTGAATTTTTTTGATAAGAGGGCTATTTATTATGAATTGTTAAAGTTTCAAAAAATAAATATTTTTATTAAAATATTGGAGGGCCCACTTTTGTTTTTTTTATGGAAAATGCTGAATTGGTAGGCTGCAAATTCAAAGTGGAATGCTAAAAATTCAATGTGGCGTGCTTGAATTAGTTTTATTATTATTTTATTAATTTACTCTCCTTTGGCGTTCTAGCATTTTCCAATAAATAGGCGCTTAAGTTAGAATTAAAAATCACACCAGAATCAGAGAATTCTTCTTCTATAATCTTGAGCGTATTTCTTTCAAGTTTTAGAAAGTTTTGAGCGTAGAAAATAGTGAAAGTTTTCTTCAAAAATATCCCCGCTATACCAGTTCGAATACTCTTCTTTCCAAGGTAAGAGATGTTATTTTTGTTCAATATTCGCTTGAAATAATATTTTCTTCCATACTCTGTAGTATGTAAGTAATATTATTTCGTTTCAGATTTCGAATTCTATACTCGTTTGTTAAAATTTTGGCTTCTATACTCCATGAAATTAGTAGAATATTCTTGATATTTGCGCTTCATCCAGTATCTTTTCATGGAAATATTATTCTGAGCATTCTTGATAAGTTTTAACTTTTTCATGCCGGAGTACTATTCATGGGGTTACTATTCCCAAAGTACTATTCACGGGGTACTATTCCTAGAGTACTAGTCATGATAAAAATTGATTCGTTTTCTATCCAAATTTTTTTTTGTACAATATTATTCTTGAATTTTACTCCACAAAGCAGTATCATGTTGATAATTTGGACGTTATTGATTTCTGGATAAATTAAATTATAAATCTTTAAAAATTTATCCTTGAACTTATTTTATTGAATTCTTATATCATTGTCATCATCCTCAAGTTTATATTTTGTTGAAAGTCATCTGTGGCCTGTAGTGCATAGATGGACTTGGTATGATTATGACCAGGGATTATTCGGTATAATCATGACCATAATGTTACAAATGATATGGTAAAAGTCCTCATTGGCCCGTAGTGCATTGATGGACAGTTGTTGGCATGATCATGACCATTGATGAATACACGGATATCCTCGGCCCGTAGTGTATGGATAATTTGTGGTCGTGATACTAATGAATATTCTTGGCCGTAGTGCAGGGATGATGTGGATTATTTATTAAGCTGAGTCTCAACAATAAAAGTGATGAAAAACCTTTTAAATCATAGAAGATAGTAGATTTTATTCTCTACTTGACTCTTCTAATGGATTGCTTGTTCCGCTGCAATTAAACTTGATGTTTGTTATATTTTATCAGTTTAACACTGTTGAAGGCTAACGATAAATTATTCTGCATTATCTTAGTCATAATATTTCTTACTAGGCTAGTTGAGCTCACCCTTTTACTTTCATTGTTCTCTTCAGGAAATGAGAACGTAGTCGGGACTAGTCGGGGAGCGGAGTGACGGTCCAGATGATAGCATTAGTAGTCCTCACTATTCTACAAAATAGTGTGATAATAAATGTATTGAGGACTCCATTTGAGTTGAATACTGTCTAGAAGACAATATTCGTATGAAAACTCTCAGTTTATGTTTTGTCATATTTTACACGACAGTTGTATTATTAAGTTGTATTTGAATTTTGTATCATGTATTTGGCGACTCAAGATGGGTGATGTATACCTATTTTGGGGGCATCACAGTTGGTATCAAAGCTTAGGGATATGATCCCTGGCTGAGATGTGAGACAAGAACTAGGAGGGGAGAGACGGGGAATTCCTTTGCTAGTATGACCTACCTAAGTTTATTTGGTATTTAATTGGTCGGTCAGAGTATAGGGATAATATGTGACATGTCAATTAACCCTTGTTTTGTGGCAGTATTTAAAAATGACATCCGAGAATGTTGAGAATAGCAATGGAGCACAGGAGACCGTTGAGTCACCACAGATCAATACCCAGGATAATGTGCAACACGAAGACAATCCTCATGTAAACAACAACACTGACCAAATGATGAACGATATAATGTTCAGAGGCTTTATGTAATTCATGCAACATCAGGCGAGAGCGGCTCCTGTCCAACATGTAGGTGGAAACACTGGAAACTCTCGGACGGTCATCGCTAAACAGTTCAAGGAGTTGGGACCATCGGGGTTTTTTGGAGAGCCAAAACCACTTAAGGCGGAGACGTGGATAAAGCAGATCAACAAGATATTTGATATCTTGGGATGCTCCGAGGAGCAAAAGGTCCCCTTTACCACCTTCATGGTGCGGGCAGAAGCAGATTACTGGTGAGAATCTATAAAGCGTACTCAACCTACCGCACTGAAGATGTCTTAGGAGAAGTTTCAAGAACTATTCAACGACAAGTACTTTCCCGAAAGTATTCGTCACATGAAGGAGGTAGAATTCATCAAGCTGGAGCAGAACAATATGACCATGTCGTAGTACGAAGCTAAGTTTGCCGAGTTGTCCCGATTTGCGTCCCACTTGGTTGATAATGAGGAGAGAATGACGCGGATTTTTTTAAGAGGTTTAAAACCTGAGATACGTCAATACCTAATTTCTAATAAACTTTGCTTGTATTCAGATGTTGTGAATAGGGCTCAGTTATTGGAACTTGATAATGAGTTAACCCAACCAAGAGAGAGCAGCTGGTAAAATGATAATACTAGTGGTAGCAGTCATCGAACCGGTGACAACAAACGTGGAGGGAATCAATATACCAGAAATGGTAACCACTTCGATGGTAATCATGGCCAAGACAATAAGAGTGGACATTTCAAGAAGAGAAAATTCAACAATGATGGAAAGACGTCAGCACCAGCACCCGTTGTTAAGGAAGGAGAACGACCACCTACCATATGCTTCACATGCGGAGGGGAGGGACACATCAGTCCAAACTACACGATGCAGTCCAAAGCGTGTTATAATTGTGGAAGAGAAGGCCACCTAGTCCGATTTTGTCATGCACCAAAGACAAGACCAGCTGGGATGGAGGCACCAAAGGTCGTCCCAGAAAAGTTAAAATCGGTATTTCAAGGGAGAGCGTTTGTCGTGACCTCCCAGAAAGTAAGGAACCCGAACGAGGTCATCACGGGTAAGCTTATCATAAACTCTAGCGAAGTCTATGCCTTATTTGATACCGGTTCTACCCATTCTTTTATTTCTCCTACTTGCACTCAACGTTTAAATTTGACTCCAGAGAAATTAGACTTTGACTTATCTGTTGAAACTCTATTGGGAGAAACTTTCATTACATCCACTATTTATAAGTCTTGTTTGGTTCAAATCGGTACCCTCACATTACCTGTAGATCTTATTTCGTTGAAAATACTTGCATTTGACTTAATTCTAGGGATTGATTGGTTAACTACTCATCATGTAAATACTTGCATTTGACTCCTCACACGTTACCTTTCATATTCCTAACCAACCTATTATGCAAATTCAAGCAACCAAACCATTAAAATCAATCACTGTCATCTCAAGCCACAAAGCTATTCGTCTATTAAAAAATGGATGTCAAGCTTTCTTAGCTCATGCCACGGATTTAAACAAAAATATATCAGTTTTGAATGATATTTCTATTGTTAATAAATTTCCTGACGTATTTCCTGAAGAACTTCCTGGCCTACCCCCAGAACGAGAAATTAAATTTTGAATCGACCTTGAACCTGGTACAAAACCCATTTTCAAAGCCCCATATCGAATGGCTCCTATTGAACTTCAGGAGTTAAAGACCCAATTACAAGAATTGTTAGACATCGATTTCATTCGTCCTAGTACGTCTCCTTGGGGTGCTCCTATTCTATTCGTGAAGAAGAAAGATGGGAGTATGCGACTTTGTATTGATTATCGGGAGTTGAATCATATCACCATCAAGAATAGGTACCCATTGCCATGTATTGATGACCTGTTTGACCAGTTGTAAGGCGCCAAATTCTTTTCAAAGATCGATCTTCGTTCTGGATATCATCAGTTAAAGATTAGAATCGATGACATTCCGAAGACGGCTTTCAGAACTCGGTACGGGCATTATGAATGCCTAGTCATGTCTTTTGGATTGACTAATGCTCCTGTTGCCTTCATGGATATGATGAACCGAGTATTCAAAGAATATTTAGATTATTTTGTGGTTGTCTTTATTGATAACATTCTCATATATTTCAAAAGCCGTGAAGATTATGAGCAAACACTTGAGGCTGATACTCCAAAAGCTTCGTGAAAATAAGCTTTATGCCAAGTTGAAGAAATGCGAGTTCTGGCTTGAGGAAGTAGCATTCCTTGGGCGCGTAGTATCAAGTCATGGAATATCTGTTGACCCGGCAAAGATTGAATCTATTCAAAGCTGGGAGCAACCTAAATTAGTGACCAAAGTACGTAGCTTTCTCGGCTTAGCTGGTTGTTATCGGAGATTTGTAGAAGGGTTTTCTCGAATTGCTACTCCATTAACTCAGCTGACTCGGAAAGATATAAAATTCTGCTGGAGCGTGGAATGTGAGAAGAGTTTTCAAGAACTCAAGAGGAGACTCATTTAAGCACCTATTCTGACAATACCATCTGGCTCGGAGGGATTTGTCATCTATAGTGATGCTTCGGGCAAAGGGTTAGGATATGTTCTCATGCAACATGAAAAAGTCATAGCCTATGCCTCTTGGCAACTCAAAGAATATGAGAGGAATTATCCTACTCATGATCTAGAATTGGCAGCTGTTGTCTTTGCACTTAAAATTTGGAGGTATTACTTGTATGGGGAGAAAGTGGAGATATTTACGGATCATAAAGCCTCAAATATTTCTTCACCCAAAAGGAACTCAGCATGCGGCAACGACGTTGGATTAAACTGTTAAAAGATTATGATCATACCATTGAATACCATCCTTGTAAAGCGAACGTAGTAGCTAACGCATTGAGTAGAAGATCATATGCTGGTACGAGTGCAATATTGTCAACGCAAAGGCCCATTTTATATGACTTGCAAAGGATGGAGATAGAGTTAAAGACTCCAGGGACCCATATGATGATAGTGAATATACGAGTAGAACCGACTTTAATTGATAAAGTTAAAGCTGCTCAAGCTACAGACCTGGAGTTGATGTGTATGAGGAAGAAAGTGCAAGAAGGTGCTATGCCGGAAGCAAGAATCGATGAAGAAGCAATACTTCGAGTCAACTCCAGACTTTGTGTCCTAAAGACCCTGATTTAAAGTATAAAGTCATGATGGAGGCGCACAACACACCGTTAGCAATCCATCTTGGGAGTACCAAAATGTATCATGATCTTCGACATACATTTTGGTGGAAAAATATGAAGAGAGAGATCTCGAAGTTTATCTTAAGGTGTCTAATTTGTCAACGAGTCAAAGCGGAGCATCAAGTACCAAAAGGTCCATTGCAACCACTTGAAATTCCAGAATGGAAGTGGGAGCACATTACCATGGATTTCGTTACCGGTCTTCCCAAGGTTTCTCAAGGCATAGATGCGATTTGGGTCATTGTTGATAGATTGACCAAGTCGGCTCATTTCTTACCTATACGAGAAACTTATACACTTGAACGTCTTGCTCATATGTACATAAAAGAGATTTTAAGATTGCATGGTATGCCAGTATCTATAGTTTCTGATCATGACCCAAGATTCACTTCAAGATTTTGGGTTAGTTTGCAAAAAGCTATGGGCACGGATCTACGATTTAGCTCGGCATATCATCCTCAGACGGACGGGCAGTCGGAGAGGACTATTCAAACTCTTGAAGATCTATTAAGACTCTGTGTCCCTGACTTCGAGGGATGTTGGGACAAGTTCTTACCATTGGTGGAGTTTTCCTACAACAACAGTTATCAAACAAGTATTGGCATGGCTCCATTCGAGGCGTTGTATGGAAGAAAGTGTCGTTCTCCAGTATGCTGGGATGAGGTGGGTGAAGCAACGTTGTTGGGACCGGAGTTGGTACGTATGACTACGGAAAATATTCAAACGATCTGATAACGTATAAAAACCTCAGAAGATCGATAAAAGAGTTATGATGATCTTCATCGAAAGGACGTGGAATTCAATATTGGAGAACACGTGTTGTTACGTGTTGCTCCATGGAAAGGAGTTACGAGATTTGGAAAGAGAGAAAAGCTCAATTCTTGATTCATTGACCCATTTTTAATCCTCGAACAAGTAGAAACTGTAGCCTATAGACTCGCCTTACCACCAAGTATGTCTCGTGTTCATATCGTTTTTCACATATCTATGTTACGTAAATATGTGAAAGACCCAAACCACATTATTGAGTTAGAACCGGACGAAATAGCGGAAGATTTAATGTATGAAGAGGTTCCTGTTAAAATCATAGATAAGAAGGAGCATATTTTATACTCCAAGGTTATACCTCAAATCAAAGTTTGTGGAGAAACCACGATGTTGAGGAAATGACCTGGGAGTTAGAATCTGAAATTAAATCAAGGTATCCTTACCTCTTCGACATACCAGGTACGTACCCTAATTTCGAGGGCGAAATTTCATAAGAAAGGGAGGTTGTAAGACCCCAACTTTTATGAATAAAGATGAATGTTCTATAAATATCATTTTTGAGTATTAAGGAGTAAATTTGTTATAATGTTATAGTTATGGGTAATATTTTTAAATTTTGCAAACTAAGCAAGTGGTTATAAAATATTCATGTTGACGGAAAATATTCGTTTGATCGTGGAATATTCTTTCTGTCGGGAAATATTCGTACGACGGCGCAGCCATTTGTGGGTCCCATGGCAGAATAACTGTCGGATGAAGAAAAAGGAACTACTCAATAATGGTTACAATAATTACTATTCAATATTTTATTTATTTATTCAATATTTGCTACGTTGATATTTTATATTATTGTTGTTGTTTCAATAATTGTCACTGCACATTATCTCCATTATCAGATCAATAATTCATATTATTTGAATAATATTATTAGATAGCATTATTGACAATGTCTAAGGAATTTCTGTCTAAGAAGATGTTTGGTCACCTAATTGCGCGCTAGTAAGGAGAAATCTTTATCAGAAAGCCCCCTCTTTCTTGAAAATGACCTGGTTGTCATAATTGTGATTCTGTAATATTATTTATGAATAATTAATTATTGATTTATATGACAAGGAAATATTTGTTTTTTATGTGGATATAAATGAATGATTTAATTTTGAGGTGTTTTATCAATATTTTGTCGGAATGGAGGTTTTAAAAATCAAAACAGTGTTCTTAAAGCTCTATTGCGTGAGTTATAATTTTAATCCGACCGTTGGATCGTTGTGATTTTTGGATATGCTATACATATATAAGTTGAGTATATGTCCACAAATTTTGAACTGTTAAAAATTAGCGTATGATTTGTTATGAATTTTAAGAGGTGCTGAAAATCATCCGTTTGTAGAATTTGGATATTTTCTGTTTGGAATTTGAGAAAACTTTCTTCTGCAAATTTGTAGAGAATTCGATTTCGTGTGGAATGGACATAAAATTTGTATTTTTCTGATAAGAGAGCTATTTATTATGAATTGTTGGAGTTTCGGAAAATAAATAATTTTATTAAAACATGGGAGGGCCCACTTTTATTTTTTTTGTGGAAAATGCTGAATTGGTAGGCTACAAATTCAAAGTGGAATGTTAAAAATTCAATGTGGCATGCTTGAATTAGTTTTATTATTATTTTATTAATTTAGTCTCCTTTGGCGTTCTAGTATTTTCCTATAAATAAGCGCTTAAGTTAGAATTGAAAATCACACTAGAATCAGAGAATTCTTCTTCTATAATCTTGAGCGTATTTCTTTCGAGTTTTAGAAAGCTTTAAACATAAAAAATAGTGAAAGTTTTCTTCAAAAATATCTCCGCTATACCAGTTGGAATACTCTTCTTTTCAAGATAAGGGATGTTATTTTTGTTCAATATTCGCTTGAAATAATATTTTCTTCCATACTATGTAGTATGTAAGTAATATTATTTCGTTTCAGATTTCAAATTCTATACTCGTTTGTTAAAATTTCAAATATCCTTGATATTTACGCTTCATCCAGTATCTTTTCATGAAAATATTATTCTGAGCATTCTTGATAAGTTTTAATTTTTTCATGCTGGAGTACTATTCACGGGGTTACTATTCCCGAAGTACTATTTATAGGATACTATTCACTCGAGTACTATTCACCCAGAGTACTATTCATGATAAAAATTAATTCATTTTCGGTTCAAATTATTTTTTGTACAATATTATTCTTGAATTTTACTCCACAAAGCAGTATCATGTTGATAATTTGGACGTTATTGATTTCTGGATAAATTAAATTATAAATCTTTAAAAATTTATCCTTGAACTTGTTTTATTGAATTCTTATATCATTGTCATCATCCTCAAGTTTATATTATGTTGAAAGTCATCTGTGGCCTGTAGTGCATAGATGGACTTGGTATGATTATGACCAGGGATTATTCGGTATAATCATGACCATAATGTTACAAATGATATGGTAAAAGTCCTCATTGGCCCGTAGTGCATTGATGGACAGTTGTTGGCATGATCATGACCATTGATGAATACACGGATATCCTCGGCCTACTATTTTGACGAATGCAGCTTGCTGAATGAATATGGTCTACCGAATTGACTTTTAGTTTAAGAAAATATTTTGATGAATTTATAAGTCAAAGTGAATACTTGGTGTTAACAAAATATCTCAAGATGAAGCAAATATTTAAATTTTAATTATTAAGAAATTTAAATATCTTGAGAGATATTAAAGTAAAGAAAACAATAAAAACAACACCAAGATTTTTTACGTGGTTCAGCTATTACCCTCTATAATAATAGCCTAGTCCACGTCCAATACCAACTAGTATTGGAGACTCACTTTTATTTCTTTAAAAAATGACCTTTGTTACAAAACAGATTCTATCAAATTGAATTACAATAATTCACTTGATCCCTCTTTCTCCTTGTACACCAATGTACTCCTTAAGCACCTATGCTTCCTTGAACCTATTTGTAAACAAACCTTAATCCACCTGGAATAAATTCCTTTTAGACAACACTTAGTCTAAAAATATAAAATTACAAATATAGAAGTCTAATGATCAAAGCAAATAGACAATTTAACAATGCAAGGCCCAACTAATGAACACAATGATCAAGTAGTAAAAGAAAGAGATATCACCAGTATTATGCCCACGAAATTAGCTAAAAATAATATGAATATGAATTGCACAACAGCTCAGAAATTTGCACCAGAAATAATTTAATAGCTCTTCAAGTATATCAGTGCAAAAAATAATTCGTGTAATGTATCTCTATATCACTGATAACAGTTCTTTTTATAGCCCAATTTATTACCGTTGCTCGATAAAATAGTTCTGTTGAATTATTTACGTTGCCAACAAAATTCCCAGAGATAAGTAACATTTTTATTTCTATTGAAAACAATTCTTAAAAGATATAGACTATGTCAAAGTAAACCCACAAATATGCTCCGTGTAAAACTCTAATAGTCCATAATAACTGCCACCTTATAAATATTACTGACTCTTCAAACTTGAATAGATAATGAAGTGTTATTTTTGTAATTAAAATGAAGTAGTGTAAACCATTTTTCAAGATAATGATTATCTTATATTTCCAAGATTCATGCAATCCAAGTAATCATATCTCTGCCTCCACCACTTTTAAGTTACCAACACCTTTTAGGTTTCCAATAAGTCTGATGCACACGTGTTATACAAATATATTTATAAAAACAAAACTCTTAAAATTTCATAACACATGGCAAATATAATCTGGACAATTTTACTTTAACGCATGCATAATAATATATAAATACTAACCATCTAAAACCAGCCATGTAATAACAGTTAGCATAATATAAAATTCTTAGGCATGCAAAAAATTATTCACATTTCAATGCACACATAAAATGTCCTAGAGCCTTGTATTGAAAAATCAAATATTTGCAATGACCTTACCTATTTTTTTAGGACTCAAATATTCAAAGTCTTTAGACAACAATCCTTTCATCAACTTCCTGAAATTTCATAATAAACAAATTAGTTCATATTATCAAGTCATCATCAAAACAATAAGGTTAGAATATTAACAAGTTAACATTCTCCCCCTTTTTTATGATGACAACACCAAAAATTATAACTCCCCCTGAATTCATGCATATTTAAAATTTCAGAAGGAAACAAATATAATCCAAACTAATTACCATCATCCCTTTTGTTTAGGCATAATTTAACCTGCAAGATTGTTAGCTGTAACAAATATTAGATAACACAAAATATAGCTGTCATAATATCTAATACTGGCTCCAGCAAAAAATTTTTAGACAACCCATCAAAAAATAGAATCTTAACAAACTTAAACACATATTGGTGCCAACCAAATCATTTTTAACACAAAACTAATAATTCCAAAATCCAAAATCATTCAATAATTTGATACGTCTTCACAGCAACCACATCTTTACAGCAACAACAGTACAGCAGTATGTCTCCCCCTTTGTCATCACCAAAAAGATCATCAGATATCAATATCGTCAACGTGAATCACAGGTAGAGGACGAATAGTGAAATAAGGAAGATGGAGAAGACGATGAATCTTTTGTAAGACCCCAACTTTTATGAATAAAGATGAATGCTCTATAAATATCATTTTTGAGTATTAAGGAGTAAATTTTATATAATATTATAGTTATGGGTAATATTTATAAATTTTGCAAAATAAGCAAGTAATTATAAAATATTCATGTTGTCGGGGAATATTCGTTTGATCGTGGAATATTCTTTCTGTTGGGGAATATTCGTACGACGGCGCAGCCATTTGTGGTCCCCATAGCAGAATAACTGTCGGATGAAGAAAATGACAAATTTAAGTTCTTATAAATAACGGCGTAATCGTTACCGTTAGCACTGTTGGAATACCTAGTGGTTAAAATACAGTAATACGCGTTATTGCACAGTAGCACACGGTATTGCATAGTATTGTTTAATTATCGATTCTTACGTAAGAAGGCACTACTCAATAATTTTTACAATAATTAATGTTCAATATTTTATTTTATTAATTCAATAATTGCTACGTTGATATTTTATATTATTGTTATTTTAATAATTGTCACTGCATAGTATCTCCATTATCAGATCAATAATTTATATTATTTAAATAATATTATTAGATAGCATTATTGACAATGTCTAAAAAAGTTCTATCTAAGGAGAGGTTTGGTCACCTAATTGCGCGCTAGTAAGGAGAAATCCTTATCGGAAAGCCTCCTCTTTCGTGGGAATGACCTGGTTGTCATAATTGTAATTCTGTAATATTATTTCTGAATAATTAATTATTAAATTATTTGATATGGAAATATTTGTTTTTAATGTGGATATAAATGAAGGATTTAATTTTGAGGTGTTTTATCAGTATTTTATCGGAATGGAGGTTTTAAAAATCAAAACAGTGTTCTTAAAGCTCTATTGCGTGAGTTATAATTTTAATCCGGCCATTGGATCGTTGTGATTTTTGGATATGTTATACATATATAAGTTGAGTATATGTCCACAAATTTTGAACCGTTAAAAATTAGCGTATGATTTGTTATGAATTTTAAGAAGTGTTAAAAATCATCCGTTTGTGGAATTCAGATATTTTCTGTTTGGAATTTGGAAAAACTTTCTTCTGCAAAGTTGTAGAGAATTCGATTACGTGTGGAATGGACATAAAATTTAAATTTTTTTGATAAGAGGGCTATTTATTATGAATTGTTAAAGTTTCAAAAAATAAATATTTTTATTAAAATATTGGAGGGCCCACTTTTGTTTTTTTTATGGAAAATGCTGAATTGGTAGGCTGCAAATTCAAAGTGGAATGCTAAAAATTCAATGTGGCGTGCTTGAATTAGTTTTATTATTATTTTATTAATTTACTCTCCTTTGGCGTTCTAGCATTTTCCAATAAATAGGCGCTTAAGTTAGAATTAAAAATCACACCAGAATCAGAGAATTCTTCTTCTATAATCTTGAGCGTATTTCTTTCAAGTTTTAGAAAGTTTTGAGCGTAGAAAATAGTGAAAGTTTTCTTCAAAAATATCCCCGCTATACCAGTTCGAATACTCTTCTTTCCAAGGTAAGAGATGTTATTTTTGTTCAATATTCGCTTGAAATAATATTTTCTTCCATACTCTGTAGTATGTAAGTAATATTATTTCGTTTCAGATTTCGAATTCTATACTCGTTTGTTAAAATTTTGGCTTCTATACTCCATGAAATTAGTAGAATATTCTTGATATTTGCGCTTCATCCAGTATCTTTTCATGGAAATATTATTCTGAGCATTCTTGATAAGTTTTAACTTTTTCATGCCGGAGTACTATTCATGGGGTTACTATTCCCAAAGTACTATTCACGGGGTACTATTCCTAGAGTACTAGTCATGATAAAAATTGATTCGTTTTCTATTCAAATTTTTTTTTGTACAATATTATTCTTGAATTTTACTCCACAACGCAGTATCATGTTGATAATTTGGACGTTATTGATTTTTGGATAAATTAAATTATAAATCTTTAAAAATTTATCCTTGAACTTATTTTATTGAATTCTTATATCATTGTCATCATCCTCAAGTTTATATTTTGTTGAAAGTCATCTGTGGCCTGTAGTGCATAGATGGACTTGGTATGATTATGACCAGGGATTATTCGGTATAATCATGACCATAATGTTACAAATGATATGGTAAAAGTCCTCATTGGCCCGTAGTGCATTGATGGACAGTTGTTGGCATGATCATGACCATTGATGAATACACGGATATCCTCGGCCAGTAGTGTATGGATAATTTGTGGTCGTGATACTAATGAATATTCTTGGCCGTAGTGCAGGGATGATGTGGATTATTTATTAAGCTGAGTCTCAACAATAAAAGTGATGAAAAACCTTTTAAATCATAGAAGATAGTAGATTTTATTCTCTACTTGACTCTTCTAATGGATTGCTTGTTCCGCTGCAATTAAACTTGATGTTTGTTATATTTTATCAGTTTAACATTGTTGAAGGCTAACGATAAATTATTCTGCATTATCTTAGTCATAATATTTCTTACTAGGCTAGTTGAGCTCACCCTTTTGCTTTCATTGTTCTCTTCAGGAAATGAGAACGTAGTCGGGACTAGTCGGGGAGCGGAGTGACGGTCCAGATGATAGCATTAGTAGTCCTCACTATTCTACAAAATAGTGTGATAATAAATGTATTGAGGACTCCATTTGAGTTGAATACTGTCTAGAAGACAATATTCGTATGAAAACTCTCAGTTTATGTTTTGTCATATTTTACACGACAGTTGTATTATTAAGTTGTATTTGAATTTTATACCATGTATTTGGCGACTCAAGATAGGTGATGTATACCTATTTTGGGGGCATCACATCTTTTCTTCCATAGAAAAGTCATGAGCAAACCTAGGAGACGAGGAATAAAAATCTTTTTAGGTAGAGGCAGATCAAGAAAATCTCCAATGTATTCGGCCATCCAATTACATCGACGCCACTCAGGGACTGGACAGTGCATCCTGTCAAAGTGTAGCTTTCTACCAACGTCATTCGTACAATGAGACATAAAATCGGCAAATTCTCTAATTTGGTAACTCACAAACTTCAATTCTTGACTTAATTGACAAGAATTTCTATTGATCTTCCTATGAAGAGACTCAACCATAGCCATTGTGTGCAACTTAAATCCGGCATGTAAATCAATAAATTCATCTTTAATTTGAGAAAAACATTTGTTCAAATCATTTGCCCGAATAGGCAGTTTTCCTTTTTCTAAAACCAAAAGCCTTTGTTTTACATCGAGAATATCAGAACGCATAAGCTCTTGATTTTTGAGGATTTGAGTCAACATATCGACTACTGCTGGAGATGAAACTGATGAAGGATGAATTGTAGAAGAAGTAGGATTATCAGATGGTAAATCAGACGAGACAGAACTTGGTGGAGTAGGAATAGGATTAGGAACGATTCGAATAAATGAGCCATCAACAAAAGAGATATGGGATTGTTTTAAATTAGCAGAATCAATGAATTCATTGTGTGACACCACAATTTCATTATCAAGAAAGATTTTAAAATGCTGAAACATTTTTGTCAAAAATAATCCATAGGGCAGACACTTTTTAACTTGCCGAATACAACTCATCATGTGGGACAACATCATATGAGAAAAATTAAAACTAACACCTTTTAAAACCATTGCAATAACCACAAGATCTTGGTAAGTAAACTCTACTCCACCACCTACTTGTGGAAACAGATTATAACGAAGTAGTTTATGCAAGACACATGCAAGTGGACATAAATCAACAATTTTGGAGGTAAATAGAGTTGTCAAAGATGAATCGTTCATCACAATATGAAGTTATTCAAGAGGAGGAAAGGGAATATTAGTAGCACCCTTGAGAGTAAAAGGACAAGGACCAGATGAAGGAATATTAAAAATACTTCCAAAATCGACAACCGTGAAAAACAAAGACTTTCCCTTCACAAAGGACATATAACAATCCCCATTACACTCTAAATTTGTGTAAAACTGTTGTACCAATCTGGGATATGCCCTAGTGGGGGGAAAGAGCATAGCAGAAATACCACAAGAAGTGAAAAGTTTTTCCAGAGAAGAATTTTTGAAATAAAACATATCCAAAAAAATTTCATAAATAAACTGTTTAGCAGGAATAAAGTTTCTGAAGCGGGCTTCAAAACTCTGTCCCCGAAAGAAATTATCTGGCAAATCTGAAGTAGCAGAGAAAGGGTTTACCAGATTAGATGGCGAGTCTGGTTGAGAAGGAGGAGGCTCCAAACCAGGAGATTGTGCGGATGTCTTTAAGAAGGAAAAGTTGGAATCGGACCCATCAGAATCGTCGAAAGAGACATGAACAGATGTCTGGCGAGGTTGTCTTTTGAACTTCTTTGGTGATCGCATAGAATAAGGAGATCGTGGATGATTTCCTTCTTTAATGGTGATGTCGGATGAACGTTTGTTGGCCCGAGGTTTCATTATCGCTATGGAAATTAGAGTGTTTGAAGAACAATGGAAAAATCTAGGAATGTGTATAAAAAGAGAAGGCACTCTATTTTTAATAGGGAAGAGTTAGACTGAAACAACCCGGGTCAAATCCTGAGTCCGGAACAAATCTTGGGTCAAATTCCAAGTCCGAATCGAATCAAATCCATCAAAATAAGACCTCAAACCACTGGCCCAATAGTATCTTCTTGGGTCATCTTAGCCCACCACAGGCTCCCAAAAGGTCATGACTTGAAGGTACTATTGGTAGTAACTTATTTCCTTATATACAGATAAATTTTTCCCCTATCTTTCGATGTGGGACTGGGGTGTTACAAACTCCCCCACTTAAATTTCTGACGTCCCCATCAGAACCAATCACACACACGGCCCAAAGATCTTTGCCTCTGTAGCCATTGTGGGATAATACCAGCTGGCTTCGTGTCCCCACCTTCGGATCTCCATCTCTCCATTGTGGGATAATACCACCAGCCTTCGTGTCCCCACCTCCGATAACCCGATCGGATGACCCGACCTGAGCTTTCGAGAGTCAGCTTTGATACTATATGAAACAACCCGAGTCAAATCCTGAGTTCGAAATAAATCTTGGGTCAAATCCCAAGTCCGAATCGAATCAAATCCATCAAAATAAGGCCTCAAACCACTGGCCCAATAGTATCTTCTTGGCTCATCTTAGCCCACCGCAGGCTCCCAAAAGGTCATGACTTGAAGGTACTATTAGTAGTAACTTATTTCCTTATATACAGATAAATTTTTCCCCTATCTTTCGATGTGGGACTGGGGTGTTACATAGACGCCGAGCAGACTTCCTTGAGAACATAAACACTTCTCAGCTCCTGTCTTTTCAAATTTCAAAACCCATAATGATATCTACCGTGAATTGTGTCAAAACAAATACGTCTCCCTTAGTCTTCGGTTATAAACAGATAATATTTATCAACAGAACACATTTAAAATAATGCAGATATACTATAAATATGAGATATTTTATGCATGAACTATTTTAGTACGTGATCATATTATACCATACACATTCCAAGTTCTCTTCTTAACATGCAAAACCTTTCTGTACTTAAGGGTTTGGTAAAAATGTCAGCCAATTATTTTTCTGTTGGAATAAAAATTAATTTAATTAAACCTTTTAAAACATTATCCCTCAGAAAATGATGCCTAACCTCTATGTGTTTTGTGCGTGAATGCAAGACAGGATTCTTTGAAATGTCAATAGTGCTAGAATTATCATAGTAAATAGGCACACTATCACATAAAACATCAAAGTCACATAGAGTTTGTTTTAACCATAAAATTTGAGAGCAACAACTCCCTACGGCTAGATATTCACCCTTAGTGGTTAATAAAGCCACCAAAGTTTGCTTTTTACTATGCCACGTAATGAGACTATGACCTAAAAATGTGCAAGCACCACTAGTACTTTCTATCAATTTGACATCCAGCATAGTCAGCATCTGAATAACCCATTAATTCAAAATGATTGCAGATTGGATAAAATAATCCCAAATTGATTGTACCACTTAAATATTTAAAAATTCTTTTAACAACTTGTAAATGAGATTCTTTAGGTTTTGCTTGAACACGTGCACATAAACAAACACTATACATAATATCTGGTCTAGATGTGGTTAAATATAATAAACATCCAATCATACCTCGATATTTAGTTACCTCCACATCTATACCTTTTTTGTTAGACGTAAGCTTTATTGAAGTGCTCATTGGTGTAGCCTTTGAATTTGATACTTCAAAACCAAACTTTTTGAGAAGCTCTTTTGCATATTTGGTTTGATGGATATATATATCTTCCTTTGTTTGCTTGATTTGGAGTCCCAAAAAGTAATTAAGTTCTCCCATTACACTCATATCGAACTCCTTGTACATGCACTTAGAAAACCACTCATAATGGAAATCATTAGTAGCACCAAAAATTATATCATCTACATATATTTGTACAATAGTAATATCTTTATTTTCATGCCTAATAAATAATGTAGAATCAATTTTTCCTCTAATAAAACCTTTTAAATGTAAATACTTACTCAACCTTTTGTACTAAGCCCTTGGAGCTTGTTTTAGCCCATAGAGAGCTTTCTTTAGCTTGTAGACATGGTTTGGATACCTCTCATGTTCAAATCTAGGAGGCTATTTTACATATACCTCTTCATTGATGTATTCGTTGAGAAAGGCACTTTTTACGTTTATTTGATAGAGTGTGAACTTCTTGTAACATGCAAATGCTAACAAGATGCGGATAGACTCTAGTCTGGCGACTGGGGCGTAAGTTTCTTCATAGTTTATCTCTTCTTGTTGATTGTATCCCTGAGCTACTAGCCTTGCTTTGTTACAAGTGATAGTGTCATGCTCATCAAGCTTGTTCTTGAATACCCACTTTGTTCCAATGATAGAAACATCTTTAGGAAGAGGCATAAGTTCCCAGACTTGGCATCATTCAAATTGTTGAAGTTCTTCTTGCATTGCCATTAGCCAGCTTTCATCTAGAATAGCTTCTTTAGCATTCTTTGGCTTAACTTGTGATAGGAATGCAGAAAAAGCACATTTATTTTGCAATCCTCTCCTTGTAGTGATTCCTTTGTTTATATCTCCAATGATGATTTCTGGTGGATGGTTCTTGAGATATCTCACAGTCTTTGGCATTTGCACATCATGCATTTCTTCTACTTGTTGAGGAATATCAACTTCAAGCTCTTGAGTTGTTCTTTGTTCCACTTCTTGCGAGTTTTCAAATTCAACTTGCTGGATTTGTCCATTTGGTTTGATGAATTGACTTTTTCGGTGTGCTGGATTTACTAAGATCTCCAAATTCCCTGCATCCTCATCTCTTTCTTTTGGAAGATCATTATGAGTTTCATTAAACATAATATGAATAGATTCTTCAACACACAGCTTGTTAATATTAAATACACGATATGCTTTGCTATTCAGTGAATACCCAATGAAAATTCCTTCATAAGATTTAGCATCAAATTTTCCTAGGTTATCACTAGTATTTAGAATAAAACATTTAGATCCAAAAACTTTGAAATAAATTATATTAGGGATCTTATTATTTAACAGTTCATAAGGAGTCTTCAAAATGATTGGACGAATAAGTACTCTATTCAAAACATAACAAGAAGTGTTTACAGCTTCGGCCCAAAACTTTTTAGGAATTTTACTTTCTTGTAATAAAGTTCTAGCTGTTTCTTGTAATGTCCTATTCTTTCTTTCTACAACTCCATTTTGTTGAGGGGTTTTAGGGGCTGAAAATTCATGACTGATTCCTTTTTGATCACAAAATATTATAAATTCTTTTTGAAATTCAGTACCATGATCACTTCTTATCTTTACAAGTTTGAGATTATATTTTGTTTCCAAGTTTCTTATTAATTTCTCAAATTCCTTAAATGCTTCATGTTTAGTTCTCAAAAATAATATCCATGTATATCAAGAGAAATCATCTACTATAACAAATGCATAAAACTTACCATTTATACTAGGATGTCTTTTTGGTCCAAATAGATCAAGATGAAGTAGTTGTAAAGGAGAAGAAGTTAATACCATGTTCTTTGCCGTAAACGATGTTCTTACTTGTTTCCCGAGTTGACAAGGGACACAAATTCCCTTCTTTTCATACTTTATTTTTGGCAACCTTTTGACAAGATTCTTTAAGGATAATTTCTTGATTAAATCCATATGAACATGTCCCATTCTCTTATGCCACAAATTAGCCTCATCTTGTACAGATGTAAGACATAGTTCTTCATCCTGTTGCTCAAAATCAAAAGTATATATATTTCCTTCTCTTTGTGCAACTAGAGTAACATTGTTAGTACCGGGAGAAATAGTGCATTTTTCTTTTTCAAAACTAACTTGATGACCATTATCCATCAATTGACTTATACTAATAAGATGTACATTATCAATATTAACCTTACCTTTTTCGATTATTTCGCAGGTTCGATTATCTCCAAATGTAATTGTCCCATTTTTCTTCTTTATTTTTAGTTCCACGAACTTTGATTTATCACCAGTCATGTGACGAGAGCATCCACTATCAAGAATCTATTTTTGAGATGGAACCCTTTCCTTGAGACATACCTGTCAAGGAAAAATAATTCATCCTTTTGGTACCCACATCTTTTTGGGTTCTTTAATGTTAGTTGCATTTAAATAATCCTTTTTAACCCATACTTTTTTAATCTTATTTTTCTTATAACAGTTTATGTCCAAGTGACCTTTAATACCACAATTTTTACACGATGTAAAAGGAGAGCGATAATTTAATCTAAAACGTGATTTTGATTTTAACATTTTCATATCACCCTTTTTATGCATAGGATTATAACCAATTCCTTATCTTTCAAAGCTGGGTCTTTGTTTACCCAATATGATATTTAAATTTTCTTCCCCTTGAACAAATTTAGCAAGAGATGATTTTAGTGAAACTATTCCTTTTTGAAGTTCGTTATTAAGAAAGGTTTTAACAGGTGATTTATCACTAAATGCGTCAATACACACATCTCTCATTTTTAGTTCGTTAGTTAATTTTTGAACTTCATTATTCAAAAAATTTACCTTACTGAAAAGTATTTTGTTATAATTATCTAAATAATCAATTTTAGCAATTAAAATCTTTTCTTCTTTACATGTAGATTCCTTTTCAATATCTTTCTTTTCATCTATTAAAGAGTCTACTTCACCCATTAATGTATTTACCAAGTCTTTCAAATATGCATTCTTTTCTTTTAATTTATCATTTTCTTTTTTCAAAGAATTAAACTCAAAACTAGATACCTCGTTTGATTCACCTTCTATTCTCATGAAGCATACTTGAGCTATTTCATCCTTGACATCGACCTGAACTTCAGATTCTTCTTTATCACTCCAAGTGACAAGTGCCTTGTTTCTCTTATTATCCTTGAACCCTATTTTTCCTTTGTTCCTTAGTTGAAAACAATCCTTCTTGAAGTGCCCTGGACGTTCACATTCAAAACACGTCTCCTCGGTTTTCTTTCCTTTGTCTTTATTTGAGTTGAAGGCATTCTTTTGTTTATTCTTCCTTTGTAGAAGTCCTTTGAGTCTCCTTGACATCAAGGCTATCTCTTCATCCGAATCATCATCAAGCTCTTCTTCATTTCATACATTAAGAGCTAAAACCTTTCTTCAAGGAGTCTCCTCCTCATCATCATACCTCTTTAACTGATATTCATATTCCTCAAGTTCACCAAAAAGAGTTAGTGTATCCATAGTAGAAATAATAGAGGAATCTTGAAGAGTAGTAATTTTAGAAGCAAACCTCTTGGGCATAGCCCGAAGTAACTTACGGTTAATCTCACTTTATGGGATGGATTTGTTTAGAAGCTTTAGGGAGTTCAGAAGAACAAGGAACCTTGCTTGACCCATATTTATAGTTTCATCTTTCTCGAGTTTGAAAATTTCATAATCATGCATGAGGATGCTTAGTTTAACTTCTCGAACCTTCGATGTTCCTTCAATTGTAAGACCCCAAATTTTATGAAATGAAAGTATTCAATTTTCTTATAATTATTATTTTATTTAGTAAATGGTTAAATTGATAAAAGTTTAAAGTTAAGGGTGATATGTGAAATTTTTTGCAAAGTAAGCAAGTGGTTATAAAATATTCGTTTGGTCGGGGAATATTCTTTTTGTCGGGGAATATCCGTACGATGGCACAATCATTGGTAGACCCCATAACGGAAGTATTGTCGTAGTAAGAAAACGACGTAATTATCTTTTTATAAAAATAACGGCGAAAGTGTTACCATTAAAACTGTTGAACTACCTGGTAGTAAAAGTATAGTAATAGTAGTGGTTGCATAGTAGCACACGGTATTGATTATTGATACTTACATAAGAAGTCACTCAGTTATACTCAATTATTGCTACAGTAATTGCTACATCATATCTCTCATATTATTGATTCAATTATTGTCATAGTATCATCTACATAATATGTTATATTATTAAATCAATAATTAAGACGACAAAGTTATTCATATTATTATTTGCAATATTGACAATGTCTAGAAGTTCTGTCAAGGAGAGGTTTGGTCACCTAATTGCGCGCCAATAAGAAAAAATCCTTATCGAAAAGCCCCCTCTTTCCTGGGAATGATCTGATTGTTAAATATTGTGAGTTATAATATTAATGATGAATAAGTTCGTGTTGATTAAAGATGAAATTGATATTTTCATTGTGTTGAAATTATTAGTGTTAGTGGGAATCAACATTTATTTTAATAATAATTGATGTCTGGAGGTTATATTGACCAATCGGGTAATTAATCAGATAAATGAGCAATTAATTGCTATTAATTCACATGCTTATAAGTATGTGTTCACATGTGTGTACTATTATTGATTCACATGATTTACTATTAGGGGAATTGGTGCAAGATTTATAATACTTGCATGACTAAATTAAAAATGGAGGTATAGTTGAAGGTACTATACTATAATTAGTTTTTTTCACATGATTATACGATTGAGTCACATGAATGAACTATTAATTCACATGATTTACTATTATGGGAGGTGGTAAGTTTGATAATACTTGCAGGACTAAATTAAAAATGAAAGAAAAGATGAAGGTATTATGCTGTAACATTTTGAGCCCCAAAACGTGCAATTATCGAAACTATGTTTTCCTATAAATAGAAGCTCATTCTTCTTTCATTCTCACCAATTCACTAAGACTCACAAGAGCAATTATAGAGAGAGAAGCTATAGAAAGAAAGAAGAAGAGAAGTCTGCTACTTCACTATTCTAGTGTCCAGTCTTCTTCTGAGGTAAGGGGTATTATTTATTTCATATTCAGAAGAAATATTATTTTTCGTATTCATATGAATATTATTCCCATTCAATATTCGTTAGGAATATTATCTTCGTTCAATATTCGTTGGAATATTATTTTCGTTCAACAGTAGTAAGGAGTATTATTTATTTCATATTCAGAAGAAATATTTTTTTTCGTATTCATATGAATATTATTCCCGTTCAATATTCGTAAGGAATATTATCTTCATTCAATATTCGTTGGAATATTATTTTCGTTCAACAGTAGTAAGAGGTATTATTTCTTTCGTATTCATGAAAAAAGCTTTTGTTATTCCATTCTTTATTATTATGTTGGAATAACATGTCTATGCGAAGTACCGCATACATGGTGAAATTCTTCTATTATTCCATTCTTTATTATTATGTTGAAAAAACCTATCTATGCAAAGTACCACATACATGGTGAAATTCTTCTGTTATTCCATTCTTTATTATTATGTTGGAATAACATGTCTATGCAAAGTACCGCATACATGGTGAAATTCTTCTGTTATTCCATTCTTTATTATTCTGTTAGAATATCATGTCTATGCGGATTACGCATGACCTAGTTTCATTCTTTATTATTCTGTTGGAATATCCTGTCCGTGCGTATTACGCATGACCTGGTTCCGTTATTTATTATTCTGTTGGAATAACCTGTCTGTGCGGTCTATCGCATGCATGGTGAATTCTTCTATTATTCTATTCTTTATTATTCTGTTAGAATAACATGTCTATGTGGATTACCGCATGTATGGTGAATGATCATTCGTATCCATTCCTTATTAAATAGTGGAAATGATCTGTCTACGTGGATTACCGCATGGCGGATGAAAATCCCTTTGCAGTTTCGTATATTCTATTATACTCGTATGAGATATCATTTCTTTTATAATCGTCGTGAAATATCATTTTATTTGGTATTTTATTTACGAGTTACTATTCACGAGTTACTATTCACGATAGTATTATTCACTCGGGTATTCGAGACACTTTTCGTGTCGAAGTACTATTCACGAGTTACTATTCACAGGTTACTATTCACCTAAATTACTATTCACCCGAATATTATTTACTCAGGTATTTGGGGTACTTTTCATGTCGGGGTACTATTCACGAGGCACTATTCCCGAAGTACTATTCATAGGATACTATTGTGGGGTACTATTTACCCGAAAAATATATTTCTTTTCTGTCTAAATTATTTTTGATACATGAATATTATTCTTGAATTTTACTCCACAAAGCAGTATCATGTTGACAATTTGAATATTTTTAAACTCTGGATAAATTTAAAGTCTTTAATATTTATCCTTTAATTCGTTTGATTAATGCTTATATCATTGACATCATCCCCATGCTTATATTGTGATAAAAGTCATCTTTGGTTTACGTGCAAAGATGGACTGTTGATTATTGGTTTTACAGTTGTATGTCTTTGGCTTACGTGCAAAGATGGACTATTGATTATTGGTTTTACAGTTGTATATCTTTGGCTTACGTGCAAAGATGAACTGTTAATTGACAGCTTTGGCCCGTAGTGCAAAGATGGACAGGTGTATGACATGATCATGACCACTGGTGATAATAACGAATATCCTTGGCCTGTAGTGCATGGATAATTCGATGATGTGATTGGTAGGATCATGACCATTAGTTAACAGTTGAATGTCTTTGGCTGTAGTGCACTGACAGACAATTGATTGGTATGATCATGACCATTGGTTTTATAGTTGAATATCTTTGGCCTGTAGTGCAAAGGTAGACAACTGATTGGTATGATCATTGTTATTACATTTGAATATCTTTAGCCTTTGGGATAAGGATATTGAGTAAAAGTTCTATTAAGCCTTTGTAGCAAGGAGAAACTATTGATTTACATGATTATAAATGTGAATTGTGGATTTAACTATAATCTTTAGTGGTTCAGGCGAAAACAGGCGATGAGAGTTCTTTTTGTCTTGGGTATAACAAAGAACTGTTGATGAGTATTACAGGAATGAAATATTAACGATGGACTTTCAATCTAGAGGAGATAGTAGACATTATGTTCTACTTGACTCTTCTAATGGATTGCTTATTCCGCTGCAGTTAAACTTGATGTCTATTGTATTTTATCAGTTTAACACTGTTGAAGGCTAAGGATAATTTATTCTACATTATTTTAGTCATAATATTTCTTACTGGGCTAGTTGAGCTCACCCTTTTGCTTTCTTTTTCTCTTCAAAAAATGAGAATATAGCTGGAACTAGTTGGGGAATGGAGTGACGGTTCGAGATGGTTGTTTTAGCAGTCCTCACTACTTAGTGTGATAATAAGTGTAATAAGGATTGAATTTGAGTTTGTATACTGTCTACGAGACAATATTCATGTAAACTCTCAGCTATGTTTTGTTGTATTTTTACACGACAGTTGCATAAAAGAAGTTTGTATTTGATTTCTGTACCAAGTTTCTGGCGACCTAAGATGGGTGATGTATACCTGTTTTGGGGGCGTCACATTATGGCTCACCACTAGAGTGTTCCAAATTTCCTTTTTTGTGCTGCATAAGAAAACTTTATCAATCTCGGACTGAACCATGCCACTAAGTAGTGTGTTCATAGCCCTTGAATCATGGGAGACCATGAAAGTTTCAGTTGAGTCCATCTCTAGCAAAGTGTTTGGAGTGTCGTCATCTTTTCTTGGAATAACTTGTCTGTTCTCCGCAACCCACCATTCCCAAGGATCTCTTTTAAGGTAGATCCTCATTTGGAATTTCTAGAAGTTGTAATTTTCTGTTCTATATAGCAGAGGAGGTCTATTGGTTGATTGACCTTCTTGATTGTTGTTCCCGAACTGTGCCATATCAGAATCTTTCCCTACAAATCATCTTTAAGACCAAGTAAGTAGAGCCAAGCTCTGATACCAAATGAAATTCAGATAAGGCACACTTAGAAGGGGGTTGAATAAGTGTGGGATCAATCAATAACTAATTTTTGAACTTTAAACCAAACTACAAAATTCAGCCTACTGTTTTGATGAATGCAGCTTGCTGAATGAATATGGTCTACCGAATTGACTTTTAGTTTAAGAAAATATTTTGATGAATTTATAAGTCAAAGTAAATACTTGGTGTTCACAAAATATCTCAAGATGAAGCAAATATTTAAATTTTAATTATTAAGAAATTTAACTATCTTGAGAGATATTAAAGTAAAGCAAGCTATAAAAATAACACCAAGATTTTTTATGTGGTTCAGCTATTACCCTCTATAATAATAGCCTAGTCCATGTCCAATACCAACTAGTATTAGAGACTCACTTTTATTTCTTTAAAAAATGACCCTTGTTACAAAACAGATTCTATCAAATTGAATTACAAGAATTTACTTGAGCCCTCATGCTCCTTGTGCACCAATGCACTCCTTAAGCACCTATGTTTCCTTGAACCTGTTTGTAAACAAACCTTAATCCACCTGGATTAAATTCCTTTTAGACAATACTTAGTCTAAAAATATAAGATTACAAATATAGAGGTCTAATGATCAAAGTAAATAGACAATTTAACAATGCAAGGCCCAACTAATGAATGCAATGATCAAGTAGTAAAAGAGAGAGATATCACCAATATTATGCCCACGAAATTAGCTGAAAATAATATGAATATGAATTGCACAGCAACTCAAAAATTTGCACCATGAATAATTTAATAGCTCTTCAAGTATATCAGTGCAAAAAATAATTCAAGTATCGTATCTCTATATCACTGATAAGAGTTCTTTTTATAGCCCAAATTATTACCATTGCTCTATAAAATAGTTCCGTTGAATTATTTACGTTGTCAACAAAATTCCCAGAGATAAGTAACGTTTGTATTTCTGTTGGAAACAATTCTTAAAAGATATAGACTATGTCAAAGATAACCCACAAATAGGTTCCGTGTAAAACTCAAATAGTCCTTAATAACTGCCACCTTATAAATATTACTGACTCTTTAAACTTGAATAGATAATGAAGTGTTAGTTTGGTAATTAAAATGAAGTATTTTAAACCATTTTTCAAGATTATGATTATCTTATATTTACAAGATTCATGCAATCCAAGTAATCATATCTCTGTCGCCACCACTTTTAAGTTACCAACACCTTTTAGGTTTCCAACAAGTCTGATGCACACGTGTTATACAAATATTTTTATAAAAACAAAACTCTTAAAATTTCATAACATATGGTGAATATAATATGGTCAATTTTACTTTAACGCATGCATAATAATATATAAATACTAACCATCTAAAATCAGCCATGTAATAACAGTTAGAATAATATAAAATTCTTAGGTATTCAAAAAATTATTCACATTTAAATGCACACATAAAATGTCCTATAGCCTTGTATTGAAAAATCAAATATTTGTAATGACCTTACATATTTTTCTTAGGACTCAAATCTTCAAAGTCTTTAGACAACAATCCTTTCATCAACTTCCTGAAATTTCATAATAAACAAATTAGTTCATATTATCAAGTCATCATCAAAACAATAAGGTTAGAATATTAACAAGTCAACACGGTGGGTCTTGTTGCTATAAGAGTTTGATTTGGAGATAAACGATAAGAAGGGAGCTGAGAATGTTGTAGCAGATAATTTCTCTAGACTCATAGTTGAATTCTCGAGTGATCCCTTGCCCATAGCTGAGACATTCCTCGATGAGCAGTTGATGCATGTTTCCCAATTTTCTTGGTATGCGGACATTGTTAATTATCTTGTCACACATGAATTGCCAAATCATTGGTCTAAGCAAGATAAATATAAATTCTTGTCCGAGGTGAAACACTTTTACTGGGATGATCCCTATCTCTTCAAGTATTGTCCTGATCAGGTAATTAGGCGATGTATCCCTGAGGATGATCAAACGTAAATTCTCTCCTTTTGCCATGATCAGCCGTGTGAAGGCCATTTTAGTGGAAAGAAGACAGCTGCTAAAGTTTTGTAATGTGGATTTTATTGGCCTTCCTTATTTTCTGATGCATGTCTATTGTGTTGCTTGTGAGAGATGTCAAAAGTTAGGTAGTCTCACGTGACGAAGTATGATGCCCCTTACTCCCATTTTGATAGTAGAAATCTTTGATGTGTGGGGGATAGATTTTATGGGACCCTTTCCTAACTCATTTGGCAATCTCTATATTTTAGTAGTCGTCGACTATGTGTCAAAGTGGATAGAGGCTATAACGTGCAAAACAAATGACAATAAAGTGGGGGTTAAATTTTTAAAAGAGAACATTCTTGCACGATTCGGTACACCCCGCGCTATGATTAGTGATGGGGGGTTTCACTATTGTAATAAACCATTTAAAGATCTAATGAAGAAGAATGAAGTAATTCATAAAGTGTCAACCGCGTACCACCCACAAACTAGTGGGCAAGCTAAAATTTCAAATAGGGAGAATAAGCATTTCTTAGAGAAGACGGTAAATCCCAACAGTAAGGATTGGTCAGTCAGATTGGCAGATGCTTTGTGGGCATACCGTACTGCATACAAGACTCCCATTGGAATGTCCCCTTACCGCTTAGTTTATGGCAAGGCATGTCATCTACCTGTTGAGTTGGAATATAGAGCTTTTTGGTGTGACGCCCCCAAATCCGAGTATCTTTCAACCCGACATATGGTGCTACACGGTGCTACAGTTCACACATGCATTCAATTGAAATTCCTCAAAAGAACGAATATGTCTTATATATATATATATATTCCAAACAATATTCTCTTCCCAGGTTCTTTATAACCAATACATAAGCTCTTTGTAATAATATCAAATACATTACAACATTAAACCTATACTATTACATAGATAATTCAACGGACTGCCTTAGCATTTCCCTTATCTTTACCGGATCCTTCGGTCCGTTCGGTCTGAGCTGCATTCATATGGTTCAAGCAAGAGTGAGCATAACTAGCTCAGCAAATATGACAATTTCATTTAAACAATATGCTTGAAACATAGGAATCATATATCTTCAATAACTGAACAATAGTTATGAAGTACTATTGATAATTCAAAATAGCACTTCACTTTTCTTTAAAACGTTTCACAATGAATAATATTCAGTAAAACATCAATTCTGGTCTAAGACCTTGAGAATTTCATATTTTCTTTGAAAAGGACAACCCGGCACTAAGTCCGTAAGTATGGCATTACTTACGAGCACGTTTAGGTGATCAGCCTATAGTACTCTATGTTGATCAACACTACATTCTTTAAACGTATGTACGTTTAAGTTTTTTTTTACAACCTCACGTGCCTGTCGTTTGACGACAAAACATTTTAGTATACTCAATCTTCATTTGAAAACCACACCAATATAGTTTAGTAAAACGTTGACCATACTTTGATAGATTATAAGAAATCCAAAACATCTTTAGTCTAGCCGAAAGAATGGCTTTGACTTCATCATTCAACAATTCATGCATAAGGAATATGAATCACAAAGCTTGTCTAGGTTGAACATAGATAAGGGTTAAAACACTTGCCTTTAGCGTCTGCTACGGTATAATTACACTTTCACTTTAAGTAATTAAGGTCTCTATAATATATGATCACATAACATAACACATTAGATCATATATAATCAAGTATGGTTACTACTATATCTTACCCTTCTTCTCAATCTAATCATGACTTAGATTTGTTATTATTGGTTCTAGCTTATCACGTTACGTTGCTCTGACATTCGATTATTCTTTCGTCGACCTTCGGTTGTAATACTTAAGGTCTTTAACAACATTTAAAGATGTTACTTTAGGTTTAATAATGTTTTGTTTCATCATTAACCAATTCCTTTTCTTTTTATCATCATAAACCTTCATTACTGTGCAAACCTTAAGGCTGGCGTTGCGGCGCCAGCTTCCTCTCATTATGCCGTGCTGCGGAGCGAGTTAACAGTGGCCGAGGGTCGAACCCGGCGCTGCGGCGCCACTCTTTACTCCTCATGCCACGCCGCGGCGTTAAACTTCAGTAGGTTATGGCACTGCACATGGCGCTGCAACGCGACCATTATGCCTTGGGCTGGCGCCAGCTCTGTGCACCAGATTGTTGACAGTTTTCTTTTATACAACAAACTTCCCGGACTTCAAATTTGATCATTTTAAGTCTGAATTGGCTCGTTCAAGAGGTATTTGCTCACAAATCACATACTCTACATGTTCATGCAAAAAATTTCCATTTTTGACTTCGTTAACTCAAAATTCACCAATGAGTTCATTTTTAATGAAAACGATAAACGTCCGTGAACGTTCAATGCTCGTTTCTTTATTCTAAGTTAGAATTCGGTCATTTTTAAGTGCGCAACTCTATAATGCCAAATAAGACTTGTTCCCATCGAAAACCAACATTTCCAAGCTTAATGTCAAAATTCGACTTCCATTCCGAGAATTTCACAAATTCGACAATTATCGTCTAATCGTGTGAATTTCGGCATGACTTCGTTTCTTATGAATTGTTCATCGTTTCAAATGGATTCTTTGCATCATACTAACATCTTAACATACATATTACATCAACTTATTTACATGATAAGTTATTACCTGTTCTTCATGAGTTTATAACTTATCAAAGTATAAACTACTTATGCTTTCATTTCACATGACTTATTATAGTTCCAATCCTCTAACCATCATCTTTACATCTTCATATCATACAAACTCATTCATGTAAACTTGTTATAAGTTCTTACAAGTTCTTCCTTAGTTCATAACTTATCTATGAACTAAGTGCTTATTCAAAGCTTATTAAGGTTTAAGTCCTTTTATTAACCATTCTCTTTACTTCTTAGCATACATACTTCACTAATCCACACTTCTCTATCAAACTAGTATTGAAGAGTTGGAAGATTAATGGACAAGAGTCTTACCCTTGATGATCAAGCTTTTCTTCTTCTTTTCTACTAATGAAAATCTAGCTTATTCTTACTTATTCTCTCTAACAATTAAGTTGGAAGTTGTTGGATGAAATAAACAAGCAACAAATGAAATCCAAGCTCTCTATATATAGTAATTGCTAAGGTTAGGGTAGTTTGGTCATTAGGCCAACCCACCTCCTTAATCACCTCCTTACTATTCCTTAATTAAGCACTAAGTTAACTTGGCCATCACAACACTTATCCAATGCTTGGGCACCAAGATCACCCATGGGTTGCCCCATGGATCATGCTTACCCATTAGATCTTAATTTGGACTTTAATTCAATTTGCTTAACTTATGCTTTTGGGCTTACACTAATTTACTTTGGACTTTACATTAACAACCACTTGGGCTTTAACAATAGTTTACATTGGGCTTAACACAATCCCAATTAAACTATACACTTCCTACACAATCCTACATGTACAATTACATATGGCTTAAAGCCTTAATACGCATTCTCTACGCATTAATCTCGTATTCTAACTCGTATACTTATTCAACATATACGTCATACCATCTTCATACATACTCGTATAATATTTCATATCATACTCGTATTCATTACCTCGTACAATACCTAAGTATTACACGATCATTACCTTACCTCCTTAATGCTTTATTTTCCCTAACGTTCTCAAATTAAGTTCGCATGCGAAAAATTACGTTTTCCATACTTGAATTATTATTACATAATCCATCTCACCTCGATATTCTATCGTTATGTATTTCTCGAAAGTTCAAAAATAATTCCCGAGCAAATATCGATGAATAGTATTTTTCGAAAAATTTCTCTAAAAACTTTTATTTTCGTCTTGGAAATTCAAACACTTTAATTCCTTCACGTAGCCAAAATACTACGACATTTCGATAGGATTAGGTTATAGAACGTCATCCATCTTGCTAACACATAATAATAACATATAAAATAATTTTATTCACTATTTAATTAAATAAAATTATTTTACAATAAATCCGAATTTCTTGGTCGTTACATTTGGGCTGTTAGACAGCTTAATTTTGATGTCGACCAGGCAAGGAATCATAGAAAGCTTCAAATTACTGAGTTGGAAAAGATAAGGAATGATGCTTATGATTGTGCAAAATCATACAAGGAGAGGATGAAGAGTGTGCATGATCAAAAGATTCTTGGGAAATCCTTTCACCCTAGCCAGAAAGTTCTTCTGTATAATAGTAGCCTACATCTATTCCCAAGGAAGTTGAAGTCTAAATGGTCCGGTTCTTTCATAGTTCAGCACGTGTATCCTCATGGGGCCATTGAGTTTCAAAATCCCAAAGATGGTACTGTGTTTAAAGTGAATGGCTATCATTTAAAACTATTTTTGGAGTTGAAAAATCCAGAAGTTGAAATTATGCTTTTGGAGGATCCCGTTTATCGGGATTGATATTTTTTTAGGCCATGATTCATGTATATTATTGTATATTTGGATTTATTATTTTTGCTTTTCTTTGTTCTATTTCTAACAAAAATGCAGGATTATCTCTTTGAGCTTTAAATCTGGAATTTATTGAGCTGTCTATACGGGGCATACATTCATATTCAGGTGATATCCTTCCTTTACTTATTTAAATATAAACAACATAGATAGAAACTAAGAAAGAGAGAAAATACTCATCTCTTACATGGAAAACAGCCTTGTATTTATCTTTCAATTTTTGCATCATCAGATGACTAAGACCACTAATATAAGCTCCACAATACCCACATAATGAAAGAAGAGGACTCTTTTCAAAGCATCTCGCAATTTGAATCAATAAACAACATCTATTATTCATACCTTCTACTATAATAGCCTTGGATGCTAAAGAATAAAACATGGCATAACAAACCTACTTTATTTATTTATTTTTTATTTTTTTTAGCCTAACAAAATAACCTCTTTAAGGCATTTTATCAAACATCTTGTATGCGTGATATAAAACTCATGATTCTTTAATCTTTTAATACAAAGATACATACTCCATACTTTAATTCCATCCTTATACTCCAGAATCCTTCATAATTCCTCATCACAACCAACCTCCCACAATCAATTTCATAACAATTGTCAATGGTCAACTTCTAGAATGAATCAACAAAAGGTAGTTAGGGTACTTGAGGTAGATGCAGTCACAGCACTAGCAGCTCAGTTGTCAGCAATGTCAAAGATTGATGACATTTCATAGGCAAAAATTCAGCAAGTGTCTTTTGTTTGTGAGCTATGTGCAGGAGCACATCCTACCGAGCAATGTGCCATCATTCATGAAGCAGTACAGTTTGTAGGTGGCTAGCTACCATAGACCACCAAATCCATACCAAAACACTTATAATCCTGGGGCAAGGAACCATCCGAATTTCTCATGGAATAACAATCAGAATCATAAACAAGCTCTAAGACCATCATAACCCCCGGGATTCCAAAATCAACAACATCAACAAGCTCCACCTCCATAACCAGAGAAGACGCTAGATATGGAGGAGATGATGTTGAAGTACATGGCTAACACTGAGGTGATGATAAAGAGTCAAGCAGCAGCTATCACAAATCTGGAGAATCTAGTGGGGAAAATGGCTAGTTTTTTGGCAAATAGACCACAAGGATCTCTGCCCAATAACATAGAAGTTAACCCAAAGAGAGAGGGGAAAGAACAGTGCAATGCCATTACATTAGAAGTGAGAAACAAACTCTGCCAGACAGCGCAGCTACGCCTATTTTATAAGAGGATACTGAGCAGTTGCGCCTACCTTCAATCACAAAAAAATACATAAAATTCAGAAGGAAAAGGAGAGAAGGCAGGGGCTGAGGAAGTTGAGAAGAAAAAAGAGAAATAACCCATAGTTTATCCACCAGTTCCATATCCTCATCAAGTTAGGAAACAAAAAGGTGATAAACAGTACTCTAAATTCCTTGAAGTGTCCAAGAAGCTACAAATCAACATACCAGTTGCTGAGGCTTTAGAGAAGATTCTGAGCTATGCCAAGTTCATGAAAGGGATATTTTCAAGGAAGAAAAAGCTTGAGGATTTTGAAACAGTAGCCCTAACTGAAGAGTGTAGTACTATTTTGCAAAGGAAGCTCCCTCCAAAGTTGAAAGATCCGGGCAGCTATAACATTCCTTGCTCGATAGGTAATCAATTTATTGGGAAAGCGCTATGCGATCTGGGAGCAAGCATAAATCTCATGCCATTGTCCATCTACAAAAAGTTGGGCTTAAAGGAAGCAAAACCAACCAACATCATTTTATAACTTACAGACAGATCAGTTACATATCCATTGGGAATAGTTGAAAATGTGTTGGTCAAAGTGGATACATTAATATTTTCAGCGGATTTTATGGTATTAAACTTTGAAGAAGACAAAAACATTCCTATCATATTAGGAAGAACATTCCTCGCAACCGAACGAACACTAATCGGTGTGCCTAATGGGGAATTAATCATGAATGTGACAACCCGAATTTTTATAAGTTATTAAAATAAGAATTTAATAATTAAAATTCTTATTATGAAATGTATATATTTTGAATTATGTGTTTTGAGTGTGGGTAAGTATATATATTTGCAATTTATCTTGAAATATGTGATTTAGTGTGAAGAGATTAAGTGTGAATATAAAAGAGATGTATATGTTTGAAAAATAAGGTTTAATAGTTAATTTAATTATTAAAGAAATCAAATGAGATTGTTATGGGAAGGTAATTAACTAAATAATATTAGTTAATTTAATTAAGTTGAAAATTATATTATGAAATAATATAATTCGATTATTATGCTATATGGCAATGAAATTGGTATGCATTAAAATTTTATAAATAATGAGAGTAATTCACTTAATTAAAATGGTTAATGAATATAAGTATATTTGATGGTAATTGTTATTAGATTTAATTAAATTGAATATTAGAATTTGATTAAATAAAGTGTGACCATAAACTATACTATAAATGAGTTATTAAAATAAATTAAAAGAGTTTAATTTAATTTTGCCAAATAAGGCGTAATGAATGTTAAGTCTTTTATTTAAATAGGTTTTACCAAATAAGGCATTAGGACTTTAAGTTATTAATTTTTAAAGTGGTTTAGCCAAACAAGCATTATGGCTTTTGATTTTTTTAAAAAAAAGGTATAACTGACATCAGTTACACATATAATTCTATTATATATTAATACGTATTATATTATACATTATATTTTCTAAGTTACGTAAGTTGGAAAAGAGAGAAGAAGAGAAAAGAGAAGAAAGAAAGAAAGAAAAGAAAGAAGGAAGAAACAAGAAAATTATTCAAGCTTTATAGCAAATCAAAGGTAATAATCTAACCTAAACCTCTGGTTTTTAGATTCTTGAGTTTTTTTAGATATCATGGAAGTATGAATTGATGAAGAAATCAATTAGGGTTATGTCAAGTGTTGAATAATATGATATTTTCATTCATATGTGAAATTTGAGTAACACAAATTCAAGTTTTAGAATAATCAAATTCATGAAAATAGGTTGAATGATGAAGAATTTGAGTTTTGTTATATATATATATATATATATATATATATATATATATATATATATATATATATAAGTTTTGGTCTATTTTGAGACTAAAATTTGTTAGGAGTTTATGTTATAATTGTAAAATTGGTGATGGATTATGAAAATATATGAAGAAATGAAATCAACGTAATTGAAACTAACTGTTTTGGTTGTAAAACGAATTCACAGTGAAGAATTTCGCTATGAATGTCAAAAGAAGAAGAAATAATAGAAATTATGAAATTTAAAGGTTGTAATCTTGATGTTTATGTTGTTTATGTGATTAGAAACGTGTTAGAAACATTAGTTTATGTTTCTGTAAACATATTACACCTTGGGTAGGTTGGTATGGTTGTTAGAAAAGAGTTTGTAGGCCTAATTTGGCTTTCTATAGTGTTCGGGATCATAATTCACGAACTAACAGAAGGGACCCCCGCCCCGGCAGGCTACCCTAGTGTAAAAACCCCCGCCTTGGCGTGGGGGTGGTCTGTTTTGCCAAATTGTGAAGAAGAAAAAAACTTACACAACATGTTTTACTAAAATGAGCATAACATTTTCATACAAACTCTGATTGAAGTGATTCAAGATGATCCAGAACGAGGACGAGTAGGCCTAGAACTTTTATTCTTTAAGTTTTTCAATTTGAGGTCCGGAACATGGGTCAAAATTGTCATCTTTAGGAATATTGTGTTTTCAAAGGCAATCAGAGGGCGTCGGACATGCACGTATGCAAGTGTAGTGCTCTTGACAATAAAAGATGTTTTTCTAAGTTATAAAACATGAATGTTAGTAAATATAATGATGTTTAACATTAATAAATGATGTATTAGATAAGTTGTATAAGCATACTAAGCATACACAAGAGAGATAAATCGGGCGTGTGACGAATGAACGTCGAAACGCCGTGACAAGTGTTAATGAACATAAAAAGTGTTTTAAATCAAATAAAAGGAATATTATAAGATAGTGAATTGGGTTAATATAAAACCAATAAGTAGTCCTAGCAAGACTTAAACACTTGAATGAACTTCGAGTATGAAATATAGTGAGATTTAAGTCGAAAGTTAACACAATCAAATTGAACATTGTGTATTAATTAATAAGAAGGGTTATGGGATGTAGAGTAAAGTTTACTTTACAACTACTATACGTTACTATATGACTAATAGTTAATGTGTATGATTATATAATTGTGTATAGCACGTGAAGTGCAGATAACTGTAAGCTGTTAAACTGTTATTGGTAAACAACGATCAAGGCAAGTCTTTCGGTTCCTATTTTCTACGTGGACTTGATGAACTATTTTAAATTGCATGATATGTTATATGTGTTGTAAGCAAGCATGATATGTTATACATGTTGAAATCTTGAAATGTTAAAGTCAATTATGACTATATTGTTTTGGTTAAATAATGATGATTGAGTAAAGAACTTAATCTTTGTATTTTCTATGTGAATAAAAGCATGTATGCCGTGTTACTTTAATTATTAGGAGATGTATATCGAACATGTTATTATGTGCTATGTGATGCATGAAAACTGTTAGATTTTGCTGGGTTCTCGAGCTCAACCTTGCAAATAACAACTTTTCCATGTTAAAGATTAAAGGAAAAGTTATGTGCTACTTGAAAGATATGAATCATATGTGATACTTGAAGATTTATATACTTTGGCAGAGTTATTAATATTTGAACCATGTTTAAGGTTCCGAATAATGTATTAATGTTGAATTGTAATATCGTTTTGTGATGTAAACTCTTGTACTATTAAAATGATTCTGAGACAGTTAGATGTAAAGGTTGAAGGTTTTGGGAATGAGAATAGTTTGTAATAGAAAATTTTAATTATTTCACAAATTTCAATGGTTATATTATCGTTCAATGATGTAGAATTAAAGGATGAATGTATTGTTAACGACCGAAGTCGAGAATTAAATTATATGAATTTTAGGGTCGTTACAATGAGAGTGTTCGATCAAGAGATAAGAATCAAGGTGTTCAAGGAAATTCCAATCCCAAATGATACAGAAGAATGTGATATGGTTGATATATTTATAGAGGTGGCTCATTAAGATTCTCGAGAAGGCATTAGCATAAAAACTCTTATTGGTGATCCTAAGTCAAATTCTCCTCTTGCAACTAAGATGAAGGGGCACATGGAAAAACGGTGTTGGTTCTGTGCAGCAAACAAACAGAGTGCCCAAGACATCCTGGCTGATCCCGACTAGAACAAGGAATAGACGACCTAAACGACTATAAACCAAGCGCTCGATGGGAGGCACCTAATCCAATCTGTCTTCCCCCTTTTTTAATTCTATGTCACACTTCCAATTTATCTCCCTCTTTATGTAATTCTCATTTACAGTTTTGTTAGTAATAGATTTTTGCATTTAGTTAGTATTAATAGTTTTTTATGTTCATTCTCAGGTTTAAATTCGATTGGCCAACACATTGCATGACAGAAAAGTTGGAAAAATCCAAGATGGTCTGGGCTCAGGGCAACGCAGCTGCCCCCATCCCTAGGCCAAAGCCAGCGCAGTGGTGCCTTCTGCCAGTCTAGAAACTGAATTTAAGCCATAGCACAGCTGCGCCCATTCCCAAGTCAAACCCAGCGCAGCTACGCCCGAACTTGAAATCAATTTTTAAAAAAGGCCCGAACCAACAGCTCATTTCATTCCAACTTCATTTCAAACTCAGCACACCCTCTCTCAAAACATAAATCAGAGTTCCAACCAACTCCTACTCCTCTTCAACATCTACTTCAAACACTCAATCCATATCCTAATCTAACTCTAAATCCATACTTTCTCTCTCCTATATAAACCCTAGTTTCCTCCCATTCCCAACCTACATCTCAAAAACACAGACGTAAGGGAGAAGTTTGGGTTGCATACCAAGTGTTTGATCAAAGTTTAAAGAGAAGTTTGGGTTAACATTAATCAGTATGGGGGTATTATATACACCAAGCACAGCTCAATTAACTTTCAAGCCCTACTTTCCAGCCATGGCACCTAAGAGAGTTTGTGTTCAATCTTCTTCATCAAGTAGTGGTAATGATGGTGAGGGAAGTAGCAGAGATTTTTTGGGTGCTGCTATCAAATTCGTTAACTTAACCGCACAACATTACTACTGGGATGTTTTGGTAAGGAAGTTCTTTGTGCAAGAAAGGGGATTAAAGCCGAGCATGAAGGATGGGAAGATGAAAGATATGATCATCTGGCATGGTTGGGCATTGGTTTTTGACATGCCTTTGTTAGCACCTATGGAGATCGTGAGAGAATTATATGCCAACTCAAGGGAAACACAGAATGGCATAGCTTTTCTTCGAGGCAAGCAAGTGTCATACACCAAAGAGGCTATCAACTACTCTTTCACTTGGAGACTCTGCCATCCAATGAGTCTAACTGGGTAGAGTACCAGCGATATAAGACCAACTTGGATCAGCTTATACAAGTGAAATGTAAGCCGGGTAATAAGTGGGCCACCACAATAGGAACCGACAGAAAAGTCCACTTCCCGCAAACTACCTTAACTTGGTACGCCGAGGCTTGGTACAGAGCTATCATTCTTTATGGAATCATCACAGGAAAATCTATTGATGTCGGACATCTCATCCACCAATCCATGTTGAGATATGTGAGAGGAAGTACTTCAGGATCAATCCCATATGCCTCTATCATTACAAGACTTTATGACAAGGTGGATGTTTAGTGGGATTATGAGACATTGTAGCCGTCGTGATTTGAAAATATATTATATGGGGCGGAAGTAAATCATATTCTCGGGGTCTTGGCTTTATTTTTCCTACTCAAGAGGAGATTAAGGAGGATGAAGAAGAAGAAGAGGACATCCCTATTCCACAGATAGTAGGAATGCCTCCATATTTCCTCTCCAGGTAAGAGCGATAGATGCGGCGTTTGTAGAGAAGGATGGATGTTATGTGTCGATGTCGGGATTTTTATTTGTCCCTTTTCGTTACCTATTTTTTTTTCTCATGTTATGTGAGATTTGTTTGAAAAAACAAGTGAAAAAGGTCCGACATGTATAATGTCGACGATGGACTATTAAGAGTCGCCAGTTGGTTTTTTATATGGTTGTACCAACACAACCGAGAAAAGGTTTGTACATTGACCCAGTGATATGACACTGCTAAACGGGTCTGTGAAATCGAGATTCATTAGGGTCCGGGGACTTGCTTATGAGGAGGGAAGGTGTTAGGCACCCCCCGACATCCGTGTTGCCACGGTGACCACCACTTTTTAAGAAACTGTTATATGAATATGTGTATGTGTGTGTGTGTGTGGGGGGGGGTCAATGTGTTGTTATTTGGAAGTAGTGCAAGGCCTCATTCGCACCTATATACACAGGGTTTAAATTTATGTAAAAATTCAGTTTTATACAAGATATAGCAGTGATGCTTTGTAAAAGAGGTTTTTCAAACCCTTATGCTCAATAGTAATTAAGACCTTTTACACTTCTATTTTATTATTAAATGTTCGGTCTTATTGCTTTTATTTTCGATATGCGAAGCATCTTTCAAGAAAATAATATACAAAGCAGTGCTGAATTCCTCATGGGTATGAAAACCATTGGAGGACATCCGAACACTGTGAATAAATTTATAAGCTGCTTACAGCTGAAAAAGGTACATCACGGAAACCGAATCTAGATTCAGTGGACTGAACCTGTGATCATATGATTCCTAGGCTCACATGATGCCGCAATTGATATAAAAGCAGTAAGCAAGGATATATATAAAAGTTGTAAATATATATATATATATATATATATATATATATATATATACAGACATGATCGACCACCACGAAGCACCTCCATAGGGGATCAGAAATGTAAATAAAGCTGTAAAAGCGATCAACCGCCACGGAAGAAACTCCAGGCGGGACGAAATGTACAAAAAGCTGTAACAACAGTCAACCGCCACGAACTAAACTCCAGGAAGAACGAAATATATATATATATATATATATATATATATATATATATATATATATATATATATATATATATATATATATATATATATATATACGAAAGAAATTAAACTCACCAGACGTAAGTCTAGGCTCATCGAACAAAGTTCGACACACAGTTCATATATATATATATATATATATATATATATATATATATATATATATATATATATATATATACGAAAGCAATTAAATGCACCAGACGTAAGTCTAGGCGCAATCGAGGTATAACTCGATAATGTTAGTCCATATATTAATATTAATACATATATATAAGTATATATATACAAACTAGAATGAAACCACGGACCGAAGTCCGGGCCTACACACGCAACACAACTCTCAACGTGAAGAATAGTGTGTGCAAAGATGGAGAAAAAATCTTTAAAGTGTGTAAGAAGGCTTACAGTGGACTGCCAAAAAAGACTTTAATAACTTGAAATGGAAGAACACTCGGCTCTCGCTGGTAAAAAGTAGCTATATATGAGCTTACAAGTGTTTAAAATGAGAAAGCACTCAGTTTAGGGTGTGTATAGAGCAAATTGGACAGGGCTTCCTCGCCTTTTATCCTTTCAAAATGGCCACCCCAAGCCCTCTATTTATAGAAGGGAAAGCTGTAGGTGTACCTGCAGCTAGACCGCAGGTGTACCTGTGGCTGCCTGGGGTGCCCCGGGCTTCGCGAGTCATGTCATCTCAAAGTACGTGTACGCATGCAACGTGATGTCCACTCGAACTTTTAAAATTGCAATCCGGGCATTCGATTGAGGTATGTAAGACCTATTTTGGACCGTTGTTATTGAGAGTTACACAATGACATGGGATTAGAGGTTGTACAAAGTAAAGAAGATGTGACGATGCCCTCTGGTCTTCAATCTTCAAACTCTATCAGTTACTCTGCATAATAGCCACTCGGGATTGATTTTCCTTGGCTCTTATGGGACATTGTTGTGTAGAAATGTATGTCTAAAATGTTGAGACGGCGTGATGTGGCGTCAAAATGGCAAGATGATGACTGCCCCTCACCGGGGTTATCTCCAGTTTGGGCTGATAAAGCAGACGTTGCTCAGGGTTATCTCTGAGATTGGACTGTTGTAAGTGTTGAAGGTCCTCAGTGTCATCTCTGAGCTATGCCTGTCTTCCTGGTGTTATTGCCAGCCCTTGTACTGAGTGCCTCGGTGTAAGCGTCGAGGTTGAAGCTGATTGCATGCATTTGAAACAAGCATTTTCGGGGTTATCTCCGGAACTGCAACTGCCTTCCTTGGGGTTATCTCCAAGGTTGGAACTGTTACTCCCGGTGTGTGTTTCGGGGTTGAGACTAAACTTTCGATAGTATCCGGACTAGATGTGAGCTGTCTTCCAGGGTTATCTCTGAAAGACGAATCTGCCCTCCTGCAATGTCAGTAACAGGTGTGTAGAAAATTTCAAGTGTCTACAGATGCCCCTCTTTATTATATTCATGTAATGCAATGGCATGGATATGATAAAGAATCCTAGACACTTGAAATGTAACAGATAAACATGATGCTATGTGGAGCAACATGATGCATATGGATGATGCATATGGATTGATTTTTCACATGCTGAGGATGATTGTCATCTCCCGTTGCTTCTACCGGTGATGGTAATGATGACAAGCTTGGATGTGTGATCCAAACTTATTAGGATGCTGACATTGGGGCTATCACCAAAGTCCTTAATCCTAGATACAGACTTTACTCCAAAGATGTGCCTCTCGTGTGCAAGAGATTTGTGGGAATAAAACTTCATCTGTTTGAGGATGTGTATAACATATTCCATCATCGATCCTCCCCAATGATGTTAATCTTCCCTGGTTTGTATCGCCAGTACATATCAATGTTCTATTGGATTTACTGCCAACAGTATGTATTGTCAGGGCTGCCCGACCTTCGTTGACGTGTGAACCAACGGTTGACCACTTGTTGTAACCCCCGCCGGGGATCCATTTGAACCTCTGCTGACGTGTATATCAACAGATGAACTCCCTGTTGGGGATGAATGTCAAGGCTGCTTGACCTTTGTTGATGTGTGTATCAACTGATGAACTCATCGAATGGTTTCTGATACGACGTTGGGTTGATCTGCGAACGGTTGAACTGGCGTCAAGGTTGCTTGACTTTCGTTGAAGTGTACATCAACGGTAAATATGCGTTGTAACCCCCACCAGGGATACGCGTTAGATCATCATTGATGTGTGTATCAACAGATAATATACTTTGTAACCCTCGTCGGGGATCTGTTTGTGGACAGATGACCATGTGTTGTAACCCCCGTCGGGGATACATTGGAAGGATTAGGGTGACGACCCTGAATTAACGGCATTGGACCTCTGTGTGGTATTGTCGAATGGAATCTACAACGACTTGGATCATCGGTATAGTATACCCTATGTTCTGGCGAATACCAATAAATGTTATAAAAGCCACAGTTGGGCCCAGAAAAACCAGGATTTCAGGCTATTCCGCTCAATCGCGTAGCGTTTTTATCCTTGATTTGGCCTTTTTAGCTTGTGAGAACTCCTTTGCAACTCAAATTGGACCGAGTCGGACGGGTGGGACCCATGTAGTAGTGCCACAGGTACACCTGCAGCAGCTGCAAGTGGACCTGCGGCCAGCCGTGGCTACTAAATGCCTGCAGGTTGCTTTCATAAGTCATTTTCAAGTTGCGCCGCGAAGGAAATCTGAGAGTTCTTCTTCAGATCTGCTGAGTTCGGACGTCTTTCTATAAATTCTATCACCGTACAAGTGTTCTACACTGTCCTGCTAACGTATGCATGTACTCTTTTCCAGTTTTTATCCATTGGAAAATGACTTATCATATGAAATGCATCTAAGCACATAGTAATGATTATGTATGCTCAAATGACTTGATAAAAAATATTCAACATAGTAAATGTTAGTATTAAACCATGCTGAACATAATGATGTGAAAAAATTTAACTTTTGAAACAGTCAAATTGGCACCTTTTTCTGTTATTTCTTATCCTATTTGAGGACAAATGAGCAAAGGTGAAAAAGCAAAGTAATCCTAGTAATTAGGCTATCCTTATGGATTGATGACTTTGATTTTTTAATGCAAATAGTATTTATATGAATGTGAGTAGGTGTGCTATTGAATAGCCACCTAGTCATGCCTATGTGCATATGGATAGTCCTATTTATAGAGGAAACTATGGCAAAATTTTCCAAAACGTAGGCATTGAGTAGTCATACATATTTAACTCTACTGCAGACGTATGTTAAAATAATGCATGCATGCATGTAGCCATTAAATGCATTTTGAAAAGCTCCAAGTTAGAAAATACCACACCCCTTCTAAGGTGATTTGGAGACTTGTTGTGCAGATATTATGGATCCAGATCAGCCGAGTAGTTCTCGCAGGACCACTTCTGGTGTACGGAGGAGGGCTTCTGAAGTGCCTCGACCCCGTTCCGTTAGACAACCTCGTCGGTTGGTGGAGGCAGTGATACGTCCAGTTCGGGTTGATGTACCGGACGTCGAGGACGAAGAGGAGTATGTTTCGATTGTGGACCCCGCTCCTGCTGCGTATGTTCCCCGTAGGGACCTCCCGAGTATTCAGGTGGCAAACCCAGAGCTTCTGGGTGATTTGAGTAGACATCCATCGATGTATTTGCACGCCAACGAGGTATTAAGTTTAGATCTTAGTCTTCCTTCTTTCCTATTGATGAGGATTAAAGGATTTTGATGTCGATCTGTATTTTACAGGTTCCCGGCTTTACACAGCCTCGAGGGAACTGGTTCAGCATTCACTCCATGTACCAGGCTCTGCATCCTGACTATAGAGCGGTTGTGCATGATTGGGGATTTGGAGCATTCTTTTCCATCCTTCCCCGCCTTTATCCCTGGGGTTACCTCATGGCATTGTCTGAGCGCTGATTTCACCAGACTCAGTCTCTCTATTTAATGGACTGTGAGGTGATGATGACACCAATGGATTGGCGATTTATTACAGGTATGGAGTTTGGAGGGGCACCAGTGCCTTGCACGGCGGATATTACCCCCACTATCGTCAAATCCTTGTTAGGAGTTCTGGCGGAGGCGCTTAAGGGCAGGACTGTCTGTACGGGTCCTTTGAGCGTAAATGCTATAAGTGGGCTATTGAGTGAGCCCATACCTGCTGATGTCAGAGTCAGGGATCGCATTCTTCGGTGATTGTTCCTGATGATCATTAGGGGCTGCTTCATAGCAGATAACTCTTCTACGGTGTCGTTAGCTTTGATCAGCGCCACGCGACATGTGGACCGTATTGGAGAGTATGATTGGGGCTCCTACACCTTTGCATATTTCCTCCGGGGAATGCATATGCACTCGCAGGGCTTGACCGAGGCTTGGTTATGATTTTACCCATTTCTGCTGGTAAGTATTTCTCTTGTCATTTACCCTGTACAGGTTAAGAGTGTTAACTGATAGCAGATGTTTGCCTTTGTATTGGCAATTTTGGTCCTATGAAAGGCTCCCATGTTTACGTCCGGTGAGTGTATTAGGGTTGGATACCTACCCACGAGGACGAAGATGGCATCATTCCATACTGGAGAAGATCCCCGTAGCTGAGGGTTTCACATATTGTCGCCTACAGTTGGAGTTATTGATAGCGGATGTCATCACACGGATTCCATATTCTGGGGAGGACTTTGCAACTAGATTTGAGGATGGGTACCCGACTGGTGTTGAGTACGTGATTTTCACCCATAGGGTTTCTCTCATCACAGATGGAGGATGGGAGATCTATTTAGGAGAGCGTGCTATTAGGAGCACCACAGGGGAGATCCGTATACCAATCTTACCTCCTGCCAGGCGTTATTGGCCTGTGTCGCAGTCACCCATCATTGATATCCCATTGTTGGGTGTTGACGGTTTTGCATTATCAGAGGGTCCTTGCACTCAGGATGTATTCCAGCATTGGTGGATCCCTCGTACCATTGGAGCCCAGACCCGCGCCACTCAGTTTATGGGGGTAATGGTTCCAGGATCTGTGATGATGACGGATTGGCTAGCTTGTGTCCGAGATTCGACTCATGTGACATAGATTGACAATTTGACCCAGCGACTGGACCGGGCACATTTCTTTATCCGGCATTTGGGCAGAGATCCAGCCGAGGCAGATTCGTTTGATCCTTCCAGCGCAGGAATTGGCCCCTCAGATGACCCATTTGGTTTTGCCGGTGCAGATCCTCCTTTGTATAGGTCTGATATCCCTATTGATAGAGATCCAGTGACTCAAGATGAGTTACATCAGGTGGACAGGATTGATAATATAGATATTGACACCATTGTCTTCTTCTGATGTATATTCTCGTTATCTCTTTTGATAGGCCTCTGTTAGCTATTAGGTGGATGTGCCTCATTCTCGCTATATCTTTTGATAGGCCTCTGTTAGTAATAGGGCATTTATGCCCATTTCCATGTATTTTTAGCTGTACAGAGATGATGTATATAGATGATGATATACTTAGGAATGTATGTATAGTTTTTCCATTCCCTATATCATATTGCCATCTATTATTTGTTATACATGTATCATGTTATGCATATATATGTATGTCCAGAGATATTCAGTATTGACCCCCGGATGGTATTATTATACGACCCACACAGATGACTTCTTCGACAGTCAGCCTCATAGATCACACCCCACCATTATTGGTAGCATCTCGTCTGAGATATTGGTATGATAGTATGTCACCCCAGATAGGGTGACCGTAGATCAGCTGTTGCAGCATACCATGACCCTTTTGGTGTTTCAGGTTCCAGCAGGATTTGTGGAGGGCATGCTAGAGCACTGGGTACCGGAGAGGCAAGTTTTTCGATTTGGGACCCAAGAGTTGACTTTGACTTTGGAGGAGTATGCACGTTTGACGATGCTGCCACTTGACAGACCTTACATGTATATGGCCATTGGTGACATGAGTCGGTAGTTTATGACTCTCGCAGGGCTGAGGCGGAGAGTTATACAGGATGAGATCACATTTGGCCACGTGATATCCCAGCATTTTCTGATTAATAGATTTGGCCATGAGGACAGATATGCTCGGTATTCTGGGGATTTTACAATACCAGAGGCCCAGTGGCATTTGGCCAGAGTGGACGCATTGATGTTGTGTGCATTATCATACATGTACATGCCACGATACATAGACGAGTTAGACATCGACATTATTATGGCAATGAGAGCTCTCAGGGAGGGTCGTACCATTATTCTGATGATCATGGCAGAGACACTGAGGTCGGCCACATTCTGCAGCACTTACCCTACAGGGGTATTCACAGGCAGTTTGGTCATGTTGTACGTGTGGTTTATGTCACACTTGAGACTGATTAGCACATTCAAACGACACGGGTATTATTTCACCCATGAGATAGCCATGTCGTATTCCTTTCAGCCTACAGAGTGTACAGATCCTGCATCTTGGTCCGTTTTCTTAGCTGGGATTGTAGATCTGTTTACTATCTTATCGTGTTCAGGGCTCAGTTCTCTATTTATTTTTATTACTCATGCTCCGGGCATGGATTATCTCCCTCTGGCTGGTTTGAGGGGCATGACTACCTACCACCCACTGGCCGTGATGTTGCAGTTTGACCAGTTCCAGGACTTTCATCCTTTCGATGGGGCGTTAGGTCAGCGCTTAGGTTCTCGCCATCTATCAGCAGAAGACCGATCCAGGGTGTATGCCTGTTGGGATCGGCGTGAGATAGCTGCTTTTTCTCTCAGTCATCTGGGTTATTCTGCAGAGTATTTGGCATGGATGGAGACAGAGACTTCGTCAGCTGCGGTAGTATCCACAGTGCCGAGCATTGCTTCAGATGGTGGAGAGCCCATGGAGGACATTAATTCTCAGACTGAGGAGGAGCCATTTACCGGGTTGCCAGTAGCTCTCTTAGATTCTCCCAGTACTAGCACTATCGTGATTCAGTATTCAGCACAATATTTTGAGCAGAGTCTTTATTTGATGACCTTTGAGAGAGATCAGGCTAGAGCCCTGATGTTGACAGCTCTTGATGGGAGAGACGCAGCTCTGTTAGAGAGAGACGAGGCATTAGCTCATAGAGATATCGCTGTTGTTGAGTGGGAAGAGGCTAGATCAGCTAGAGATGCAGTGATAGTTGGGCGGGATAGCGCCATATCTGCCCAGGATGTAGCCGTCACAGATAGTACTACAGTGAGGTCCTTTACCACTGGTATGCTTGTCGAGATGAGTACATATATTGACGAGCATAGCATCACCATGCAGATGGCCTCAGACTTGTTGGCTCGCGTGGATGTCCTTGTACAGGAGACCATAACGTTAGCCCCTTCTTCGGAGAGAGATGTCATGTTAGATCTGCTAGCTCGCCTGCATGCCGATCTGTAGATAGATTTGTATTTTCCTGCACATACTAGCTTAGCCATTTTGTTATGTACAGATTACATTGTGTATATCAAACAGTATTATCTATAGCAGAGAAATATATATTTGATCACTTCCCTTTTAGATATGCTTGAATACTTGCTTGATATTTGCCTGCTTCTTCAAGGCTTGGGATCTTGATGTATTCTGAATTCCTCCTTGCTAGATGGACATTGAGTTGTCTCTGGATATTTCAGAATGGATCATGGATCTGTGTATATCCCTACCATCTTTGGTGTCTTGGGACTGGTTTCTGTATGGAAATGTGGAGAGGAGTGTGGCTTTCCTCTCTAAGATTGATCGTACCATAGATGGCCTCCAGTACTCCTATTTAGGAGGAGCCTAGTTAATTCCATCTCTTATGGATTGGTGTTGCTCTTTGAGGTACAACAGCAGCTTAGATGGTCTCTGAATTTCCTATTTAGGAGGAGTTCAGGTAATTCCATCCCTTTGGTTTGAAGCCAGATGAAATGTGATGGATTGAAGTTTGATCCTAGTACCGTTGACAAGTATTTATGTTTTGGTAGGGGGTTAGACCGAACCATGAATGGCTGCCTACGTACTCCTGTTGAAGAGGAGATCAATTCTGCGTAGTTCGAACCTGGTGTAAGAGGTTCAACGTTGTTTATGGCAAAAAGGGTGTAGGAATGTTTTTGTTGTTTTTGTTTTTGTAAGGATAAGGGTGTAGAAGTGTTTTTGTTGATTTTATTTTATTGCGACCGGGCCATATAAAATATGGTTGCCTACGTACTCCCGTGTATCAAGGAGATCAGGTCGACGTAGTTCACCCCTTAGGGCAAGTTGAAAAGCGTAATCCTATGTGTAGGGTCAGACTTCGGGGAAGAAAGATTAATCCCATGTACAGGTCAAACTGTGGGAAAAGAAGTTTAATCCTAGGTTGAGGATAAACTATAAGGGTGAAAAGTTTGATCCCATGTTTGGGGGGACAAACTATAAACGCGAGAGGTTCAATCCCTAGCGGGATGACCAAAGTTGTAAGAGTGCAGTGAAGCCAGGCTGCTGGCTTAAGGAATATGTTTCCCTAAGGGGCAAAGTGTAGAAAAGAGTTGTATGTGGTAAAGGGTTAAAGAACTGGAATGACTGATGATCTGATGATCCAACACCAGGATGTTTGCTTGATGGTAACTTCAGACATAGTACCATTTCACGATGTCCGAGTTGATAAGTTGTGGAAATGCATCACCATCCATTTCTTACAATCTGAGAGCACCTCCTGTCAATATTTCCTTGACAATAAACAGGCCTTCCTAGTTAGGGGTGAATTTTCCCTTAGACTGATCTTGGTTGTCGATGATTTTCTTCGAAACCAAATCATGTTGTTTAAACTGCCGTAGCCAGACTTTTTTGTTATAGGATCTGGCAATCCTTTGTTGATATAGCTGACCATGGAAGATAGCCACGGTTCGCCTTTCATCTATTAGAGGCAATTGGCGATACCTGTTTTGTACCCATTGATCTTCATCCAGCTGAGTGTCTATTAACACTCTGAGGGATTCCATTTCTACTTCTATGGGGAGTACTGCTTCCATCCCATAGGTTAATGTGTATGGGGTTGCCCCAGCTGAAGAACGCATTGATGTTCTGTAACAGAGTAAGAGGCAATAGGTCAGGCCATCCTTTGTGGTTGGCGGACATCTTTTGCATGATTTTCTTGATGTTTTTATTAGCCGTTTCAACAGCACCATTCATCTTTAGACGGTAGATGACGGAGTTAAGATGTTTGATGTGGAATTTACTGCATAACTCCTCCATTATTTTGTTGTATTAGCATTATCTGATACAATTACCTTTGGTTGTCCATATCGACAAATGACATTATTTCTGGTGAAAACAATGATGACTTCTTTGGTAACCCTGGGGAAGGAGGCTGCTTCTACCCACTTGGTAAAGTAGTCGATCATGGTGAAGATAAAGCGATGTCCATTACTGGCTTTAGACTCGATGGGCCCGATCATGTCCATTCCCCACATTGAGAAGGGCCAAGGCGAATTCATATTTTGGAGCTCCCGTGGAGGGGCGTGGATAGAATTCCCATGAATTTGGCACTGATAACATCTGTTGACGTGGTCATTGCAATCAACCTTGAGAGAAAGCCAATAATGTCCTGTTCTGAGGATCTTCTTTAAAAGTAAAGGGCCGCTCATGTGTAGGCCACATACTCCACCATGGATCTCATCCATAAGTCTCTGAGCTTGATCCTTGTCCAGGCATCTGAGGAGACCTAGTCCTGTATCTCTCTTGTAGAGTGCATCTCCGCTCAGGTAGAATTTCATATCTAGTCGATGAATCCGCCTTTGTTCAGTCAGGCTCGCCTCAGCGGATGTAGATCCATCTCTCAAGTACTCCTTGATATAATGATTCCAAGGTTGTTGGATGGGAGGTAGCTCATCCGATACTTCTCCAACTAGTTCCCATAGGCTGGTGCCTTTTGCAGGGCTAATGTGACACTTGGCATGTATTCCTTGTCAGGTATGTGAATCACGGAGACCAAAGTTGTTAATGCGTCTACGAAGTCATTCCTATTACGAGGAATGTGTAGAAAAGAGATCTCTTCGAACTCCGAAGATATCTGTAAAGCTTGCCGATGGTAAGGCAGCAAATGTAGCTCTTTGGTTTGATAGATTCCCGTGGATTGTTTGATTACCAACTCTAAATCACCAAAGACAGTTAACCGTCTAATGCCCATTGAACGGGAAAGTTTTAGCCCCATGATACAACCTTCATACTCAGCTGTGTTGTTGGTGCTGACAAACTATAATTTGACGGCGACGGGATACTACTCCCCCGTATCGGATACTAGAACTGCTCTAGCTCCAGAACCTTCCATATTAATAGCTCCATCAAAATACATGTTCCATGCTTGACGTGTATCGTACTGATAGTGTTGCTGAATTGTCATTACCCCTTCATCGGGGAAGTATGTTTCCAAGGGTTTGAAATCCCCTAAAGGTGTAGCGGCCAGTTAATACGCGATTCCTTAACCTTTAATGGACTTTTACATCACGTAATCAATGTCAAATTATTGCAGAATCAATTGTCATCTGGACAGTTGACAATTCAGTATGGGCTTACTGAACATATACTTGAGAGGATCCACGCGGGATATGAAATGGGTTGTGTGCCCATAGAGGTAATGTTGTAACCTCATGGCAGCCCAAAGCACAACAAATCTTCTCAATCAGAGTGTACTTTTGTTCATTGATCCTGAATCTTTTGCTAAGGTAATAGGTAGCTCGTTCTCGGCCTCTATCGTCTTTCTGACCCAACATACAGCCCATGGTATTGTCACTTATGGATAAGTACATGAACAGGGGAACATCATCCCTGGGTGGTACCAAAATAGGAGCTTTGACTAGCTGATCTTTGATTGTAAGGAAAGCCTTTTAGCACTCATCATTCCATTTCATGGAGGAGTTCTCCTTAACAGCTTGAAGATAGGCTCACGGGTTGCTGTGAGTTGAGAAATGAACCTATTGATGAAGTTGACTCTTCCCAAAAATCCCCGTATTTCCTTCTCTGTCTGAGGAATGGGCATTTCCGTAATGGCCTGGATTTTGGTGGGATCCAGCTCAATCCCTTTATGGCTGACTAGAAATCCTAGCAACTTGCCTGATTTAACGCCAAAGGCGCACTTGGCTAGATTTAATTTCAAGTTGTACTTACGCAACCTGTCGAAAAGCTTTTTGAGATGGTCTTGGTTGTCTTCCTCCTTTCGGGACTTGATGATGATGTCATCCACGCAGATCTCTATCTTTTTGTGCATTAAGTCGTGGAAAAGAGCCATCATAGCTCTCTAATAGGTAGCTCCAGCATTGATGAGGCCGAAAGACAATCGTCTGTGGTAAAAGGTTCCCCAAGGCGTGATGAAACCAGTTTTTTAACGATCCTCCTCAGCAACCATGATCGGATGGTACCCCACAAAGCAATCAGCCAAGGAGTACATGCCGTATTGAGCAGTATTGTCAATGAGAATGTGGATAAATGGCACGGGAAAGCTATCTTTAAGACAAGCTTTACTAAGGTTCCGATAATCCACGCAAACTCGCACCTTTCCTCTAGGCTTAGGCACGGGAACAATGTTGGATATCCATTCAGGATATGTCGACACCATGATAATATCAGCTTGAAATTGTTTCACAATTTCTTCTTTCACCTTTAAGCTCCACTCAGGTTTCAATCGCCTAAGTTTCTGCTTGACTGGCTTGAATTCCTCTTTGATGGGAAGGCGATGAAGGACAATGTCAGTGGAAAAACCCACCATGTCCTCATGAGACTATGCAAGCACATCCTGGAATTGGGTTAGTAGCATAACCATGTCATTCCTCTAGTTTGGGGTAAGGTCTGAACCAATCTGGATTAACTTAGGGTTTTCTAAGGTTCCGAGATTGAAAGAGGTGATTTGATCAAGGTTAGGTTTAGGTTTGTCTTCGACCCATTCTTTGATCTCTAGAGGCACCTCAATGTCCTCTTGTATTTCCATCAAGTCGGAGTTCAACTTTTCATCAAAGTTATAATCCTTATGAAGAAGAGGCATCTTATTAGCAAGTACAAGCACATCAAAGTTCATAGTCCTGAAACAAAATATGCTTTCACTTAATATATATGAAACTATTTAATCATACAAAGTGTTAGCATGTACGGACAAAACAACTGCTAATACTGTACAGAAAAGTAAGAAGTTATGATATCTACAGGGCAGAAAGAAGTCCTACCCATTTTACCTTTATAGACCAATGCAAGGAGTGCTGCTCCAATTAGTAAGGGCAAAGTCCTGGTGGACAGCAGTGATGGAGGGGCTGTCATCGTCCTCCTACTCCCGAATGATGACCATTATGTCTGGGTAATCATCGTCTGGGGTGTATCTGTTTGTATGTTCATCATGGATAATGATGCGTATGCCTGACATCATTCGGACGATGTCTTGTTTGATTCTTTGTTCCTCTTCTTACACCTTGGGATCTGGAACAAAGATTTCCTTATCCTTTACCGGTATTGGCTTAGGAAATAACATAGCCATTATGTTGGCTGGCACCTTTACCGGAGTTTGTGTAGACTCTGGATTTACAGATGGAGATAATAGCCGTGTGGCTGAAGTGGAAGGAATCTGCTTATGCTTATGTGGATTCCTGTGACTAGAACTGGCAGAATAGACTAGTCCGGCTGTCCCATTTTGACTGGACACTTGGATTGGGTGCTTAATACCCTGATGCTCTTTACCCAACCCTTGTCCTGGCTGGTGTCCCAATGACATTATTTCTTGAGTAGCTGCCATAACTTCGGCAGAAATCTTAGGTACAGGAAATGGCGTCCCAATAGAATGGTATTGAGTGTTGCTTACTTCCAAAGCATGAAAATTGACCAGCTCAACATCAAAATTGACATTGATGAGTGGAAGGTCACCATGTTGAGGATATTTCGGTTCAGCGTTGACTGTAACTAGGCTATTGTTGATAATGTATTTAAGTTGTTGATGAAGAGTGGAGGGGACTGCCTCGGCCATATGAATCCATGGTCTCCCTAGAAGCAGGTTGTATCCTGTATCTATTTTGAGCACATGAAAAGATACACAGAATGTATGGGGACCAATCTCAATTGGCAGCTCAATCTCTACGACTGAATTTCGGCAGAATCCATCAAAAGCTTTGATGATTGTATGGCTACTTCGGATCCGCTTAAGATTGACATTCATCTTCAGTAAGGTAGTATAAGGATAAATATTTAGAGACGAACCTCCATCTATCAAGACTTCAGCTAACATGCATTCAGAGGATAAAACTGCAATGTGTAACGGCTTGTAATGACCGGTCCCTTCGGGCGGTATGTCATCATCAGTGAAAGAGATCACATTGTTGTTGAAAATGTGATCAACTAGATGTTGAAATTTTTCCACATCCACTGATTTCGGCAAGTAGGCTTCTTCCAAAACCTTTAGTAGAGTCTTCCGGTGATCTTCGGAAGTTAAAACCAAGTCTAATATTGAAATTTGATGTGGAGCTTCTCTTAAGCTTAAAGCCACCTTGGCTTCATTATGACCCAAAGCACGAAGGAATTTTCAATCTTCTCCATGGAAATTTTCCCCTTTGATTTAATAGCAGGCTTCATCACCCGTTGGGGAAGATATAGTGGATTTTTCTTCGACACTGCAGTAGTTGTATGAGATGATGATCCTTCAACTTCTCCATAATTCCAGGGAACTTTCTGTAAGCTGATAACAGGATATTATGGTCGGAATGGTAGGTTGATTGGCTCTGGAGTAGCCACTTTCAAAGGATTATTAATTCCCTTGAGTTGAATTATGAGTGGTTTGACAGTCCTATCAGCCTCAGTGGATATAATTGCTACCAGTCCTTTCCATTTGGTAGGATAGGTATTTGCACTCTCAAATAGCACGGTATCGTTGTTTGCCAGTTGCAGGACACCCCTATTGATTAGATTCTGAATAAGGTGACAGAGTGCCCATCTTCTTCCATGCTGTGACCACGAGAATGGGAGTGATACTGACATACTCCTTCAGGATTGAACCGTCCTGAACGGGGATTAATTGGAGGTAGAAGGGATGTGATTCTTCCTTAATTGATTAGCATCTGAAGTATCTCCTCCATAGGTTGGCCCATGTATGTAAATTCCCTTCTGTTGAAAAAATTGATGGCTTTGGCAATCGCTCTCTTCGTCACTTTGTCCTCCGATGTTTCATATTTTCAGGGTGACGAGGGAGTTTTCATAACCAAGGGAAGGAGACTAGCATGCTCCTGGCTAATTAATTGGCGTGTGACTTGATGCTGATAGGTCACTAGTTCGGCCAATTGCTCAATTTGCTTACACAGAGCTTTAATCTTTCGTTCCATCGTAAACTGGAACTTTGCATAATCCCACTTGTCAACACCGTCTTTGATGATATGAGATGCTTCACAGTTGAAATTGGAACTCTGTCCATTGCTCCAATTAATCATGTTGACCTCTTCTTCTTTGTGTGGAGGAAAAGGGTTGTCTTGCACGTGAGGTTGATCTGGTTTTGTAACCACTATCTCACCATTATCTATCAAATCTTGGATCTTGTGTTTCAAGGCCCAACAATCTTGAGTATCATGTCCAAGTGCCCGGCATGATAAGCACATTTCTGAGCAGAATTGAAACCCCCTCCCCCATTAGGGCTGGCTGGTGGAAGAAGATGCGTGATTTTCTTCTGAGTTGTCAGAAGAGTAAGAATGTTCTCGAGTGAATCCCCTAGGGGTGTGAACACTCGGGGGCATTTGACTTCTCCACCTTTTGGCATTGGAGGGTTTGAAGACTGTGCTTGAAAAGGAGTGTAATTTCTCCGTTGGATAGGCATATTATGATTGCCTTTCTGACCCTGTAGTATCAGGAAAACATCATCCTCTTTCTTTTTATGGACCCTCCGGGGGTTGTTTCCATAATTTTCGAATTGGATGTGCTTAGCAACAGCTTTGAGAGTGGATAGGTCTTGAATCTTTCCTGACTTCAATCCCATCTCAGCCATTTCTCCATGTTCGATCATTACAAAAAATTGTTTACCAATGCCAGCTAAGACTCTTTCATAGAAAGGAGCTTCTTGTATGTTGATAACGGTCATGACCATCTCTGACTCTGTCATAGAAGGAATCACTTGAGCAGCAAGGCGCCTCCACCTTTGAGCATACTCTCTGAAAGACTCATTGGACTGTTTCTTGACCTTGGTAATTTGGTACCTGTCAGGAGCCATCTGAGACTAGAAACTGTATTGTGTGAGGAAGACATGAGCTAGCTCTTCCCAGCTATAGATCTTTGAGTTGTCTAATCTGGTATACCATAAACGGGTATACAGGATTAATTGGAGGTAGAAGGGATGTGATTCTTATAATCCCCCTAAGTACGTGGAGTCCTTATAGTCTTATGACTGTTAAAGTTAAAGTTGAAAGATTACTTATAACTGTGGACATGATTCGTGGTCATTAGACCCTCAGTGAATGTTATAATTTTCAGAAAGTTAATAGAATATATTGTTCAGTTCTATTGAGCCTAATATTGGCAATTGATGTGAAAGTTTAAAGATTTACTTATTGTTATCTCAAGTGGGCCTTGTTTGCTCACTCTTGCCTGTAAAATTTCTTACAGCTAAAGTTGAAACGGGCGACGTACCTAGCACCAGTAAGGGAAAGGAAAGATGAATAAATACTGAAGACTTGTAATAGTTTTGATAGTTTACTTTCAGAATTTGATTTAAAGATTGTAATGAAGTTATTTAATTTTCCGCATTTGAATGATTGTTGTTAAAGGTTGGATAACCTGGGAGATTTCTTTTATTTAAGTTTAATCCTGTATGGGCAGGTTTTCTTTTATTATTCAATTCTATTATGATTGGGTAGTTAGAAATGAATGTTTAGATTACGTGAACACCAAATCTTGAGGTAATGAAGTACCGGGATTTGGGGGTGTCACAGGTTGGTATCAAAGCTTTAGGTTATGAACCTTAGGTGGGGGTATCAAATCTTAGGAAGTAACCTTTTGAAAAGATAGTGGAGTTAACTCTTATCGAGTTTTAAGAAAGAAGTAATAAAACACTTATGTGCTTATGTGTTTATGTTTATGTACTCGTGAGTGTCGAGTAGTAATGATTATTAATTAAAACTTTAAAACTTTGTTGTCAGGATGACTAATGTTGGAGAGTCCAGTCAGGCTAGGGAGGAGGGACCTCAAATGCCTATAGAGGAGGAACCTCGCGATGTTCAGGTAGTTTGGGAGCAACTATTGCCACGGGAGTCAGCCCGTTGGTCACAGTAGTTGAGGATGAGGATGATGATGTGGAGACAGACGAGGAGGATCCCATTGAGTTACCGCAGGAGGATGAGGATGACGAGGATGAGGAGGAAAGGATTCCGCTTAACTCGATAGCTGGCCGTGTATATGATGAAGTGCACGACCTTAACGTGGAACTACAAGATACAGTGGAGGAGTTGCAGAAGATAGTAGCTGAACAACAGACTACAATTACACAAAAAGACGGCGAGATCCAGGATCGTGATGAACGACTGACAAACGCCGAGGAGAAACTAACACAGACTGAAGGAGAGAAGGAACAATTGATCGAGATGGTTGCTGAACTGAAGAGCAGGCTGAGAGAAGAAGCGGCTAAGAGGGCAAGAGCTGAAGATGCATACGAGGAAGCTTATCAACGAACTGGAAGAGCAGTAAGGAGCTCACAGGCAAAAAGGATGAAAATGGAAGAAATGGTCAAAGTATTCGACACCGCAATTAATCGAGCTCAAGATCGAGTTATGGGATATCCGATTCAGTTCGAGATGCTGCCATCATTTGTGTTAGATCGAAGAACGATGTTTCGAGTCATGGAGGAAGAACGTGATAGGGCTAAGAAGTATCTTAATAGATCATCGTAGAAAGTGTGCCTGTAATGCACGTAATATGTATTAAATAATGTGTAAATCCCTAGTGTTAAGTAACCATGGGATATGATAATAATGGTGTTATCCTGAAACTTTTGTAGTTCAGGAAAGGATGTAGATAGCAGATATGCTATTATGTTATGTTTTCAAAAAGTTTATGAATAAATAAAAGTTATTATTTTATTCAAAGTGTTATGTGCTATGTGGTTATTTCTTTTTGTAGAGGCAAGTTAATTAGAAATACTTAAAGAAGTTGAGTAATGGTCTAATAGATGTTTTATTTTAAACAGAAAATGCCTCCCAGACGTCAACCAACACGACAGAGAACCACCGAAGAAGCTAACGACAATGTTGATGCGAATCCCGTTCAACAACTAGTGACACTATTGACAGGAGCGTTGCAGAATCAACCTCAAAACCATAGTACAACGTTTAAGGAGTTTAAGGCGGTTGGACCACCTGAATTCGTGGGTCCATGAATCCAGTTGAAGCTCAAACCTGGATTATGGAGATAGAGAAGGTGTTCGATGTCGCTAGGGTAGGGGATGACCAGAAGACGGCTTTCGCAACTTTCATGTTGAAAGCAGAAGCTAGTTATTGGTGGCAGGCCAATAAAACTCGTGAAGGGCCAGGAGTGATGACCTGGGATAGGTTTAAGGAGTTGTTCTTCGAGACCTACTTCCCAGAGAGTTCTAAGAGTCAGTTAGAGGTTCAGTTTCTGGAACTAAAACAAGGAACGATGACGGTATCTGAGTATGCCGCAAAATTCAACGAATTGGCAAGATTTGCGCCATATCAAGTCAGCACAGACGAACGTAAGGCGAAGAGATTTGAACAGGGACTGAAGCCCTGGCTGTACAGTAGGGTTTCCCTGTTCCAGTTGAAGACATTTGCAGCAGTAATGGAGAAAGTAGTACTCGCCGAAGGTGGAGGCGAGGCGGTAACAAAATTCAACCAGGAACAAAAAGAAGAAGAATGAAAATGAGATGAAGAGTGGAGGTGGTAGCGGTGGAACAACAACAACAACAACAACAACAACACAACAACAACAACAACAACAACAACAACAAAACAACTTGAAGAGAAAGTGGAATGGAAGTATGGGTACTGGAAACCAACAGGGTAACCAGCAGAATAAGAAGTTTGAATCATGTGCGACATGTGGGAAATTTCACAAGGGTGCGTGCTTGATGGGGAAACGAGTTTGCTACAATTTTGGCCAGGAGGGTCACATCGCCCCAAACTGCACTCAACCGAAGAAGAAGGCGTGCTTCACATGCGGATCCAAGGAGCATTTTGCTCGTGAATGCCCTAAGAAGAAGGAGGGAGGGACAACCAGAAGTAATAGAGGTAACAATGGAGGTACATGGGCCATTACAGGACCTACAGCATCAAACAAACCCACAGCCAGAACCTTCAACATGACTGTGCAAGTTGCTGTGTAATCAAAGGATGTGGTGTCAGGTATTATCCCAATCAATGATATTGATGCATATGTATTATTTGATTCGGGTGCTACTTGCTCGTTTATATCTGATGAATTTGTTAAGAGGTTAGAATTGCCTAGAGAAGAACTGAATTTTCCTTTGAACATAGAAATTGCGAATAAGGAAATAATCCATGTTAGGTTCGTTTACAAGAACTGTAGGGTGAACATTAAGGGGAATATCTTGTTAGTAGATTTGATTCCGATTAGACTCGGGGAATTTGATGTAATTTTGGGAATGGATTGGTTGTTCAATTATGGAGCAGTAATTGACTGCCAAAAGAAGTGTGTAAACCTTATTACTCCGTCAAAGGTAGTATTCTATGGTAGCAAGTCGCCAGGACAAATGAAATGTTTGACGACTATGCAGGCCAAGAAGTTGTTGAGTCAAGGTTGTGTGGGCTATTTAGCTTACATAGTCGATACTCAGAAGAAAGGTGTGAAATTAGAAGAAATACCGGTAGTGAGAGAATTCAAAGACGTGTTTCCAGAAGATTTGCCAGGACTTCCGCCGGACAGAGAAATTGAATTCGTGATCGACTTAGTGCCGGGAACAGCACCGATATCAAAGGCTCCGTACAGAATGGCTCCGATAGAAATGAAGGAACTGATGGTACAGTTGCAAGAACTGCTAGACAAGAAATATATTCAACCAAGTGTATCGCCGTGGGGAGTGCCAGTTTTATTCGTAAAGAAGAAGGACGGGTCAATGCGTCTTTGCATTGATTACAGGGAGTTAAACAAAGTCACTATTAAAAATAAATACCGTTGCCAAGAATAGATGACTTGTTTGACCAGTTGAAGGGTGCTAAATACTTTTCGAAAATTGACGCACCAAAGCCGAAACTGAGATAACTTGTATATATGAATGGCTATAGCCAAACAGGTTATAACTTAATAAATGGCTATAGCCAAACTGGTTATGACTTATAAGGCAAGGCCCGCCCACAAATTAAGCTGAAAATATTATGGAGCCCAGATGGCTCCAGCCATGCAGGAAATTTTTTTGAAAAAACATAAATAAATAGAAAACTGATTGGATCAGGCTGTAAATAGAATTTAGATATGTTGATAGGTTGTCATGTAAGATAAGAACCACACAGTTACGCTACCAAAGTCTCAAGGACACAGTGGCCAACACTGTATGTTGGTTTTGTCTGGGGGGTGTTCAACTGGTTTTTACCGGATCGGTATCGAAACCGCCTAAATCATGATACCAATATCGGTACGGTTGGACCGGTATATCCAATCGGCGGTACCGGTTCGATACTGATTTTTACAGAAAATTAATATAATTATTATTTTTTTATTATTTTTATTATAATTTTATTATTTTTATTATTATTTTATTATTATGATCATTATTTTATTATTATTATTATTAATTATTTATTAATAATAATAATAAATTAGAAAATCAGTACGGACCGGTCCGATCCGGTCCGGTTTATACCGAACCAAGAAAACAAGGAACCGAAACCGGAACCGTTTAACCGGTACGAACTGATTTTTTTTACTGGTAACAAACTGCTTGATATTTATACCGAACGACCAGTTCGGACCGGTCCAGTTCGTCCAAAAACTAAAAAAATTGGTTTTTTGCACACCCCTAGTTTTGTCCAGAAACCAGCTGGCTTACTGTGACAGCCAACGGGACACACCCAACTCTTCAACGGTGATGTTAAACCCATAGAATGCATGGTAATTAAATTCGGACCGAATCGTCGGTTTGATCAGTAAAAATCAGAATCGGTTGGCACTACAGTCTGATTTGAACAAAAAATCATTTTTTATCAAAATTCGGTCAAATCCAATGACCCGACGGTTGGATCGGTCGACCCAGTGACCCGGTAACTAGGTCACCAGTTTTACCGATTCCCTACCCCATTTTTTTAATGTTAATTTAAGACTTTGAATTTGATTGAACGTATCATTAATTGAGTTTCGAGTTATGATCATGATTTAATATTTTTCTTTTCATATAGATTTAGTATATATTGAATTGTATAAAGTAAATATTGAACAAATAGATTTAAATTTTTTTTTTACCGAATTTGATTGAATGTATCTTAGAGATGTTTATTATTTGTGTTTGATTTTATCTCTTGAATCTTGAGTTTTGAGATATGATCATGATTTAATATCTTTCTTTTA